>CM028378.1:118964413-119280878 GCA_013146195.2 Codonopsis lanceolata
CCCCCTCATTGTGTTGGGACTAGCACATTGCACTTGGAGTCCCTCTCCCTATCTTAACAGCATAACATCAACATATCGGCAACTTATGCTTACAACCACTTGGCCATTTAATGAAGCATTGCGCTTGGTACGTTGCAGAGTCGTGAGGCTAATTGATGAAACTGCTAGAATCACTTTTTCCGAATGCAATTTTTCCTCTTTCGATTGAAAAAAGCCCAGCACTGAATAAGCTCTCTGATCTATTTTGGCATAACCCACAAAATACTGATAGGGCAGAGAAGGATCCACAGTTCCAGCGCCACCGGACAGTGGAGCAGCAAATGATTGATCCATAGGAACTTAAAGATGAATGTTGCTAATAGAACTTCACGGAAGTATATCAAGCTAAAACAGACTAATGTGGCACTCCAAGAGTGTTTAGATGAAGCCCGACCACTGTTGTTTGAATTTCAAAAACTTGCTCATCTCTATTGTAATCATAGCCAAAAAGGCTGACAGGAACAATTAAGCCTAAAGGCTATCTAGTAAACTTTCTAAAAATTAAATCTTTTGTCATTGATGACGAACTCATTCCATGACTACGTAACAACATAAAAGGCTTGCTTTTCCTAATTCATCAGAAAGAAAGGGGAAAAGGAAAATGTTTTCATCTCCCCAACAAATGAAACATGCTTATATTTAACATGATAAAATCTCCATGACATTAGTAACGGGGAAGACGAGATGCATACTGTATTGGGGAAGGCTATGGAAGAGTCGCCACCATGAGCACACACTAGAGGAGGATTATTCAACCAGCTGCACCTTTTCAGTTGCATCTGCACAAACATGGGCAGGTAATAAAGTGATGTACAGCGGCTAGAGTGCATGTGGACTAAAACCTAACACATAGAACCAATATATAAACAACCGCCACAATTCAAATCATAGATTCGCTCTTTACCTATATGGTAAACTAATCACACTAGAATAAATGTAACAAAAAAATGTACAATACTGAAACAAAATAAAATAATTACCAGTGATTTGACTATAAAAAATATGAAAAAGGTCAATATTATAATACAGTACTGGTTATACAAAGAGGGAGAAACATATTTTTCTTAATTTTTCTATCCTGCCAGATTTAACATCCTTGTCACAAGCATACATTTTTTACAAATTATAACAAAACCACGTTACAGATACTCCATGCCTCTTCACTGCCAAACCTGCACTGATTGGAATCAAAATCTTTTTAAAGGTTCATGAGATTTATGTCGGGGGCATGTCTCTCCGCTAACATTAATGTATCTGTTTCCCAATCTTTTTCTTCCAGAGCCCTCTTTTCGTCCTCTGATACAACACCCAGCCACCCACACCATCCCTAACAGTATGCCACTAAGTTCTATTGCTAATACTTTCAAAAAAGAACTTTATTTCAGCTCTTCATCTTTTTTCTAATAACTTCGCTTTTGACTCAGTCACCAGGCTATGGTGAGCCCATCACCTGGCCACCAGCCTTTTTACACACACCAAACGAACCCTCTTTGCTAAGGCACATACTGTAAAAGTGAAATGCCCTTTCCCCAATTAACAAAGACCACCACCACTCTCTACAAAAGAGGAGTATATAGATGCAGCACCCAGCCAGCCACACCATCCCTACCAGTAATGCCATTAAGTTCTACTTCTAATACTTCCAAAAAAGAACTTCTTTACTCTAGTTCTTCATGGTTTTTCTAGTAACTTCACTTTTGACCCTGCCACCAGGGTATGGTGAGCCCATCACCTGGCCACAAGCCTTTTACACACACCAAAACCCTCTTTGCTAAGGCACATACTGTAAAAGTGAACTGGCCCTTTTCCCTAACTAACAAAGACCATCACCACTCTCTAACAAAAGAGGAGTATGATTAGATACTGCTCTAGTAATATACAACTGAGAAACATAAATTTTTAAATAATAATAATAATAAAATCCTCCTGATCAAATGATACCAGAAACCTATAAATCCTCTGGATGGAGGATGATTCTTCACCCTAAACCAGTTGTTGGGCCTTTCTATCAGAAGATCCACTGGCCCATGACATTGATAAAATCTGTAATTTCCTCATGGTTCTGCAGATTCCATCACCTCCTTATAACAGTAAAGTCACCACCGATTCACCAAGAAATATCCCAGACACCTCTTACCCATGCAATTCTTTGCAACAATCTCCACTAGTTGCATTTTACACTCGCCCATACGAACCAAAAAACCACAAGACAGAACCATTCTCTACATCCTTGAATGTGTAGAAAAAGAAGAATGCCTAACATTACATCATTTCGTTCCACAAATCCAGAATCCCACCTCAAAATGATCCATCATGCCACTACTAAAGCATCTAAGCTACACTATTTCAACCAACTATTTCCCCATAAACTTCTAACTACTTTTTTTATAATAAGTAAGAATTATGTTGCTGCCATGTTTCCCAGTTTTGATTTTTAAGTAGTTCCTACAACTTACTGCGATGATTGGAAGGCATACACTTGTAACAAAGCCTAGCTTTCGGCACCTGCCACATGTATACTGACTGCTGTTCTAATCTTCAAATATCAGCTTCAAAACAGCCCCAAATCTTTGTCATTACAATAAGCTTCATCTTGGCAAACCTATATCTGGTTCAGCAACATATTACAGTAACCAAAATAATCTCCAATCAAAGAGAGCTAACCAGATAACCCCATGAGAATATCCGATCAGTCAAAATATGGTGAATAGAACCTAAGGTTTCTCAACTCATTGAATCGTTCACTGATACAAAATTGATGCAGGACAAGTGTATGTTCAGCCTACAAAGTTTGAGTAGAAAATTGATGTAGAACACAATGGGAAGAGAACTTTAGAACAATGTTTGTGAGGGATTTTGTGGCTGGAGTATACATAGGAATTAGGGGTACAAGCATGTATAAGTCAAACTCCATGCCTCCCCCTTTTGGTTTGAGTACTCTCGCGAACTCCTCACCCGAGTTATACTACTCTCAAAAGCATACTCCAATCATTTCTTCTTGGGTACAAAGTACTATGATGATCATATGCTATGGTATACTTGACCAAGATTTTGGAAATGCCAGTCCAGTGAGGATCAATCAGGTATGAGACTCAATCATAAGTGCTATGATCTATGGTAGATACAACCTTTTTGGCTTTTAAGATTTGGCAATTTAGCAAAAAACAATCTAATTCCAGTTTTTAAGATGTCCAGGCCTTCAAAGAGAGAGGGCTTCCACAAACAGAGTAAAAGGCACCCATAATAAGAAACGTAGTACACGGGCCCGTGAGGCTCATACAAACTTGAGTTTAAGAGATTTTCCTTCTTTTTTAGCCTTTTTCTTTTCCTATCGGTACCAAATAAGTATGCCATGTTGGGTAAAAGATCCTATGATTGATTCACTAAGAAAGAAAAAACAACTGTCTTTCTATGAAATATGACAAGGAGATATCCAGGCCTTCAAAGAGAGAGGGCTGCCACAAGCAGAGTAAAAGACACCCATAATAAGAGACGTCGTATAGGGAACCATGAGGCTCATACGAGCTTGAGTTTAAGAGCTTTTCCTTCTTTTTTAGCTTATTTTTTTCCTATCAATACCAAATAAGTATGGCATGTTGGGTAAAAGATCCTAAGATTGATTCACTCATAAAGAAAAAACAAATGTCGGTTTCTGTGAGATATGACAAGGAGGATGGCAGTAAGCAAACGATTCTCGTATTACACACAAATAAGGAGATTGCATATAATAAAGGAGGCTGCTTAAGGTAATTAACATGTAACATAAAATCCCGGGAGGGCTTCACAGTGAAACCACATTAATTAGACAGACGGGGTATCCCCTTCAACTTGTTTCAATATATTCAAAGTTGGAAAAATATTGAGTCCAAACTCCAACGGTGATATAGCGAAAGTGGTATCACCATCCAATAACAGCGCAACAAATGAGCAACTTTGGTCATGTAGAGAGCAAGGTTGACAGGCAAAGGCGGACACAAGGCTTAGGGTCTGGGGGCAGTTGCCCCCACTTGGGTTTTTCTTTTTAAAGAATTTTTAAAAAAAATAATAATCTGTTATATTTTACATTTTGCCCCCCTTTAGTAAATCTCTGCGTCCACCACTGTTGACAGATTGTTGATTTGTTGCATCGTAATCGGATGGAAATCATTATCGCACTCAATATTTACTCAATCTATCACTTTACATGCTCCCCCAAAAAAATCATAAAGAACATTACAATTTCAGCATATACCAAATCACATAAATACAGTAACAGGAGATTAAATGGAAAGAAAGGGAGCTATCGTTGGCTAAGCAACAAAAACAATCGCAATTCCTTTCCATGTAATTTGAACTATAGTTATTAGAAATTTGTAATAAAATAACACCAAAATCCCAAAACGTAATACCATTTAATATATAAAATGACCTAACTACCCCTTTTAACATTTAATAGATATTCACTTTTAGTGTACACTTACTAATTTTTTATAAAACATCCGCTACTTATAAATGACCTAAATACCCCTTTTAACATTTAATAAATATTCACTTTTAGTACACACTTACTGATGTTTTATAAAACATCCGCTACTTATAAAACATCCGCCACGCCCTACCTAACAGATGTTTGACCAAACAGCCGGTGTGTAGCGGATGTTTTATAAAACATCAGTTAGTTTGCGTGAGTTGTTTTGTCTGAAATCGAAAAAAAATGCAAATCAATAATTTTTTATTCGTAATTGAAAAGAAAAAATAAACTGAATCTAAATCAATTTAATTCACATGTGATATCGTGTGAATTAACAATGAAAATCGAAACAACAATAACATAACATGTAATCACAATTACCTAAAGGCGAGGGAGGGGAAGGAGGGAAGGGGTAGTATACTTTAAATGTGAAGAGGGTTAGTGAAGTAAGGCGTTCGTTTAGGTGTTCCCTAAAATGAAACAACCCTTGTTGGGTATCAAACGAGAGCACGAAAGGGTACCTGATTGAAGCGCCTGAGTTTGAAATGGAAGAAGAGTGGAGGAAGGATAGCCATGAAGGCAAGGGTGAACAGAGCCAACCGAAATACTAACTTTCTGGAAGTGAATCCTCTTAGTAATTGTCTCAAATTCAGTTTCCCATCCCGATTCCGGTCCCGCCATTGCCCTTGTGAATGTCTCCTCCTCTGCGTTCTATTATCGGATTTCATCATTCGAGCCTACTGCAATAACAGTCTGTTGTTCGGTTGTATGTATAGTTAATCACCGGCGGCTGCAATTCTTCCGTCCTGACTTGCCGTCCTTTTCGACGTATATTACGTTGTTTGTTTGTTGTTTGTTTGTTAGATCCCCCTCCCACTCCGTCTGATCCGTAGAGCATCTAATTTTCTCAAAATCACAGTTTGCAACCCTATTACTCCTCACACCTTACTCATTTTAACAAAGTAGCTATTTAGAGCATCTCCAACGGTGTCACGCTATATCTCCCACTAGCTATCTCGTTTTTTGTTCATTTTACACTTTTTCAACACTCTAAAAATATTTTGACTCCAGTAATCGCTCTTTATACAATCCTTTAAAACCTCAAATATCTTTCATCACAACTAACAAACCTAACTACCACCATATTTTTCATCTTTTTTATTTCTATTTTCTCAACACAATTAAAATGATATTTATATTTTATATTTTATATTTAATATTCTATAAAAAAAATATTATATTTTTTAATTATTTCGATTACTTTCATCTAAAAATATACGTCATTTTAATGGTTAATTTATGTTTATAATACATTATTATTATTATTATTATTATTATTATTATTATTATTATTATTATTATTATTATTATTATTATTTTATCCTCTTATATATTAAGAACACGACACAAATAATTTCTTTTGGTTGAAAAGAATTCACAATTAATACACAAATTTCATTAAAAAAATAGAAATCTTTCAATTTGATCAATAGAACAAGTTTACGATAATAATGTAAAAAATTATATATGTATATCAGTAGCTTGCAACGATAGGAAAATTTAAGATGACAAAGTTAGTATAATTAAAGGAAACCACATATTATACTATGAGCTATGATTTTACGAGCTAGAGCTTGTAGTATTATTACAAGTTTTAGTAGTAGTGCCGTTAAATCAAATCTCCTAAGATATTTACACCGTTAGATTAAATATATTCTTTTTTAAGTAATGATATGAACATTCCAAATCATCATCAACTTAATCATCTAACGGCTCAAACACTAAAGCTCATAATTATATCACAAGCTCTAGCTCGTAATATCATTTGTCTTATATACTATTAATATTTATTTTATTGTCGATTACTTTTTCTTAAACTGTGTGACAGGTCAAAGAGAACAATTATTTGAAAATGGAAAAAATGTATGTTTTAATAAGTTTTAAAATTACTTTTATCTCAAAATATATATCAATCTAATGGGAAATTTATGTTTAAAATACAATTTTATTATTATCTAAACATAACTCCTACCGAAGAAAATATTAAAAAAATAGCACCAAATAAAACATATTAAATTAATAATAATTTTACCCATAATGGAGGAAGTATTTTTTACATTTTATATTCTATTGAAATAATTTTATGTTTTAAGAAATTCAATTACTTTTATCTAAAAAAATATATGTTTACAAAACTAATTATTTTGCTATAATCTCAATTAAATCTCTCTATTCAAAAAATATATGTAAACAACAAACATGAGTATCATGCATATTAAAGGGTTGGACACAAAAAAATGTTACTATTCCTTCTAAGTCTCCCTCTAAGTTTAGAGGAATGTTTAGTTGGTTTTAGAGGAAGGGGGTGTGATAAAGTGTCCATTGTAGGATCAAGGATAGCTAAAAAAACTCTAAAAATGAGCAAGAGTGTTGATAAAAGTCCACCATTGTGGATGCTCTTAGCAGTGTTTCGTACGGTACAATATGGGATATATATTTTTTTTGTAATAATAATATAATTTTTAGGCATTATAATTATATTGTTAATCTCTTCCATGGTTATAATTTTTTTTCTATTGTTATTAATATTAAACGATTTTTTTACATAAATACTTTTAAAATTAATATAAGTTTCTAGTTAACGTGAGATATATATTTTGTATTAATAATAATAGTAATTTTTTTATCTAAAGACTTTTTAAATTAACATTTAACTTGATAATAATATTATAAGTCATTTTGTTAAAAACTTTTAAAATCATAATTTATTTTTAAATAATGTGAGATACTTAATATTTTTATTGGTAATGAAAGTTGAAGTCTTTTATCTAAAGACTTTAAAACTAACACAACATTCTAATCATGTGGTATACATATTTTCTATTAGTAATAATAGTAGTAGATAAAACACTTTTTAATCAACATTCATTCATAAACAATGCGGATACATATTTTCTATTGGTAATAACAAAAGATGTTTCTATCTAATGACTTTTATAACCAATACTCATTCCTAAATAATGTGAGATACATTTCTTTATAACCAATGTGAGATACATCATATAAAAACTTTTTAAACCAATATCACTTTTATAACCAATGTGAAATATTTATCTTCTATTGCTAATAATTGTAGGTATCGTTTGGTAGCCAGGATTAAGGTCAGTAGGATTAATAAGTCGAATTGTCTGATGTTTGGTACGCAATAGGTGGTCAGGACTAATAGCATGAGTTATCCTGATAAAGTAATTATCCCCTCACTATTAATACCAAGGGGGTATTATTAGCGTCTTCACTAAAAAATTTTGGGATTAACATTTATAATCTCAAAACTACCCCCGATATACAAGTGATGATTAATGGCGAGGGCACTAATAGTACTGAGATTAATAATACTGTTTATCCTTGTCTGACTACAAAACAAGCCCGTAGACTTTTAAAATCAACATCACTCTCTAACCAATGTATAATACATATCATCATTTGGTAATAATAGTAGACGTTTTTTATTTTAAAGATTTATAACCAATATCTCTTCCTAAATAATGTGGGATACATCTCTTCGATTATATTAATGATAAAAGTAAAAGTCTTTTATCTAAAGACTTTTAAAATCAACATCATTTTTTAACAAATGTAAGATATCTCTTCTATTAGTAATAATAGTAAAAATCTTTTATCTAAAATTAAAATCAACATCACTTTCTAACCAATGTAAGATATATATATTCTATTGATAATAATGGTAGAAATCTTATATCTAAAGACTTTAAAAACAAGCATTACCATCTACCAAATATATGATACATATATTCTATTGGTAATAATAGTATTTTAAAAATCCAACATTAATTTATAACAAATATGTGATACATCTTTTCTATTGATAATAATAGTAGAATACTTTGTAACCAATGTGAAATACATGCATCTATTATATTTGTAACAAAAAGTTTTTAATCTAGAGACTTTTTAAACCAACATTTATTTTTAAACAATGTGAGATACATATATTTTATTGGCAATAAGAGTAAAAGTATATTTACTATAAGACTTTTAAAACTATCATATTTTTATAAAACGTAAGATACACATTTTTCATATTCTAACAATGTGAGATACGTCTTTTCTATTTCTATTGGTAATAAAAGTTTAAGACTTTTATCTAAAGACTTTTAAAACAAACATCTCTTTCTAACCATGTGGTATACATCTTTTCTATTGGTAATAATATTATTTTTAAAACCAACATTAATTTCTAACAAATGTGAGATACATTCTTCTATAGTAATAATAATAGTATTTTATATAAAAACTTTTGAAATCAACATCTCTTTCTAAACAATGTGGGATACATCTCTTCTATTGGTTATAACATAAAAATAATAATAGTAGTAGTATTTGATCTAAATAGTTTTGAAACCAACATCTTTTTGTAAATAATGTGTGATACATCTCTTGTATTGATAATAACATAAAAATTCGTTTATCTATGAGTTTTATAACTAATATATGTTTCTAAATAATGTGGATCTCTTTATAAACAATGTAATGTACATTATCTAAAAATATTTTAAACCAATATCACTTTCCTAACTAATGTGAAATACATAATTTTTCTATTGGTATTAAGTCTTTTATAAAAAAAAAACTTTAATACATACATCACTCTGTAATACCCCAAAAATGCTAGTATGAAATGTTAAATTATAATATAATTTAATTACATTGTTTTGGGCTGATCTAATTATTTTGGGTCTAGTTTCGGTTTTGGATAAATTTCGAATTTGGGCCGTTATAATAATAATAATAATAATAATAATAATAATAATAATAATAATAATAATAATAATAATAATAATAACAATAATAATAATAGAAAAATAATATAATAATAACAACAATGATAAATCAACCTCAAATAACTTAAATGACTAGGATAATATTATAATATAAAATCATTAAACAGTAACAACCATATGATAATGGGATAATACCATTCAGCCGGGTTGTTCGGGAAGGAGTCTAACACTCCCTCGGTTGATTCGGAAGAAACTATCTCCCTTCAAGAGTCTTCTTGCTAATCTACCACGGCGTGAGTGGTGTTTCATAAATATCATACCGGTGCTTTGGAGTTCTATTTTAGTAAAGTCGAGAGAGAGAAATGGAGAGGCGTTGACGGCAAATCGGCTGCAAATTTTGGTCGTGCGTGTACTCCGTCGAGGAAACCGAGGTAAACCCACCTTCGCCTTTGTTTTTCCTTGTAGCCAAGATTTGGTAAGATATAATTTCATATATTTGTAATGTTTTTCTTTTTGTTTGAAACCAAAACCGTGAAGTGGGTTTTTACGAATGCCATCTACGAGTTTTGTTTTGGTTGAAATCAAGTTGTAAATCTTTTCAAAAGCTTTGGTATGGAAGTCTTGTTGTTTATAAGAAAAATGTATAGTATATAGATAGATATATAAGTAAGGTTTTGGTGGAGAGGTAAGCATATGAATACAAGGCTTTTCGTGGAGAAGAAGATGGGTTTCAGAAAAATTAAAGTTCGTCCCCTAAACTTTTGGATATAGTAACCATATCCAATTAGTTACAAAATGATCCCTTAACTTTTAAACAGTTAATTAGTTGTCAATACTATATTTTTTTTTACTTTTGTTGGGTTATTTAAGTTCGGAAATCATAAGACCCGAATTTCAGAATTTTTAATTTTTTAGTGTTTTTGTTTAAATTAGTTTTGGGCGAGATGAATTAAGGTTTCAATTTGCGGTTCAAGACTTTGTCGTGAGCACACCTTAACGAGGTAAGGGAGTACGTTTCTTTTAGGTTCTTTGAAAAAAATATAAAAATACTTTTAATTTTAGGCTTCCGCAAAATTCTTGAAATTTATTCGTTCTTTCATTTGCCATGCCCGACCTCGTGTCGGTAGTTGCTTTGACTCCGTCGGTTGCTTTATTGAATATCTTCGTTATACCTTCGTTTTCGCAAATTTTCATGTCTACTCTGATTTTCATGAAATACCTTTGTTAATGAGAAATTTTCTTTGTATTGTAAACTTTGTCGGTATGCTCTTTGGTATGGAAAATGACGAATTTTGATATTATTTATGTTTTGATAATAGTACTATTTATGTTTTGAAATTATTTATGATCACTAAGTATGAACAACCCGTCACGGGGATTTTCGTGACAACCTTTGAAATAATAGAAATTACATCACTTGGCCTGTGAGTGCGGTTATCCGGATATACCTTAATTTGTGTACCCTTCGGGGGATTTGTGTACCCTTCGGGGGATTTGGTTCTTGGTCAATAGACCCTTATGTGATCTAAATAATATTTTGATATTCGGTTATTACTGGCTGGTATGGGACAGTCAGTAATGACAAACTTGTTTGATCCATATTTGTTCTGTTTGAACTCTCCTTTTAAAAAGAGATTTTTAAGCCTTTCGTTACCTACCTTTGATTTTTGCTAGTTGTCAAATATCTAAAACTCTGTTTTACATATATCATGATTATTCTTTGAGTCACCCCTCCTTAGAAACCGGAGGGGCGACGTATGATCTTACTGAGCTTTGTTCGCTCACCTTCACAATCCTCTTCTTCCAGGTCGAAATTAAAGACTAAGTTTGAGGTAGAGGATACATGCGAAGAAACCAAGATTTTTAGGTCATAATTATATGTGTTGGAAGTTGATGAAGACAGAGAAATTTTTAGTAGACTTTGTTCTGAAATTTATTTGGATGACTGTATTTAAATTGGAGACTTTTATAATATTAGTTAGATATCGTTTTAATTTAGTATTTATTTCAAGTTTGAATTTGTAGTGACGTGGCCAGATGTGGGCCCATGTAGTGGGACCCGAGTTTGGGGCGTTACAGATTGGTATCAGAGCTTAGGCCTTAGATCCGGATGGTCTTAGGATTTAGGAACAATTAAGAATAAGATGTGATACTACAATAGGATTATGATACTAGCATTAAGTAGTAATTATAGCTAAGTTATGATCTCACTGATGATTAAGAAATTATTATTTCGTTAAACTAATATACTTGTGTTACTTGTAGGAAATGGCACGCAACAACACCAATAGAGCAAGGGTCACTCCACCCGTGATTGCTGCTAGGACGAGACTGAATACAATGCACGCTAGGGTGGGCGAACTCGATGAAATTAACCATGTCTTGGAACAAGAGAACCATCTGCTAAGGAACGAGAACCAATTGTTAAGAAATGGTAATCAGACGCTAGTGAATGAAAACGAAACCCTATTACAACAAGTCAAGGAAATGATGAAGGCATTAGAGCTGGCACAAAATGCCTTGTTTAGACTCTTCGACGAAAATGAAGATGCTAGGAGAGCCCACGCGGAAGTTGGAGCAAGGCTGAGCAACAATGACTTCTTGGCTAGGAATGTTTTGGACGCGGTCCAAATGGCCATAGATAATGGACCAGTGGTGGATGAGAATCCAGAAGACTTAGATGAAGATGAAGAGGAGACAGGAAACTAGATAGGATAACACTCTTACATTAGTTTTTAAATTTTGTTTATGGCCATCATATTTGTTAGGTTCGTTCAAATGGTTTCTTGTTATTTTTAGTCATAAGACATGGAATACACTAAGTGTGTCCAAATTTTGAGATATGAGTTGAATTTTGTTTTGATATTTAATAAAATTTTGGGAGATTTATTTTGAATACATTGACGTTTCCGTACAACTATATTTTTATTTGATATTGGTTTCGAGATGATTTTGAGAACTAACTTTGGGAAGGAATATGATATTACATAACAAGCGTGTAGATTGTTTCCAATTACGTCATGTCAGTTAGCAATCACATCTTAGTGTGATGGAATCTTAGATATCTTTTGACACTTCCTCGTTTTTGTACCAGAATATGGCAAGTAGAGGAGGACGTAGAGGGTGGCCGTGGTCGAGGAAACATGGGAGGAAAAGAGGACTACGTTTCGAATGTATGGGGAACGATCTGAAACTCAACTTAACAGGAGTAACGGAAACTCTATTTCTGAAGCGCCTTAGTCTAACGCATCAAATCCCCCTTTTGTAGACCCTGTTTTGATGATGAACCTTCTGCAGAATTTGACCCAAGCCGTAGACAGGATTGGTCAAATTATTCAACCACAACCTCAGCCTGCTGCACCACAACCTCAGCCTACAGCACCACAACCCCAGCCTGCTGCACCACAACCTCCACTCGTAGTTCCTCAACCTCGAACAGTAGCAAAGGACCCCCTTGACATATTCCAGAAAAGAAGCCCTAACCCTTCTTGGGTGCGCTAGGCACAACTAAACCAGAGGAGTGGGTGGAGAGTATGAAGAAGATTTTTAGAACAATGACTCTCACAAGTGAGCAAAAGGTCAACCTCGCCACTTTCAAGTTCGAAGGAGAGGCTGATCAGTGGTGGCAGTATGAGATGAGAACTGTGGAAGCAATTGGGGCAGAAGAATACACTTGGGAGACTTTCCTTGAGGTCTTCTACAAGAAGTATTTTCCTGAAAGTGTACAGGACGGAAAGCTGGTTGAGTTTCTAAACTTGGAACAAGGAAAGATAACGGTGGATGAGTATGCTGTCAAATTTATGGAGCTGTCAAAATATGTTCCGGGTCTCATTGAGAATGAGAAACAGAAGGCTAGGATGTTTGAAAGAGGCCTCGATGGAAGAATTAGTCATCGCTTAGTAGCCTTGCAGTTGAAGACTTATGCTGAAGTGGTCGACCGGGCTAGAATTCTAGAACGAGTATCAGCAGACTATCAGAAGAAACGTGAGGAGAAAAAGAGATATTTTGAGAGTATTAGAGGTGGTTCTCGGGGTCAGTCGGGGCATCGAGGAAATAGTTCTCAGGATCAGACGGGTTATCGAGGAAATATTTCGCGAGATCAGTCAGGTCATCGAGGTGGTAGTTACAGTGGGCACAAGAGGATAAACACAGATGATAATAGATCCAAAGGGTCGAATCAGTGGAGTCGGAATCAGAATCAAGGACAGGATCAGAGACATGACCAAGGTCAGGATAGATGGAATACGAATCGGGGGCAGATTGAGACTTGTAAGACTTGTGGGGGAAAGCATCTGATGTTGGCTTGCCACAGGGAAACCGGAGCTTGTTTCAACTGCGGCAAAATGGGACACAAGGTCAGAGATTGCCCTGAGCCACTAAGGAATCGGGTTGTTCAGAACAATGGTGGTGGGGACAAACCTAAACCAAGGGAGCAAGGTAGAGTGTATGCAATGAACGCAGGAGATACTCGTGCTACTAATGACGTGGTGGCAGGTACCGTCTAACTCTCTTCTCGTAGTTTGTATGCATTGATTGATCCGGGTGCAACCCATTCTGTAATATCTGCATCTCTTGCACAACGCATGAAACTGCCATCACAAAACCTAGATGTTGAGTTAGTTATAGATACACCAACAAGGTAGTCTATTCCAGTGAGTTCAGTATATAAGTCTTATTCGTTGAAATTGGAGGGTAGGGAAATGCCTATATATCTTATTTCTTTGGATATTCGAGATTTTGACATAATTTTGGGAATGGATTGGTTAGCCGCTTTCCATGCTAGGGTAGACTGTTTTGGGAAGGAGGTAATATTTTGCATTCCAGGAGAACCAGAGTTTTGATTTAAGGGTTTTAAGCCGAAGGCCTTAACAGGTTTTATCTCGTCAATGCAAGCCCGTAGACTGTTAAGGAAGGGTTGCCAAGGTTATTTGGCACACATTACTGATACACGTAAGGAAGGGGTTAGTCTTGAGTCACTTCCTGTGGTTAGGGAGTTTGCGGAGGTGTTTCCTGAAGAATTACCAAGACTTCCACCAGAGAGGGAGGTGGAATTCTTAATTGACTTAGAACCGGGGACAGCCCCAATCTCTAAAGCACCTTATAGAATGGCTCCTACGGAACTTAAGGAATTGAAGGAGCAATTACAGGAGTTGTTGGAGAAGGAGCTCATTAGGCCTAGCGTATCGCCATGGGGCGCTCCAGTCTTGTTTGTGAAAAAGAAAGACGGGACGATGAGGTTATGCATAGACTATCGGGAGTTGAATCGGGTTACGGTGAGAAACAAATACCCATTACCAAGGATCGATGATCTTTTTGACCAGCTTCAAGGTGCATGCTACTTCTCTAAGATCGATCTTCGTTCGGGGTACCACTAACTTAGAGTCAGAAAGGAGGATATTGCTAAGACTGCATTTAGAACACGGTACGGACACTATGAGTTTTTAACCAATGTAAGATTTATCTCTTTTATTGGTAATAATAGTAATTTAAAACCAACATCAATATATAACAAATGTGTGATATATATTTTTTATTGCTAATAATAATAAGTCTTTTATATAATCTAAAATAATTAAAAACCAACATCATTTTTTAACCAATATGAGATTTACATCTTCTATTGATAATAGTGGTATAAGTCTTTTATCAAAAAACTTTGAAAACCAACATCACTTTCTAACCAATGTAAGATTTATCTCTTTTATTGGTAATAATAGTAATTTAAAACCAACATCAATTTTATAACAAATGTGTGATATATATCTTCTATTGCTAATATTAATAGTAAGTCTTTCATATAATCTAAAATAATTAAAAATCAACACCATTTTTTAACCAATGTGAGATATACATCTTCTATTGGTAATAATGGTAGAAGTCTTTTATCAAAAAACTTTGAAAACCAACATCACTTTCTAACCAATGTATGATACAACTTTTTTAATTAGTAATTAATAATAGTATTTTTAATACAAACATCAATTTCTAACCAATGTGTGATACATCTCTTCTATTGATAATAATAGTAGAATATTTTGTAACCATGTGAGATACATCTCTTGTAAAAGTGAAAGTCTTTAGTCTAAAGACTTTAAAATCTAACATTTTGTTTTTAAACAATGTGTTATACATCTCTTTTATTGGTAATAATATAATAATTTAAAATCAACATCATTTTCTAACCAATATGAGATATACATCTTCTATTGGTACTAATGGTGAAAGTTTTTTATCAAATGACTTTAAAATCAACATTACTTTTCAACCAATGTATGATGCATTTCTTCTATTGGTACTTAATAATAGTATTTTTAAAACCAACATCAATTTCTAACCAATGTGGGATACATCTCTTTTATTGTTGAAAAATTAGTGTTTTTAGTGAAAGAAATTATGTAACTTGAGGCACGAATTTCTTTATGTGTCATTTGTTTGTTGGCAAAGGTAATTTGGCAAATGCGTTCTACTCGGTGAGAGCATCAAAATGATATATTTATTTGTCCGAATCGAGTTTTGGATAATAAAATATCAAGACTTAAAGTATAATACATGTTAAAAAATTAGTGTTTTTAGTGATAGAAAATTGTGCAACTTGAGGTACGAATTTCTTTCTATGTCATTTGTTTATTGGCGAAGGTAATTGCGCAAATGTGTTCTACTCGGTGAGTACATCGAAATAATATATTTATTTGCCCAAATCGAGTTTTGGATGAATAAGATATCAAGAGTTAAAGTATAATACTTATTTAAAAAAATCGTGTTTTTAGTGAAAGAAATTGTGCAACTTGAGGCACAAATTTCTTTATTTTCAATAAGTAATTAATAATAGTATTTTTAATACAAACATCAATTTCTAACCAATGTGTGATACATCTCTTCTATTGGTAATAATAGTAGAATATTTTGTAACCGTGAGAGATACATCTCTTGTAAAAGTGAAAGTCTTTAGTCTAAAGATTTTAAAATCTAACATTTTCTTTTTAAACAATGTGTTATACATCTTTTTTATTTGTAATAATATAAAATAATTTAAACTCAACATCATTTTCTAACAAATGTGAGATATACATTTTCTATTGGTATATATGTATATATATATATATATATATTTGGTGAGGAGCACTATGGTTGTGCCACCTCACCACCTTTGGATAAATCTTCATTCTAAACCATCCATGTGGAAGCTTTAAAAACTTTTGGTTTTCTAGTGAATTTGAAAATCAACATCACTTTCCAGTATGATGCATTTCTTCTATTGATACTTAATAATAGTATTTTTAAAATCAACATCAATTTCTAACCAATGTGAGATACATCTCTTCTATTGTTGAAAAATTAGTGTTTTTAGATATATTTATTTGTCCAAATTGAGAAATTATGCTTAAAGTATAAACTTTCTTCACGTGTCATTTGTTTGTTGGCGAAGGTAATTGCGCACATGTGTTCTACTCGGTGAGAGCATCAAAATGATATATTTATTTGTCCAAATTGAGTTTTGGATAATAAGATATCATGACTTAAAGTATAATACTTGTTAAAAAAATAGTGTTTTTAGTGAAAGAAATTGTACAACTTGAGGCACAAATTTCTTTACGTGTCATTTGTTTGTTGACAAAAGTAATTGTGCAAATGTGTTCTACTCAGTAAGAACATCGAAATGATATATTTATTTGTCCAAATCAAGTTTTGATGAATAAGATATCAAAACTTAAAGTATGATGTTAAAAGTTAGTCATTAGAAGTAATATCTAACCTTGAAGAGTTTTATCTCACATTGGTTAGAAGTAATGTTAGTTGTAAAAGCTTTTAAATATAAGTTTTCTACTATTGACAATAGAAGAAGTTATATATAATATCACTTATCATATTGATTATTATTATGTATTATTATTAGCTAATGGCTAGAAAACCAAAAGTTTTTAAAACTTTCATATGGATGCTATAGAATGAAGATTTATCCAAAGGTAGTGAGGTGGCACAACTATAGTGCTCCTCACCAACTTTATTATATATATATATATATATATATATATATATATATATATATATAGATTTGACACACCCCTTTACCTACACCCCATACATTTTAACTAGAGCTCTCAAAATTGAGCCCGGCTCATAGACCCTGTGCAGCCCATCAGATTTTTCAAAGGTTCGGGCCTCAAACTAGAAGGCCCCAAAAAATCGGGAATGTTTGACCCGGTCCGTGGGCCGTATTTGGCCTGAACTTGAAAAGTCCGACCTGATCCGATCATACGATTGATAAAAGTTAAACTTAATTAAAAAATTAAAAACTAAAACATAAAACCTAAAAAGCAAAAGCAAAAAAAAAAAAAAAACATATGACAATATTCATTTAGACTGCTTTTTTTCTTTTGTTTTTGGTTGGATGAATTTATAACAGTGATGATCTATTTCCAAATCATTGTTCTCTTTTTGGTTGAAACTCATTTTCTAAATTGATGGAAGTGGCACTTACAAAGAAAAATTGGAGTTGATCTTCCAAGTTCCAATCTAGTTTAGTATGGTTGTGGTTAGTAATTTTATTGAAATTGATTTATTCAATTGGGTATCTCTATCTGATATTAGCTAATAAAAAACTTTAATAGTATAAACTTGATAAGAAATAAAACTTAAATACTAGATTGTGTCGGGCGAATCAAAAAATGAACATTTACTAGTTAGTATGGTTTTGCAAACTAGAACCCGAAAACCATTATCTATCATCAGAAAACACATATTAGAAATTTTTGGACAGTATGATGAACTTCAATTTGGTTATAACTTTTTTGAAAAAAATACCTTTCAAGTAGCACATGTATTTTTTTCTTTGATCTATAACACTATAGTTTTTCTAGTTTCTATTTCGTTTAATTGTTGAACTTACTACCTTTGTTTATGTTTGCTTTGGTTGCACTTTTACTTTGTAATTATGTAAGTTAGACTAGTAAGTATGTATGTTTTGATGTGTTATATAACTTTTATTAGCTAATTTGTGAGTTCTTTTTAATAAAAAAATAGTTATTTTTTTGGCCCATAGGCCCGAAGTGTGCATGGGTTGGGATTGAGTTCTATGAGGCCCATCACTGTTTCAGGTTGGCCCGACTTGCCGTTAAGCGAAACCCGATTGGCTTGGGTTGGGCTGGCCCGTTTGACAAATCTAATTTTAACAACTACCCTACTACCCATTCTACCATTCCATCTTCCCCCTATGGTCTACCCCTTCTCTCTTCATCTTTCTTCCCTTCCAACTTCCTTGGTCGTTGCCTCCCTCCACCTCCTCCATCAATTTGTTTCATCTCCAACTCCCCAAACATCTTCCTGTAATCAGATGGGATGTGCGACTAGGGTGGTGGCTGAGAGACGACCCTCTATTTGGACCTGGTTATGTGGACACTTTGGGTGCGTCAGGTTGGGAGTGGCCGCACACAATGGGTTGTGTGCTGCTGAGAGTTGTTAGGGGTGTGTGCGGCTAAGGTATTAAGACTTGTTCATGGGCTATATTAGCATTTCACCCGATGACATTTTTGCATTTTTATAGGGGTGTAGAGAGCTGAGTTTGGGGTGTGGTTAGCCCTTGCCTAAATCTATTCCCCCATTATTTTTTTCTTGTCGTATTTGGACCACCCTAACCTTTTAACACAACCCTTTCTTAAAAGTAGGGTATTTACACCCCCACGATCTACCCTATACACCCCCATTTCTTGTGCACCCCACCAAAAAGACCCATTTTCTCAATGGGTGGGGTGAACCACACCCTATGTTAGAGGAAATGGTCAAATATGGCTTTGGACCAAAAAATGATGCAGACTCCCCAAAAGGCCCTTCAAAACCTAAATAGTCTTTCCTCCCTCTGCCTCCCTCACAAACACACGCACTCAGTTGTTTCGTCTCCGCTGCTGCCTCTACCTTAAGCCATCCTTCAAGGTTCGTCTCTCTTACATCTTTATTTTTTTCTCTTTCTCATCTTCAAACCCTAGGTCAAAACCATAGGTTTATCTCTCTCGATTGATAGGTCGAAATCCTAGATTCATCAACTATTTAGTATGTTAATCGACTATTGAGTCGATCGCCATCACTCAAGGGTCCATTATGAGTCGGTTAATCCACTCACTAATTCAATTAGTGAGTCAATTAACCGACTCATAATCGACCCTTAAGTGATGACGATTGACTCATGAGTCGATTAATCGATCCTTGAATCGTTTGATCGACACAATGAGTCGTTTATCAACCATTGAGTCGATTACTCGACTCGATAAGGGTATTTTGGGGTTTTTTTGATGAAAAGTGGCCACAAAGATGCTTTTGAGTAAGTGTGGCCATGTGTGAATATGAATACTTTGACATGGCTATTTTGGAAGAAACCATCCCCCCCCCCAAGTTATACTCTCTACACCCCAAGTTTAAAAATTACAAAAATGTTGTGTACAATGACAATAGACAACCTTATACTATATGCACTACAAAAAATTCTTTCTACACCCCACAACCTAATTACAATAATATCATTATATATAGGGGGCACTATATAGACCCCCAAAAGCTATAAGTTGACCCGCATTTTCCTTTTTTCTTAATGACAAAAATACCCTCAATCAAAAAGACAAAAATATCTTTTATGTTTCCAAGTAGACCTTCATTGTGTTTTCCTAAAACTAAAATCATCTAACTAAACCCCCCACCCCACCCCCCAACAAATATACCCCCTTCTTCCCTTTCTTCTTACCTTCCCAAAACCTTCTTACCTTCCTAAAAACCTTCTTCCCTTCCCAAAAACCTTTCCATCATTCAACATTGGTATGAGAAAAATCAAGCATGGAGCCAAAAAAAAAACCCAATGTAACTGAAGTGGTAAGCATTTCTAACATTTTTATGCTTAAAAATGTATAAACAATCATTTTTGTTCGGAAAAAATGAGTTCCTCGTCGTGAAATGTTCGGACATGTTCGAAGGAATTACTCAACTGTTCGGCCAACAACCGAACATTTGAGCAATATTCAACCATACCTGACCGAACAATTGATCAATGTTCCAATATCTCTGGTCGAACATTTTGAAAAAAAGCCATCAACTTGGGTTTTTGATGTGTTATTGTTTTTGTTAACAGGGTTCAAACATGTTTTCTACTATTCTAGTGTTGTTGGTCCTCCCGATAATAAGATCGCTCCTATTCAAAATAATGAGATCGCTTTTGTTGAACATAATCAGATTGTTCTTATTCAAGATATTGTCAAGGATTACACCGATGTGCTCATGACGCATGAATATTTTTCATCTCGCCAAATGTTGATTGATTGGGTGCGCCCTACGGGGAATAAGCATGACATGGTAATACTAATTAGGAGGTCAAAGCAGTGGTGCGGGTTAGAAAAAACCTTGGGTATTCTTGACTTGTAAACGTGTTAGGCAATACAGGGGACACAAGAAAGATAAGACATCATCATAAGCAAATGATCAAGATTAAAATGTTGAGAAATATGAGGTGAGTAAGCGAAAAGGCAGGAAAGAAACATGATCTAAGAAGGTTGGTTGTCCATGTACTTTGAGGGGTTCACGAGTATCAGATGGAGAATGGTCATTGGTTTTTCAATGTGGTGTCCACAATCCTCCAATTGGGCCGTACGCAGAAGGTCATTCATATATCGGTAGATTATCAAGAGTTGAGGAGGATTATGTTATTGGCATGACTCTAAGACCCGTGATCTTTTTATGTTGATTATACGTAATTAAGTACCTTTACTTATATTATGTCCATGATTTTAAAATCATTAAGTGGTTATGATAGTCTTAATATGGTCTTTGACATGGGTACATTTCATAAGTTCGAGTCCATATATGAGGTCTCTAACATGCATTTGAGTTATGTGTGTATTAGTTTCGATTATGGTTTTGATAGTTCGATGGTTATGCGTTGTTTCATTCCTTGTTAGAGTCATTTCATACTCATTTTGGGTGTAAGAACATCTTATAATGTTTTCATTGAGTTGGGGAAACAATTTGGGCAAGTCTTGGACACTTTGTATAGAGTTTTTGAGCACCAAGACTCAGTGCAGTCGCATTTCATTGTGTGAGCGACAGCATCCATCACAAGGTGTTAAATTCTAAATTTGACCTTTAAAGCGGTTGCATTGCATCCTTTGATGTGACCGCATTGCCGTTGGGAGCGGTTCCATTGCCTTTTAATGTGACTGCATCAACCTACTTTCCAATTACACATAATTATGTTGTTTTGTCGAATCTGCCCTTACTTAACCCACTTAAATGACCAAAATCAGCCCAAATACACTTATGTCCGAAATTCAGCCTATCCCTCATGCCATTTTCATATTTTAAAGTTCAAAAACATTGAGAGCTTGAGTGTGGGTGATGAAGGTGAGATTAGTGTGTGTGAAGTGATTCCCAAAGATCCAACCAACCATTTTGCGATTCGAGACCACCAAATCAAAGCCCTCGACTAGTAGAGCAACCTCATTACGTGCATGTTTGTTTCTTTGGCTTATTGAACGAGCTTATGTAATAAAGCCCCTTTTTGTATGATTTATGGTTGGTAAGCATGCTAATACTTTCAACACTTCAAATACTTGAAATGCACTTGAATATCATGTATAAATTGTTATTTGACGATGCATGTAAGTAGTTGGGATTTTGATTTCGGGATTTATGCTTTGGGTTGGGTTAAAAGCAAGCTTTGGCCTTGAGAACTTGATTAAAACAATTATTGATGAATTTAGGAGAGTAATAATGCATATAGCATTTATACTCTAAAATTTGAAAGTATATTCAACGAAGTCGACTACAAGGTTAATTGGATTTTATTAAATAACATAATTGAATCGTATGAAATTTGGGGCTAGTTTGGTAGAGGTTTAGCCTCCGAGCAAAATTGGGAATTAAGTGTTCAATTGGACATATATGCTTTAGAGACTTGTTTATAACTATATTGTAGTCAAATGGTGAGCAGTGATGTCCCTTGTAATTATCCTAAGAATCAGATCAAGAAGTCCTTCAACTGCCAACCTTCTATTCAAAAATCCTCAAAATATGTTAGCCATTAAAACAACTGACAAACGTCAGCCAGCTGACAAAAGAGGAGGAATCAGAAGGAAATCAGTTGACAAGTCAAACCTCTAAATTTTGTTGCTGCAAAGACCTCCAAGCTGACTCAAGTTGAATCAAAGAATTTCCCTCAAAAGACCGACTCAATTGGTTACCACAAATGCAGTATATGTTCTACTTTTGGTCATTAGTCTCATGAATGCTTATTCTGATTCAAGCCTACTGACAAAGTCAAAATGCCTAAACTAAGGCAGGTTTGGTGATCAATGTCTTATTTTAAATTTATTTTCCTTGCAAGTGGACAAGACTATTGGAGAATATTTTTGGGAAGCAAGGGTCGAACCACAGAGACAAGAAGATCACAGATAGTACTATTTATTGATAGCAAATTATTAATCTAAGGGGAGTTTTTATATTTATTTTATTCTAACTAACTTATTATTATTCTTGTTTAACTAATTAGCAGCAATTACATGTTATGAAGATCTTATGGTGGATGGCAATCTATGATTAGAGTTTCACTTGTATCTCCTCTATGTTTAATTTAAAATAATTATCATTCAATTTCTTGGGTTCGTTCACAAAATATAGATATAGCCTGTTGAATTATCGTTCAGTCTCCATTTTCGAATAATCCATCCATTCTATATCCTAGGCACAAGAACATATGATCTAACTGTCACTTAGGTCATATATGGAACCTGGTCTTTACTTATCACTCTCGTGCATCGATAGGTCCAATTTATTAGGATGGTGAGCCCGTGTACGACATATGCACATTGATCATGCAATTATCCGCACCTCTAGGCCTTTATTATTCACGATTACATTTATTTGTTCAAAGTGAAATAATATAGGGATTGATAAACACCACAATCAATAAGAATTGAATGAACATAAATATAAATTAAAGCATCGATTCGATACAAGTTACCTCTCACCTTCTATATTAATGAAGATTTAGTTCATCCTTAAAGATGAACAACACATGGAGATGAATGAAGTCATGATTCGATCTTCAATACTTGTAATTACAATAACTAATTGCGTTATACAACCTAAAATCTATTCGAAAGCTATAGAAAACTACTTCCTAACTGTTTATCGCCTTCTCCAGCCGTGGCTACCGACCTCTATTTATACCAAGGAGTTGTAGGGCAATTAGATCTTTTGTGAAAACGCAAATCTGGGCATTCTGACTACCTTGCGGTCGCAAGGTATAAGGCACCTTCGTCCGCAAGGTCCTTCAATAATCCGAGGTTGAGTTCTGATGTTTCTGTCCACCTTGCGGAGGCAAGGTCTTCTGCACCTTGCGACTGCAAGGTTCCCAGCTTGGCTCTTCTTCCTTTCTTCTTCACTTTTACACTCTGACCCCTTCTTGGAATTTTCACCTAAAGGCCTTCTGATTTGTATACTTTTATCTAAAATCCCGAAACTCACAAAATTACTGAAAAACACATATCAGTAGCCAAAAGCCTCATAGAATAGCTCAATTTAAGTCATAGAAGTATAGGAAATCAACGTATAAAATACATCGATCATTTGGCTACCAAAGAAAGCTAATAGGTTGGACCTAAAACAATAAGGGTACCATGACTAAAAATATTCATATTTCAGGTATGATTAATGGCTGATGATCAACCAAATGATTTATGGATATTGAAAAGTGGATGCTCTAGACACATGACTGGGTCAAGAGAACTTCTAGCTGACATTGTCACAGCCAAAGGACTCTCAGTCATTTTTGGAGATAATTCAAAAGGTAAAAGGTTTGAAACATAAGTTGCTAAGCATTTCACAATTTTGTGACAAAAGTATGAACTGCACTTTCTCTACTGCTCATTGTTTTATTAAAAACAACATTACTAATGAAGTTTTACTCAATGGAACAAGAAAAAGAAACGTTTGTGCCATTGATTTACTCTTTATAAATAACAATACTTAAATTTGTTTAATGGCAAATGGTATTTCAAAAACTTCATGGATATGGCATAAAAGACGTTCACATTTAAATTTTAAATATCTTTCAAAACTTTCAAAAGGAGTTATGGTGAATGGTCAGTAAGTTTTCATGCTAGCAAGAAATTCAAAGCTCGTGCTTTAGTAAAAATCCTAAAAGCATCTTTTAAACTAAAACCATATCTTTCAACTAAAAGAATTCTTGAATTATTACATATGGATTTGTTTGGACATGTTACTAATACAAGTTCAGGTGGAAGCAGATATACCCCGGTAGTTGTTGATGACTACTCAAGATATACATGGGTTGAAATGATGCAATCCAAGGATCAAACTCATAGCCTACTCACTACCTTGTTCGGAAATCTTCAAACTCAAAAAGAATGTGAAATTATCAGTGTAAGATCTGACAATAATACTGAATTCAAGAACCTTGGAATGGACATCTACTGTGATGATCATGGTATTTGTGACGCCCCGCTCCTTCGTTATCTCGGTTTGCGTGCTATACTTGCACTTCTTCCTTTGTTGACTGTATGTTTGGTTTGCGAGAGGGTCTAGATATGTTTGAGAGACCATATTAAGACCAAAACATTATTAAGAGACCCCATATAGTTGTTGACTTGCTAAAGTCACAAGTCGTGACTCGACGATAGTCGGAATGCGACGCGATTGAGGGTTTGCTTGCGTTTTGTGTTCGTGACCTCGGTTTGGGTCCTAGACCTCTTTAAGATGATTTATTAACATGTTTAGATGCATTAGACTTCAAGTTGGAGGTGTTCCTTAAGTCTAGCGATGATTTGGAAGTTTTGGAGATAACGTTCGTCTCTATCGCGTAGTTCGGGAATCGAGTCGCGTAATCGCCTCTCCTTTGGGATTCTTATTTCCCTAGTTGTTATTCAACTTTCTAAGAAGTATTTAAGCTTCTTCATTAGCCCTTAGACTTGTCTTAAAAGTCTCCTTTCATTGCTCGTTTGATTGCGAGTTCATTCGTCGTTCCGGTTGCACGTTGTTGCACCCCTTCCCGGTTTCGCTCCGAGTTGTTTCGGGAGTTGTTCGGGTGTGTTTTAGACTTGTTTTGAGTAGGGTTAGACCTTAGAATGGTTACCCAAAAGTTTGGGACCATTTAGATCAAGTTTGAATCAAGTTTTAGAGGTTCTGGAGCCGAGGCGGCCGCATGGCACCTTGTGAGGCGCCCGCCTCAGATGCTGGGAGTAATTGCTGAATGGTCTGAACTTTGGAGTGTCCTCAGTAGTTGAGGCGGCCGCATGGCCTAGGGTGAGGCGCCCGCCTCACCTGCTGCTCAGTTACGGGATGATTTTCTCCTGTTTCGGAATTGGACGACTTGTACTCTTCAAACCCCTATCTAAACCTATCCTAAACCCCCCTAACCCTTCCTACTTAAGTCCTAACATCCATAACTAGTTTTTAATGATGGATTAAGATCACATTAGTGACCAATTAAGCCACCAAATCAGCCAAGAAAGGGACCACATTGGCTTGACACTTGTCCCACCCAACTTTGACCTCTTATAAGCCACAAATCAGCTCATTTCCTCTTCATTTGCTGAGAGCTCTTTCAAAAAACGAATTTCATCTTCTCTCAAGGTTCTTCCATGGTTTCTTGAGGTCTCATCTTCATCTTCCCTCATCCATTCATCATTTGGCCAAGAGTCCTTCATTAAAGTTGTAGAGCTCAAGAAGGGGAGCATTTCCATCCGATTGGTTTTTTCCATTGCTTTCTTTGGTGTATAACTTGTAAGTTAGCTTCTTCATCTACTTCTTCTTCTTTTGATTTTGTACTCATTGATCCTAAGGAAAACAAACTCTATGCTATTTGAGGTCAATGAGTACACATACTTGCCTTGTATGATTTTAACTTGTGATTTGAGCATGTGACTTGTCAAAAGCATATGTAGGATGACCTATATGATTGTTGAAGTATAATGTTACTCTTCATCTTGTGTTTCTAGGTTTATGAACATGCTAGAAATCATGTTTACATTCCATTTGGTTTATTATGAAAGTATGCCTAAAGTTTGGGGCTTGAATGTGTGATCTCACTAGGTTGTATGAGTATGACCATCTAATTGAAAGTATGAAATTCCTAAAATGGGTATAGGATTATGTTGGGTTTTATGAATTTTAGGGTTTGTTAATCAAGCTCGAATTATTGGAGGAATTGTGTTATTTGGAGTGGGTATTCGTGTGTAGGATGATTTGAATGATGTTGTGTGTTGGGAGAAATGGGTTATCGCTTTGTTTAGGTTTTTATGAATTTTGGGGCTTGGGAATCAAGCCCGAATTATTTTAGAAGTTGTTGTAATTGAAGAAGATGATAATGTTGGGATTTATGGAAAGTGTAGATAATGAAACTTAATAGTAAGACTCAACGGAGTCACTATAAGTCCAATAATGTGTTAGTGAACTTGGGTCGAAATCCTACGATGTATGGGTTTCGTTTGCTATTGATTGTGGTGCACTCAGTTTCTAAACTTCGAGTGAGATTATGATTACGATGAGTTCTTGGGTTTCTAGGCTTGGGAATCAAGCCGAATGAATTTTAGTGTTTTGTCATATATTTGAAGGGAGTGTTAATTTGGGATTTATGATTCATATAAATAATGAAATGTAGTGCTAAGACTCAACGGAGTTGTTACAAGTTAAATAACATGTTAATAAGCGTTGGGATGAATTCCTACGATGTTCGGGTTTTGGTTGGTTATGATGGTGAGCACCCGAGCATCTCGATTTGTGTCCAATTGAGACACCCACTCTATAGAGATTTACTATGGGATTTATTTGGAAGCGTGCTCGGGAGAGTACGGTACAGTAAAGGCCAACCTATGGTCTTGAGTATGGTTGAAGATAATTATTGAGTTAGTTCTCACTATTGGGAAATGATCGGTTGCGCATGAACGTATTGTGAGTTATGACTACGGTGTAGTCTTTGGTTGATTTCAAATAGAGGACCATTATAGACCTCATAATATGATTCTTGGTGGGTTTATACTATTCTTGATTTAACTGTTGACTTGAGATCTTTTAAGATTAATTGGTTGTGAGCAATGTATTTGCCTTGATTGATTTATGGTAGAGAATAATAACTTATTTGGTCGGATGAGTTCGCTCTTGTCGAATTCATTCCTTATTTGTTTATATTGAGTAAATACATACGTGAGCATTTGGTCGGACGGGTTCGCTCTTGTCGAATCCGATCCTTATTTGGTCTTTACGAGTAAACATCTACTTGTGCATTGCATTAAGTCCAGCTGGCACTATTTGGTTTGATTTTTATGTCAGGGTAGGACGATGTATAGCCTTCACGAATTGAGAGATTCGTGCTCGCTATGGATCGCCGTGCACTGGGACCTCACACACCCTCCATTGTAGGCCGCAATGGGGAAGTAGCCCCGTATCAATAAGTGCCACCGTCGCTGTATCGGCGGAGTTCGGTATATCGATGCGAAGACACGAGCATCGTAGTCACAAACCCGTATAACAGTGTTTTTCTTGCAGGAGCTACGTAGCGGCCGGGCCCATAACATATCCTATTGTGGTGTTTAATACTCGCACTTATGTTAATAATGTGCTAAGTGCAAATTTGTGATCATTTGAGGGCTAGGCCCAGGTCTTGGTTTTACGTGCTTATGTATAAGCACTTATATGAAAGATAACGTGCTATGTGGTTTATTGTGGGTATGCTATTAAGATACCATGATCTTATATACGCTTGTGCATTATGCCATGCCACGTCATGCTATGCCATACATTTGCATTTAGTAACTTACTGGGTCATTATGACTCACTCGATGCGTTGTTTTCCTTAGTTTTTGCGATAAGCTCGTTAGTACGCGTTGAAGCTTCGGGCGCTCGATCGATAACAGGTGGTCTTCCGGGCGATAGCTTGGGATTATTAGTATTATCGTATTTACTATCTTGTGAGACACGGACGTGAAGTTATGTAAACTTTGCTTGGGTAGTTATGTCAGTATTTTATTGTCGTTTATTTTGGGAGCCGACTAGTTGGGTCGAGCTGTTGTATTTAATTAGAGTTTATTCAGTTGTTTTCCCGAGCAAGGTTTTAGCTCGCTTATTCTAGTATTATGTTATTGTTAATTCTGTCCCCGACAACTTTAGTCGAGAGACATTGGTTTAGCTGTTAGTGTTTCATCCTTTATTCATTTAGTTGATGTATTCCTCCGGCATGATATAGCCGTTGAGTTGTCGTTTATCAGGTTGGTATTCTGTTGATTCGCCGGCCTTAGGATTGCCGATGGTCTGTCGCCCGTGCGCAATGTTACGTCACGCGAGTCGTAGATTTGTCGAGAGATAGTCGTCTCTCAGCCTTGTATACCTTAATTTATAATTATAGGCTTTGGTCTCATTTATGATTTACTTCCGCAGATTTTAGTTTTTGGTTATTCGGTTTTTGCCGTTATGGCTTCACACTCCAGTTTAGAGTTTGTTAGTTTAACTCTTGACTCGCACCACTATGCTTAGCGGGTGCTTGTCCGTCTTTTAGCTTGTCTTGACGGCACGACCTTGGGATTCCGCATTGGAGTCCGGGTCGGGTCGTCACAGTATTGATCATAACTTTTTATTTGTTAGAACACCTCAATAGATTGGTGTTGCTGAAAGAAAGAACATAACTTTGATTGAAGTAGGTAAGACCATGATTGCTGAAGTAAAAACTTCTAAAGTATTTTTGGGCAGAAGCTGTCAACACAACATGCTTCACTCAAAACAGATCTCTCATCAACAAATATCATGAAAAGACTCCTTATGAACTTTGGAGAAGTACAACACCTAATATAGCTTACTATAAAAATTTTGAGTGCAAGTGTTACATTCACTACAATGGTAGTAACCACAAAGGTAAGTTTGATGAAAAAGTTGATGAAGGTATTTTTGTTGGTTATGTTAAACATAGTAGAGCTTATAAAGTATATAATAAAAAATCTCAAATAATTGTTGAAACTATGCATGTAACTTTCGATGAACTGTGTTTACTAGAGTCAAATGAGACTTATGATGTTACTAACAACTTTGAGATTTTTGAGACAGGAAACAATGTCAGCTCAAATCAGAATAATCCTTCATCTCCCACTTTTCCAACTCATAACTCGGTAAATCAAAATGAACATCAATCACCCAGTTTCAAACATCATTGGTGACCCCTTTGTTGGTCTAAAAACAAGAAACATCTCCAAAAATGAAACCCTTGACTCCCAAGTTTTTGTCTCCTCCATTGAACCCAAAAAGATTGATGAAGCTCTAGAGGATCCCCAATGGATTGAGGCCATGCAGAAATAACTCAATTAGTTTGAAAGATGTCAAGTTTGGCAACTTATTCCAAGACCTTCTAATCAACAGGTGATTGAAACAAAATGGGTCTTTAGGAACAAATTGGATGAAGATGAAAGAGTAATAAGGAACAAATCAAGATTAGTAGCCCAAGGCTATAGATAGGAGGAGGGTATTGACTATGACCAAACGTTTTCTCATGTTGCAAAATTAGAAGCCATCAGACTTTTTCTTGCTTATGTAACCTTCAAAGACTATCAAATGGGTGTAAAAGTGCGTTCTTGAATCAAGATCTTGAAGAACAGGTCTATGTTGAACAACCTCACGGATTCTTGGACAACAAGAAGAAGGACCATGTCTTCAAGCTCAGAAAAGCTCTCTATGGTCTCAAACAAGCCCCAAGAGCATGGTATGAAACCTTATTCAAGTTTCTCATGGAAAAAGGTTTTCAAAGAGGTATAATTGATACAAGTCTCTTTTCAATGAAGCACAAAGATAACATCTTATTAGTTCAAATATATGTTGATCATATTATTTTTGGTTCTACTAATAATGTTTTGTGTAAGAGGTTTGAAAACCTTATGAAGGGCAAGTTTGAGATGAGTATGATGGGAGAACTCACATACTTCCTTGGTTTGCAAATCAAGAAAACTGAGGAAGAATTTTTATCCATCAAGCCAAACACACCAAAGAATTGATAAAGAAGTACAATTTGCAAGAGGCAAAGTCAGCAAGAACTCCCATTGGAGTTGAATGTCATCTGGTAACTGATGAGAAAGGTAAATCAGTCAATATGACTGAATACAAAGGTATAATTGGATCCCTGTAATATTTAACTGCTAGTAGACCAGATATTATGTTTGTTGTTTGTGTGTGTGCTCGTTTTCAAGCTGATCCTAAAGAATCTTAGGTGATAGCTACAAAAAAAATATATTAGATATTTGATTGATACTGAAAATTTTGGCATTTGGTATCCTAGAGATTCTTCATTTAATTTAATGGGATATTCAGATGTTGATATTGTAGCTTGTAGAGTAAATAAGAAAAGCACCGGTGGCACATGTCAATTTTTAGGGAATAGACTAATATCTTGGGCTAGCAAAAGGCAAGCATCGGTTTCTACTTCAACTACCGAGGTTGAGTACATAACTGCTGACAGCTGTTGTTCACAAATTCTCTAGATGAAACAATAGCTTATGGACTATGAGATACAAATGGGAACTTGTCCAATTTTTTGTCATAACACTTCAACTATATCTGTTTCACAAAATCCAGTAATACATTCTAAACCTAAGAATATAGATATAAGATATTATTTTCTTAAAGATCATGTAGAAAAAGGTAATGTTCAACTTGAATATGTCCCTACTAAATTTCAACTAGCTAGCATATTTACAAAAGCCATAAAATCTGAAAGATTTGAATTTCTTAGAGGTGAACTAGGCATGCTTATACCTTCATAAAATATGCTATTAACAATTGCAGTTCTTACTTAGTGTCAGTAGTCACAACCTGCTGACCATGAAAACTGATCTTTTCAAACTGAGCTATAAGTGTTAGTCATCTTCAAAATGGAAATGTCAGTCGATAATCTCTTCCTGCAGATATCATCTATCAACTGACACTAAGTATCTCATACGCAAGTGACTGCCTACTGACCATCTCATAAAGCGCTTGCTGACACTATCAGTCAGCACTACATCTACTGGTGCCACTACCTATATTCAAAATGACTAATGTCAGCAGGTAAGACCTCAAAGTGACTGGCCATCAGTTACAACACATGTAGTCTCTAAACCTTGAGTTCAGCTGACCGTATCTCAAATGGATCTTAATTTAAATGTTTATTTATTTAAGATATTTATGAAATTCGATATTTGGTTTTCTTGCCCAATTTTTTTTCCAGTTTTTTCTCGAAAACCACAAAGCTTCCTTGAGAAGCTTAACCGTCTTACACCTACTATATTCTATTTTGACGGTTGATGTGACTCTTTTACACCAAAAACTCCCCCACATTATGAGTTTTGACCTTTGTCATAACTCACCATCAACCATCATTTCTTTAAGCTCAAAAACCTAAAATAATTATGTACTTATCACTACAAGCCATATCTTTACTTTTTCAAAACAAATCATCAAACATCTTGTATATGTACCCCTTCTTATACCTTTAATGCTATTATCTTTAACATATATACCCCAAAAAATCCTCTTCTCAACTTTACAACTCTCAAAGGACTTTCTCTCTCTTATACTCATCTCAATTTCTCTATGCATATTACCAGTTCGTCCTCTTCATTCAAAACCCTAAACCTAACTTCAAACCCTACCGATATTTTCTCACATTTCTCCATCTTCTTAGTCTTCTGCTTCAAATTCTTTTTCTTTCATCTAACTCATCTTTCTTCACATTTCTCTTATAAACTTTTTGTACTTTTTTATTGTTCTCATTTCAAGTACCATGACCGACTTCACAACGCTTGGATGTATTATGGACGTAGCTTCACTACACACCACATCTATTGGAGCTCAACTAATCAACCTTCTCACCACCACTGGTCTCCTCCCTCTTCTAACCTTCGAGATCAACACCTAAAGTCAACAGTTGACCGAGGACTTCTTCAGGGCTATGGAAGAAACCCTATATGAGGCTCTCTCTATCTGGAAAAATTAGGGGAGTAGAGGTGGTATTTGGTGCTACCTCTATTTCTGTTGCCTTTCCATCTCTGAAAGCTTCTAGCTTAACTATCTATTCCATCTCTGACAAAGTTAAGGGTGGAAAACAATGAGAGGTGATGAACCTGAAGAAACTGGGTACAACAGGCACAAGAATCACTTTAAGCCTCTTCATTATGCTCTTGCCACTATTATCGACAAGTTCTTACTTCTCAAATCTAGGGTCATGACAAAATCACAGAGGCATAACTATTTCTAATGGAAGCTATAGTAGAAAACCATGGGGTCAACTCGGCTTTTGTGCTAGTTGAGTGTGTTAAGGCTAACATGGCAAAATATAGAGAGAATCTTGTTACTGGTAACCCTCGTCTTACTCATCACCTCATTCTCACTCAATTGATAAGAAGATACCCAACTATACTTCAATCCATCTTCACTACTAATGAGATTCTGCCAGTAAAAATCAAGAAGTTCTGAGCCACCGACATGAATAGGGCCACTCAGATGAGAAAAATTGGGAAAGTCCTTCCAGCTGCTTCTACTAAGAGAAAAAAGGGAGAAATTCAAGGACCTTTCTGCTTCAGCCAGCTGACACTCACGCTGCACCATCTTCAATTGCTCAATTGGCTAACATTATCCCAAGTACAACTGCTTCTCTGCCAGCCGATCTTCTTGAGCCTGCTGTTAGTCCAAGCAGGAGGAAGAGAGCCAACCTTCTTGAAACAGCTGATGAACAGGTTGAAGCTGATGAGCAGGACACTCCTGTGGCTGACACAACCCCTAATCCTTTAAAAACATCCTCACGAAAGAAACGCAAACATGTAGAAACGCAAACATGTAACTTCACACCCTTTCTCTCAACCAAGGGTCCCTCAAATACTCCTTCTTCACCACCTGCTGACCATAAATCCCCAAACATAGAACCTATTCGATACTTTTCCCCAATCAAGAATCCAACCTATCACCCTAGGCATTCTCCCTACCATGAATACTCCAAACATATTCCCCGAATTGGGTGTTTCCCATCCATTATCTCCCATTCTTCGTTCAATTTCTTTTTTCTTTTCATCAAGAAAAGAAGGAAGAAGTTTCTTGCTAACCCCATCAAATACATTGAACTTTAAGAGAAGACGTTATGTCTTATATCCTCACATTCCAAATATGTTAGCTGGTGAGCATGCTACCAACTATGCCAAATACTTTGCTCCTAAAGATGATTTGATAAATCAAGACTTCAACGTGCCCTCACTTGATCCTGCAAAGCAAGCAACAATCCAAAAATTGGCAATCAAATTCATATATGACATCATCATTGACGCTAGAACTCATCACTTGGTACTTCAACATTAGTTGAGGCCTCAGTAAGGAGGAGCTTCTTCATCTCAGCAAGGTGGAGCCTCTACTTCTCAACAACCTTCTCTCTCTACTTTGATCTCTCAGCCTCCACCACCGGTTTCCGCTCTTCCATCCTCAGCAGTTCTCACTCCTCAGCTAGTTTCAACTGCTGATCTGCATCAACTAGTTTTAGTCCTCAACTTGATGCTCCTGCTTATCCAACTCCAATAGTTCCTGCTGATATCACGCCTGAGATCATTCATGATACTCCCCTTCCTGCTGAAGCCTCTGTTGAAGCACAAGCTGATATGCCACCCTTTGTCCCCTTGGATAATCTTATTGGTATGACTGATGCTTCTCTACAACCTCTCCATGCTACTCCACTACCCATAATCTCTCAGCATTTTATGCTAGAAAATCACCTTTCTATAGGCTCAAAAACACAAATCTTAGGGACTCAAAGCTCCATCCCTCCTGCTGAGTTTGCATAAAAAACAGAAGAGGTTGTACCTAGTGAGTCAAGCAGCTCTGATCAAGTGCTCTCTCCAACCCTTCAATTAGCATACGAACGGCAGAACAACAAAGAACCATTATCAGTCAAGTTCTGTCTCAGCCAATTGGCAAAAAAACTATGTTTATTAATGAGTCTTCAGATTTAGCGGTAGAGACCATCCGAAACTACCCTCTCTTTGCAGAACTAGATGGGTCATCCCAAACTGCCGATACATTAACTCCTACAACTATTTTTTCCTTCATTCCTGCAGTTGCTGCTCCACCACTTGAATTTCCTGAAGGCTAATCCATGATCTCCAAATGCAGCTCAACTCCATCTTTCCAAATCCCAGAAGCACTATATCCCCAGAAGTTCAAGCAGCCATGGCTTCTGGTGCTCATAGGGAAGCTACTATGAATGACTGGAATTCCATTCTAGCTTATCAAAAGGAATGGGCCACCAGAGCTAAGAATGTTGAGACTGTTATGTTTAAAGCTCTTCAAGAGGAGATAGTACAAAGAGCAAGCGTTAATGTCTATCTTGTGGAACTTTAGGAACTACGAAGGCGGAAGGGATACAAGAATTTGTTGAAGGATCCAAAGAAGATGCTGGTGGTGATGCCGCTGTTGTTGCTATTGTTATTGCAGCTGCTACTGCTACTACTATTGATAATGCTGTCGATGTTGATGCCGCTATTACTAATGCTACTGATCCTATCCCTAATGCTCCAGCCAATGCAGAACAGTCAGACAAAGCAGATAGTTCCAACGGATCACTTAGTTTTTAAATTTGTTTAAACATTATACAAACTCCTATATCACTAATTTAGAACTGCTTAAACTTGGACTTCACTTATATCCTATTAAGTCTAACATCTTTTTTGCAGGAATATCACTTAAGTTCTCTTGAACTTAACTCTCATTGATTATACTTATCATGTTGCTCTCTGTCTATGGTGAATGACTTTAAGTAAATAGGAGGAGAATGTTAAACTATGCATGATTTACTTAAAAGCATTAAGATTACAAGTTTATAATCCTTTATAATTAAATATATGCTTTCTGCTCAACTTAAGAATGCAATAAGCGATCAAATCTTTCGATAGGTTGATACACAAATATATTCACTTAAATGTTGAGATAGAAAGTAACAGTTCATTACGTTTTATGAACCAACAATTCTCTTTCTAACACTTTCCTTATTTGTGTTTTGATAGATATCACCTATATCATCTCTCATACACAATGTCCCTGTTGACCCTCACAGGTTCTAGATTTGGTTGAGTCATCTTCTGATTCTATTGCACAGTGGTTGAAAGGTCTACATACCGGTTAGTGTGGCAACTGTCTTAGAATCAAGGGTGTAATAGAATAGTTTAGTGTTAGTTTCTCAAAGGCGCGGACCAGCAGGCTTCAACAACAGCCTTGAAAGCACGTCTCACCAGTAGACTTTGAAGTCTGCTCAGCTCAAAATCGAAACTTAGCCAAACACGTGGATTTAGGTCACATATTATTTGTACTAGATATTTTTAATATTTATTCAAATAATATTCAAATTATCTTCATCAGTTTTCCCTCCCAAAGAAGTCAACTATGTCATTATCTGTCTTCAGACAAAAGGAACAGATAGAGCTGTCAAAATGGGTTGGGCCAGTTGGATTGGCCCGCCCTGCCACTTAAAAAGGTGGGTTGGGTTGGGAAAATATGAACCCATTAGAAGGTGGGTCAAATGGGTTGAGCCTACGACGGGTTGCGGGTTAAGGTGGGTTGGGGCGGGGCGGGGCGGGTTGACCCGCCATATACTAGTTTCAAATAACCAAGTCATAAGTTTGAAATAATTAGTTTAAATCATTTTCGATCAAAATGTAAGATTATTTTTTATATCTGAAATATTAGTAAATGATTTTGACTTTGTTAAAAAAGTGACACTTATAGCAACTAAAGATGTCAGAATAAAGGTCATATTAACTGCAATATTTATAGAAAGATGATTATAAGAACATACAAAAAAAGTAATGATAAAATAGTTTCTTACTTCTATTTTTTTTCTCATTTTATACTATTAATATTAGAGAAAGTTGTTAAAAAACACTATTAAAAATATAATAGTAGAAAATATAATTTTTTAATGAATTGTGACATTTTTGTGTTATTTATGATTATTTTTATTATTTAGATTAATTGGAAAAAATTGGTGGGTTGGCCCGTCTAACCCACAACCAAATATGGGTTGGGTTGGGTTGGCAATTTCCTGCCCGCCATATTTCATGGGTTGCCCGCCCCGCCAAATGGCGGGTTATAGTGGGTTGCGAGTTGGCTCGCCCCGCCAACCCACCTTGACAGCTCTAGGCACAGACAACTGTCCAGCCTGTCGACTGAATCATGAAAACTGAAGACATTACCTCTTTTGGCTAAGAAGACTTTCTAGCTGTAACACGTGCAAGCTGAAAACTTACTCTGTTTAGGAATATCTGCCTCTGCATCACTGCATCTCTGATGTTTGTTGTTGCACGTATTCTATAAAGCGCTGAAATGCATTAAATGCTTTATAACGTTGGATTCAAACTCTCCACTCTCAGTCCAACGGTCCTGAAGATCTCTCCTCGTATAAATTCTAGTCTTGAAGATCTGATAAACATACATCAACATACATCTCTTGCGCATAAAAATATTCAAGCTTCATCTTCAATACTCAAACATTCAAGAGATCAAAGGACAAGAACTAACACTTCACCAAACTTCCTGAAGCTGCCGATCTGCCAATCTTTACTTGCTTTCAGCTTCTTCTAGTTTGAAATTAAATGTTCTTTACTTTAGTACTTGAGAGATCAATTATTCATTGATTGTTTCTCTCATCATTATACAATTGGTTGAAAACTATTTTGTACACGATCCATTAGAGATCTAACTTTCTCACCTAGTGGATAAACAAGTGCACCTTTCAAAATCCAAAGTCAACCACTTTGGTAGTGGACGTAGTACTTTTCATAGTACGAACCACTTCTAAATCCTCGCGTATTGCTTGAACTGTTTCTGTTCTATCTTCTCTATTTTCTGCTGCCCTAACTCTTCTTAAGAGTTAGCTATTTTAAAAGGAAGAAGAACAACTTAAAAAGTTTTTAAAGTAATTTTAAAAACATAACTAGGTTATTCAACCCCTTCCCCTTCTAGCCTAGATTAAGCCTATTTGGGACCAACAATTGGTATCAAAGCAGAATTATTTGAAAACTTGTTTTTTCGAGACTAACCTCTTGAGAATAGATCATATGGCTCACTATATAATGCCTACCTCGAATACAAGCCACGTCCCAATATTGGACAAAGGCCACTTCGAAGTATGGAAGGATAAATTATGAGATATATGAATTCAATTGACGATCACTTATGACAATGTGTTCAAACAGGTCCTCACATACCAATGGAGCAAAATCTTCTTGCCGAAGTAGCAGGCGGACCACCGAGGTGCCCAAGTCCATAAATGAATGGATTGATAAAGAAAGAATGCTTGTTGATCTCGACAACAAAGCTATACACATAATATCTAGTTCTGTCGACACAAGCACATACAAGCAGATAATCAGGTGCAAAACAACTAAGGAAATATGGGAAGCACTTGTGGAATATCTGGAAGGAGACCCGCCCACAAGAGACAACAGAAAGTATAACTATATTCAACAGTTTGACTTATTCAGAAAAGACCCAAAGGAAACAGTGAGTCAAGCTTACGACAGATTCTGTGAGGTAGTAAACAGTTGTTATTACTTAGGCAAAGAATATAGTGATAAGGAAGTAAATATGAGATTTTTAGCTTCCTTGGGAAGTCTGTAGCATGTTAAGGCCACAACCATTAAAGAGTCCAAAGACTTAAACTCCATGCATCTTCGAAGTTTGTTTGCAAGTTTAATTGTCTATGAGCAAGAACTTCTTCAAGCTCAAGAACAGGACAAACATTTTTTACTTCCGTCTTTTTCTGCTATCTCTCAAGAACCTCCTGCCCAAGAAAATAAACCATCTACTTCTTCTTCTTCAAATGACAATGAAATTCTTTCTAACGAATAATTTGCTATGTTCGTTAAGAAATTTCAAAAGTTCTCAAAGTTTAATAAGAAGAAAGATGCTAGCCAGCAGAATTTTAGAAAAACTGCTGAAAGCTCACAATACAATGAGCTAGTTTGCTTCAATTGCAGGAAGCCTGGTCACTTTGCTTCTAAATGTCCTAAGCCCAAATATGAAGCTTATAAAAGGCGACCCTCTAAATCATTTTCAAAACATAGGGGTCTGCTGGTTGAGGACTTAGAAGAAAATCAAGTGTCTACTTGGTTTGAAATTGATTATGATAAGGATGATAATGATGACTCACCAGAGCATGCTCATATTTGCCTCGTTGCTCTAGAGTCACCTCCCACCTATGATTCATAAACTGAAATCAAATATTCTCCTTTTCAAGCTAATATAGAACAACCTACTGAAGAGCCTTCTAAAGAAGAAATCCTCAAGGATGCTCAGGATATGCTAGAGGAATTCAATTAGTTTAGAAAGGCTTATGTAAAGTTAGCTAAAAGCCATGAGAAGCTGGGAACTGAGAAATCCATGTTGGAAGCCGAGTTAAAAACTCTTAATGGAGTCCAGTAGGAAAGTATCAAGTTAAAAGAAGAGAACAAGTTTCTCAATGAAAAGGTTTCTTGCCTCATTGGTCATGCCAAAGAGTTATCTGTTGAGAAAGATGAGTTACAAAAAACCATCGACTCATGGAATAACTCGAAGGTCGTCTTTGACTAAATTCTTGGAGACAAGAAGCCCACTACTGACAATACTGAGTTAGGTTTTTCTAAGAACATTTCTGGCACAACCTCTGAACAAAAAACAGAAGACTTGTCTGTGTGAACCGGTGATGATCCTACATATCATCAGCAGTTTAACAACAAGGGTAGACAAGGAATTGGTTATGTTGCTATTTATTATAAATACCCTAAGACTTAGACTATCAAGACCAACAATACGTCTAAAGCAAAGTGATCATCTGCTGGCAAAATGTTTGCTAAGGGGTGTGCAGACTCACAAAATCCTTCTACCATCACCTCTTCTAAAGCAAAGGTTGTTGTTTCTAGGAACACAAAGAGTCTGCCCAAGCCCATCAGATTCATCAAAAGCACTACTGATGGTGCTGCTGCTCCCAAGACCGTTGACACTAAGCTTAAAGGCAAAATGTATGAGGTGTCTAAGTTAGCTAACAACAGATCTACTAAGGCAAGAACTGTTGTATACCGACCTAAGAAAACTCAAACAGAACCTTCTAAACTTGTTGTCAATAGGTTTGATGAGTCTAAGGCTGCTACTAAAAGAAAGCATGCTCAAATGTCTACCAAAGACCAGCTCTCTCAGCATGACATCTGTAATTTCCATCGTTGTACTTTTTGCAAATGTTTAGGCCATTTGGTCCGTGAATGTCTACTTAAATCCATCATGAAGCCTACTAGGTCCTTTATCCCAAAAGTCAGGCAAGTATAGGTTCCCAAAAATTGCTAACCCTTTGGACGCAAAAGAAAAATAAAGGGGACCATGATTTTATAATTCCTTATTTACAAATATTCTTCATGGCTGCTACAAGCTCAGAAAAGAAAGACGTATGGTTTCTAGATAGTGGCTGCTCAAGACACATGACCGGAGATTCATGTCTTCTCTCAAATATTGTTGAAGCAAAGGTCCTCTAGTTTTTTTTGGCGACAATGCAAAAGGAAGAACCATTGGATACGGATCCATTCTGCGTGGAAATCTTTCTATAGATAAAATCTCTCTAGTAGAAGGCTTGAAGAACAATCTATTGAGCATCTCTCAATTATGCGACAAAGGTCTCGTATGCCAATTTTCCTCAAACAAATGTGACATAAAGGGTCCAGAATCATGCTTAACTCTGGTAAATGGACATAGACAAGGGAATGTCTACGTGATAGATTTGAATGCCTATGGAAAGACTACTAATCTATGTCTTGTGGCAAATTTTGCTCAGGACAAAAGTTGGTTATGGCACAAGCATCTCGGCCATCTGAACTTCAAATACTTATCAAAGCTATCCAAAGAAGGGTTGGTAAAAGGAATGCCAAAAGTTTCTGCTGATCATGATCATGTATGCAAAGCTTGTCAGCTAGGAAAGCTTTCAAAAGCATCCTTCAAGAGCAAACCAGACTCGTAACAATAATACCTTTGCAACTTCTTCACATGGATCTCTTCGGGCATGTGACTACTATCAGCTATGGTGGTCACAGATACACTCTAGTCGTAGACGTAATAGATGATTATACAAGATATACTTGGACAGAGATGATGTCTTCTAAAGATCACACATATGACATTCTTACAGCTCTGTTCAGAAGACTACAGACACAAAAGCTCGATGACATCAGTGATGTTCGATCAGACAATGGAACTGAATTCACCAACAGTGGAATGACAAAGTATTGTGATGATCATGGCATCGGTCACAACTTCTCAGCTGTTAGAACTCCACAACAGAATGATGTAGCAGAAAGGAAAAATAGAACACTTATCGAAGATGCTAAGACTATGCTCGTTGAAGCAAAGTTGCCCAAGCATTTATGGGCAGAAGCCATCAATACAGCCTGGTTCACTCAGAACAGATCCCTGATCAACAAATTTCACGGTAAAACACCATATGAACTTTCGAGAGGTAAAGCCCCAAATATTGGATTTTTCAAAATTTTCTCCCAAATGCTTCGTAGTTTATAATGGTAAAGACTACAGAGGCAAATTTGATAATAAAGTCGATGAAGGCGTCTTTGTGGGCTATGCCTTACACTCCAAAGCTTATAGAGTTTTCAATAAAAGATCTTTAAAAAGTGTTGAATCTATCCATGTTTTATTTGATGAATTTGATTTATTAGAGCCACGTGTGGCTCCAAATGTTGCTGATGAGTTTGTTAATGTTGAGACAGGAACCTCCCAAGCTTCAACTTCTCAAGTACCAAATCCCCCTCCAGCAACATATTCAAATATTCTTGACCATCACTTCTCAAATGAATCACCAAAAGACCTCAACTCCGCCTCATGAAAATATTAATCTAGAGCCCATATCTTCTAAACCTCAAAATTCTATCCTTCAACTCACCTATGAACCCAGTTCTCAACAACACACTCATTAAGAAACAACTAACTTTCCTCCTAGTCCTCCTCTTGAACCTTATCATGAAGAACCAACAGTGAATCATATTCCTGCTGTTACAAAAACATGTAAAGATCACCCAATTTCTTAGATCATTGGTGACATTCATGTAGGAGTATGAATTAGAAGATCTTCAAGAAATAAATGCATGTTATGTGCTGCATTTGTTTCGAAAGATGAACCGAAGAAGATTGATGAAGCTTTACAAGACCCAAGTTGGCTAGAAGCTATGAAAGAGTAACTTCAACAATTCGAAAGATGTCAAGTATGGAAGCTAGTCCCAAGACCAGCCGATCACACCATCATTGGCACAAAATGGGTGTTCAGAAACAAAAAGGACGAAGATGGGAACATCATAAGAAACAAAGCCAAACTTGTTGCACAAGGATATCGACAAGAAGAAGGAATTGACTACGATGAAACCTTTGCTCCAATAACAAGATTAGAGGCTATCAGAATCCTCTTAGCCTATGCTATATATAAAGACTTCGTGCTATATCAAATGGATGTCAAGAATGCTTTCCTCAATGGTGATCTTTAAGAAACAATCTATGTCACTCAACCTCCAAGTTTTGTGGAAAAAGGAAAGGAGATACATGTCTACAAGCTTAAGAAGGCCCTCTATGGTCTTAAGCATGTACCTCGTGCCTGGTTTGAAACACTATCCAAGTTCTTAATAGAACAAGGATTTGTACGAGGAAAGATCGACACTACTCTATTCATTCTCAGCACAAAGGTCATTCATTGCTTGTGCAAATATACATCATTGATATCATCTTTGGTTCTACAAATGAGAATCTATGCAAAAGATTTGAGACTCTTATGACTGGAAAGTTTTAGATGAGTATGATGGGAGAACTCACTTTCTTCCTAGGTCTTCAAATTCAACAATCCAATAAAGGAATCTTCATAAGCCAATCCAAGTGTGTTAAAAAACTGGTCAAGAAATTTGGATTGGAAATGGCTAACAGCCTTGATACTCCAATGGCTGCTAAATGCAAACTATAGAAAGACTTACAATGGAAGAAAGTTGATATCACCTTGTATAGAGGAATTATTGGATCTCTGTTCTATCTTACCTCCAGCAGACCTGATATAGTGTATGCTGTTGGGGTATGTGTTAGATTTCAAGCAGATCCTCGTGAGTCACATCTTCTAGCAGCCAAGAGAATTATCAAGTATGTATCATATACAACCAACTTAGATATATGTTATCCTAGAGAATCCTCCTTCAACTTAGTTGGCTACTTATATCCAGATTATGCTGGATGCCAAGTAAACAGGAAGAGCACAAGTGGAACTTGTCAATTTCTAGAGACAGACTTGTTTCGTGGGCTAGCAAGAAACAAGCATCAGTTTCTAACTTCACCACTGAGGCAGAATACATAGTTGCTGGAATCTGCTGCTGTCAACTGCTTTGGATCAAACAACAGTTGGTGGACTATGACATCAAGGTAGCGGATTTCCCGATCATGTGTGACAATACCTCAACAATCTCTATCACCTACAATCCCGTGATGCACTCCAAGACAAAGCATATCGACGTTCGATATCACTTTCTAAGGGATAATGTAGAAAAGAGAAATATAAGTATGAATTACATTTCAACAGAACATCAACTGGTAGATATCTTCACAAACGCACTTGAAGCCGATAGGTTTGCTTATCTAAGGGGAGAGCTTGGTATGCTTGACCCAACTGCTTAATATTAACTCAATCATACTCCCCATACACCGGTCTTTGTTGTACAATGATCCATTAGTGTTCACCTTAAATTATTAATAATATTAGTGCGCTTCAAAAATCCAAGTTTGACCAACTTGGTAATGGACGTAGCAGTTTACACTGTTAACCACTTTATATATTTTGTTATTTACTCATCAACTTGTGTACCTGCTCTAACACATAAGTAGCTTCAATTTACTTAAGTGTCAGTCAGTTAGTTTCATAAGCCATTTACTTGGTTGTTTTATAGATTGTCCTTCAATTCATTCTTCATATATGTGATTTGTCATCAGCCGGCTAACACAGTATCAGCCTGCTAACAAACTTCCTCTTTCTGCTGCAACTTTTAAAGTTTTTCTAAATAACCCTTAAAGTTTTAGAAGGTTATTCATCCCCATCTAGTCTTGTTTCTTACCAACTAGACTTACAGATATGCCCATCATCATTGGCGCTGCGAGAAGGTGAACAATGAAGGATTTGTTATTCGCTCAGCCCATTGAGCGTTGATTTATTGTGTACCTTTCCGAAAATCATATTAATGGATTACAGATACAAAACAATAGGTACAAATTACCTTTTTTTGGAGATTATTGGTGTGCCGTTTACACATATAACATCCTTAATTGCAGCTGCTTATTTAGAGAACGAGAAAACAAACAACTATACGTTGGCGTGCACATGTTTGAAATTATTGATAGACCAATCATCCATTCCTAATGTGATCATAGAGAAATAGCTTTAATGAATGCAGTTCAGAGACCATTTCCTACTTTGAGTGAAAAAGATTGAGAAGGGAGAGAAAAACGAACCTTGACGAAGAAAGATGGTGGCGATGATAGAGATGGAGTTGGCGATGAAGAAGACGATAGGAGCGAGAGGGAGAGAAAACGTTGCGTTAGAGGTTCCAAATTATTTGGAAAGTTGTACGTGTATTTTAGGGAGTTAATCATCTTTTTGGGTCAAAGGCCATAAAAGATAAAATATTGAGCCTTAATGTAAAACCAAATTTACTAAACGTAACACCATTTAATAGGTCAAATTACTATAATACCCTTATTTGAATTAAAACAAAAACACCCCTTACTCCAATTAAAGATTAACGCCCCCCATTTGAGTCATCCACACACTCTTCTATAGAAACTTGCATTCTTTAAATTTACTTAAAACCATTAAGTTAAAACAACTAGTTTATATTTGATCAAATCCTTAAAGTTGTTTTACTTAGACTTTGCATCAAGTCTAAATCTATATGATGAACCTTCAGCAAATAAGATGCCCTCTTTTGTTTAAATACAACAGATACCCTTTTGGACTTGGTTAAGCAACATTCTTTAAATCAAAACTCTGTATATTTAAAGCCAAGTCATCAGCAGCTAGCAGCTGCTGATAACATTGTGTCAGTATATGCCAAATATTTTGAACTCTCTATTTGCTGAAAACTATTTACTATTGAAACATTTTACATTCACGATCTTATATTAAATTATTATTTGGTCATCTATTTTCAAACAAAAGAACTATTGACCTGTCTTATCAATAGAAAATTTTCATGTATGTCTTAAATGTTCTTCTTTATTATATCATAGCTAACCACCCTTTTTATTAGTTCATGCTAAGAAATACTCTTTGTCTCTTATCCTCTGCAAGATTTCTGTGCATTCAATGTAAGATTTCTTCATCATCATGTTTTCAAGAGATTCAAGTCTCAAACGGCTACATTCCTGAAGATCTCTATAAAATTGTAGTAGGCCCCCACTTGGCGAAAGTCCTATATCCACTTTAAGCTAAAATACAAAACCTGAACAAGCGCATTTGATTGGTTATTTTGCGAAGATAAAATGGTAGACTTTTTGTCAATCAAATCCTCTTCAAATTGTAGTAGGCCCCTACTTGGCGAAAGTCTTATATCCACTTGAATGACCTTAAACGCAACACCAAAATCCCTAAACGTAACACCATTTAATGCATAAAATGACATAAATACCCCCTTTACATTTAATCGATACTGACTTTTGGTACACACTAGCGGATGTTTTATAAAACATCCGCTACACACTTACACACTTGCGGATGTTTTACAAAACATCCACTAAACACTTGCAGATGTTTTACAAAACATCCGCTACGCCCTAGCAGATGTTTGACAAAACATCCGCTAGTGTGTAGCGGATGTTTTATAAAACATCCGCTAGTTTGTAGTAGTTGTTTTGTCCGAAATCAAAAAAATGGAAAAAATAAATCAAATCAAAACCAATCTAATTCACATGCGATATCATGCGAATTAATAATGAAAATCGAATCAACAATGGCAAATAATCAAAATTATGTGAAGGGGGAGGGAGGGAGGGGGTAGTATATTTTAAATGTGAAGGGGGTAGTGAAGTAATTTTACTTTTTAAATGGTGTTATGTTTAGGGATTTTGGTGTTACGTTTAGGTGTACCTGAACAAAGCGCATTTTATTGGTTATTTTGTGAAGCTAAAATGGTAGACTTTTTGTCATTCACGGTAGGAGCAATAATGATGACTATGTTTGATCTTCCAAATACCGTCGTATTAGTTAAGCGAACTGATCTCGCATAAAAAAGGTTCGACCGTGTCAGGAGTCCAGGTGGTGTGTGACACGATGATGTGGACTTGGTTGTTTTGGAGGCAAGCCTGATGAACTCAATAAACCGCAATAATGAATTCCTTGTGTTCCTGAAATCACTAAACAACACTGTAACATGGTTGGAAGTTGGCCCAACTAATAACCCTTGTGTGTGAGAATAAGTATGGATCAAAATGGTCCTTGAAATGTACTCTTACATGGGATATATCTTCTTTCGGTGCATTATTTATGTTTATTCCTTTATCGATTATGCTCGTTTAGAAAAATAATTTTAGCATGCATGTGTGCTTTATTTACTAAGTGTTTGTTTGGTAAACACTTGCAAAAAATGGAGTGTTTTCTCTTTCAAAGTGTTTCAATACAGTGTTTTAAAACGTAGCGTTTTAAAAATGTGATGCGTTTAGAAACACTTCAATTTGGAGTGATTAAAAAATATGTTGCGTTTACAACTATTTTATTTATGAAAATAGCAATTTGAAATAGCTTTAAATGTGTTTACAAGAAAAAAAACGGTGTTATAAAAACGTTGCACCAAACTAGACCTAAGTCATTAACTCATTGCTAATTCATTTTTTATTTGGACTTGGAGCTTGGTCCTTTCAACGCTAGGTAGATAAATTTTCTTCATCATAAAATATCAGGTAATTAAGAGTGGGAGAGAGAGAGAGAGAGAGAGAGAGAGAGAGAGAGCAAGTACTCTTAATTTGTGTAGGTAGACCTATGGATCGCTTTGCAAATTGCTGCCTCAAAATCAATTGAGAATATGGCATTGTTTATGTTCTCGTGCTTGTAATGTAAGTAAGACAGGGGCGAGCCAGCCAACGCCCAAGCCCACACACTAATTTAAAACTTTACAAATATAACTAAACTATAGGGGTCTCACTGTGTATGACCAATTTGAAGGGTGCGAATGCAAATCTATAAATAGCCAATCCTTTGATTTCAGGGTTCTCTTGCGGATCTATGAACGCACAAGTGGGTGCCATGGTGGCCACTTTTACTTTGAATTTTTTTTGTTTGCATTATGGTAACCGTCAAAGTTTAAGGTACCTTTGGGACCCAATTCCATGGTTTGGAATGAGATTTGGGCCATCAAAATTAATTTCACTGTTTGGGAATCAAGGAAAAATGTGGAATTAGAATTCTAAATGTCTTAATTCCATAAAATAATTTTTATACCCAAAAGTTAAAATTTAAAAATCAAAATTTTGGATTTAAGTTTCAACTTTTCTCTCCCCCACTTTAAACCACAACGACCCACTCTTCTTCTACCAACACTACTGCCGTCTACCGTTGCCATAAAAAACCACCAGCGTTGCCGCCCACCACCACCTCCATTGTTTTCTGCCACCGTCAACCACCACCATTATATGCTTTTTATTTTAAAAATATGAATAATTGTATAACTTTGTTGTTGAGAATGTATGACCTATACTATTATTAAATAACTAACAATAGTTGTCACTAGGTGAGACTAGTTATTTAAACATTTATTGAAATTTGATTTTAAGTAAAAATTAAAATTACATTGAATTTTACACATTATTTAAACATTGGAATTGTTATTATCTTAAAGAAAATTTCATGTTATTTTAAAGTTTTATGGAATTCAAATATTTATTGAATTTTTAAAATGTGCATTCTAACGAACACTAAATGTTTTTCAAGGGAGAATTATACTTCTGGAGTAAGGTGAGAGAGATTGATGTAATCAAGGTGGAGTACAAATGTACAATTGCAATAAAAACGTGTGAAACAAAAGCCCAATATGATTGAATCAAAATTAAGCAAGAGATAAAAGAGAAAAATGGTGAGACCAATAAAAAAAAGTGAAACTCGTGTATGCTAATTGAGTCGTAATTTTTTTTATGTATTTACTTATATATATATATATATATATTCTTGAGCAATCATCAATTGTTATCAAAACAATAATAATTCTCATTTTTATTATTTTTATCTCAGTGTATGTGTGTGTTAGTGGTTCCATCTTTTTCCATGCACCCTTAGGAGGGAAAAAACAAAAATAAAATAAAATGAAAAAAGCGTGTGTTAACTGTTAACATTATAACCACAAAACATTTATGCTCACTAGAGAAAATTATTGGTCCGTCATCTGATTAATGTTATGTTTATGTCCTTTTTTTGTCCATCCATTACTCATAATCTAGTATTTTTAAAAGTAATATGTAATTCTTACTTTTTATAAAATGGAAAATCCTCTTCAAATTGTAGTAGGCCCCCACTTGGCGAAAGTCCTATATTCACTTTGAAGCTAAAATACAAAACCTGAACAAGCGCATTTGATTGGTTATTTTGCGAAGCTAAAATGGTAGACTTTTTGTCATTCATCGTAGAGAGCGATAATGATGACTATGTTTTATCTTCCAAATACCATCGTATTAGTTAAGCGAACTGATCTCGCATAAAAAAGGTTCTATCGTGTCAGGAGTCCAGGTGGTGTGTGACACGATGATGTGGACTTGGTTGTTTTGGAGGCAAGCTTGATGAACTCAATGAACCACAATAATGAATTCCTTGTGTTCATGAAATCACTAAACAACACCGTAACATGGTTGGAAGTTGGCCCAACTAATAACCCTTGTGTGTGAGAATAAGTAGGGATCAAAATGGTCCTTGAAATGTACTTTTACATGGGATATGTCTTCTTTCAGTGCATTGTTTCTGTTTATTCCTTTATCGATATTGCTTGGGATACTTCCTTTAGCTTATTTCGAATCTTTAAGGAACCTTTGATTGTTGCACGAGTTTGATCCTTGCTTAGATCAACTCATTCAAACATAGGTTTTTTGATTGTACACAATCCGTTAGTGATCACCAGTTTCTTAACATTTTTTAGTACACTTAAAAAATCCAAGTTTGACCAACTTGGTAGTGGACGTAGAAGTTTATTCTGTGAACCACTCCAAATAATGCATTTGGTGTACCTTCTGTTTTAACTGTTTGTACACATAAACAACTGCAATCTACTTAAGTGTTTAATAGTTACATTCTTTAATTCTTTACTTAGTTGATCTTATGTATATTGTATTTCCTTTCAGTCCCTATACTTTAGTGGTCAAAAGAAAACCAAACCAACCTTTTTTACGTTCAGCAGCTGCGACCTGCTGATTTTACATCAACTGCTAAAACTTATCTTTTTCGTTGTAACTCTTAAAGGTTTTCTAAACAACCCTCAAAGTTTTTTAAAGGTTATTCACCATCCCCTATTCACCCTCAAAGTACTTACACACACACTCTCTCTACACTCAAACATAGTCCATACACACACACACACACACTCTCTCTCTCTCTCTCTCTCTCTCTCTCTCCAAACTCACTCTCTTGACTCACTCATTCACTCCCTCCCTCATTAAGAAATGGATTACAATCCCAATGGAGATGAAGATGTTCATGTGGATTCACATTTCAAGTAAGATACATAATGTATTTTTTAAATTTTTAGTTGAATTTTATAGCAAATTTTATCAAATAAAAAAAACAGAATTGGACAAACATCTACAAACACCTCACAGATGTTTTGGAATAGATTGGCATGACAGTATCAAATGTCCATTAAAAATTGTTGATAGTGTGTAGATGTATTATAAAACATCCACGCATCTGTAGCGGTTGTTTTCTAAAACATTCGCGTGCATGTAGCGAATGTTTATAAAACATCCACCCCATTGTGCCAGATGTGTTGAAATAGGGTCGCTACCCATTGGCGGTTGTTTTTATTTTTTGCTGGATTTTTTTGTAATTTCTAAAATAAGTAGTAGAAACATAAAGTTAACTTCATAAATAAAAGAAACACCCACAAATGTCTTCCATCATCCAAATTTAACTACAATACATAATAAATAAAATTATATCACAATATATCGTCAAAACTATTGAACAACATCGTCCAACATCTCCAAAAACCCACCCATAGGGGGTTGTTCTCGTCATCATGAAGCAATAAGCTGTGACGACCCGAACTGGATTCCAGCACAGAATCCCGAGGTCGTGCCGCTAAACGAAGACAAGAAGAGGACAAGCAAAAAGTAAATAAGGTCATCACCATTGTTTATTCTTATTCTTACTATGAAGTTGGCATTTTCTCACCATTGTTACACTTCTTCCTATGCCAACTAGGAAAGAGAATTTTTTTATTCCTAAATTGGAAGTTGTCATTTGGGGAGAGAGGAATAGAGAGGGGTGTCCCCTCCTTTTGTTGGAAAGTGTGTGTGGGGGGGGAGGAAGGGTTTTGTATTTATATAGGTTGGTGTTAAATTTTATATTTTTTGTGTAAGAAGATGTGTAAGAAGATGATACAATGGGAGGATATATTCTTAAATGGGTAAAAAGATAAGAATATGTAGGTGGCAGTGGGACCCAGCTAAGAAGATGTATAAGAATAGTGCACAATGGGGATGCTCTAATAGTGCAAGTCAAACATAGAGCTATCAAGCTCTAAACATGAATGTGCATTCGCACAAAAAAGCGGGTCAACAAAAATCTCTAAGATGCGGAAGCACTAACAGAGTGAAGCCCCGAGCTAAAAAACTAGAAATCGACACTAATAGCAACCAAGAGAGACTATTGTCTCAAGAGGAGGAAATACAAAACTCACGTGCCGCAACATTGCAGACGCAGAACAAACCATCGGCACTCCAGGCCGACGTTTCGACAAGAATCTAACCTGATATAACAATTAACCAACGACGGGGTTAACAACAAAAACACGAGAAATACTGACATGCCCCAAAGCTATCGCTTGCCCGGGAGACAACTGAATAAATACTAAGAAGTGAAATATACACACCCGACTACAAAATCTTTGATAGAAAAGTACAACAAGACTAGTAATGCTACCCAACCGTAAAGTTTATATAACTTTACTCAAGACGTCCTTAACATAAAAGAAGAAAAAATAATAGAAACAACACGATGCTAGATGGGATTCCGCAAGCTACGACTTAGACGAAACAACAATGGCGACAGTCACGAACACACGATCTCAACTCAGCTATCGATCCAAGGCGCATAGCTACAAACATGATCCACACGACCTCAACACGCCTAATGGATAACTGCAAACTAGAAACAATGCACGGAGTGAGTCGTAAAGAATCAGTACACTATTACAAACGATAATAACATAATATGAAACATTGTTATAGTAATAATATCATCGCGTTACTACGACGAAGCTCGCGAAGACGTGTTGTATACTTTACAAGAAACCTCTCCATCTCACTTACTAAGCTGTCCAAATGAACTAGGGTGAAATTCCCTATTCAACACAAACCAAATGAATTAGAAAGTAATTCTCATGAAAACATTACATGTAAGTATGTATAACTTTATATATACACACATCAAGTTATTCTTGAAATTATCATGTATAACCATGTATATTCATATATATGCATATCAAGTCTTTCATATAATTATCAAGTATAAGTATGTATACCTACATATATACACACCATGTAATTCAATAATGCGCAATCAAAATAAACATGGTCACTTTCGATCACATGTCTCATTTAACACTTTGTTGTCACATAAGTGCTTGAAACAAATAACATAAAAGGAGGATATGTTATAGAGCGCTGCCGCAATGTAGATCCTGAAATGAAAACAGTTATCATGAATATGGGTTGTCAGATGCACGTGAGTGATAAATCGACCAAGAACACGATAACATTATTCGAAGTGCCCTAATGGTTACGACAAGGTACTCTTCTCCACTATGATCAAATAGTTTAGGGTGTGTGCATGAATCTGTTTCGGCAATTCATCGCTATCACGAATCTCATGATTCGTAACGGTGATGTATCATCAACCAGTGAAGACAATAACAAGTACGCCAGCTGGACTAATAGAATGACAAATAGATGTTTACTTGGCATTAAAATCAAGTAGAGAACGACCTCGACAAGAGCGAACTCGTCTATGTCAGGTAGATGTTTACTCATATAAAATCAAGTAGGAAGCGAGCTCGACAAGAGCGAACTCGTTCAAGACAAGCAGGCATGTTATTCACGTCATGTTCACGATTAATCATATAGATTACAATATGAGCTCGATTGAGTCTCAAAAGTATAAGTGTCAAGTTGTCTACTCAATTCTATTCAAGTTCTAAAAGCTAGTAATCTATTCAAACAGATTTCTAAGTGTCAAAAGATCTCACCACGATCCTAGTAAGGTCTAATCGTTCCTTAAACTCGACTCCGTTGAGTCATCGCTACAATTCATCCCAAATAGGATACAAATGCTATATGCATTTCTATCATTTCTCTATGTTCACAGTTCACATATATCTAGGTCCTTATTTCATTGAGAAGCCCTAGTTCAATAAGTTCCCCATTCCACCTATTAGTGAAATCCAAGTTCAATACATGTACACTAATCAACTTTCAATAGGTCATTAAGACATTCAAGAATAAATCACGATTTGAGCCAAGATATGAAATATGCTTCATAAGTCATAAAATACCAATAAAACCACATGGTAATCAAAAGCAATATATACTGCAAGTCAAAAATGCAAAATATGCTTATTAAGTCATATTCCATAAATAAGTAAGAATACCAAATCATAATTTATATAATTCCCAAGGTTTACCTAGATTGTCTAGGCTCACCAAATAACAAGATTATATCCTTAGTCTTTCTCTTTAGGATAGTAGTTCATACCAAAATCTCAAATCCATTAAGGTTCATGTAATAGTCATAAACCACTATTCTCACATTCAAGTCCTTGAAGCCATACGCTAACTTACGTTGCAATACTACGAGACCTCGTTGAGGTTTTCTAAGTTAAAGAACCAAGTAGTACACTCACATGATAAGACCCATGGGTTGTAGTCCAGGTTCTAAAGATGTCCGTGCGGTACTATTTCGCAAGGTCAAGGCAATACTAGCATGCTTTGGATAACAACTTGATTATCTTTGCAACTCTACGAGTAGACTTTATATATAGAGTACTAGATCATAACCCATCAAAATTCGTTCTATAGGAGATTCTCTAATTCACCATCTCGGATTCCTCGAGATGATCCCAAGATTCCCAATCAAGTCCTTAAACAAGTTAGGGTGCATTCACACATACAAGGCGACTCTAGTGAGTCGGAGTTCCCACATCAATAACACCAAATCCATAGGATCCAAAACATTGGTAGGTCACATTCCTACAAGTCTTACAATCCTTTTAAAACCCTTTTTATATATCCATTAGGACCACAATACCAAGTAAAACATGACCTTAGTCTATCGATGACCCAAATTCTACAATTTGAAACCCTAGCATAGAAATTTCTCTTCGGCTTTCAATTGCTATTGCTTCCTTAACGAGATTTGTTCCTAAACACATTTGGGAAATTATTCATGCTTTACTCAAAACCAAATTATTGACTTATAGGGCAGCCCCAACAAATTTAGATTTCAAACCTAAAAATGGCAATTTCTCAACATCTTGCAAATGTAATTAATTCCTTCACAAGAACTACTCATATGCATATTTAGAACAACATTCATGCTTGAACTAAATCCAAATTAATAAGTTAACATGGCAGCCCCAAATTTTCAGATTTCTATCTTGTTGAAATGAAGATTTCTACTTCACAAAAAGTCTTCCTAAGCATGTATACTACAACTATTATGAAGTGAGTATGTCCTAATATGAAACTACAAATTTTTTGGGTTTGAAAACATACCTTAAGCCTTAAATTAACATGATTGATCAAAAAATAAAATGGAGACAATCGAAGAGGAAGGCAAGAGCTTCGTTTTGTAGTCAAACTTCTCTGATCGGGTGGTCGGAGCTCCGGGAAATGATCAAGGAAGGTGAAGGAGGTCTCTTGAATCTCTCTTCTAGGTTCCCTCTGTGAATACGTAAGTGATAGAAGATGGAAATGGCTGGGATGGTTCAGCCTTTGCAATTGTTGGAGAGAAAATTGGGTTTAATCCAAGTGATGAGTTAAGTGAGTTTCTATTGGTCAATCATTGCCTACCATTGATCAAAACTCATCAATGGCTTAAGATGGGTCAAAGGGTATTAAACATAAGTGAATTGGGTCATTCAAGGTCGGACTTAGGTCAAGGAAGGTTGAGTCAATAACCAAAATCAACAAAAATCCCGTAAGTGAGGAAAACTGAGTTTTTATGCAAAGCTTACTAGACAATCAATATTGTAAAATCAACCATAAATCTCTCACAACTAAAATTGAGGTAATTTTTGATTTTTCTGAAACTAGACTCTTTAAACTATAGTTTAACATTTTAAATCTCTCAATTCGGACTTGTATTCATCAAACTACGGTCACTACAAGTTCAAGTAAATAGGTTGATTTCCTAAAAAATAGAATTCTGGCACAGCAGTAAGTCCAGGCCTAATTGAGGTACTTAGACACTTTGTAAAATTACCAAATTTTACAGGGAGTAACCTAACATATATAGGTACAACATACTCCAATTTAAGTGAATTATCTTTAGTATATTGGTACCAGAATTTTCCCGAAGCTTGCCCAAAAACAAGACTGAATCTGTGAAGTAATAAGTTGGTCATCTTATTTCCAATTGTAACAAGTCCATAAACAATGATTGTGCAAGCATGATAATAACTAGTAAACTTGGTCTAGAACTCATACCCAATGATTAACAAGTAACGAAGACAAGTCTCGCAAGCGAAGGAATGCATTGATGCATCCTAAGTTCCCAAACGATCAAGTACAAGCAAGATGGGTTTGGGTTCTCACACTAACAACAAGCCAACAAGAACGTTATGGTCATTCAACACGCAAAATAAGGAAAACAATCACACGAAGGTCCAAGGTCTTACAGTAAGCTGAGACGAGGAAGTATATACTCTACTCGATCCTCAGTCTCCTCGAATATGCAGTAGCTCTCGATGGATGAGATGAACTCTAAGGATGGCCTCAATGGCTGAGCGTGATCAGCCCCCATCCCATGATCGTGGGTCATCCACGATGGCTGATAATGCTTCATCGTTTCATCATCAACATCCTTGCCAGCATCATCATTACCATCATCACCCGGGATCACTCGATAATGCGTCCACTCCCGAAACCACGTCTCGTAACACTTAGTCTCAATGGGTCCAGTGGCTAACCTAGATTCAAGCCTCCTTAGGTTCACGGAATGATGTTCCTACTGTTCGAAATTTTGAAGCATCTCATCATGGGTGCAGACATACTATAGGGGCTTCCAACCTCTATGAACCTTCGTCGGCAGGAATATCTAGACGGGAATCATTTGGAGAAATCCAAACTGTCTCAAGTGGCGATCGGGCATGTATGGCTAGATAATTTTACAACAATGAGTTATGCCTGGGTACAAACTGATTGGAACGTGATGTGACGGATTACACCCAAAAAGAGTCCAAGCAACCAGCAAAAAAACATATTAATATAATTAAAAGTATTGCTTTTTTGATAAGTAATTTAAAAATGATACACTTACAAAATCAGTAGTCATCCGATCAAGCACACGATGATACTCATGCAAACCCTCGGGATCATCTCTTTTGGCGGGAGAAGGGGCACATCTCATAGTGTACGACGAGGTAGGTTTCCATTTCGATCTGCGGCTTGGTCTGAATGGAGGAAAGTATTCATAGATCCATGCCTACAATAAATAAAGTCAAATAATATTAACTATATGATACTTAAACTAATTAACAATATTAACTTTAAAGGAAAAATTGGCATACCTGCATTAGAGACAAGTTCCTAACTATCTGTCAACAACCAATCCTCGATGTTATATCGAACTTACAATATAGAAAGGTTAAGGTCACCACACCCTAAGGCCCAAGCACACGTGGGCGCATCACGTATATCCGTCAACTACGTGAGATAATGAATATCAACTGGGTTTGACGTCTTGTCCATGAAGAGCTTCACCCCCATCAACCACAACAAATAACCGATCGCCCTCGGTTCATGTCTAATATACGGGGAAGCCAAACAATTCTACAGTGTCAAAAATTTAATATCTCTAGACTTCACCTCAGCTTCTACTTATGTTATGGGCATACGTAGGAGAATGGTTAGGTTCGACTTGATCACGCATATTATGTAACAAACATCGTGCAATGGGTTTCCCTGCAACTGCGATTTGTAATATGTAACAAACATCGTGCAATGTCAGCTTCATCTCCCCCAATGGCATATGGAAATTGTTGGTTTCCGGATGCCATCTCTCAATGAACGCTGATATTAACAACTTGTTTAGCAATCCCTCATGTGTCCCAGGTGACTATCACGTATCCACCCCATTGTGGGACCATCGCTTATGTCCCACATAAATGTTGTTCAGTAGTCTACAAAACTATGGCAACTCAATACTGGCATCTCCGGTTGAACATAACAAAATAATAGGGGGGCTATATGTAATTAACCAATAATACATGGGTTAAAGTGCAATTAACCAATAATACAAGGGTTAAGTGTAATTGATGAGTACTAAAGGGGGTAAAGTACAATTAAACAATACTATAGATGTTAGGTGCAATTAACCAATAAATAAGGGTTACTTGCAATTAACTAATACTACGTGGGGTTAAATGCAATTAAACAATAATATAGGGGTTAATGTATAATTTACCAATACTATGGGGGGGAGTTATGTCTAATAAATTGAATTACCTCGCCGTCCATATTGCAGATGCAATATGACCAAGAAATCCAATAAGTACTTTGGGTTCTCGAGCCTACCTCGATGTGAATCCATCAACATCCAACCACACTCATCCTCCTCCTCCTCCCCGTCAACATCATCATCACCACCACCACAACCACCATCATCACCCTCTTATCATCCTTTACCATGACCTCCTACTCTGCCTCTTCCACAAGCTCGGCCTCCTCTCTGTTGTCGACCTCCATGTAAGACCCCGATTCCCGGTTAGCTTGAATTGCGTGTAATGCTCGTATTTCTTCTTTGGCTGATTGCTCGTTGGGTTTGTGAGAGAGTCTGGATGTGTATGAGAGATCATATTAAGACCAAAATACTTTTAAGACATGCCATATAGTTGTGGACTTGCTAAAGTCACAAGTCGTAACTCGACGATAGTCGAAATACGACGCGATTGAGAGTTTACTCGGGTTTTGTGTTCCTGGCCTCGTTTTGGTCCTAGATCTTTACATGATGATTAAATAACATGTTTAGATGTATTATACTTCTAGTTGGGTGTATTCTTTAAGTCGACGTTTCGTTAGCAAGTTGTTATGCCTTGTGTCGGTTTCACTCCGAGTTGTTTCGGGTGTTGTTTATGGGAGTCTAGACCTACTTTAAAAGTGGTTTGAGACTTGGATGGTTTAGCTTAGTGTATGAGGACTTTAAGGGTTGAATTATGAGCCATTTTGAAGCTTTAAGGCTCGAGGATGCATGCGGAAAAGACCGGACACGAACAAGGTTGCACAAAAGTCACCAAGAAAGGTTGTTGGAAGCATGCGCTCGCATGCTAGAGACCCAAGAGACCGCATGGTCCTTGGTCCCTGTTTCGGGAAAATTTGTGTATTTTGGACAATTGTCCAACCTAACCCTACCCAAACCCAACCTAACCCACTCCTAAACCCTCCTAACTACCTTAAGACATGTCCTAACCATCTATTAGAGTTTTAGGGTGGGATTAGTGTGGTTAATTAAATAGAAACAAACCTATCAATCTAAACTAAACCCACTTACTTTCTAACCCTTATAAGCCACAAACATTTGTCTTAAGCCTCCATATTCAGCCTACACTTCACAAAAACATGGGAGACTCCTATGAGAGCTTGAGAGGAGAGTTTCTAGGGTTCTTGAGAGCCCAACCCTTGGAATCCATAGCTTGGGGCCTCCATTTCACAATCCACACCATAGATTTGAAGAGGAGGTTGAGGAGAACAAGACCCACCAATTGGAATTTCGAATTGGAAGCTTGAAGGGGTTGAATCAAGGTAAATTACTACCCTATTTCTCTTTTTTTGCCCTATTGACCCTAGGGAAAACAACCTTCGTGCTATGTGAGGTCAATGGGTGCAATTTTAGGGCTTGTTTAGAGATGCCATGAACCCTAGATTTCTAGATGATGAATTGGCTTGGGTGAACCTATTTGAGACCTTGATTTATTTGATATTCATATGTTAAATAGCCTATTCATCCTTGTTATGTGATTTATTCATGTGTTGTGAGCATGATTGGTCAAGTTACTTGGAAGGGTATATGCCCAATTGATGATTTGGCTTGGATGAATATGATTAAAACCTTGATTAGTATAATATACATGTGTAGTATAGTATATTAATCCATTTTGTGTGATTATTTCATGTTTTGTGTGCATGATTGGTGAAGTGACCAAAATGAGTTTATGCACAAAATTGTGAATTTGCTCTATGTTGCATTGTTAAGTGTTTTGTTGGGTTTATGTGGGTTTAATGAACTTGGGAATATGGTGATTGATGATAGTTATGAACATAGGGGGGTATGGCCGAACACTCCCCAAGGATTTCGGTTTGGCTGGCCGAACATCTCCCAGGATGTTTGGTTGTCGAGTTGGAACGATGGTTTAAGTCTAAAACGAAGCCGAATGGGTCTAGGACTGAAAGTGATGCACCGGTTGGGTGAATGCAACTCAAACAAGCATAAAACTTGTGTACCAAGGCCTTACGAGACTCAAATAACCCTCAAGACAAATGGAGGAATGACCTAGGGTATAACCGAGGTCACACTAAAGAACTACGCGATAGAACTCTCAACCGAGTCGAGTAACAAACAGCGTCGGTATGCGACTTGTAACTTTAACTAGTTAAGGTCTATGGAACATATGGAGCTAAGGTATTGGCTCCTAGATAGCCTACCTACACAAATCAAGGTTCTTTTCCTCAATCCAAGTAAGCAAGGTCACGATTAAACGACACGCAAAGCAAGAAGGTCAATTATACGAAGGTTCGGGGTCTTACAAAATTAGATAGTTTGATTAGATTAGATATATTAGATTTAGAAACATGCTCACGTGAAGCTTGCAGTGGAAAATTAACTAGCTTGAATTCAACATTTTATTTACTAGTATTGTTCTCATTTGTTATTGGTTTTGAAGGCTTTCTTCAGTTTTCTATGCACACGATGCAAGATGCAAAACAATTTTGTATATTGTAAATATCAAATCTTGAGATAGCCGAGTTATTCTATGGTGCCAAATTAAGGTTTCGTTCCTAAAAGGCATGTGCTTATCATCTTCATTGTCTTAAATTTATTGCACATTGCCTTCTTGGAACCCCTAGAAAGCACTTTTGGTTGTCGCTGAAAGTACAATAGTAGCTTGGATTCTAAAAAAACTGTCAATTTCTGATGCAGTTGCATCCAAAGGTGCATTAGACTAGATAACTAATCAAGTAAACATCGGAAGTCTTTAATCTAATAAGGAAGTACTAAACACAAAGTTTATCAAACAATCTACAAGCTAAGCTTGTAGATCCAGCCATATGGTCAAAAAGGATTTCACTAAAAAGATTATGAGTCTTACAAAAATCGTGAAACCAAATCAAATACCAAAACCTCTAACAAGACATCAAAGTCTATAGGGAAAACCTACAAAAATGAAGTAAAGAAAAAAACATGGGATTAAAAAATAAGTTTTCTAACAAACTAGAAAACAAACATCAAAACTGATGCAGTTGCCAATGCAACTGTATCCAAAGGTGCAACGAAAAACTCCCAGCAAGCTCTCGGTCTTTCTCTTATGATTTTTTCTCTTTAAGCCTTTGTACAATCTGCACGAGTTGCTCTCCAAGTAATACACGAGCTAGAGTTTTAAACAAACAAGAAAACCAAACTCTCCAAGGAAACATAGGATTTCGAAATAAAAGATTTAGTTTCCAAAATTAGTTTCCTAATTAAATTCAAGGAACTAACCAAATATTTTGTTCAACTTAAATATGAACTCTTGAGAGCTTTTAGAAGTATTTGATATGGTAACTACTTACCATAGCTTTAGGACCAAGAAAGTTATTAAATATGGTAACTACTTACCATTGCTTTTGGAGCAAGAAATGGGCACAAAAATAAATAAAATGGGATGACCCAATTTTACCCTTACAATCTCCCCCTTTGTTGAACCTTTCTGGCCAAATCAAAATGACAAGTGTTTTTCAACACCAATCATATATCTAACCTGCATTGGTTACTTTTTTCTCCCCCTGACTTTGAGCAAGCATATAACATTAGAATGAACATCAAGCACTTATTCAAAAATAAACAACCCAAGATCTCCAATCGGAATAGGAACACTTGACATCTCTCCCCTATCTGACCAGAGGAGGAAGAGGGAGTGTAGAGCTTCAAAACTCAGGGTGAGACACATGGCAAGCATAATATGTGGACACGACTTGACAAAAAACTCATTTGATTCTTTTTCAAAAATATTTTAGAAATCCTCAAAAAATTCAAGATTTTGGAAAACACAATTAAGTGTTCACCATGACTTGATCACACCCCTAGAAATAACTTAGCACCCCATATACATATTAAATACCTCTTAGTTCCCCACAAAAATTCTGACAACCATTAAATATTTTTCAACATGGAGATTTTTTAGAAATTGATTTGCACAGTTTATTTTATGACAAAATTTAATCAAGCTGGTATATTTACCAACAATGCATGTCCTAAAATTTATGCCTAAAAACATGATTACGATAGGTAAAAAAATAATGCAGTCGCACACGAGTGATAAAGACCATATCAAAGGATGTAGTTCCTAATGCAACTGTATTGGGAGGTACATTCAGGAGCAGTTGAATTTTGTGCAATTTCCATCTTTTCTTTTCTCAATCATATTTCTATGCCAAAATCATTTTTTCATAAAACAGATTCCATAGGTACTTTATTTCCCTAGGAATATAGCTCTATTTTATTTCAAACTATACAAATATGCCACTAGGAAGCTTTCACATTATTACCAAGGGAAGCCATTTTGCACATAATCAACCCATGAAATCCAATAATTCATAGTTCCAATAGAGAATGACAACAAACCTTGTTCATAGGTAACTCTTTTCCTTTAGGTAGCTTTCACACTTTTCCAAGGGTATTCATGTTTCTCAAGATCAACCTATGAGAACCAAAGTTCCATAAGACCAAAATAAGATGTTACAACCATTGTACTTTAGGTAACTCTTTCCTTTGTGGACTTCAAACTTGCTCAAGAACTGGGAGAGAATGTGAGAACCATAAAACATAGTCACAACTGTTATTGAATGCAATTCCCAAGAAACAACACAAGGCACATATAGTCACAACGGTTATTGAATGCAATTCCCAAGAAATAACATAAGGCACATACATGTGAATCAATTGATCTAAAGTGCCTCTAAATACAAAATACAACGGTGCCTATTTTTTTTAAATAATAACTAAGTGAAAAATTACATGGCATACTTATAAAGAGATTTCCTTAGATTGGAAAATATCTCAAAATCTAGACTTTTAGTAAATATATCAGCCAAATGATTTTTTGTCCTAACATGTTCTATGCAAACAATCCATTGCTCAACCAAGTCTCTAATAAAGTGGTGTCTTATATCAATGTGTTTTGTTCGAGAATGTTGAACTGGATTTTTTGCTATACAAATTGCACTGGTGTTATCACAATACAAGGTTAACGCCTCACTGTGTAGCCATAATCTTTGATCATCTGATTCATCCATAAAAGTTGTAGAATAATAGCTAGAAAGCAAGCAATGCCAACAAAAGACGTATGGATTCTATAAAAAAATTGATATTAAAAACTAAATTAAACTAATTACTAAAACTAACTAATCTATAAGTAATAATGTTTCTCTCAAATATATTATGATAAGCTCGCTAATTTGTGATAACTAACCTTACCTCTTCTCCTTGTGGACATGCCACCATGTACATGACCTATCACTTGAGAGGTTGGGTGGTCTTTTTGTATACGGTTGGGTACATACTGACTTCAATCAGTCACGGTAGGATAGTTTCAGCATGTTGAGGTTCAGTTTAAGCTTTTCCAGAAGTTCTGACCAATGCATAATCTAATGCAGTTGCATTAGAAGCTCCATCCAAATTTCCAGAATTTTCAGAACACCCAACTTCTGTACTTTGTGAACCTGGAACTATGTCTGCAGGAACAGGTTCTACAATATTAGCACTATGACAAGTATGCACATTATTATACGTGTAGCACTATGTGAACCTGGAACTGTGTCTGCAGGAACAGGTTCTACAATAGCACTATGACAAGTACGCACATTATTGTACGTGTAGCAATTATTTGAAGATCGTGTACCTGTCAATAAGCATTTGTTAGCCTTATCAAAAATTTCACAAGATTTTTTATCAAAACGTATCTGAAGATCACCATCACAAAGTTGGCTTATGCTTATGAGATTGGTTTTAAGCCCTTCAACATAATAAACATTATTGAACTTAAGTAGACCATCCACATTGAAGGTGACTTTCCCAACTATTTTACCTTTTGCACCACCTCCATAGGTCACGGATCCTTCATTAATGTTCACGTAATCCTCCAAATTGTCAATTGAACCCGTCATATGATATGAACAACCACTATCAAAATACCAAGATCCAGCAATATGTGATTTCAGGGAAGGGAAGGTTGCATTGCAACATTCTGAATCTAAAATAGGAGCCCTTGGACAGATGTCAAAAGGTGCTTCCTTAGGAACCCAAGCAGTTCTGAATTTCTTCAGCTGATGCAACTTCTCATGTTGATGCATCTAGTTGTGGGTCAGGTACGCTTGTCTAACTTCTTCAGCATAATCTACCTTTTTTTGGTAGCAAAATGGCTGAATGTTCAGGTTTATGGCAGTAGTGACACACAAAATTTATCTTTCTAGGTTTAGATTTTTCAAAGAAACTGGTGTTTTGGAAGGTATGTGAGGGCAGTTTTGGTTCAAAAAAGAATGAAGAGGTTCCTTCACCTTCCTTGACAAAGGTTTTTGGCTTGAACCCAAGTCCAGATTTGTCATTCTGACTGTAATGTTCCAAAATTTAGGCCCAACTATAGGGGCCCACATAATGGCCACGTCACCAATAACCTAAAAAATCATACTAAAACCCAAAATGTAATTAATGTATCTTCCACGTAAACATCAAATATTCGAACATAAATCCCTTAATAAATTTGCTTACAATATCAAAATGTATGTCTAAATAAAACTCTCAACTTCTAGTTAACGATTACAAATAATTGTCCATAACATAACGAGATTTTATTCTCTTCAATTGGACCAATCCGAACCGAACCAAAATTCCATATTTCCATTCCTTACTTATATCATGAAAGAAAAGGAGTGGGAAAAGGGTGAGCGAACAAAAGCCCAGTAAGTTCATATACAACCCCTCCGGTTTCTAAGGAGGAGTCGACCGGAAGAAAAGTCAAACAATACATAGTGTCAAAAATGGAGATGTCAAAAGGGATTATTTTTCTGAATTCCATAAGACTAAATATTCGTTAATCGAGGAACAATTACTAAGTTCATTAGAATAAAACAGATCAATATCAAATACTACGGAGGGTGTTATGATCACATAAGCGGTCATTTTAGACCAAACAAAAGGTGGCTCAAAGGAACCTCAAATATCAAAGTACCCCAAAAGGGTCAAAAGCAAAATGGTATATCCGGATTACCCCACCATAGTTCCTATGGTGTAATGTCGCCTTAACAGGCCAAATGGTCATTCAAATTGTCTTAGTGATCATAACAGAGTTTTTCAAAAATAATTACAATTTCAACAAAATTAAATACAAATGATAACCGAATAAAATATCACACATCGAGTTTAAACAATTTGTGAGATTCATAAAGCAATTCACAATTAAAAATAATGAAAGAACGGATACGGCGGGATTTCAAATTAAAAAACCAACCAAAGGTCGGCACACGTTTTCAAGGAAAGGTAAATGCTAAAGAAATAGTGGAAGCCTCACAATTAAGAATAAATATTTCAAATAACATAAACGATGCATAATCCCTTACCTTAGCGATGCTGTGAAAATTAGCTCGAGCACAACGTATCGCTACCCGCGCCTAGCCAAATCTAAATCACAATAATACAAAAATAAAATTCTAAATTTAGAGACTTTCTTAGTAACTTTTAAAATTTAATACATAATTAACAATTCCTAAATATAAAGTTAATTTAATTGTATAGAGTCTATTTTTGTAACTTGGGCAATATCTGAAAGTATAAAAACTTAATAGTACACTACCAAGATTAGGAGATGAATCTAATTGCAAAACCCAAAGTATAGGGGATGAATATGTAAACCCACGAAATCAACCCTTGTTTACTCTTTGTTTCCTTTCTTTCTTTCTTTTTTTTGGTTTGTGTGTTTGACTTTCAAAACCTATAAAATATCATCTCCATAGTACTCCCATTCCTCACCATTCCTTTTAGTTCTTTTATGTTCATTTCCTTCTTTTCCTTCCGGCCATCCAAAACTCTATCTCTATGTTTCATCTTTTTTTTTCTTTTCATTTCCTCTTCATTCTTTATGACTGTCAAGAAAAAAATCAAACTAACCAACCATTGCCGGCAACTCTACCATTTCAAAATACTTGTAGAATTCATAAAGGTCAATTATTATTATCTATTTTTTTCTTTGAAAACAAGGACGTATCAATTGAAACTCAATTTCATCATTCCTCTATTCTCTCTTCCTCTATTTTCAAACACCCCAACACACACACACACACACATATATATATATATATATAAACTCATTCTCTGCCCTTCCCTCTCTACTCCATGAAATTTCATACATGGGGTTCAAATTATCAACAAAACAAAAAGAGAGCGAAATGATGTACTATGATTTCAGAAGGAGCGTTGCTTACCTTGATTCTGTTTTGCGTCACAACCGGCGAGCTCTCCTTCCTCTTCCGTCGTCCTTCCCCCGGCGTCTTCTCGGTAATTTCTCTCACAATTTTTCGGCTCTCTCTCTTTCTATGCCTAGCTTGGAAAGTGATTTCCTTCATTGCTTTCCCTTTTTATGTCCAAGGAGAGACGGTTCTTTTGCCCGCCGATTCGTCTTCATCGTTTCTTCTTCTGGCGTTTCTCTTTCCTGTTGCTTCTCTTCGTCCATTTACTATTATTATTATTTTTTTTCTTTTTTTTTTTCAACTAATTGTGACCATTTTTGTTATTTACTTATTTATTCTTTTAAAAAAACTTTTTCTAATGGGCCAAGCTCTAATTAAAAGAGCTCACTAGTCCAAGTCCAAGCCAAAACAAACAAGATCCAACTTTGGGCTTTTAATATTAAAACACAAATAGGCCCAAACGATATTAAGTTTAGCCCAAAACAAATTTACAATATTAATAATATAATTAATATTTTTATTCCAAAAATTTGGGTATATTACACTGACCAACCTTCAATATCTCATCAAGTTTGAGTTTACCGAAATTCCATTTAGTCACAGTTTCATTGACTTTATCAAGCTCTCCTTTCAAAGATTCTAGCTCAACATCATTCTTTGTGAGCAACCACTCTAACTTTGCAATGCACTTCTTTTGATTTTCATTCTCCTTCTTGAGTACTTCATTTGTTTTTGCAAGAACTTTGACTTGGGATGCTATTTTCTCCTAATCATTGTATAATTCCTTGTAAGCTTCCATAAGTTCAGACTCTTTTGTAAATTATGATTCTGGAGCATCTTCAGTTATGAAAGAATTAAAGCAGAGAGAATCATCCCAACTTTTGTCCGATGAGCTGCATTGTGAGCTACACCACATGAAACACCTGCAAGATTAATCTGTAAACATTGTACTGCTGTGACAGCGATGAGATCACCTGGATCTTCATCATCACTGTCACTCAAAGTAGCAGAAAAATTCAAACTCTTCTTACGCAAAGTGTTAGCACATTGATTGGTATAATGATCAAACCCTTGACAAACCCTACATTAAATAAAATCAATATTTTTTCCACTAGATGTAGACTGTTTAGTAAAAGGGTTGATCAATGGTTTTTCAGGGGTTTGGAAGGAGTCTTCTTTGGGGAAAAACTTAATAGGCTCAGGTTTGAATGCAATTTTGATGTTTGAAAAATGAGATCTATTTTTTTCTTTTGCTTTCAAAATATTTTTAAACTTTTTGTTAAAAGAGACATTGAGTCTTCACCAAAATCAGATTCCTCAACATTCCAATTTTACTAATTTATATTCGTTATGATAGAAGGACGAACAACATTCTCATATTGGGAATTCATCATGGCTATAACCAGAATCTTCTCTTAGTGACGTCAAGAGAAGGCTCTGATACCAATTGAGAGAACAATAGTAGCTAGGATTCCAAAGAAACTGTTAATACAACTTGTGATGCAGCTGCATCCAAAGGTGTATCGACCAGATAACAAATCAAGTAAACAACGAAAATCTTTAATCTAATAAAGCAGTACTAAACATAGAAGTTTATCAAACAATCTACAAGCTAGGTTTGTAGATCCAACCCTATGGCAAAAAATGATTTCACTAAAAAGATTATGAATCTTACAAAAATCGTGAAACCTAACCAAATACCAAAACCTCTAACAAGACATCAAGTCTGTAGAGAAAACCCACAAAAACGAAGTAAAGAAAAAATGGGATTAAAAAATAAGTTTTCTAATAAACTAGAAAACAAATGTCAAAATTGATGCAGTTGCAGTTGCAATTGCATCTAAAGGTGCAACGAAAAACTCCCAGCAAGCTCTCGGGCTTTCTCTTCTTAATTTTTATCTCTAAGCATCTGTCTGCACGAGTTGCTCTCCCTTTTATACACGAGTTAGAGTCATGAACAAACAAGAAAACCAAACTCTCCAAGTAAACATAGGATTAGGAAATAAAAGATTTAGTTTCCAAAATTAGTTTCCTAATTAAATTCAAAGATCTTACCAAAGATTTTATCCAACTTAAATATGGACTCTTGAGAGCTTTTGGAAGTATTCAATACGGTACTGCTTACCATAGCTTTAGGACCAAGAAGGTTATTAAATATGGTAACTAATTACCATTTCTTTTGGACCAAGAAAGGGAACAACAATAAATAAAATATGACCCTATTTTACCCTTACAGTCCTCTTCTTGAATATATCTATTGAGGAAAAATAAGGGCTAGTGAATCATCGATTTCCAACATTTGCTCTATTTAGGATGAAGTACAACTAAATAAAGAGATTTCCTTTCCGAGACGAGCAAGAATCGAGGGTGTGTTTTCATGCGATTTCTAAATATTTTCTCATACTAGAATTTGACCGGTGACCTAAACGTAACACCAATTTAAACTAACAAGTTACTACACCATCCTTCCTACCATTAAAAGAAAATAACCAACATTTACATACTATTTCACCAAAAAAAAACTCTCTGTCTCTCTAAAAATCGATTACGAAATACTTCCTTTGTCTTTAATGCGAGACATCTAAAAATTGTTGCTTATCCAGAAAGTGATAATCTTGTAAACAGATATGAATCAATAACTAAAAGATTTTAAAATAAAATAAAAACTATAATTCAGACTGTGATATTGTCCTACTACCTATTTCTTATTTTTATTTTTTTTGGTACAAAAAATAAAAGGTTTTTGAACCATTTTTGCTAAAGTGGGTAGGCCCTATCAACTTTAGTGCTATAGAGTCGCTAGGCCAGCGACTATAAAGCCTTAAATTTGTCAAAGGTTGGCGACTTGACCACCCCCCCCCCTTTTGGCCCAAGTCGTCAGGCCTTAGTGGCTCTAATGCTATAAAGTCACTTGGGTCTTGCGACTCAATAACATTAAAGTTGCCAGAGGTTGGCGGCCTGACCTCTCAGAATCACATAGGACTGGCAACTTTACCCTAAGAAAGCCACCCAAAATTTGTCCCTTTATTTATAGCTTTGATGATTACAAAAAAAACATTTTAAAATATTCATAAGATTAATACAAGGTAATTTTATAAACTTACCGTATAATGAGAATCTACATAAATGTTGTCATCGGGATTAGAATCCATCGCAAAAATGAGATAGAGAAGAAAAGTTAAGAGAGATGGAGATAGACAGTAGTTGGTGGAAAGAGTAAATGTTGAAAATGATGAGAATGGTGGAGAGGGAGAGAGAGTATTTGTCTACAATGGTGAAAATGTTTTTTTTTCAAAAGGACTATTTACTAATTGGGGGTTTAAGTGGATACGATGATAGCATGTTTAGGGTGTGACGTTTAGGGTCAATGTTTTGCACATTGTGAGCAACAAATTTTGAGATGAGGACATTCCACGTCATTCACTTTATCTCATGACTAATTTCTCATTGGGGTAAGTCCATTTTGTTATTCACAAATTTCATATCTCTTGAAGGCTTACAAGTATATTCGATAATGGTCTACTTAAATATATATTTTTGAAACATCATTCGAAATGGTTGAAGTATCTTTTAGGTAATCCTGATGCATAGGGTATATGTCAATTTTCACATTACTAACCTATTACACCTCTTGGATTCAATGCCTCTAACTCTTGTGAAGTTTCTCTACATAAACCAACCACTAAAATTACATCATTTGATTTAAATTTTATTTAAATATACAAAATAGAATGTATGTCGGTTGATTAACATTAATAAACTAAAGTTTGTGTTGAAAATACATTACCCATGGTGCAGGGTAAATAAAAAAATACATGTCGGTTGATTAACATTAATAAACTAAAGTTTGGGCAACACGTTGTTGAAAATACATTACCCATGGTGCAGGGTTATGAAGTGGAACAAGACTAATCATTACAAAGATTGACCATTCCCTTTAGTTATGCGATGACGCAAGAAATTGTAACCAAACTGAGAAACCATGTCTTAGAGGTCGAGTTCTTTCCAATGGCAATTATGGTGGCACCGTTTTGATTCCAAGAATGCCAGTGACGCCTTTTGATACTAGAATTCCATTCAAATTCCAGCGAAGACAGTTCCCTGATGGTGTCTTAAACAATGTTTACAAATAAAGAGTCAGGATCAGTAATGGTCTAATGTAAAACTTTTTTTTAAAAAAATACAATGTTTTTAGCAATGACCATTTGTATATCGTTTTGTCTATAGTTATTAATTCTAAAGCGAATTTTATTATGTGGCAGTGATATTGATAGTGATAGTAGTAATATGCATGTTCAACGACAAATATTGTTGGGCGAAGCGCAAAAATGGTCCTTTGAATATAAGTCTCTCGCAGTTTTAGTCTATTAACAAATTTTTTGTTAAATCTGGGACCTTTGAGTATTAATTTTTTTTCAGTGTCAGTCCTTTTGATGGATGTCGTTAGCAAAATACCGTTAAGTTGTCAAGATGCATTTTATAAGGACTAAAATGATTTTTTTCAAACCTAACTTATATCAAATTTTACAATTGAATCCCTAGAGTTAAAAAATGATACTAAGGCCTTCTTCCCCAAATTTTTGGTAAACCCAGTCTACACATCAGTAATCCAAGTGTACGCACAATACAAACAAAACCTTACCGGAATTTTAAACTCATAAATCCATTAAAATAATCTCTCCACTATTCCCCCTTTTTTCGATCGAATAACAACACTCTTCTGTATATTATTACAATTTACTATGACTTCTATCTACAAACCCAATCCAATTCCCCCAAATCACCTACTTTTCCTCCTCCAATGGTTGCAATTGGGTTATCTCTTTTCTCCCTACCCATCCCAAAATCTTCCTTTAGCCGCCACGCAGGTCGCGGCGGCGATGACACCGATTGCGGCTACTACGATATTTGGGTTTAGGAATTTGTTGGGCTACTATATCCGCTCGTTCTTCGTCTTTGATTTAATTTGATTTGGAAAAGCCCACTTTGTTGTTAGTGATAACCCTGTTTTGTTTGTTTGCTTCTTTGTATCTGTTGCCACTAATCGTATGCACAAAAATCCCACCGGCCACTGCCCTCTTCATTCACAATTACATTCACCACCTCCGTGTTGTCTTTGAGCACATCGCCGCACTTAATGGCAAGCATTTGAAACATTGATATTGGTTTCGTCGAATTCAGAATGCCACTTAGCTCCGTCGACACAACAATCCAATCTTCCGGCCACCAAGCTTCATCGATGACGACAAGAAGGCTATTGTTATCAGCAGGACCCATATCCAATTGATGGGTTTTGTAGTAAACATTGAACCCAATTTTTTATTCAACTTCTTCCAAGAGTTTAGACAATTGTATGATTATGGTATAGTTGTAGTCTTCATAATATGGTTTACATTTTTATGCTTAGATATCAAATAGGTTGAAAAATCTGGTGGGTTTACCAAAAAATTGGGGAAGAAGGCCTTAGGGTTATTTTTTAAACTCTAGGAATTCAATTGTAAATTTTGATCTAAGTTAGGTTTGAAAAAAAAATCATTTTAGTCATTAGAAAATGCACATGAGCAACTTAACGGTATTTCCCTAACGGCATCCATCAAATTAAAAGGAATAACGCTGTAAAAATTTAATACTCAAATGACCCAGATTTGACAAAAAATTGTTAAGGGACTAAAATTGTAAGAGGCCTATAGTCAAGGGACCGTTTATGTGCTTCGCCCAATATTTTTTATGAAGAAATATTCTAAAATTTATAATAAAATTTTCAAATATATGTGATTTTCTATCTTTAATGTTTGTTTATTTTGTGCGTATTAAAGTTTTTAACTTTATATTATTCAACTTTATTTAAGTATATGATTTTCTATCGATATATAAAACTAATGTAGATACAACATAATTGTATATAAACGATAGACTATGTCAATTATTTATTAAATAATGGTACAAAATAGTTGAAACCATGTTTTAGAATGTCTAGTTATTTCAAATTATGGTTGTTAATTATGATATGAACATGCATGCAATAAGAGCATCGCCAATGTATAAAATTCTTATATATCTTCTTAATTGAGTTCCATTGCCACCTACACATTTTTATCTTCTTGCACATTTAAGAATATATCTTCCCATTGTATAATCTTCTTACACAAAAAATCTTAAATTTAACATCATCCTACATAATAAATACAAAACCCTCCCCCACCCCCCCACACACACATTCCACTAAACAATAAAAGTGTCAGACCCCCCTTCCCCACACTCCAGTCGCCCCCCACCCCCTCACATTCAAACCCGACTCCCTTCCCTAAGTCAGCTTCCTATTTAGGAAGTAAAAACCCACTCTCTCTCCTAGTTGGAGAAATCTCTTTCCTAGGTGGCCTTCCCCTCACTCTTCTCCATACAATAAGAGGTTAAAAAACCTACATTGGTGATGCTCTAATAAACATATACTTCCATAATTCACATTTATGGGAAACCATGTTTTAGAAAGTCAAGTTATTTCTATATTCATTTTGGTGGAATTGTTTTGATTTTAAAAATGTCACGGACACCATCTGATCATAGAATTTTGTTCAAATTGTAGAGAAGACAATTTCCAGTGATGATGTCTTACGCAAGGTTACTAATCCTAAGGGTATTCAATTTTTGTTATATGATAGTGATAGTTCTAACAGTCGTATATGTTCAACAACAAATGTTGTATATAAATAAATATTCCAAAATTTATAATAACCTTAACAAATTTATTTGATTTTCTATCTTAAATTTTGTTGTTTATTAATTTTTGTTTATTTTGTTCATGTTAACGTTTTAAATTTTATACTATTCAATTTTAATGAAGTATATGATTTTACACCCGTGTATAAACCGTGTAATACACGAGTGCTTACTAGTAATATATACACATATTATATATATATATATATATATATATATATATATATATATATTCTTTATTCAAATTACATAAGATTTTTTAAAAAAAATAAAAAACAAGTTTTTCAAAAAACAAAACAAAACATTTGGTTTATGTAGGCGGATGTTTAACAAAACATTCGCTACAACTTAACGAATGTTTTCATAGAAGGTTGCAACCCGAAACGGATGTTTTTCAAAACATTAATCAAGCCCTAGTATGTTTATACAAAACCTCCGCAACCCTTAAGCAGATGTTTTACAAAACATCCCTATCAGCATGTTTTGTAAAACATCCGCTGCAATGCAACCTAGCGAATGTTTAAGCAGAAAATGTACCTCTTCACCTTTGACAGTGAATTTTCATTGGGAGAACCAATTTGACCAACGTAAAAGTTGTGCTTGAGGAAGCATCTTTTGCTTGAATTGAAGCATGCAGGGGAAATAGGACATGTCCATCTCAACTTGAAAATCGTGTTCGATTAGAAGGAACTGAAACTTTTTTATTCCTCTTTTGACTGTAAGGATTTTTTTTGAAGGGTGGGGATATTCACACCCCCAAAAACCTATTTCTACACCCCATTAATCTATACACCCCATTAATTTCTCACATTTATCTAAACACCCCACCTAACTACCTATTTTACCCTTTTCTATTTAAAACCAATTAATAATCATCAACCCAATTAATTACTAACCTACCCATTGTAACCACCCAATTTACGAAACTGCCACCCTTCCCAATTCATTTACAATGGCTTGTGCATTCCCAGACGCCAAAAAAAAACGACGAGTTCTTCTTCCTCTTCCTGCGAACAATAGCTTGTGCACTCTCGTTCCTAGATCAAGCAACATAGAGCAATAGTTCAAGCATAGCAAGAGTTCAAGCAACATTTTCTCTTTCATTAAAAGTTCAAGCAACATACTACAATGTCTTCAAGCATAGGTATGAATTTTCATTCTCCTCCTACACTTGAATACTATGTATAGGTCAAATTTAAGTATCAATAACAATGTAGGATTTTTTTCATTAATGATTTTTGGATTGCATTTGCTAAAAAATAGAAAAATTTTTGAAAACTTGAATACAAGTCTCGGTTCAGGCCTGGTTTGATGAACACCATTAGTGGTGTTCGACCAGAACTAAGCAAACAACTTTTAGGGCGTTCATCTTAGACTGGCCGAACGCATTCCTATCTGTTCATCCCATGCTAGCCGTACTCACCGTAAGGCGTTCATCTAAGCCTGGTTGAACGCTCCTTTACCTATTCATCTCAGCCTGGTCGAACGTTCATGTGCCTGTTCATCTCAGCCTAACCGAACAGCCTATGGTCTGTTCATCTCAGCCTGGCCGAACAGCCTATGATCTGTCCATCTCACTTTTCAGACTTTGATTTTGTTTTATTGGGACTATAACCTAATTATGATTTATTTTATTTGGTGTTTACAGGAAAAAATGTTTAGAAACATACATTCATAACAAGGAAAAAGGTGACGACATTCGCTAGGAAAGAAATGGAACAAGCACGCCAACAAGAACACGAGCATGGGCAGGGCAGGGGCAGACTTTTGAGCATGAGTATTTTCAGCAGGACCAGGACCATTTTCAGTTTGAGTAGTCGCAGGGGCAGTTCCAGCAGACTTTTGAGCAGGATCAGGAGCCATTTCAGTTCGAGCAATCGCAAGGCAGTTTCGGCAGACTTATGAGCCTTAGATTGAGCTCGGATTTCCTGGTGGTTCACGTGATACATCGTTGCTAACTTCATATGAGTCACACGTAGCTGCATATATTTGGGCTGGTAAAGAAGAGCGTGGTATTCTAAAATGCCACAATCACACACAAAAGTTACTTAATTGGGTCATTCCTAATGGCGAAGATTCGAGGGTCTTTCGGGGTATGGTCAGGGGCAGTGCACTTAGTCGACTAAGGCATATATGTTATGTTGATGTGAATAAGGTGTTAGGTTTTGCTTTCGTGGAACGATGACATCCAGAGACTAACACTTTCCATATGCCTTTTGGGGAGATGACCATTTCTTTAGACGATGTGTTTTGTCTGCTCGATCTTCCGATTATGGGTGATCTATTATCTTGTGTTAGGGATGTTGATGCCTCATACGTGAGTGAGATGTTGGGAGTGTCACTTGAAGAGGTTTTTTAAGGCATGAGAAATAAGAGGGGGGCTTTGGTGACATTAGAGTGGCTATGTGTGAGGTTTAATGATGATGTCACGTCTGAGGATGAGTTTAGGGTGGGTTGTGCTGTGAGGGCGTACTTCTTATTGGTCTTGGGTTGCACGATATTTGCTGATAAGAGTGAGACTCGTGTACCTATTGCATACTTAGAGTGACTTGAGGATCTTCAAAATCTAGATACTTATGCATGGGGAACTGCCACCTTTGCATATTTATATACACAGCTAGGACAAACATCTAGGTATAACACGAAGCAGATAGCTGGTTCCATGGCATTACTTGAGGTAATAATTATAATTATTTTATACTTTTAGGTTGTGTATTTACTATTAAAGTTAAAATGTTTTATTTGATACTTTAATCTTTTAAAATGTATGTTTTATTGCTTTTAGGCGTGGATCTACTTGCGGTTTTCATATCTGAGGCCTCCACATAATGTTGATTACAAGTCCAGATACCCGCTTGCACGTAGGTGGATCCCGCAAGGGAATCAAGGACGACGCGCTGACCGTTTGTTAGCATCATGTGAGCAGTTAGATAGACTGACGATCCGTGACGTGAGTTTACGTATTTTTCTATCAATTTTAAAAACTTTTTAATATTAGGTTTCGTATTGAAAGTTTTTGACTTTTTGTTGGTCCATTGTTTTAGGTTGACTGGCTTCCTTACGATAGTAAGGTCAGGGACTGGTTTGCATGGCATCAGATTGCCACGTATCTAGGATGCATATAGATGGGCTATATTGTCGAGCCATACCATCTAGACAGAGTCCTTCGACAGTTCGGTCATGTGCAAACGATTCTGAGGACAGTCATTGCTCCGAATTGCGACCCTCGAGATAACTCGAAGGCCTTGCCTCTGTGGCTTGGTTTTGTTGGGTACTGGTTGACGTCATATAGCCATCTCTTATCTGAAGAACGTCTCGGCAGGCGTGCCCTACGTGCTTGGGATTGTGATCCTGGTTATTTAGACTGGTACCGGGAGCTTTCACATGTAGTCGTCCAGCCCCGTGGTAGACGATCCAGATACGTTAACACCACTACGACTGACGCCGTTGCAGACGACTCAGATGACAGGATATTGGGAGTTGTGAGGACTATGATTGATCCCACAGTGCAGCGCTGTAGATCTGGTGACCAATCTATACCATATGAGGAGTTGGGCTCATTGCTTGATAGAGTTCACACAGTTATCAGCGGTCCAGCTGATGACGCGGGATTGTCTCATAGGAGGCAATAGTGATCTGAACTATGTTTATGTTTTTTTAATGTTATTAATTGTAAAACAATTTTTATTGTTTTTTGTGGTTATGAAATTTTTAGCAAACCTTTCATGAATTCGTGTGGCTTGGTTTTAATGTTATTTTCTTATTGCAGACTTTGTATAGCATATGACATTTCATAGCAACATAAAAGAAGCATTAGCAAACGACAAATATCATACATAATTTAAATACACATAACCGAAGCATCATTAAAAATAGATAATTAACAAAAATGACACGTTCAAATACATGTTTTTAATATAATACAATCAGAACTACTTCAAATGTATACTATCAGAACTACTACCAACAACTCTAGTTGAGCCTACAGATTCACTATATGCAAGTTGTCGATTAATATAAAGTAATTTCCACGCATTAGCAGACGACGAGCAATTCTGGTCCCAGACCCACGACACAGCTGCTAAAGGGTAACCATCACGTAAAAAAACCTACAAATAAATTGAGATGCTGTCAATAAATAATTTAAACCAAATAATATGTCAACCAATTGTAAATAAGTGAAGTAAAGCAATCGAAAATGATCAAACATAAATAAATTGATCACCGTTTATTCTTCCGATACAAATAATATGTGGATCATTTGGGGGTGCGGTCCTCAATGGTAAGTAAGTGAAACAATGTTTTTTTTTATCTAATACCATAAAAACAATGTTGTAATACGATGCCACCAAATGACCCATATCATTTGCATCAAACCAATATGCCTTGGGAGCACTAATGTCGTTGTATTGTATACGATGCCACCAAATGTCGTTATATATATATATATATATATATATATATATATAAGCAATCCTTGAAATAAAAAGAAGATTAATACCGGAATCTAGTGAACGTGAGAGGTTTCTACGATGGACCAACCTTGTAAAACAATCCTTGATCACAAGGGGAGCAGCTATCTATCATCGACTCCACATGCTCAAACAAATTCGAATCACGCTTGGTTGATTTATCTTTTTTTACCTTCGAAGGCTTCGGACGACCACGAGTGCACACTTCATCCTGTGGAACAATCAAAGAGTTCGTTCTCGCGTCTTTCACCTCCATCATTCTTTTAATGATTAACAACTTTTCAGACTCGGGAGCGTTCTCATGATATTCACGAATCTCATCATTTTTGATATTGAATCGATTGTCCATATCCAGCTTCACTGAAACTTCAACATTCTTAGGATTAGGTAACATATCTAATTTCCTCCAAAATGAATCAACCTGATCAAGGGGAATTGGACAGTCATTTCTCAAATACTCAGCAATCTCATGACGACAAAGCAGCATGCATGTTCTTTGAAGTATACAACCACACAACAACGGGTCTATATAACCATATTTAGGTATATTAGTCATCTCATTGTATATCAGACTCAATGCATTAGTAGACACCAAACCTCGAAATTGTTGAAATATAACCGATTTGTATTTCAGAAGAACGACTGTAAGGCTGTTCGTGAATGACACCTTGATTGCAATGTGAGATGTCTCAATTAGGGTGTGCAACTGTCTCCAACATGTCTCAAAGTCACCTTGACTTGATTTCAACTACCTTTTTAAAGCTGCATATTGACTCTCCACCCTAAACTAAGATACAATTAATATTTGTATTGCATGACAAAATTTATGGAAAACAATGAAATGTTGAAAACATTTAAATACATGCTTGTTGTGTTGTTGTCGAAGCGCATTACATTATTCGTCCAAACCGACACAAATCTTTCCTTGTATGGTCGTATCCATTGCTTCATGGCGTATTCAATCACAACGGGATAATCAATAAAATCCATCTGAAATCTCTTCAGGTATTCTTCATATATTTGCTCATTTTTTGCATCCATCAAAAAATTTCAACAGATGGTAAATTGATCCCATTGCACTTTTGTGCGAAAGTATTTCTTATAATTCGCAAGGATGTTTTTGTTGATATGCCATTGACAAAGTAAGTGTTGGGAGGTAGGAAAAGTTACCTCAATTGCATTTATTAACGCAAGATCTCAGTCAGTTACTATCACAGTTGGCAAGAAGAATTGATTCATCAAAGCTTTCAAGATACCAAGCCTCCAAATGTAGTTATCTTGCAACTCCGACCCCATATATGCAGCTCCAACCAAAAATGTCATATTTGTCGACGTGACACCATCAATCACCAATAAGGGTAACTTATATCTATTTGTCTTGTAAGTGCAATCCATGAAGAGAATCTTGGGAAAAAAACGCAATAGCTCAACGCTCATTGGATGAGCCAAGAACAAATCTTGAACAATGTTGGGTTTCTTACATCTCTTATGATGGTAGTAATATCCATGCTTTATCAATTTTGCTACAAGCTGCTGCATTTGCGATTAACCATCGCGCTCGATAATTTTATTCTTGCTACGAGTATTGTAAATAATCCGTATTGAAGACTTATTACTTTGAAACTTCTCGTGTAAGCCTTGCAAAATGTCCTTAGGCCTCGAATTGACATGCGAAATGTCAAAAACATAAGCCTTCTCCGGCTCTGATAATCGACCAACAAATGAGTGGCCATGCATGTGAGGGACCTCGGCATGGTTATGCAACCCACATTCAACCTGAAGTTTCCATACTCCTTCACAGCTAGATTTTTTGGGCAAAAAATCAAATTTTAATCGAAGAAAGTGAAAGAAATACTTATGTTACCCGACCACATGACTTCTTTAAACTCCTTACAATGTTATTTTTGACAATGTGATTATGTTTTGTGTTGGTTTTGAGAGAATTTTTTGAAAAAAAAAATTGGAAGAAGAAAAAACAATGAAGTCCCGTAAGCTTTTACATGTATTTATAGTTTTGAGATTTGAGGTGTAAATATAAAATAATGGGGTGTAGGGAGTATTATTTGTCTTTTAGTATAATATTTGTGATTTTGAGATTTGAGGTGTAAATATAAAACAATGGGGTGTAGGGAGTGTTATTTGTCTTTTAGTATAAGAGTATTATAGTTATTTTAATGGAGTGTAGAGATTAATTAATGAGGTGTAATGTTTAAAAGAGCTTGTCATTTCACTTAATGACATTTGTGTAATTATTTTAAGTGGGGTGTAAAAATAGGTTTTTGGGGTGTGAATATCCTCACTCTTTTTTGAATGTTGAATGATAGTGCTTTTTTGATGGCTTTAATGTTTCATTCTTGTATCCACGTATTATTCTCAGATTATCTTCATCAAAGGGACAATAACAGGAGATCTCAAAGTGTGGTCGGAGAGAAATGATAGAAAAATGGTTAGGTTGTTTGTTTTAATATAAAGGAGGGGTTTAGATGTAAATTGCTAGGTTGTTTGTTTTAATATAAGGGAGGGGTAGAAATGAATTTAAATTGTTAAACCCTAAACCCTGTTACCAGTGGAGGAGCGGAAGAAAAACTCGAAAAGACGGTGAAGAGGACCGTTAATTCAAGTTTAGGCTACCAAGTTTTAAACACCGCTCACTATTTTTTTCCCAATTCTAGGGTTACTTTGCACACAGCAACCCAAAAAAATCAAACGCGGCGAAAAGAAAACTTGGGAGACTGCGAGTCTGCGACACGGACGGAAGCGGGAACGCCGGGAAGCAGACTAGCAGAGCTTGAAGCTGGAAGCCTGAAGGTGGACTGACTGGTGGAGGAAGACTCGAAGAGGAGTAGAGCTGTAGAGGACTGGGCAACGCAGCTACGCAGGCCGCAGGAGCAGGCAAGCAGGACTGCAGGAGTCTAGGACCACCGACGGCGAGTCCGAGTCGGCGACGGGCAGGCGTAGTACTTTCTCTGTTTCTCAATAGACTTCAATTCTTCAATATTCACTTCAATTCTGCATAGGAATACCGAATATTTTGAAATTTGAATTCATTTTGAAGCAAATTTTTTTGGGTTCTGTAACTTCTGTTTTTACAAACTTCTGCATAGGAATACCGAATGTTTTTACTTTCTGTTCTGTAACTTGAGTCTTGACTAACTTCTGTTCATGTGGGATTTGAGTGGGATTTGGGAATTGGGATTTGTGGGGCCTCTTTTTGACAAAATCATTAAAGATTTAAAGTCTATGAATCTATGATAAATTTGCTGAACCATTAAACATTTTTTTGTCATTTTGTGTAGTTGATCAACTGATTTGATAGTTTAATTGATATATTTGTTGGAATTGTTTCTATTTATCCGAAATCAGGGGTTTTGATTTTTGAATTTGACTATTTGAGGTTAAAGCCTATGATGAATTTGCTGGAATTTGTTTTTTGTTGCGTCAGAGTCGCATTGTTGGGAATTAAAGTCTATGATGAATTTAATTTTTGAAACATATTAATATGATAAATGACTATTAATTCAACGTATGAAAATGCGTAGGGGACAATTGTAATTTTCAAAAAATTTATGTAATAGTACTAATTTGTGACACCGCCGAAGTTTATCTATGGATCCGCCACTGGTAATAATTTCTTTATTTCCAGTATTAATCTATTGATTCTATATTTTTGTTGAGACGGTCTCAACTTGAGAATTTTTTATGAATATTATTTGTATTTGATTGCCTATTTTGTTGTAATTTTTAAGTTTTAACCATTCAATTTGGGGATAAATCGATATTTTATATGAATATTATCGATTTATCGGTTTGAATGTTTGAAATTGAATGTTTGAATCTTTGATGACATTGCAATAGATAAGATAATTTCAAGATGATGGAAGGCTTTACTAGTTGATGGAATTTTTTATTTGAAATTCGATGTATTTTTGAGATTTGTAACAAAAACACACTAATTTTTGTTAAATGCAATTAAAAGTGTATTTTGAAGTATGAAATTATATTAAAGGCATTTATATTTGGATATTATCAATTTATTGGGGCCCTTATTTGTTCATTCGCCCCGGGCCTATAAAATGTCAAGAACGGCCTTGCCCTATACCATTGGCACACCGCCTTTAACGAGAAAGTTCCCACCGAGAAAATCCTGCCAAGAAAGCGGAAGAGGCTGGGTGGGCACTTATATGATAGAATAGATAAGAGTATCGATGAAAAACCCTTTCTTGACATAGAATCCCAAAAACCATTATAAAAGATGATTAAATTTGGTACAGAAACCTCATTATAGGGTTTAAAGGTGGTTGCTTTGATCATAACAAGTTTTTGCATTGAATTTGGATGCAGATATATCTGCGTTTTTTATTTTTTATAATTTATTTAAGATTGTTTATGTCGTATCACTGTCTACTAAACACGGTTCAACTACAATTGTATTTCAGACAGCTTCTGGTTAGTTTTTACCCGGTCTTAAATGGCAGTTGATGGAAGTTTTTGTGTTGAATATGAGCTCAAGAGGTTTATTCGTCGGTGTTCCAAGCTTGCGGACATTCCCCAATATGATAACCTTTTAAAGAAGGTATAGTGATCAGCGATTACAGCTCAACTATGTTTTCTATGAACCAGCTTGCTCTATGTAGGTATGCATGCTAAAGTTTGGGTTTTTGCAGGGACACTTGTTGACAGAAGAAGAGGTGGTTAATGGAGTAGCTGAGCTGTTTCTGAATCCTAATTATACAATACCTCTAATTGGATGCTTCCGCCCGATTTTACAGAAAATCGTAGACCGGGCTGTGTATTTACTAAGCCTTCACGAGCTTTTTGAAGATTATTTATTAAAAGAAGTTGAAAATTTGGATAACCCAGAATCTTTAAAGGTTATTGATTTTTATGGTGGGAGTGGAAGGGGCTTGAGCCTTCACGAGCTTGCCTGTCTGGCCTTTTCTCGAGCCCTAGATTTGGTCCCTTCTCTACTCGGGTAAGCTTGATGACCATTTCTCCCTTTCTTCTATATTTCAAATGCATGCTGAGCACTGGCTTGGCTTTTTATTGTCCTTTTGACGAGGTAGAGATGGTTGTCGTTCTTCTACTCATCTTCGCCCCACCCCTGCACAAACCATATATTTTGTTGTCACCTGGACTCCATGACTCAAGTGTACAAAATTTAGAAGTTCATTGGTTTTTAAGCTATGCTTGATTTGTGCATTAGAAATGTTGGCTGTAGTTTCACATTTTGTATTATTCTACTTAGAGCTCTTCTTAGTGGCAGAGAAAGCATCTACTTGTATCTCTTTGAAATGTTGAATACTTCTTTAGTAGCAACCTTGTCAATTTTGAAAAAGTCTAAATTGTGTTAATGTATGTCGTCACAGTTAACACGGCTTAATTCCTTGGTGCAGGTCTGTATTAAGTTATTTCAAATTTGCTCCTCCCCCTTTTGAAAGGATTAAGCAGAGAGTATCAGTAGTTGCTGAGCCGTTAGCTAAGGTATTTTGCTAGTGAATGTTGATGAATTCTATACTCGATGCACTTGTGTGAATAATGATGCATTTGATTTTAAATTAAAGTGTTAATCTTTTCGTTATGCTTTTTATTCTATCACCAAATTTAAATCTATTTCCTCACAATTCTTTGTTATTAACATTGTTCTTCTGTTTTATCAGGCAGGGATTGGTTTATTAACTGCCGTGAGAGTATCATATCGTCTCCTTTTAGCAGAGCCTGAAGTTTTCAGTACGCTATGGGACTGGTCCTGTTTTTTGAACCTTGCACAGCGGGCGTCAGATCTTAATAGAGACGATGCACAATTCTTGATGATTGTGTCAGACATAAAATGGTGTTCAATACAAATACTATCAGTAAATTTGAAACTAAGTGATAGAGCAACAACAGACTCTGGTCTTGGTGACGAGGAAGCATTTTCTTGTTTATTGCGGTTTGTTTATTTACTTGGTCACTCTATTGTCTGATACGTTTAAATCGTTCTTTTTAGCACAAGTAAAATTCTATGAATCTGGTCATACTGATAAACAAGCAGGAGATGGATTCTCCAGATTGGAACTAAAGGAATTTGTTATAGGACAAGGAGAATAATAGTGTAGATTATTATTTGGAAGATGCTATGACCATTCAGTTGAATATGGTGTAATTTTTTTTAGATATTACAAAACATGAATCAGTTTCATTGTTAAGAACTGGAAAATTGGCGTTGTTTATCTTCCCCAGATTCAATGCTTCACGTTTCTTCTGAAGTTATTTTCTTTGCCACTTGTAGCTGGCAGACATTTCTTGAAGACGTATCCTTGGAGAAGGCTGGTTGGTATCTTGAACCATTAGAGGAAAAGAAATCAAATTCATTCAGTGAGGACGCTGATTGCAGTCAAGTCCTTGGCATCAATTCCTTGGCAGTCTCCTTTTCAAAGTTTGATGAGATTGGGTCATCATGTTTGACCAGCAGGGACGCATCATGGTAAGGTTAAAATGAATTGGGCTACTTATAGTGAGAAAGGAGGGAGTTTATAAATGGATATAGTTAGTAAATACGCATAGTACGTAGGGGTGGCAACAATAAGTTTCCGTGAACGCCTTTTTAGCGCCTTGCCTCTAGCCTTTCGCCTTTGACAACTATGTTATAGAATTGAAGATAATTAAGATATTTAAAATTAAAGATGAAGAAAATATAAAAAATATCTATATAGAATATGACATATTTTTTCTCTCGTATATTTAAATTATTATTCCCGTTTTCGTATTTTTACGCCAAACTTTTCATTGTAACTTTGAGAAAGAATCGTATTAAATTTGTATCAAGGTACTATACCCCTCCCCTACATTACTAACAATGCTAATGGGAATATCTACTACGGCATTCCTGCAATTTCAGCTACAGAAGAGCCGGCCCTTTCTCCCTCCCTCTCATTTTTTTTTACACCAAGTATTTCAGAATGTAATTTATGGCTTCTCCCTTGTGTTGTCTCAACTTTGGGCCTTTTTGATTTTCTTTAGGGATATGGCATTAATTGGAAAACCTTTTGTTCTGACATCTGCCATGGAGAAAAGTTTTGAGATGGTCCGGTTGGCGGTGAGTCAAAGGTGGCCTGTTCTTTTATATGGTCCAGCTGGTGCTGGGAAATCTGCACTTATCAGCAGGTTGGCCTGGGGTCATCGTAGTCGAGGTACACTTTTCTCTGTTAAATTTTTGTATATTCACTTACTTTTAACTAAGGTTCTAAATATCGCTAGGCGGATGCTAGGCGCCAGACGAGCGCCTAGGGGACTAGTCGGGGCCGAGAAATTAAGGCATAGAATTGTAACTAATTAACTAATAATTAGTTTTACTGTAATGCTGGAAAAAGAAAAATATTTGGAGCCAATTTAGGCCCAGGACTATGGTAAATGGACTCAGCTAAAAAGATTAATAAATAGGGTGTGCATGCCTACGTTAACACTACACATGGCTGTATATTTTAGATTCTATGTACTATGTTTTAATTGCACATGATGGATATGATATGGGAATTAATGAGACATATTAAACACTTTGGAGCTGCAGCTGCTTCATCATGCTGTAGCTAATGCTTCATAATATTAAAAAATAGGGTGTGCCTACTTCATCATGTTGCAGCTGTGCATCAATTAAGGAGCATCTGGTCAAAATGCCACACTCCTGAAATTCCAGTGAAGCCAAACAGTTAGTGATTTGAAACATGATATATATATATTTCTTTTTTTTAAAGAAGTGACTTTAGTCGACTACTGTGCTCTCCTTGGGGCTAGTTGGCTCTAATGTCATATTCAACTACAATGTAAAGTTCAAAAATTTACATGAAAGTATAAAAATTGAAACATGCCTACTCTGCATTCTGCTAATAACATAGTCCTGTAGTATGTGCTCTGTACTCGTGACTGCATGAGTGCTTGTTGGGGAAGGATAAGTACAGTCAATTAAGATTTATGTTTAAGGATTCTTCTTTGTATGATTCCTGGGTCTTATGTTGCGGGCTGTCTTAGGATTATAAGTTTATAACTACATGATTTTTTCTATTTAATTATGAAAAAAAGTACCAGAAAATTAGATTTAGATGGATTTGTCAGTGGCTTCAGAAAGAGAAGAGCCCAGCAAAAATAGAATAAAAGTCTGCATACGGAAAGATCAAGTCTTCTTACTTTTGTGCATCAGCTTCTGTTGGAATGCCCCTAATTGGTGGATAGCTAATGGAGAGAGCGAATCTCCCCAGGAAAGTCCTTGATTTATTTTTGATTTAGATTATCATGCAACAATTTCACAGTTTCAAATAGGGACTTGGGCATGCGGAGGATCGTCCTTGATGATCTCCTGTTTGAGAGCTCTCTTTGCCTTCAGACGAACCAAGTGGACATCCAGAGGGCTGCATGTGCCGTGAATGATAATGTTATAGAAAAGATCAATGAAACATCTGCACCTTGATTTAAATAGGTTCCATTTAATTGTTTGCGTTTCATTGACAAGGAAGCTTGGAGGGCTACCAGAGGGCGTCCACTAGATTTCCTAAATTGAGCAGAATAAGATGAAGTGCCCTAGAGATTTGCATGGCATGCTGTAAGAAGGAATTAGGTCTGTTGAGTCCTTTGTTACTGGACACATGGCTTGCTGGTTTCCACCTTTTAAAACATGCCTTCCTATGGCCTGTGTAACAAGGACTCATATTTATTTGTTGTACCTGTCCAACATGACACGGCACGACACGACACGGACACTCCAGCTCTTGATTTCAGTTTAGTTTTTAAATAATCAGCTATCAAACTCTCAACTATCCTTGTTTTGAGTCTCAACTATGAGGCAAGTACCTGCACCGGCGCCCCCTACCAGTCTACCATGAATTTAACATATAAAATCGAAAAAAACTAAAAATAAACAAACACAAAACTCTTGATTGAAAATAAACAACCAATTTCGAAAAGCAGTAAGGGTTTTGAAGAGAGAGTAAAAGAGGGGGGACGAAGAGGGTGAAACTACAAAGAGGGCGAGAGAGAAAGAGGGGGACGAAAGAAGGAGAAAGGGAAGACCTACCGAGGTTCGCGGCAAGTTTTCTTGTTGCAACAGGTAAGTTTTCAGTTTTCTTTTGAAAATTCAAGCTTCACGGTTTTAGCTTGCTAGGCGTAGGCGGCGTCAGCGCCTAGCCGCCTAGGCGGCGATTTTTTTCCCCCGAATGATTTTTTGGCTGATTTGAAGGAAATTACGGCGTCGGGGTGGCGCCTAGGCCGATTTTTAGAACACTACTTTTAACATATTTGAATCTGTTTGATCTTGGAATTTTGTCTCTCATGATGGCTATTTGTGCTTATTTACCAAATGCTCTCACAATTTCATTTAGTTCGTTTGTTATAGACATTCCTTTTATGGGTTTCTTTCTGTCTTCAGTTCTATCTATCCACATGGATGAACAAATTGATGGGAAAACATTAGTTGGGAGTTATGTCTGTACGGAACAACCCGGTGAATTTAGATGGCAACCTGGCTCTCTAACTCAGGTCCAACTTCTGTTCAGATGAATTAATACTTTGGTTGTGTTATTAGCTTAATATTTTTACTTATCAAAACATTACTTTGATGGTGTTATTAGTAACTATAATATGGGTTCATTGTTATACAGGCGGTTCTCAATGGATTTTGGGTTGTATTTGAGGACATTGATAAAGCACCGGCTGATGTTCAATCCATCTTATTGCCTTTACTGGAAGGTGCCAGTTCATTTCTAACTGGACATGGGGAGGTACTTGGACTTCTATCCGATTCAATTTTCAGTTTTGTTTTTTGATGAGTAGGAATAAATATATGAAAATGCGTCAAAACAGGTGACACTACCTATGTACAATAGGAGTATACTGTTACAAAAGTTAGCCTAAAGCTAAGCTATTCTCAAAATCTGCGCAAGAACAAATAGAGGAATTGGATTGCTCCACATCCTCAGTGCACCAAAAATACAAGGTCTTCAACAGTGCATTCTTTAGAAAAGGAATCGGTCTTTCCTCATCATTAGACGCCCTTTGATGCATCAATCGGTCTTTCAAAAATTTTTAGACGTAGTTAGCATTAACATTATCTGAGCCATGCCTGCCCATTTTGTGTTTGTTATTCTTGAATAGTTTTGCTGCCTTGTAAGATCTATTCCAGTGGATTTTATCATGTGACATCTAGCCAATTGTTGTCGAGACGAGACCTTGTTAGATGGAAAACAATCGGAAAAAGTTGAATGGGAAAAGACCGTAAGAGACATTCCTACTGGTTTTTAATTTTTAATTTAATTATTTTTCTTTTTTCTAGTTGGCTTCATGATATCCTCCCTCCTCCTCCTCCCTTACCACTTCTTTTTGTACTACGCTGGATTTACTATATGCCCAATTCAGACTATCAACTTGGGCATGTTATTAACCTAGAAAATTTACTGGCCAGATCACTTATTATGTCTACTTAAAGACAACTAGGATATGCTAAGAGCAACTACAACCCAATTATTCTTAGCTGGGTCCCACTGCCACCTACACACTTTTCCTCTATATTCCATTTAAGAATATATTCCAACCCAATCAATCTGACTGAAGGAAATAGAGGGAGAGAGAACGAGAGAGCAGTTGGTCGAGCGAGAGACATGAATAGGTAGGAGCCAAAGAGATGGTCATCATCGCCGGAGCTGCCTTTTCCGACAGATTCTACTCTTATCGGAGCTGTCTTTTGTTTCTTTCCTTCATGAGCAATGAGCGGCAACGTCAGAGACGACATGGTGATTTTTCAATGCGGGCGGAAGACTTTCGAAGTCTATAGGAGTGCTGGGAAGGAGCAACTCAGCATCCGGGTGGTGGAAGATGCAGAGGCAGACCTCATGAAGCCTTTCTATCTTCGATGGAGTTCGAGTGGGTATGCGATTTGCTGCACAGATTCTCAGATTTCAGAGGTCTATGCTGGAAGAACAGGCAAGGAAGGAGTCGTGAAATGCTGGTGGCAAAGGAGAGAAATGCCTCGGGGTTGTTTATCAAAATTCTGGTTAAAGGTTCAGGCAGAACAGGGATGATTTGCATACCTGAGAACGTGGTTAATCAAGGGTGGGGGTGGGTGGCGGATTAGCTTAAGAGGTTTGCTCCGGCCAGATCTTCTGGTCATAAAAGGATGACTAAATCTTACAAAGAGGTAGCGGAGATTCCTCCGTGGCCTGATTTAGTGTCCTGTTATGGTTGCAGGCAGGGTTATAGTGGAGTCGATTTTCAGGTTGAAGAAAACTCGTGCAAGGGAGCTCTGGAATATCTAGATAGGTGCTTGGTGGGCAGGGTTGGAGAACTGGATTACCCAATCCCGGAGAGGTTGGAGATTCAGCAATGGGTTGACAAACGGTGGAAGACGGCAGGAGGTGTTCGGGTAATTGATATGCATGGTAAATACTTCTTGTTTGAATTCCCATCGAAAAAAGAAGCTAATTCTTTCGGCCAAGAACTGGGTAGTAAACAAACAGTCCCTCCTCTTGGATCATTGGAACCCAGTAGTGGGATGCCATCGTGAAGGGGCACAAACCAGACTTGGCTTGGATTCGTGCTCTAGGGTTACCCCTGCATCTTTTGGGGTCAAAGGTTTTTCAGAAGATAGGAGATGTTTTTGGGGGTGTTAAGTAACCAACTCATCTAAAAGCTTAAGCTGTTAGATAGGGGCCCAACAATGGATATCAAGCTTAACACTCCCCCTCACGTGTGACCCGTCCACACGTGGAGAGATACATAAACATGCCTCACCAAGGGCATCACAAACCAAATAGAGTGACAACATGCACCCATAATATTCCGGGTAACAAATGCAAGGGGGATGATTCGAACCCACGACCTTGCCAAACCAGAGCTCTGATACCATGTTAAGTAACCAACTCATCTAAAAGCTTAAGCTGTTAGATAGGGGCCCAACAATGGATATCAAGCTTAACAGGGGGCTTTGTGGATGTGGCAGAGGAGACGATCAACAGGGCAGACTTGAGATGGGCAAAAATTCTCATTAGGTTTGGGAAGAAAATTACGGGGTACATTAAAATCGGAGTGGGTGGAAGAATCTACGAGGTCCCTATTTGGGCAGAGACGGCTACCTTCTGTTAGCCATGGATGAGGATTGGTGGTAGTAGCAGAGGCGGCAGTGGTAAAAATGACTTATTCACTTCGAGGTAGTCGGGAAAGGAGAGGGTGGGGAAGCTCACGTGTGGTCTGAGAGGGTGTGGGGGAAGCCAGCTGCAAAGGCTCTGCCAACATGCAACTGGTCTGATGCCGGCACGTGGGTAGAAAAAAATTCAAATTTTAAACAGTCTAAAGGAGGCAACGCTGTTTCTGGTAAAAATAAAACCTCTGGTGATTTGGGCCAGTCCAAGGAAAGTAACCGTGGGCCTGCTTAGGGGCCAGAGGGAGGCCATGATTGTGGGGAAGGCACTTCGAAAGGAATTGATATGGGCCAGCCAATTAGTAATGAGGAAGTTAGGGGCACCCAGGAAGGATGAGTGGGCTCGATTAGTGGGTAAGGAACTATGTAGGGGGTTCGGGCTTTGAGGAGGTAAGCCCTAACCAAGGGGATGTGCCCATATCACCAACAAACTTATCAAGGTCAGAGCCCGTTGTAGTCAGTGTTAGACGAGGGTACGGGTTGCGCTCACATGGCGGAGCAAGGCTCCAGTTTACCAACGGTGGTGGAGACTGATTCTTCAGCGTCTAGGAAGCAAAGGGAGTCGTGTGATAAAGATACCGGTACGGCGGAATCATCGGAAAGAGTAACGGAAGTTAGTAGGGAAGAAAGAGTCGATTGCAAACAGAGGGGGAAGGATGCTTCGAGTAGTAGAAAGGAAGTTTCTTCTGAGGTTGTCACAGGGACGAGTTTCGACGAGACGCGAGAGAAAGAGAAGAGGTCTCCAGCTGACAATGATTGCAGTACTCACAAGACAGACTTTCAGTTGACGGTTCAAATGAGAAGGCTGGACAAAAGGCCATTGCGCCCCACATAGGTTCTCCTGAGGTTCTTCAAGAAACTGCATTGTATTGTTCTCCGTTGAATGTGGTATCTCCAAAAGAGGAGCAAGAAAATGAATTTTTAACTGGTACGGAGGATAAAGAGAATATATCGACATGGGTTAGCAGAAGGATGAAAGGCCTTGGGAAATTTCTGGGGTGTCGTGCAAAGATTATGAAGACAAACTCCTGAAACTGTTACTGGAAATAGAAACGGATGGGAAATTGAAGGGGCAGGGGGCTAGCACCAGCAAATCAAAGAGTCGTGTTTGCAGCAACAGGGAGCTAAGAAACCTTAGTTGCAGCCTGAACTTCGACCAAGTGGAGAAGGGAGTTAAGGGGGTTAATTAGTTTATAATCGTTTCCAGTTTTGTTGTGGATATGCATAATATATCTTTGAATGTGAGGGGTATTAATGATGATTCCAAAAGGTTAGTGATAAAAGTGGCTTTTAGAAGATGGAAACCGCATGTGATTTGTTTACAGGAAACTAAAATGGAAAAATTCGATAGGCAAATAGTTATGAGTGTGGGAGGTGGCAGATGATCCAAATGGGTGCATTTGGATTCTATTGGGGCTTCTGGTGGTGTATTCTAGTGATTTGGGATAGTAGCGTCCTGAACAGATTGGATGTGGTGGTTGGCAAATACTCTATATCATACCTGTTTGAAAATAGCAATAACGTATTGCAATGGATTTTTTCGGGCGTATATGGGCCTTGTGTGGATGCAGATTGTAGAGGTTTGTGGGCAGAGCTTAAAACAGCTTCGGATAGGTGGAAGTCCCCCTAGTGTATTGGCGAGGATTTTAACGTAATCAGATTTCCACATGAAACAACAGGGGCCAGATCTTTCTCTCCTTCCATGGTAGATTTTAATGACTTCATTAATGTAATGGAGTTAGTTGATTTACCTCTTGTAGGGGGAACTTTCATGTGGTCTAGAAACAGTGAGATGAATCAATGCTCGAGAATCGACAGATTTCTTGTGTTGACAGGGTGGATCGAGAATTTTGGGGGGAGTTCTCAAGAATGTTTACCTAGGATAGTTTCAGATCATGTCCCGCTTGTTTTGAATTGTGAAGGGGTGCGAAAAGCGTAGTCTCCCTTTCGTTTCGAAATAATTGGTTTGAAGAGCTTGGATTTATGGACTGGGTGAAATGTAAGTGGCAATCCTATTTGGTAGAAGGGGGATCCTTGTTTTAGGTTTGCGAGGAAGTTGAAGTGCTTGAAAGAGAGAGGACCTTAAAAGATGGAACAAACAGACCTTTGGAACCATTAGGGAGAGACTGGATAAGGCCCTTGAAGAGGTGAGATCCTTGGATGTGATAGAAGGTGCAAGTGGTCTGAACAGGGACTAGACAATCTGTGCTCCAATCAGAAATTCAATGACTCCTCAAAAGTGAGGAAATTAGCTGGAAACAGTAAGCTCGGGTTCAGTGGCTGCGAGAAGGGGATAATAATACGAGGTTTTTTCATCGAATGACAAGCATTCACAAGCAAAGAAATCAGATCCGTAAGGTAAGCATTAACTGGGTTTTGCTGGAAGGTGAGGATGAAATCAGGGAGGGCATAACAGGTTTCTACGAAGGCTTGTTTAAGGAAGAAGAGGATGCATTTATTAAGCTGGAAGGGGTTTCTTTTAAAACTCTCACCATGGATGATCAGAGGGAGCTGGAAACTCCTTTTTCTGAAGAGGAAGTGTTTGCAGCAGTTCAAGATATGAGAGGAGATAAAGCCCCAGGACACGATGGCTTTCCAATGATTTTTTTTCAGCGATTTTGGGAGTTGTTAAAGGATGATCTGATGGGGATATTCAAGTTTTTCCACACTCAGAAGATTCGAGAGGAGCTTTAATGCATCCTTCATTGCGCTTATCAGGTACGGAGGACATAAAAGATTTTAGGCCTACCAGTCTCATTGGGGGTGGGGGGTGTACAAGATTACCGCAAAGTTCTTTCTATCAGATTAAAAAAGGTGCTAGGAAAGGTGATTTCAGATTCTCAACATGCTTTTGTGGGTGGTCGTCAAATTACAGATGCAGTTCTCATTGTTAATGAGGCAGTGAACTCGAGGTTTTGTAGCGGAGAGGCAAGTCTTATTTGTAAATTCGACATAGAAAAGGCATATGGATCATGTGTGCTAGGGTTTTTTGGATTATTTATTATCTAGGATGGGGTTTGGGAGATGCTGGAGGGAGTGGATTCTTTTCTGTATTTCAGCAGTCAAATTCTCAGTTTTAGTGAACGGGGAGTTGGGGAGTTTTTTGCTAGCTCGAGGGGACTTCGGCAGGGAGATCCCCTTTCTCCGTCTCTCTTCATTATTGTGATGGAAGCTCTTAGCAGGATTATGGATGTTTTCACTTCGAGAGGCTTCATCAGGCGATTCAAAGTTAATAGGGAAAGAGGGTCTGAGTTGATGGTTTCTCACTTGCTTTTCGCAGACGATACGTTAGTGTTCTGTGATGCGGAGTCGAGTCAATTTGGGTATCTCCGGATGGTCCTTTTATTTTTCCAGGGACATTTAGAAGAGCGAGATTTTTCCAATTGGGACGGTGGAGTCACCTGTTTTGACGCTTGTTTTATTTATCCTTACTTATAAAAAAAGATCGAGATTTTTCCAATTGGGACGGTGGAGTCTATTGGAAGTATGGCGGACTTCTTTGGTTGTAAGGTTGGTACCCTTCCGAGCTCTTACCTTGTCTTACCTCTTGGGGCTCATTCTTCCAGTAAGGACATGGAATCCGGTCATCGAGAGGTTTGAGTGCAGAGCGGGCTGAAAAAGCAGTATTTGTTAAGGGTGGTAGATTGACTTTAATCAAGAGTACGTTATCTAGTTTGCCTATTTACTTCATGTCTATCTTTGATATTCCGGTTTCAGTGGCCAAGAGGTTAGAGAAATTGGAAACACTTTTTGTGGGAAGGTCAAATTGTAGAAAAGAAGTACCATCTGGTGAAGAGGGACTTAGTCTGTACCTATTTGAAGAATGGAGGTTTGGGAGTCAAAAGGGTTAAAGTTTTTAAGTCCGCTCTTTTGGGGAAGTGGTTGTGGCGGTACTTGACAGTCAAGGGTGCTCTTTGGAGGGAAGTTGTGATGGCCAAGTATGGGGTGGGGAATCATTTATGGGATCCCAATGAGGTTCATTCTAGTGTAGGGGTGGGGGTTTGGAAAAACATCATAAGGAGATGGGACTTGGAGAAACAGTTCATCTCCTTCAATGTGGGCAAAGGGGACTCGGTCAAATTCTAGCGTGATAAGTGGTGCGGGGATGTAGAATTACATCGAGCCTTTCCGTCTATGTTCCAGCTAGCTTTGGATAAGGAAGAATATGTTAGGTCAGTAGTGATAGTTGAGGATGGAGCAGTCACTTGGAATCCTTCTTTTAGGAGGAACTTGCAAGATTGGGAGGTGGATGTATTTGGGGACTTTCTTGGGCTGCTGTACACGCAAAAGATGGACATGAATTCAGACTACTCTGTTGTGTGGATTGGAAAGTGTTAATAGAAATAAAGAAGGAGAAGAAGAGAAGAGAATGCAAGAGACGAACATGTCAATGACGGGTTCTTCACAGTCCACAAACCCTGCGTTTTCTTAACTATTATTAAACGATTAGCATATATATATATATACAACATATACCCTAATAACACAATTACTAAACTACCCTTATTTTCTAACACTCCCCTTCAAGCTGGAGCATAGATATTTATCATGCCCAGCTTGTTACAAATATAATCCACCCTTAACTTTGTCAAGCCTTTACTCAAGATATCACCGGTTGTTCTCCGCACGCACATACGAGGTGGAGACAAGATTCTGTTGGATCTTTTCTCGAATAAAATGAGAGATATGTTTAGTCCTTTCGTGGAAAACTGGATTCGTAGAAATATGCATGGCTGCCTGATTATCACACCACAATCTCATAGGCAGAGGAACCTTAAATCCAATCTCTCCCATCAATTGTTGTATCCACATAAGTTCACAGGTTGTCTGAGCCATAGCACGATATTCAAGACTCTGCACTTGATCTCGCCACCACACTCTGTTTCTTACTTTTCCAAGATACAAGATTTCCGCCCACAAACACAATATCCTGTAGTTGACTTACCATCATCTCGTGATCCTGCCCAATCAGCATCAGAGAATGCCTCTACCCGTGTATGCCCATGATTCGCATACAATATACCTCTACCTGGTGCTCCTTTCAAATATTTCACAATTCGAACCAATGCATTCCAGTGTGTAGTAGTAGGGGCTGCCATGAACCGACTCACTACTCTCACCGGAAAAGCAATATCTGGACGAGTTACTACAAGATAATTCAACTTACCAACCAATGTCCGGTATCGTTCTGGATCCTTAAACATCTCCCCTTCTCCGGCTACAAGTTTGACATTAGGATCCATTGGAGTGTCACACGGTTTCACTCCAAGCATTCCAACTTCCTCAAGTAAATCAAGGACATATTTTCTTTGACACAAAAAGATCCCTTTCTTGGACCCGTATCACTTTGATCCCAAGAAAGTACTTTAGAGTTCCCAAGTCCTTAGTCTGAAATTTTGTTTGAAGACACGATTTGAGTGCTTCAGTACCATGTGCATCACTACCTGTGATCACAATATCATCTACATAAACAACCAAAACAATACAACCACTGCTAGTCTGCCGAAAGAACACAAGTGTTATCACACGCATTCTCTCAGAACTCCAAACTCTAGCACGACAAAGACTGAATCGCCAAACCAAGCCAGCGGAGATTTTCAACCCATACAACGACTTTCGTGAATCGACATACTTTATTCACATACTCCCTCGAGCAACAAACCCCTGAGGTTGCTCCATGTAAACCTCTTCCCGCAAATCACCATGAAGGAATACATTCTTGACATCCAACCGATACTGAGGCCCGCTTATTAGAAGCGACTAACGATATCAAAAGACGAACATAAGTGAGCTTAGCAACAGGAGAAAAAGTATCAGTATAATCAACACCATACACTTGGGTATACCCCTTTGCAACCAATCGAGCTTTTAACCGAGCAACAAGCATTCATCGGGATTCATTTTAGCTGCGCACACCCATTTACATCCAATAGCCTTCTTACCATCGTGAAGTGTTACCAAGTCCCAAGTCTCATTAGCCTCAAGAGCTGCATTTCTTCTTCCATACGGACTTCTAACCACTATGAGACAAAGCTTCGACACATTTTAGGTGTAACAACGGAATCAAGAGAGACAATAAATGAACGAGAAGAATCGACAAGTGAGCATACGAGACACAAGAGGTGATAGGATGAACACAAGTACGTGTACCTTTTCTGAGCGCATATAGGGAGATCAAGAGACGGGTCCGATGGACGTGGGAACCGGTATCGGGAGTGAATCTGTTGGAGAATCCGCAACGACCGGTTCTTGGATTGAAACAAAAGTGGCGTCGAGTATACACTTGAGTTATAGGGGGCGAAGTAGCCTCGGATCAACACCGGCCTCGGGATTATGGGAAGCGAACCAATGTATAAGTGAGAAAATCATCGGAGAGACAAACTCGACTGTAAGAAGATGACCGACCAAAATACCTGCTAGACTCAAAGAAAGTGACATCGCCAGACACTAAGTACCGACCCAATCCCGAGAATAACAACGATATCCTTTTTGAAGTTCGAGAGTATCCCGAAAGACACATTGAGAGCTCTTCGATCTAACTTACCAACTTTGTTGCGAACATCCCGAACAAAACAAGTGCAGCCAAACACTTTGGAGAAACGGAAACAACGATCGCGATGGACGAAGAATAGAATATGGTATTTCTTTTAAGAACGATGATGGAAGACGATTGATAAGAAAGGCAAGGTGTGAACAACATCACCCAAAAGGACTTAGGATCATTCATCTCAAACATCAATGCCCTAGCAACTTCCAAGAGATGGCGATTCTTGCTCAAAGAACACCATTCATTGTGGGGTGACAATACATGAAGACCGATGAATGATTCCATTTTGAGACATATAAGAGGAGAAAATACTAGATAAGTATTCCTTAGCATTATCACTACGAAGATTCTGAACCAAACAATTAAAATGAGTTTTTATCTCAAAGACAAAAAGAGCAAAATAACTGAAACAACTCATCTCTAGATTTCATTAAATAAAGCCAAGTAGTTCTGGAATAATCATCCACAAAAGTAACAAAATATCGAAACCCTGATTTGGAAGGTATGTTACAAGGACCCCAAACATCGTATGAACTAACTCAAATAGGACGCACCGCTTATTAACTCTAGGAGGATACGACACACGATGGTGTTTAGCAAACTCACACGACTCACAAGGTAAACTAGAAATAGACCCTATTTCAGGACACAATTTTTTTAGGACAGGTAACGACGGATGACCATAACGACAATGTAGCTGGAGAGGGACAAAGTACTTTGACATGCAACCAAGCAACAAGAGAAGAGTGTGCAAAGAACAACTTCATCGAAAGTGTACAATCCATCGATTCACTTCCTTTACCAATAATCTCCCAAGTCCTCGATCCCGAAAAGACAATAACCGTGAAAGAAAGAAACACAACAATTTAAGCTCTTTGTGAGTTGACTAACGGATATCAGATTATAAGGAAACTTGGGCAAGTATAACACAGATGTCAATGATAAAGAAGCGGCAGTAGTACTACCACTACCCAAGACTTTGGAAGAGGATCCATCAGCAAGAGTAACCGTAGTAAACTTATTTGACGACTCATAAGTAGATAACAAGCTTGAATTTGAATTTCCAAATATATGATCAAGAGCCCCGAGTCAATTACCCAAATGGAAGACAAAAGATATGTAATGGGTTTACCTGACTTGGCTAGAGTTGCTTTGGAAGAGGAGGAAGAAGGCTGCTGAGACATCTGGTACTGTGTAAACCTGGCAAACTCCTCATCATTCATAACAACATTATGGGTCTCCTGTTGACAAACTTGCTCGGATTTCTGCGAAATTGTATGAGCGAATCTAGATTGCTGTTTTTGCTGATACTCCAATTGCTGCTGAGTGAGAGGCTTAGGACACTGGCTTTTAAAATGACCGTGTTCTCCACAGTTGTAACATACTCTAGGTCCTCCACGACCTCCGGACACTCTACCACCACGAGTTCCACCTCGAAAACCACCACGACCTCCATCTCTACCTCCACGATAACCATTCCCTTGTGAAACTAATGCTGATTTATCAAATACCTCCACGTGTGATGACTCACCATTCCTTGTCGCAGTCAAAAGTCTATCAAAGGCATCAGACAAGGTACCCAAATCCTTATTTGATAATAATTGAGATCGAACCATATCATACGCTTTCTCCAATCCTGATAGCCAACTAAACATCAACAGCTTCTCACGTTGAGCTTTCATCTCCTAAATATCATCAAAAATAGGCATAGCGGCAGTGAAATCCTCGCTCATACGCATGAAATCATAATAATAATCCATAATACTCCGCCCTTTCTGACTAGGACGATGAACTTCTTGTGACAGATTGTACAACCTATTTAAATTGCTCGCTCCAGAGAACCATTTATGCAAGAGCGTCCACAGCTCCTTAACTGTTCTGCAGTGTTGCATAGACAGCATAATTTTTCTACTAATACAATTCACAATCTTTGGAAACAACACCTTAGCCACCTTTGCATCAGTAGGACAATCTTCAATAAGATGTCCTTCTTTCCGTAAACCACCCATATTCACCTAAACTAAATATCGGCATTCCGCAAAATTAGACCCGTCTGCCTCCAAGATAATGTCAATCAATCTATTTTGGTTAGAAACAATCATCATAATTGGTCCTGACGAAGAAGCATCCTCAGCCATTGAAATGCACAATTAGACCAGCCTACAAGTATCAAATCAGACACAAGTTCGACGTACCCCACACTGAGACCTAGGGCACAAATCTGAAATCAGACACAAATCTGAAACCTCAAGAACATTGTCGAAACCCCATCTCACGAAGGCCCCGATGCAAACCCAGGTCGCTATTGCTTCCGCCTCAACAAAAACAGAGTTTACTACGTCAGCAAATCGCTAGTCAAGCGAGCAACAAACATCAAACGAGACGACCTAGGGCACACAGACAGATTCGACTTACACAGACTGATTCGAACCCTAGCTCTCGGATTTGGTGGGTCGAAATCCGAAACGGCACCAAATTCGAGTCCTCTCCGGCAAGCTACTTACACATACAAATTCGACTGACTATTCCCTGGTCTCGGAATCTCGCTCTGATACCATGTTAATAGAAATAAAGAAGGAGAAGAAGAGAAGAGCATGCAAGAGACGAACAGGTCAATGACGGGTTCTTCTTAGTCCACAAACCCTGCGTTTTCTTAACTATTATTAAACGATTAGCATATATATATATAAAACATATACCCTAATAACACAATTACTAAACTACCCTTATTTTCTAACAAAAAGAAAGAGAAGAATTATTCAGTTTAGTCCATGTACCATCTTCTAGTAACGAGTGACAGGCTTTTCCGTGGATGAGCGTATGGAAGTCAAGGGCTCCAGCTAGAGTGAAGTTTTTTATGTGGGAAGCTCCACTTGAAGCCATTTTAACAGGAGAGAACTTGAGGAGGCGCAAGAAAATCTATACTAACCAGTGCTTTATGTGTAAGAAGGATGAAGAAAGTGTAAATCTCTTCATGATCCATTGCCCTTTTGCAGCGTAGATTTAGAGTTACGTGCTGAATTTATTCAAGGTTACTAGGGTGATGCCAAATTCGATCAAACAGCTCCTTTTGTGCTGGACCCTATATAAGCATAAAAGGAAAAATAGTTTATGGGATGTTGCCTCGTTGGCTGTGTGTTGGGCCATTTGGAAAGAGAAAGGAACCTTAGAGCTTTTGAGACCAAGGCAAAGACCTCGGAAGATACCAAAAATCTGATTCTGCAGATGCTGTTTTTTTTGGTGTTCCGAGGCAATGGTGCAGGGCTCTAATCCTTGTGTAGATTTTGTGAATAATATTTTTGGTAGTTAGTGGGGTTTCGTTGTATACTTCCGGTGTATATAGGACGCTTCACCTCTTTTGAAGCTGTTATTTATATATCTATCTTACTTATATATAAATAAAGAATATATCTTCCCATTAATAATCTTCTTAACACATCTTCTTAACTCTCTTTTTCTCTCTCTCTTTCTTTTTCTCTTACTCTTACTCTCTCTCTCTCTCTCTCTTCCTTTGTTTTCTTCTTATTTAAGAAGATTTTTCTTTCTCTCTCCTACATGGCACTCTAAGAAGATTTCTCCCATTGGTGTTGTTCTCTTCTTATGTAAGAAGAGAACTATAAGAAGATTTTTTTTTGTGCAATGGTGATGCTCTAATACCTGCAATTACTTTATTTTCTTTATGGAAGTTGCTTCAAAGTGACTTGGCATGGATATAAAGGGTGGCGTTTGTTATTTTATTTCTCTATAGAACATTAATCTGAGAAACATGCTTTATCCCTCCCCCCCTCTAAAGGAACTTGCCATATTCTTTTTGATGCAGAAGCATATTTCAATTGAAGTACTATAAATGTACTTAAAAAAATGTACTTCTGGTTATTTTGTATATTAGGTACTTGGGGGAACATTTGTAACTTGCAATGCTTTTCTTGGGCACCAGTTCTCATGTCTGTATCAAGCCTTAATGTGTAGTAGATTAAGAGATCGGAATAATAGAATGATGGGTTCTTTTGATTGGGATTCCTTGGTTGTGTATGGTCACATTCACTATATTGAGTGTTGAAGGTCAGCCTTTCCCTTAAGGCTGACCTGAATCACCTTTACAGTTTGTTAATCATTAAGTGCTCCTTGGTGCTAACGGAAATGGGAAGTGCTTTATGAAAAACATGTGCATGTTTACCTCATGACATGGAGAAAAAAGAAAGACCTTTCTCACCATTTACATTTAGCATTTTTGTTTACATTTCCTCTCTGCCTTCCTATGCAATTCGATTGCTCCTCTTTCATCTTTTGAGTATTCATTTTGAACCATGCTGGACTACTGCAGGCAGTAAGGGTTGCTAAAGGCTTTCGGCTATTTTCTACAGTCTCAAGTTCGAGACAAGATGCAGCTTGGGCAACTGAAGGTTGATGTAACTGAAATTCTTTGTTGAAGCACTCTCGCCTATATAATTTTTCATTTGTGAACTTGTTTCTTTCTTTTCATTTTTTGCTTACAACTTATTACACTTTTTATATGATGTCGTAGTTTCATCATTGCCTATCAAAATGTGTTTAATAATTCCAAAAGAGAAGACGTCTAATTACTTTCATTTAACTCGGGGGTGGATTCAGAATTTTGGTACCATGTGGGCTAGGTATTTAAAAATCTTATCATTTTAGCTTAACACACCTATAAATTTAGATCAATTATATCTCACATGATGGTCTAGCGACTAGTAAGAAATCATAACAACATTTCCGAGCATAAAGGGTTGTGCAAGAATTGAAAGGCAAGCATCAAGCATTAGAGTTCGTGGTTATAACTTAACACACCTTGTACCATTCTTTTTAACATCATAAGAATCATCATTTTTTTATAGAACCAGTAATCAAATCATTTTAGAAAAAAAAAAAACTAAATCAAAAGGAAACACAAATATATACACAAAAAAACTACATTTTGAAATATTTTAAAGATAACGACGAAACAGTTAAATATCTATATCCTGGGACTAAAATGTATAAAAGATATAAAGATCTAAAAATAGTTACTACAAACTTAGTATGCAAATATCACATTTTTATCATATAATCAAATCCTAGAAATTCAAAGAGTTAAACTACAAGAGTTAGAAAATATATCTACTCCAAGAAATTTGTAGAGCAAGATTGTCGTAGAAACGGGTGAACCCGAGCCTTGATCTCTATCTCTTTTTCTTGATTTTTTCCCTTTGTTTGTTTGTCCCTTGTTGTGCAAGAGTTTGTAGTTGTTGTTGTGGATTTGTTCTTTGAAATAGTTGGAGTCACTAGAGCTTGTTAGAGAGGGAGTTATGTTTTATTGTTTTCTTTAGTGGGAGCCGAGAGAGAAGAAAAGCGAGTTGTTTTTATTTTGGAGGAGATGTTTGTTGTTTCTTTTGGTGGGAGATGGCACCGAGTGAATGAGGGAGAGTGGGATTTCAGATGAGGGAGTGTGTGGGTTTTGTGTGTTGTCTGTTGTGTTTGCTGAGAAAGAGCGAGAGAGTGAGAGGGAGTCTATTTGGAGAGTGATTTTGTTAGTGGGTTTCTTGGAGTGATTGATGGAGACCGGAGAGAGAGTGGGTAGAGAGAGGAGTGAGTGGGGGGGGGTTGGCGTGTGAGTTTGGACTACTGGTTGATCTGTAATTAGATGATTCTTCTTCACTAACCAATATCTTCAGTTGTGCTCACTGATTGATATGATGCCACTCACTTAATTATGCGGATCATGATGGCCTACCGCTTCAAGAGCTTCTGGTAATCAGAATGCACTCTCATTATAGTTTCTTTCCTTTCATGCCCTCCGTGTGTAGGCCGGAAGTCGCTTGGTAGTCTTTGGAGGAGGGTGATGGTTGGGTCTTCATGTAATGAGGATTTGCTAAGAATAGTGAAGACATGGTATCCAGATATCGAGCTTCTTGCTGAAAAGCTCGTAGGTATGTGGGTTTATCTAATATATGAAATTCAACTGTGTTGGTGGAAACATTATATTTAGCTCCTTGTTCCTTGCAGAAACCTTTGAAAGAGTTAATCAACTTGTAGGATTTCAGTTTGGAACTTCTGGCAGGTTCTCGTTGAGGTATTTAAAATAGATGTAGTGACTATTGGGCATGCTGAGCGTGTTGCACGCCAATAATTGTATCTATGTTTTTTTCTTCTTTTCGGCAATGGCAGGGATCTTTTAAAATGGTGCAAAAGGATTACAGTTCAGGGCATCCATTTTAGTGGGGATGGTCTGTCAGCCTATGAGCGTAATAGCATCTATCTGGAGGTTTGAGATTATTGGTGCTTATTTTTTCCTCATCAAACAATTTTGTCTCGATTGTAACTGGTTCATGGGCATATCATGTTACAGGCTGTAGATATTTTTGCGATTTCGTCAAGCTCACCTGAAACACGATTGACTATCATGAGAGAGATTGCAAATATGTGGGCAGTGCCAATTTCAGCTGTGCAAACTTTATATCCTGTTGATAAACCCGTGATTCAGGTTCCTTTTTAACTTGATTTCAACTACATATTGCACTGTTGCAGAAATGGTTTTTCAAAACGGGATGTTCTATGCAGGAGTACCGTTTTGATATACGTATTGGGCGAGTTACCCTTCAACGCACTCAAACAATGGTGAGTTAATGCATTTGACATTGTTGTAAAGTAAGTGTAATTAATACATTTAGTATCTCTGCTAAAGCAATCTTATGCACTTTCCACAGTTCTCTCCTGAAAAGAAGCCCTTTGTTGAGATTCGCAGTTCACTATGTGTTCTTGAGAGAATAGCTAGCTCTGTTAAGTGCAATGAGCCTGTTCTCCTGGTTGGTGAAACTGGTACTGGGAAGACTACTCTTGTTCAGAATCTGGCTACGAGGCTCGGTCAGAGACTTACTGTTTTGGTATGTCTAAGATTAAGCTTTATGAGAATGTGAAGGTCTTTGTGGTAACCATTAGAAGCCAGACTAATTTGTTAATTTTTTATATTATTCTAGAATTTGAGCCAGCAAAGTGATGTTACGGATTTATTAGGAGGTTTTAAGCCTATGAATGCACAATTTGTGTGCATTCCTCTTTACAAGGAGTTCGAAACTCTCTTCACAAGCACCTTCTCTTCAAAGGTTCAGTCTATTAAACCTTTACTTCTGTTTGCTCTCTTGTTTGCTGTTTCTGAGTTTGGATGAGGATTTATTAGTGTGTTTTGTGTACATTTAGGAAAATGAGGATTTCCTTGCTAGCTTGAAGAAGTCTGTGAGTGAGAAGAATTGGAACATGTTATTTAGTAGTTTTCAGAAGGGTGTTAGAGCAGTTATTGGAATAGGAAAACCTGGGTCTGGTTCAAAACGGAAGAGGCCTTTGAATGACGAGTTGCTGAAAGCTTGGGAGAATTTTTCTGTGAAACTTGAAACGGCTAAACTGCAAATTGGTTCATCGGATGGAATGATATTCTCATTTGTAGAAGGAGCTTTTGTTACTGCACTCAGAAATGGAGACTGGATATTGCTGGATGAGGTGAATTTAGCTCCTCCAGAAACTTTCCAGAGAGTTATTGGTGTTCTTGAAGAAGAGAGTGGGTCACTTTGTTTAGCTGAAAGAGGAGATGTTGATTATATATACAGACATCCCAACTTCCGCATATTTGCCTGTATGAACCCGGCAACCGATGCTGGGAAAAGAGATTTACCATTCTCCATACGAAGCCGATTTACCGAGTATTTCGTTGATGATGTGTTGGAAGATGAAGATTTAATTTTATTCATTAATCGGTTCATTGATGAGGATCACTCGAATAGAGAATTAACTAGTAAGGTAGTATACTTCTATAAAGCAGCGAAAAAGGAATCTGAAGAGAGGTTACAGGATGGGGCCAATCAAAAGCCCCAGTATAGTTTAAGATCTCTCTACCGTGCACTGGAATACACAAAGAAGGCAAGAAGGAATTTTGGATTCCAAAAAGCTCTGTTTGATGGCTTCTCTATGTTTTTTCTCACTTTATTAGACAAGCCTAGTGCGAAGATAATGAACCAGTTGATTTTGTCACATTTGTTGGGAGGAGGCATGCCCCCACAGGTTCCTTTTGATAGGTACTTGGTGGTTAGAGGTAACTCCGGGCATGATGATTTTGTTGAGAATTATGTTCTTACTAAGAGTGTGAAGGACCAACTTCGGAATCTGTCACGTGCCATATTTGTTGGACGATATCCTGTTCTCTTACAGGGACCCACATCTAGTGGAAAGACTAGCCTTGTTCAGTACCTTGCTGCAATAACTGGCCATAAATTTGTACGAATCAATAATCATGAACACACTGACCTACAGGAATACTTGGGTTCTTACATCACTGATTCTAGTGGAAAGCTTGTGTTCCAGGAAGGTGTATTGGTTAAGGCTGTCCGCAATGGTTATTGGATAGTTCTAGATGAACTTAACCTGGCCCCATCTGATGTGTTGGAAGCATTGAATAGATTGCTAGATGACAACAGGGAGCTTTATTTACCTGAGCTGCGTGAAAATATTCGTGCACATCCAGAGTTTATGTTGTTCGCTACTCAAAATCCTCCCACTTTCTACGGTGGGCGTAAGATGCTTTCTCGAGCATTTCGCAACCGCTTTGTGGAGATTCATGTTGATGAAATTCCGCAAGATGAGTTGAGCACAATATTGGAGAAGAGGTGCAAAATCCCTGAAAGTTATGCTAAGAAAATGGTTGAAGTTATGAAGGAATTGCAGCTACATAGGCAGAGTAGTAAAGTTTTTGCGGGAAGACATGGTTTCATAACCCCCCGTGACTTGTTCCGCTGGGCAGATCGATTCCGGTTGTTTGGTAAATCTTATGAAGATTTAGCAAGGGACGGTTATTATTTGTTGGCAGAAAGGCTGCGTGATGATGCTGAGAAAGTGGTTGTTCAAGAAGTTCTGGAGAGGCAGCTTCGGGTTAAACTTACTAATGATGATATGTACAAGCAGGTTCACACTCTTTTCACCTCCCCCTGTATTTTTTTTGCTATAAAATAATGTTCATGCTGATATGTATTCATTCAGAAGTTAAAGTTGGATGAACAAGTCTCCTTCAGGTTTCATTGAAGCATATATGTAGATAATTTGATCTCCCTCATGCACAGCACCACGGCTGCGGCTTTTTCTCCTGTCTAACTGATCTCTCTCCCTTCACTCTACTCTCATTCTTCCTCTTTCCTTTCTTCTTTGATGAGTATTACTGTGTATTAGTTGCACACATTATACTGGTGCAGATCTTACTTGACTTGTGCTTATTTCTCTTTAGTCTCTCCTGCGTGCTAGGCACGTGAGGGATAGTTTAAAGTAGGTCATACATTGTTGGCCGTTATTAGCCTTGGGGATCTAGATGAGTTTGTACTTGAATGCAAAATTTTTGTCTGGCAAATCTAGTTATACTGTAGATTGTTTTTGTGTGTTTTTGTGGGATAATGTTTTACAATTTTTGTTGTTGATAAATTTACATTAGTCGTAACTTGTCTCTCTCTCAATGTACGCATATGGTCTTAGGTGTTATAAGAGCTTGTATAACTCAAATTGTTCAACTAACGAATTTGTTTGTTGTGTAATTTAGGACTTGGCAGCTGGTGACACTGGAAAGTATGCATCTGTTAGACATCAACGTTTCTGGTTGCTTTGTTTATATACTCGGAACTTTATTTGCTTTCTTTGTTATTACAGAGTTATCTGGACTAAAAGCATGCAGAGGTTGTTCTTTCTTGTTGAGCGCTGTTACAGGTTGCGTGAGCCTGTCCTCCTTGTTGGAGAAACTGGTGGTGGAAAGACGACTGTGTGCCAATTGCTAAGTACTTATTTGAGGTCCAATTTACACATTTTGAATTGCCATCAGTACACAGAAACATCAGATTTTCTTGGGGTTCGTTTCCTTTTGCTATACTTTTTTTCCTTTAATTTATTATTAATGGCACTTCCTTTTATTGGGCGTGAACTTTCGTTGCATAATTTAGTGAAGCCTATGATATGTTTAATTGTTACGTGAAATTTACTTTTTTGATTCCATGATCAGGGTTTCTATCCTGTACGAGAGAGATCACTATTAAGTTCCGACTTCAAAACTCGGTGTGAGCAGTTAATGCAGTCAAAAGCTTTTATCCACTTTCCTGCTGATTCTGTAAGTTTCTCTATTTTCAGTAGGGTGACTTTCTGGTCGACCTCTATTTGTGGAATATTTGTGTTCCTAATGAGGGTAATTATTACAGAAAATTTCTTCAGACATTAATCATGCCCCAGACACTCTTGATCAAGTGGCTTTGATAATAAATAGTTATAGACAAGGTCTGGCCTCTCATCAGGATGTTGTAAGCAGAGAACTCGATTCTCTTGAAAGAATTAGGCAGGATTTAACTCAGCTGCATCAGAAGTGGAAGACTATTTTTGTTTGGGAAGATGGTCCTCTTGTGCAAGCAATGAAGAAGGGTGACCTGTTTCTTGTGGATGAAATTTCTTTGGCTGATGATAGTGTACTTGAAAGATTGAACAGTGTCTTGGAGCCGGAAAGGAAGCTGGTCAGTTTTTTTTTGGAGATATGAGTTTGGATACATTTCTTACACGCTTTGCTCTATTGGCTTGTTCAGAGCTTATATTACTAATGTAGCGATGAAAATATTGACCATATAAATTGATCTTATTCGCTAGCTCAATACATTTTTGGCTGTTAATCTTGTTAAAGAGGCTTGGATGCTTTATGTCACTTCCCTCCGTTCCTAAAAAGAGTCCTGTTTCACCCAGCAATTGATTAAGAAAAGCTAATCGGCTCTATTATAAATATAGGATGTTGTGTATTTTCCAATGATGCCCATGTGGGAGTGGGACCTATTAATTAAAGTAGCAAACAAATCAAGGGTGAAGTGGTAATAGTAACATCCCAAAAAAGAGAGATTATAAACCGCGACAATTTTTTTGGAATGATCTAAAAATGAATAATTTACCCCTTTTTCGGCATGGAGGGAGTATTTAAGACCACGATGGCTCTGTCCCTATGCATGACTAAGCTTACTTACTGGATTTGTGCTTCTCAACATTGTTTTTACTTTTTGTTGTTGTTACCTCCTACTCTTAAACATGCTATCCTTTATACCTTGACAACTTACTTGCATCATGACACGTTATGGTGAACGCAGCTTATTTGTTCTATAAAACTTTTTTTTTCTTTCCCAATCTCCAATTTCTCTTGCTCGCGCTTCAATTTAGGATTCTTTTTCTCAAAACCTTATGTTCGCTCACGATCTTTCTTTTCTATGGGGATCCATGTGATTTTTGGTCGTTAGTCTTTGTTTTGAGTTCCTGATATACATATCTCTTTGTTTCTACAGTCTTTACCTGAGAAAGGAGGGTCTGATCTTGAGCAAGTAACTGCTCATACGAAATTTTTCCTTCTTGCGACTATGAACCCTGGTGGTGATTATGGTAAGAAAGAACTATCTCCGGCACTCCGCAATCGGTTTACTGAGATATGGGTACCCTCCGTTTGTGACATGAATGAGCTCAAAACTATCGCTGTGGAGAAGTATGTGATCAATTTTACCATGCCTACATATAGAAGTCCTTTACATGAACTGCTTCATACTCATTATTCCCTAAATGTGCTCTAATTTTGCAGAATTTTTAACCCTGAAGTCTCCTTTGTTGCGGATGTTATGATAAAATTCTGGGAGGTATTTCTACTTTCACCAATATCATACTGATTGTATTTGTTCTTCTCTGTTGAATGAGCTGCTGGAGATCAATATTTGTTGCATGCGGAAGCTTATGTTTTGCATCGGCACTGCCCTATGTACTATTGACTTGATAAAGCAAATGAAAACAACATGATCCTCATTTTCATAACTATCACTTGAAAATTTTGCTGTGGAAACTACCGTTTCTTGTTATCACATGAGAAGTTGTTATTGAGAAATTCCTCTGAAAGGTAAGATGTGATGGATGGTGGGCTTTAGTGATTCCTTCTTTCTCTTAACTCTTTGCTGCATCCCGGACTGCTCTCTAAGCACAAGTTAACACATGCTTTAGTTATCCGTGGTACACTTTAATGATACAAGCTCAAATTTAACTTTTTTGTTTTTGGTCATTGCCTTGGGTCTGGTGGAGTTTGATGTAATAAAGAACAGAGCTACTTAAGTTTGGTTCGTGTTCGATATGATAACGAGAATTGTTGAGTTTGATATAAATTGTTGGTCCCTATCTAGCCGTATCTAATCGCTTAAGCTTTTAGATGAGTTGGTGACTTAAAATGGTATTAGGGCTCTGGTTTGGCAAGGTCATGAGTTTGAGTCATTCTGCTTGCATTTGTTAACCAAAAATATTGTGTGTGCATGTTGTCACTTTGTTTTGTTTGTGATACCCTGGTGAGACACACACACACACACACATATATATATATATTTGATGAATAAAGTAGAATAAATAAACGATAAAACACATGACGCGTTATTTGTACACTAGAGGTATACAAAAATTCTTACTCAACACTAAAACTATTCACAAAATCCACAAAAGAATGACCGGACAAACGTAGGGAAATATCTGTCTCGGTGCATCATTGAAACAAAGTGCGCAAAAGACAATCTTTCAGTTGGTCCACCAACGCTTCTACATTGTCAAATATTCTCCTATTTCTCTCTTTCCAAATAATCCACCAAGCACCCACCGGAAGTGTCTCCCAAATAGAGTTTCTCCTATGTTTATACCACGACCAGTTCATGGTGAGGCATATTTGTTTCTCTCCATGTGTGGACCGGTCATATGTGAGGGGGAGTGTTGATTTTGATATACACTTTTTGGGCCCCTATGTAACATTTAAGCTTTTACATGTGTTGGTAACTTACATGTGCTGGAGCTTCCCTTGTCGGTTGAGGAAGTGACAGCAGTGTTACGTAAGATGGAGGGAGATAAAGCCCCAGGTCCCGATGGGTTTTCTATGGCATTTTTTAGCATTGTTGGGAGGTGATTAAGAGGGATATCATGGAGGTGTTTCAGTTCTTTCATTCTAGCCTGAGATTTGAAAAAAGCCTTAATGCTGCCTTCATAGCCTTGATCCCAAAAAAGAGTGGTGCGATTGATTTGAAAGACTTTCGACTGATAAGCTTGGTTGGTGGCATTTACAAGCTGATCTCCAAAGTGCTAGCCCAAAGAATGAAAAGGGTAATGGGCAGAATTATTTCAGCGTCGCAGCACGCTTTTGTGAAGGATAGACAGATTTTGGATGCGTCTTTTATCGCCAATGAAGTCGTGGACGACAGGTTGAAAAGCGGTGTTCCTGGGTTATTGTGTAAGTTGGATATTGAGAAAGCTTATGATAATGTGAACTGGGACTTTCTGTTATACATGTTGGAAAGGATGGGTTTTGGTATTAAATGGATCCAATGGATCCGATTTTGCATCTCTACGGTACGCTTCTCTGTGTTGGTGAATGGGGAACCATCGGGTTTTTTTCCAAGCTCGAGGGGCTTGCGTCAAGGTGACTCTTTGTCCCCTTTTCTGTTTATTGTTGTTATGGAGGCTCTTGGCAGGATGTTAGAGAAGGTAGTGCTGGAAGGTTTTATAAGTGGGTTCAAGGTGGGGAGAAGAGGAGAGAGGGAGGTGTCGGTTTCCCATCTTCTTTTTGCTGATGACACCTTGGTTTTTTGCGGTGCAGATAAAGCTCAGTTGTGGTATCTTCGATTGGTATTATTATTCTTTCAAGCAGTTTCGGGTCTTCGAATAAACATTTCCAAGAGTGAAATTATTCCTGTAGGGGTTGTGGAAAATGTTGGGGATCTAGCTTCATTCTTTGGATGTAAGTCTGCTTTCCTTCCTTCCTATTACCTTGGTCTTCCCATAGGTGCACAGTCAAAGAGTAGGGCGTTGTGGAATCCAGTGATTGTGCGTTTCGAGCAGCGATTGGCAGGGTGGAAGCGTCAACTCCTTTGTAAAGGGGGGAGATTAGTCTTAATTAAGAACACTCTTGCTAATTTACCGACCTATTTCCTATCGCCCTTTGTGATTCCTGCCACAATAAGGCAAAGATTAGAGAAGTTGGACAGAGATTTCTTGTGGGAAGGGCATGCAGATAGGCATAAGTTTCATTTAGTGAACTGGAAGAAAGTTTGCTCCAGGGTTCAAGAGGGAGGTCTGAACATCAGGAAACTCAAATTTTTTAATGAGGCTTTGCTGGGAAAATGGTTGTGGAGGTATCTTACACACAAGCAGGCTTTTTGGAGACAAGTGGTGGTTTGTAAGTATGGAGCAGGGGATCATTGCTGGTTCCCATGTGCGGTCAATTCTACTTATGGGGTGGGAGTGTGGCGAGGCATCAGGAAAGGGTGGAGCTCTTTTGAGAGATTCGTTGCATTTGAGGTTGGCAACGGGGTCTCTGTGAGATTTTGGGAAGATAGATGGTGCGGAGATACGTGTTTGAAGGTGGTGTTCCAGGATTTATTCGAGGTTTCCACTGATAAGTAGTGTAGAGTTAGTTCTGTTTTGCCTACGGTGGAGGGTAACCCTATCTGGAATCCCATGTTCAGAAGGAATTTTCATGATTGGGAGATTGAGTCAGTTGTGCAGCTCTTAGGGAGGCTTCAAGAGCAGAATACAGACAGGTTGGTGGATAAGGTGGTATGGAAAGGTACAGGGGGTCTTCTGTATTAAGTGAATTCGTATTATCTCAAGCTTCTCAACTGTGGCAGAACTTTCTTCCCTTAGATAGCAGTTTGGAACTCTCAAGCCCCTAAGAGAGTGGCTTTCTTCATGTGGGAAGCGACTCACGAAGCTATCCTAACCGGGGATAATTTGTGGAAACGTAACATGGTTTTGGTCAATAGGTGTTATTTGTGCAAGGCTAGTGAGGAGAGTGTAAATCATCTACTCCTCCACTGCCAAGTGGCTCTTGAGTTATGGAATTTTGTGCTGGGACTGTTCAAGATGACTTGGGTCATGCCAAGGTCGATTAGTGACCATGTTAGGGGCTGGTCTATGGGGTATAAGAATAAGAGAAATCATTTTTGGGAGGCAGGTCTTTTGGGAGTGTGTTGGACTCTATGGAGAGAAAGAAACCATAGGGCTTTTGATAACGTGGAAATGTCAGTCCCGGATCTGAAGAATTTGTTGATTTGCACCCTTCTTTTTTGGTGTTCCAAGGCTGATCACACCACTTCTAGTCCTAACACTCCTATTGTAGATTTTGGCTAATCCTTTTGGTAAGGTATATTCCTAGTGTACAAAGGGCGCATCCCTTTTTTTGATGCTTTTTATACAATTATTACTTATAAAACAAAACATTGTTTATTTGAGAAGGGAGAAGAAAACATAAGAGGTTTGAGAAGCCGACACCTAAACTGGTTAGTCAAGTCGTGTATATGTATGTTTGTTATTATACAAGATACATTATGACCCCCAAACATATATAGTATTCCCGAAAGACCCTCGATACCTAAAACAATAATCAAACCAATCTCAAACATAATTTGAAGCTTGTTGGACAGGCAAGCTCAACTCCTTAAGCGTACAACTCGATATTTCTGTTGAAAATGTCATGCTGCTTGAGCTCGACTTGATAAAAAGCTTATTTGAGATTGGTTTGGAAACAAACCAAGCCAAGCTTGAACACCGTTTCAAGTTTGCTAAGATTATCTAACAAGCTTGAACATTCAAGTGTTCGGCTCGACCCGGCTCATTTTTTCTAGTCAGATGGAATGTCATATTCCAAATCCATATATATGTGTGTGTGTGTGTATATATATATATGTGCTCCCGTCCTCCGTGACGAAGAGATTATAGAAGCTGGAAAGGGACTCTTTATGGGAAGACTGCATGAAGGAGTGTAATCGTATTTTTTGAAAAGTTGTATCCTCAGCGAGGGACAGAGTCTTATTGGATGGGGCAACGAGCAGGAAATTCTTGGTGAAATCGTATTTTTTGGATTGACGTGTAGAAGAACTTTCTTTCCTTGGAAAAATGTATGGAAAACGAAGGCCTCTAGATCCTAGTAGAGTGGCTTTTTTTGTTTGGGATGTTGATTGGTATTTTATGTGTTGAGGCGCTGGGGAAAGCGTCAATCGTGTTGCATTGTCGTATAGCAAGGCAGCAGGGAGCTATGGAACTCTTTGCTTATTCTATTTAATGTTTCTTGGGTTATGCCAAGATCCATCAAAGAGCTCTTCCTAGGTTAGGTTGCTCTTTGTATAAGCTTAGAAGGAGGAACGCTTTTGGGGTACTGCCCCTTTGGCAGTTTGTTGGACTATTTGGAAGGAAAAGGAATCGTAGGGTCCTAGAGAACTTTGAGATGTACATTGCTAGACTGAAAGAGGTTGTTTATCACATTTTACGGTTTTGGTGCACAGAGGTGTCTTCGACTACTGTTGAATCTTCTGCAGAGATTGTGGAAAATTTTACTGTTTTTAAGTCACTTTTGCTGGAGTATAACAAAGGACGCTTAAACTGTTTTGATGCTTTGTTTACATATTATTCCTTACTTGAAAAAAAAATGCTTCCAAGGCTACGGCCTATTCTTATGAGAACTTAAATGTTATTGCTATTGGTCTACCTTGTCAAGTATTCTGGCTCTATCTTAATGATCATGCTGTTCTTATTCACCCATTGGGTATAATATCTTCACTAGAAGATTTAGTTGACTTTAGTTTGGTATCTTCTGCCTTGCAGTGGTTCAGCCAGTTACAGACAGGAAGAGTCCTCACGGTGAGAGATCTCTTGTCTTGGATTGATTTTATCAATGGGACAGAGAGAAGTTTACAGTCTGAAGTTGCATTTTTGCATGGAGCTTTCCTTGTTTTGCTCGATGGACTTACCTTAGGTACATGCTCTCCTCGTAGCATCAGTTTTCAAATAACATCTTTTCTTTATGGATAAAAGCTAATCTCATATACGAATTGTAGGAGAAATTCACATTGACATAGTATTTGTCTTTTTTCGGCCAACTGAGAAACTGAGATTTCATGTGGATTGGGAAGTTGTGGAAAGAGGTTCGGGAGGTTAAAAAGAAAACCAAATTAAGAAGTAAAGTTGAGATTGCAATAGAGATATTTTAAATCCATTTATTTCAATATTGAGCAGTTGAGGGTGTCAAGAAAGCTTCATAATAGAATCATAGATTTAAGTTTCTTGCACTTTAATATGGAGTAAATTCAGCCCAGCAATGCTCTATTTCAATCGAATGGATTTTGGATGAAGACAGTTTTAACATTTTCTTTATGTGAACTGGACTTAACCCATGTGAGGATGACCTCTCCTCCTTCCATGCGATTCCAAGCACTTTCACGGCTTTATCTGCTTCAATCTATTATTATGATTGTTGTAGGCCTACATTGAAACCAGTTTCTTCCCAGTGCAAAGGCGAGCTATGTTATTCTACTTGTCGTGTCGTAGTTAACTCCTCCACAGAAGACCTAGACAACTTTCTTCATTGCTACCGGTCAATTCTAACGTACTCAATCTTGGGTTGTCTTTTAGAAGTTGAGCATGAAGAAAATGTTAATGACTTGAATTTTTTGATTTGCTCTCTCATTGTCCTGTGAGAGAAAGTCCATCTAAATCAGTCTTGGTCCTCCTCTGAAATCTCGCTTAGAAAAAATATGATTTGCCCACGTAAGACTCCTCCGCTTGTGGAAGAATGGAAGGTTGCGTCTGATCCTATGCCACGGATCTTATCTCAGTTTATGATAAAGTGTGCAGACTTGTTCGTGAAATATAACAATGTGATCCTAACAGTGTGTATGAGAACTGTTTGTAGACTTGTTTCTGAATTCTGACAGGCATGTACGCTTGCTTGTTATGAGCAAACATTAGACTGAAACATTAAATTGATTGACTTGACATGCCGAGGGAGTTTGCCCTGGTTAGTTTTGGTGATGTACTTTAATACTATTTGTTTATGTATTTAAATTAAAAATATGCTTCACAGTCATTTTTCTGTTCCACATCCTGAATCTCTTGTTTATGTGCGTCTTTGTTCTGTTTTTACGTTGGTGGTGAATGGGGGGGGGTGTTGGCTGTTAACCTTTCTATTTCTTTCTGTTTTTCTATGATTAGGAGATACAACCTGGTTCCATTTCCTTTTTTTGGTAGCTGGTATCTATATTTGAACTTCTCTTTCTTTGCGGGCATCATTTTTCTTCTTCTTAAGTTTCTTGCTTTTGCTTTTCAGGTACAGGTATTTCAAAAGGGGAGGCTGCAAACTTGAAGGAGAAATGCTTGTGCTTTCTTTTGGAACATTTAAAGGTATTTTTTAAGAAGCTTTTTGGTGCAACCCCAATAACTATTGTTTGACTCACAATCTGCTTCTCGTTCTAGGACCTGTTTTTTCCTTCTCATATCAAGCTAACATCATGAGTTTGCTGACTGCTGTTATCCTCTAGTTGTCATTGAAGTTATTAATTTGATGATTCGACTTTGTTTCATCTTGAATTTGTTGCTACTGATGATCTGACCATCAAACCCAACTCCCCAATAGCTTTATGATTTGCTTAGTTGTAGGTGTTCTGTATAAATTGGTGGGATATTCCATATGGTGTCTCAAGTCAAGTTCGATTTTGGTAAGCAATAAGATGTATCGTAGTGCGAAATTGTTCTTTGATGATCAGTTATTTTTTGGATAAATAATAGATATACTTATGTGCATCAAAAAGGGGGATGCATCCTATGCACATTGGAAGTAAAAAATCGAGATCAGACCTAGCTAATCGTAAGTCTGTCCAAAAAATTTACAAAAGAATTATCAGAAGCAGGATCAGACTTGTAGCACCAAAAGAAAATAGTCTGAACAAGCCGTTCCTTTAGCATTTCCAAGCTAAGGCTCTGCGATTTCTCTCACCCCACAGTATCCAACACACTGCCAAAGGAATAGTCCTACTGCCATTGGAATAGAGTCCCAGATGCTTGCCCTTCTCTTATACAGGGACCAGCACAAAAGATCTTTGACTGATCTAGGCATAATTCACGACAAACAAAGGGAATTAAGAATAGAGTCCCAAATCTCCTTCACCACAGGACAGTGCATTATGATATGATTCACGCTTTCTCCATCTCCTTTGCACAAGTAACTCCAGTTGACATAGATCTTTTCCTTGCTCTCAAATTATCCCCTCTAAGAATGACTTCATTGGTGGCTTCCCATAAGAAGAAAGCCACTCTAGTCGGAGCCTTAGATTTCCATACGGTTTTCCAAGGAAACAAAACATCTCCACCCATCTAACTTTTGTAGAACGACTTAACTGAAAACCGTTCGCTCCCCGCCCCCTCCCAAACCACTCTGTCCTCCCCACCACCTAAGCCTTTCTGAATGTACAACTCAAAGAACTGCCCCAACACATCAAGCTCCCAGTCTTGGAAGTTTCGTCGAAAAATAGGACTCCACACTATACTATACCCTCTACCAACTGGAGAACAGAACTTACATACTCATCCTTATTAACAGCAACGTTGAACAAGGCAGGGAATGCTCTCCGCACCATCTGTCCTTCCAAAATCTAACTGAAGTACCAACACCTAGGGGAAGTCCCAGGTATGACGAAGGAAGAGAGGCCACCTTACACCCAAAAAGCTTAGCTCATTAATATTCTCCACATCCCCAACCAGAACCTTCTCAGTCTTAGAAATTTTAATTTTCAGCCCCGAAGCAGCTTGAAAAAATAACAGGACGAGTCTGAGATACCCGAGCTGAGTCTTGTCCGCCTCACAAAGAATAAGAGTATCGTTTACAAAAAACAAGTGGGACTCCAGTACCTCTGTACCCCAGGTCTTCTAACATCAGAACCCTTAATGAGCCCTCCCACAACTGTTGCCGTCAATAGCTTTCGCAAAGCTTCCATAACAATAATGAAAAGAAAAGGTGAGAGAGGATCTCCTTGGCGGAGACCTCTTGAACTCAGAAAGAATCCAGCAGGTTCACCATTGAAGAGAACTGATAGCTTCACTGTCGAAATGCAGAATAAAATCCACTCTCTCCACTTCTCCCCAAAGCCCATCCTAGACAACACGAAAAGCAAAAAGTCCCAGTGAACGTGATCATAAGCTTTCTCTATGTCTAGCTAAAAAAGAAACCCTGAAACTCCACTTTTCAGCCTAGCATCCACCACTTCATTTGCAATAAGAACCCCATCGAGAATCTTTTGGGACCCCACGAAAGCGTGTTGCAAATCTGAGACAATTTTTTAAGGACTTTTTGTAACTGGATTGAGAGCTCTATAGCAATAATCTTATACACCTCCTATGAGACTGATTGACCTATAATCTTTAACATCAACCACTCCATTCTTCTACGGAATCAGCGCAAAAAAGGAGGCGTTAAAGCTCTTTTCAAACTTCTTGTGCTCGAGGAAATACTGGAAAATCTCCAACAATTCATCTCTAATAACTTCCCAGCAATGTTGAAAAAATATTAGCGGAAAACCGTCCTGCGCCTCATATCTAGTGAAAATCTGACCACGTTGAAATCTCCCCCAATACACCATGGAAACCTCCAATGATCATTTACTAGAATAACTCCTCCCTAAGCCCCCTTCTCGAGGCATCCACGTACGGACTGTAAATCTCAGGAAACCCAGGCCTCGTCGGTAGTCACAGCTTTGAAGAGGAAAGAAATTGAATACCTGCCCTTCTTAATCCCAAGTTTGGTAGTGACGTGACTGTCCCACATTACAAGAACACCTCCTGATGCCCTTACTGCTTCGAAGTGCTCCCACTGAGTCCATCTGCACCCCCCACATTGAGCAACTCTCTACGATTCATCCTTTCTATTTTGGTTTTCTGCAAACAAACCACGTGCGTCTTCAATCCTCTCAACATTGAACTTATGACTTGACTCTTTGAAACGTAATTTAAACCCCACACATTCCATGATAAGATTCATAAATCCATCTACAATTGTTTTCTTTTCCTCCTTCCCCCCCCCCCACAGATGATTCTAGATTTTCTTGCTCGAAGTTGAGATTGCATTTCAAATTCTTCAATTCCCTTTGTAAATTAAGAGGAGAAGAGAAGGAGAAGAATGATATGATTTGGAAGCCTTAACCCTAGAAAGGTTAAGCTAGGGTATTTATATATTTACAATAAGTTACACAAAACACCCTTTATAATATCTCTTATTTGCTAACACTCCCTCAAGCCGAGCATAAATATCATGCATGCCCAAATTTGTTACTTATATAATGCAACCTATTTCCAACCACCGACTTTGTCGAACATCGCCGATCACCGGACTTGACATAACTTGTGACAATAATCTTTTGTTGTAGCTCTCGCGAATGAAATGACAATCAACCTCAATATGTTTTGTGCGCTCATGAAACACGATTCGATGCAATATGGATGGTCGCTTGATTGTCACACCATAGCTGCATAGGTGTTGAACTACCAAACCCCATCTCCTCAAGTATTTGGCGAATCCACATCAACTCACAAGTCGATCGAGCCATGGCTCTATATTCCGCCTCAAAGATCGGATCTCGATACAACTTGCCGCTTCTTGCTTTTCCAAGACACTAAGTTGCTACCAACAAATATACAATATCCTGTGGTCGACTTCTTACTAATAGGACATCCATCCCAATCAGCATCACAAAAACCCTCAACTCTTATGTCACCATGATCGCGATAAAGTAACCCGTGGCCCGGAGCTCCTTTGAGATATCGGAGGATTCGCAACAGCCTCCCAATGAGTAGATCGTGGAGACGACATAAACCGATCGACTTTACTTACCGCAAATGCAATGTCGGTGGTCATAGCTAAATAGTTCAACTTCCCTACTAGCGCACGATACCTCTCCTGATGATTCAATTCTTCACCATCATCATCTCTAAGCTTCACATTAGCATCCATAGGAGTCTCAGCGGGCAACTTCAATTCCCAAAAAATACTTGAGGTTCCCGAGATCTTTTGTTTGAAATCTTTCTTGAAGGAAAGACTTGAGAGCATAAATTCCCACACTATCTCCGCCGGTAATAACAATATCATCAACATACACAACCAAGAGAATACACACCTCGATCGACGATAAAAAAATGATCACTGCACCGCATAAGGCCAAACTCTAACACAACTTCACTAAATCGACCAAACTAAGCTCGAGGAGAGGAGACCATAGAACGACTTTTTAACTTGCACACCATCCTCGACTCCCCGAACAACAAAACCGTGAGGTTGTTCAAGATAAACCTCTTTGCGTGTCACCATGAAGAAAAACATTTTTGACATCTTGTTGGTGAAGCGGCCATATGATGCAGCAAGAGAAACAAGCAACCGAACAGAAGCCAACTTCGCAACTGGAGAGAAAGTTTCGGAATAATCCACACCATAAGTTTGGGCATAACCCTTCGCAACCGACGTGCCTTCAACCGAGCAAGTGGAACCATCAGATTCACTTTCACCGCGAAAACCCACTTACAACCAATTGCCCTCTTATTATTCGCAAAGGTATCAAATCCCAAGTCCGATTCTCCTCAAGAGCCTTCATCTCCTCTTCCATAGCGGTTCTCCAACCATGGTGAGCCACTGCCTCAGACATAGACTTAGGAAGAGGGTAAGACTCAAGAGACTTAATTAAGGAAGAAGTAGAAGAAGACAAACCGTAGTAACTAACATAGTCAAGAATGGAATATTGTGCACAACTACGCTTGCCTTTTCAAGTGCAATCGAACATCTAGATTAGATAATGGTGGCACCGAGTGCTAGGATCTGAGAAGAGAGGAGGCGGCTCGGTAGGGACCACATCAGAGTGCGAATGAGATCGCTCTAGTGGACGGCGAGTAAACTTCGCCGAATGGGGGGGACGCAGAGAGAGGTGAGGTGGGACATTTCTGCATCGCATAACGCGTGATAGACAAGGAAATCATCATTTGAGTCCGAAGAAGATGGGTCAATGCGATAGAGGATAGAATGAGTCGATTCAAAAAATGTGACATCAAGAGAAACGAGATAACGATTCAACTCGGGAGAAAAACAACGATACCCTTTTGAGACCGAGAGTAGCCAAGGAAGATACATTTGAGGGACTTAGATCCAACTTGGTTATATGAGGTCGATGATCGCGAACAAAGCAAACACAACCAAAGGTCTCGGTGACACGGAAAACAACGAACGGAAGGATATAAGACACGATATGGAATCTCCCCCAAGAACCGAGGATGGCATCCTATTAATAAGATGACAATGCATCGAGACCAAAATTGCTTAGTCACTTGCATTTGAAAGCTAAGAGCCCTAGCACTTTCCATTAGATGGCGATTCTTTCTCTCCGCCACCCCGTTTTGTTGAGGTGTATCGGTCAAGAGGATTCATGAGTCATGCCGTGGTCATGCATAAAAGTAGAGAAAAGGGGTGGAGAAATATTCTTTTGCATTGTCACTATGAAGAATTTTAATAGGCACACCAAACCGAGTAGTAATTTCAGCAAAACCAAAAAAATGGAGAATAACTCGTCGAGCGATTTCTTATTAAGTAAATCCAAGTTACACGGAAAAATCATCGACAAATGTAACAAAATAACGATAACCAAGTTTCGACACTACCTGGGAGACGGACCCCAAACATCGAATGAACCAACTCAAATGGACACAAGCCCTTTTATTGACTCTAGGAAAGTATGAAACACGATGGTGTTTAGCATACCGACACGCTTCACAATTTAATGTAGACAAAGACTCTAAACTAGGACACAATTTCTTCAAATTCGAGAGACAAGGAAGACCCAAAGCGACAATGAATCGATGCGGTGTAAGGGAAGTGACACCGAACATGCAACAGAGAGACAACATCATCCAAAGTAAAGCCCTCCCTGATTCGTAGCCTCTACCAATAATCCTCTTCGTCGTAAGATCCTGAAAGACACAAGAATCGAAAGGAATGAGACACTACGGTTGTAATCACGAGTTAATTTAGTGATGGATAGTAAATTGAAGCGGAAAACCGAGGAAGGTATAGGGACGTAAGACAACGATAGAGATGGAGTGATACTGGCGATTCCGCTCCCCGAACACATGCAGACCCGTTGGCTAACGTGACACTGCAATATAGAAGAGGTAAAGGAAGATAAAATACTTGCATCACCGGGTCATATGATCGGTAGCACCGTAATCAATGACCCATTTGCGACTCGAGGAGGAAAGACACGCGATGGGTTTACCCTGAATGGACAAGAGTGGCGCAGAAGAGGAAGATGAAGACGGTTGAGAGACACACCGGGTATACCTAGCATACTCTTCATCCGACATCATAACCATCTTACGGTCAAAGGAGAGGACCGACTAACGGGGGTCGGGATGAGTAGCAACAATAGCAAAGCGGTTACTAGTCGGTTTCCCATGTAACTTCCAACAATTGCGTTGCGAGATGCCCGTGTCCACATGATGGTAACATACCTTGACATCCCGATTCCCACCCGCGTCCGTGCATCATCACCACCACGACCACCCCGACCTCCTCTACCACCTCTGCGTCGCCACCACCATGACCACCATGATCGAGAACCTCGATGCTCATGAAATGCCTGCGGCAAGAGCGTAAGACTCACCCGCATCCCCCCCAACCGGAGAAGGCGTAGGAGATGTGCGTAAAACCCGCGAAAGCCTCGACAAAGAGCAAATATCGATTACAGACAAAATCTGCGATCGGCGGTAGCAAACTCAGTCGCAAAGCCAACTAAAAACCCGTGACAAGGAGCATTCACGTTGTACTGCTCGCATCTCCTTAATATCAGCCGTAATTGGAAGCAAAGTGCACCATTCCTGAGACAGTTTCTTAAAATCTGCAAAGTACTGAGTCACAGTGCGATCTCTTTGATTCTGTCGAAACACATCAGTGGACAAGTCATACAAGCGATTGATTATCACGGCCCGAATACTGACACCTCCATATACTCCCAAAGATCTTTGACTATTTTGGTATGGGAAACTAACTCTGCGCAATATCGGTCATGGAATTCATCATCGGCCAAAGAGTAATGCATCATCCCTAATCCAAACCTTCGCATTGTCACCGGTTTAATATCCGTGAGATGATCACCCTTTTCCATACCAATCGAGACTCTTACTAACCACCTTACGCCACATCATATAGTTTGTACCATCAAGCTTTTTATCCGTAAGCTTATTAGTGGTTATCACTGCTGAAACAGTCTCAGAAGTCGACATAACTCGCTGAACAGAAGAGTCCCAACAAACCAAGAAACCAAACAAGCGGCGGCGAGTTGCACACGCCAACCAAGAAAACTAACCACACAGGTGGACTCCACCTAGGCGAACTAGGCGAAGAAGAAAAAAAACTTGGTCCGGCGGCCGAACTCCGACGGCGAATGTTTCAGCGAAAAGGCTGTCTCCGGCGTCGTGGGCCTAGAGGCGCAGAAGAAACCAGTGATGGCCAAAAGACTTCGCCCACTCAAACGTGCTGGAAACTGACGATGCTTCTGAAACTGCGAACCCTTGCGCGCACAACAAAAAAAACTGCACAAACACAAGCGGCAAACCACAACACGGCGGCCTATCAATCAAGGTTGCACACTCCGGCAACTCAGAGCATCGCACAGCCTGGCGACGCCGTAAGGAACGCAACGTCCTTAACGTTGCATTTAGAGAAAGAAAAAAAAAATAGAAGTGAGGTGAATCAAACCAAGTTTGTTATGTAGAAACCCGCTCTGATACCATGTAATTTAAGAGGAGAAGAGAAGGAGAAGAATGATATGATTTGGAAGCCTTAACCCTAAAAAGGAGAAGAGAAGGAGAAGAATGATATGATTTGGAAGCCTTAACCCTAAAAAGGTTAAGCTAGGGTATTTATATATTTACAATAAGTTACACAAAACACCCTTTATAATATCTCTTATTCGCTAACACCCTTGAACACCTGCCCCAAGACTTATTAAGGTGGTTGTTACTGGCGTTTCCCCTCAACTTCTACCCTGTTCAATTTCCAACAATAGATTCAAAATCTTCTTTTCAAATCCATCACACGTGGCCCCCAAATATCTTCCAAACCCTTTACCCTTCGTTGTACCAATTTTGAAATGTCTTCAGGAATTCCCTACTCCAGCAAAACTTCTTCACTAACACAATCTTCTGGTCTGACCACTGACAGAGGGGAGCAATACACCACATCCTCCTGGCCATATTCCGGTGTTTCTGCTGGCTTTTCAATTTCTTTCCCCCTCCCTTTGTGCACGATCCTTGAAGTATTAACATCGCCTGAAGCCTGAACCGTTTCTCTGCCCTTCATCCCCGAAGAGTTACAAGCTGGATTCGAAGGCACCTCTTCATCCCCTGCAGCCGTACTGTGTGACTTGACGCAACCAACATCTTTGTCATTGTTTCGCCTCTTCTCTGTCATCGAATCTCTTCCTGATTCACCCGCCGTGTTACTATTCTTTCTACAATTATCCGAGTTATAGTACTCTTCCGCTTGTGACCCTACTCTATCAACCAGTCCCGAAGGAGTCGAATTTTCCACTTCATTCTCTTTAGCCATTACAGGGGTCTTGACACACCCGCTATCTCTAACGGCTTCGTATCTCGCTTCTGACGTCAAATCTATTCCAGGCTCACCCACCAAGTCACTTGTCTTGAAGCTATCATTAGAGATGCAGATCTATTTGTCATTTGCTCTCTTAGACAGCCCTCACCATCTTCATCTAACCTCTCTTTTTTCCGGATCCAGACCACCTTGGGCCTCAGCTTCATCCCTCTACGCTGGGCCCCAAATCCGGATTGGAACGGCCCACTGAGGGAACCCACACCCCTGACTGGTCTGCCCCCTCTTCCATGCTATCCATAAGGCCCTTGCCTTTCTTTTTGCTAACTCGAGCACAGAGCTTAGTGACTTGTGGCTTGCGAGCAAGCACAACAGGCTGGTAATTGAGGGGCCTCTTAGACAAACCCGAACTACCAGCAGCTTAAAAAACTCCTTTATTGACGCCATTTATGTTTGAGGGTTTGAATTTTGAATTGTAGTCTACCCACTTGCCTTTCTCTCTCCCCCTGCCAAAGACTGCTCCACCTTCCTTCCTGACATCTAACTGATAACACTACTATTATGAGCGTGCTGCCCATGCCCCAACTCTCGCGAGTTCATCCCCTCCTTTGGACCACCGACGTCTACCTTACCACTATCGTTCTCCGGCAGAAAGAACTCGTCCATCTCCGCTCAGATGGGAAATTGAAAATTTTTCCTTCTGACTCCTATTTTCACATTTTCCGGTACCTTTTTCACAAAATGAACTAGTATTCTTGCCCATCTCAGGTCCCTTCTATCCTCCGTGGCTTCATCCAGCCTGATAAAACCATCGCACAGGTCGCCAATCTTACGGAATACTGCACGCCCCAAATTCAGAGGTTCCTTCTATCCTACTTGCGGTTTCCTATCGTCGCTAACTCGCTATTTCAATACCCCACCTCATTCCAGCGCTCCAAATACAGAGGTTCTTGGTTGACGACCCATCTCTTCTCTCGTAAAATTCGCTGAGCTTCAATCTTTGACAGGAATACAAAAAGAAAAAGTCTCCCATTCATATCTAAAACCATAATGCCACCAGTCGTCTTCCACCTCGAGTCCACCCATTTCTGCATCTTAGAGTTCGACGGAATTGGGTAATCTGACTCGCCCACCCTACCAACCAAGCATCTCTCAAGAAAGGTCAAATGACCCCTACTAGAGCTCTCCTCTACTAAGTTATCCAGACCTGAACGATTTGGGGCAGTCCTTGTTTGCTCGCTGCTTCTTTATAGGATTTGTAGTGTCTCTTCTGTTCGGGGTTTCTCTCCAGCGCAAATCTCCTTACCTTTCCTGCCACTGATTCCCACCCACGATTTTCCACCACTTCAGGAATAAAAATAGCCCCAGATCTCCCATTTCCTGTTTCCAGTATCTTTAAGAAACTTCTACTTCTGTTCGACTCCTTGCTACTGCAACTTCTCTCCATTTCGCTTGTCTTTTTTTCCAAAACAGACTTCTAATCCTTGAAGCCTTCTCCATCCACTTGCATATCCACAGAAGTTCACAATAAACCAGCATCATTTTGTGAGTTTTTCCCCTTGATCTATCCACCACCTGGAATTGTGCTCTCTCGTCATCCTGGGCAAAAATGACGTTGAAGGTTTTCCGACCTGCCTCGAAGATGATCTTGTCGTCTCAATCCATTTGGTCCCTATGGCTTTTATTAATTCACCTCAGACTGATCAGTAATTTTTTTTTTGATAAGTAAAGATATATAAAATGAGCGTCAAAACAGGTGACGCGCCCTATTTATATAGGAAGTATACGATCTACATCATGAATGCCTAAAAGATAAGCTATCCAAAAACTCTACAGAAGAGGTATTAACAGGCAGAGTCACCCATGACACCAAAAAAACAAAGACCTAAAGACCCTCTCTTTAAGTTTGTCCACAGTGGTCTCAACATTTTCAAAGGCTCTGTTGTTTCTTTCAAGCCAAACTGTCCAGCAAACTGCCAAAGGAGCTGCATACCAGGTGCTTCTCCTCCTTCGCTTCTTATACAAAGTCCAACTGCGCAGAAGATCCAAAATCCGTCCAGGCATAACCCATGCAACCTGGAAAATTTTAAAAACATAGTCCCAGATTTCTTTAACCACTGTGCAATGAATAAGCAGATGATTCGTAGACTCCTCATCTCCTTTACACATATAGCACCGATTAACGTAGATTATGCCGCGAGCCCGGAGATTATCTTCTGTGAGTATCCTTTCCTTTGCAGCTTCCCACCTGAAAAAAGCCACTCTAGAGGGCGCCTTTGATATCCAGACCATCTTCCGAGGAAACTCTTCATAAGTCCCCAGCATTTTCTCATAGAAAGACTTAACAGTGAACTCCCCTTTTTTAGACCCAGTCCAGAGAACCCTATCAGTCATACAACTGGATACTTTCTGCTCATATAAAAATTTCATGAACTGGCACATCTCATTCAATTCCTAATCAAAGAGGTCTCTGCCGAAGATTGGGTTCCAAGAAACAACCTCATTGGATCTGCTCATGACTGAACTTACTGATTCCTCTTTGTTGACAGCTATATTGTAAAGGGAACAGAAATCTCTCGATAACTCCCTCTCGTCGCTCCACCTATCCTGCCAAAACCTGACCTTCTCCCTATTACCTACTTCAAAACCGATGAACCTTTCAAAAATCTCCCACCTCTTCCGAATACCCTTCCAGACTCCAACGCCATACGTCGACTGAAACTCTCTAGGGAACCACGCATGCTCACCTTCCCTATACTTCCAGACCACTACTATCCTCCACAAAGCCTCCGTCTCCCCCAAAAATCTCCACAGCCATTTACCCAATAAAGAGGAGTTGAAAACCCTTAGCTTTTTGATCCCTAGCCCTCCCCCTTTCAAATTTGAGCATACTGAACTTCACTTTACCAAGGGAAACCTACGAGCATCCTCCAGACCGTCCCTCAAAAAATCTCGTTCCAGCTTCTCCAGCCTCTTAGCCACAGAAACAGGGATACTAAAAATTGACATGAAGTATGTGGTAAGATTCGCCATAGTGCTTTTGATCAGAATCAGCTTAGCCCCTTTTGACAAAAGCTGCCTCCTCCATCCTGACAGTCTCCTTTCAAACTTTACAATGACTGGATTCCAAATAGATTTGCTGTTGGAGTGTGCTCCAACAGGGAACCCAAGATATGACGTCGGAAGTGAAGCACGCTGACACCCAAAAAATTAGCCAGTGTTTCAATATTTTCCACTTCACCTACCGCGAAGATCTCTGACTTAGCTATGTTGATACGTAAAACTGAGGCTGCTTGGAAAAATAATAGCACCAGACGAAGGTATCCTAATTGAGCTGCTTTCGCCTCGCAGAAAAACCAACGTGTCATCAGCGAATAATAAGTTCGACACTACCAACTCAGGAGATCCAGTCCTCCACACATTAAAGCCCTTGATAAAGCCTCCTACCTCTGCACCCTTCAACAGCTTACTAAGAGCTTCCATGGCAATGATGAAGAGAAAAGGTGATAATGGGTCTCCTTGGCAAAGACCTCTCAAAGTAGAGAAAACCTAGCAGGTTCTCTGTTCACCATCACCAAAAATTTGACCGTAGAAAAGCAGAACCTCATCCAGTCTCTCCACTTGTCACCAAAACCCATCCTAGACATCATGTAGCACAAGAAATCCCAATTAACGTGATCGTAAGCTTTTTCAATGTCGAGTTTACAAATCAGCCTGAACAGTAATTAACATTGACTGATCAAAAACACATGGTTTTGGTCTATTGACCCTACAGAATCCAGGGAATGTAATTGGATTTCCTTTTTCTTTTCAAGGTACCCCATTCACGGTTGGGTAGCAGATACAACCTCATTTAAAGGGTGTTTGGCAAACTCTAAATTCTAAAAACCGGATGAGGTGATAAGAAAGTAGTCAGGTTAAAACAAATCCATGTTTTTGCTAACTTCGGTCAATTGGTTCAATTTGGGGCAAAACCCAGGTCTCACAAATTCCAGGTCCTACGTCGTTTTCATCAAAACCTGATATACCCAAATAATATTTACATGGAATGGTATTGAAAGCGGCGCTTCACAAATGGAATCCACAGGTGGTTTGTTTACAGGAATCTAAAGTAGACTTTATTGATAGGAAAATGGTTATGAGTGTAGGAGGGTGTAGATGGACTCATTGGGAACATTTTGGTGCCAATGGATCAGCTGGTGGTATTCTTTTAATGTGGGATAGTAGGTTGATTTCAAAGATTGATACTGTATTTGGTTCGATTTTGGTATCCTGCATTTTCAAGAATTTGGAGTATGGGTTCAAATGGATTTTTTCTGGAGTCTACGGCCCATGTGCAGATGCGGATCGATTTGGTCTTTGGACTGTTCTCAAGAATGTCTAATTTGATTGGGATCTACCTTGGTGCATCGGAGGAGATTTCAATGTTGTTAGATTTCCTGTAGAACGCAAAGGAGCCAGAGCGTTTTCTCTGATATGGTGGATTTTAATGAATTTATTAACGACGTGGAGCTGGTGGATCTACCTCTAGAAGGGGGTGAGTTTACGTGGTTCAGAAATAGTGAGGGGTCTCAATGTTCGAGGTTGGATAGATTCCTCGTAAACTCTAGTTCGGTGGAGAAATTTGGGAGGTATCCCAATCTTGCTTGCCGAGGGTGATTTCGGTTCATGTTCCGCTGAGATTGGAAGGTGGAGGGTTGCATAAAGGGAAGTCCCCCTTTCGGTTTGAAATCATGTGGTTGGAGGAGCCGGGTTTTCTTGAATGGTTCATAGAGAAATGACAATCTTATGGGGTAGAGGGTAATCCGTGTTTCAGATTTGCTCGAAAGTTGAAAATGCTAAAGGAAGATCTGAAGAAGTGGAACAGGGAGATCGTTGGTAACATCAGACTGAAGTTGGATAATTTGATGGAGGAGGTGAAAGAGTTGGATGTCAAAGATGGCTCAAGTGATTGGATTATTGAAGATTTGACCAATCGGAAGGTCCTTCAAGAAGAATTCAGAGATTGCTTCGTTGTGAGGAAATTTGTTGGAGACAAAAAGATCGAATTCAATGGTTGAAGGATGGAGATAGTAACATAAGACTCTTCCACCGGATGGCTAATGCTCACAAACAGGCAAATCGGATTTCCAAGGTCCGGATCAATGGAGTGGTACTGGAAGATAATTCTGAAATCAAAGAGGGAATAGCTGATTTTTACAAAGGATTATTTTCTGAGAACAACAACTGTACCCCGAAACTGGAAGGTATTCAATTTACTTTTCTCACTCCAATAGAAAGAGACAACCTTGAACTTCCTTTCACCGAGAAAGAGGTCAGTACAACGGTTCATTTCTTGAAGGGTGATAAGGCTCCGGGTCCGGATGGCTTTCCTTTGTCATTTTTTCAGCACTGTTGGGAGCTGATTAAAGAGGAGATGATGGTTGTATTTCATTATTTCTTTAAACATAAGAGGTTTGAGAGAAGTTTAAATGCAACATTTATTGCTCTTATTCCTAAACGTATTGGGGCGGAGGATATTAAAGAGTATAGACCTATTAGTCTAATTGGGGGTCTGTACAAAATCATTGCAAAGGTGCTCGCTAGCAGATTTAAATAGGTTATCGATAAGGTTATTTCGGCATCCCAGCATGCCTTTGTGGGGGTAGGCAAATCATACATGCAGCTTTGATTGCTAATGAGGTAGTAGATTGGAGAATTCGTAGTGGAGAGGCAGGTTTACTCTGTAAATTGGACATTGAAAAGGCATATGATCTTGTTAATTTGGACTTTTTGATGTATGTTTTGTCCAGGATGGGTTTTGGGGGGCGATGGAGGGACTGGATTATGTTCTACGTTTCTACAGCTGAGTTTTCAGTTCTAGTCAATGGTGAGCCTACCGGCTTTTTTGATAGTTCGAGAGGCTTGCGCCAAGGAGATCCTATATCCCCTTTTTTATTTATTATTGTTATGGAGGCGTTAAGCAGGATTCTGGATTTTTCTGTGTCCAATGGATATATCAGAGAGTTTACAGTGGGGAGGGATGGAGGCTATCAGGTGATGGTTTCTCATCTGCTCTTTGCGGACGACACCCTAATTTGCTGCGAGGCAAAGGTCGATCAGCTGGGATATTTACAAATGATCCTTCATTTCTTCCAGGCTGCTTCAGGTTTGAAGGTTAATATTCTCAAGAGCGAGCATAGTTGAAAAAAGCGAGCGCTCTTGCGCCTGAGGCGCAAGGGGGCGAGGGTTCGTCGACTTTTTTGGTCGATTCCAGGCGGTGAGCGACTTTCTTCGATTTTCAGCGACTGTCGCGACTTTTGACTTCGAAAAAGTCTGCCATAAATTGATGGAGGCGCTCGGCGAACAGTGTAAACTAGGGTTTGGGTTTTTTTACAAAACGACGCTACTTAAAAGACCCCTAACCTGACGAAGACGAAGGAACGACTTCATCGCGTACTGACGAAGACACGAAGACGAAGTCTGACGACTCTGACATGATCACCTGACGAATACGAACTGACGAAGACGAATTGACGAAGATGAACTGACGAAGACGAACTGACGAAGTCGACTTCGTCGAAGACTTCGAAGACGAACTGATTCCTTCCAGATTTCTCATTTCTTCTAGGTTTCATTGAACTGTCGACTTCTTCTTTTCTTCTTCTTCTGTAACTTCTGTTCACTCCTCTTCCATTTCAATTTTTTGTTTGTTTGGGAATTGTGATGTTACTGTTTAACAATTTCACAATTTGTTTTTATTTTTTCACTTTCACACTTTCTTTTCTTAAAAAAAAATTATCTTCCAGTTTTTTTTGGGATACTGATTACTGACTGCTAATTTTTTTTTTGTGTTTCTTAAAAAATCATTATCTTCAGTTTTTTTCACAATTCTTATATTTTTAAGTTAAGTTCATCGAATGCTTTGGAATTTCAACTATGAATGTTGATATTTGTGTTGTTAATATTATATTATTACGTTGTTAACTTAGTTTCATCACTCATGACATGTTTTATTGGGATTTGTTAAGTTATATATATATATATATATATATATATATATATTTTTTTGTAATATTTGTTCCGTGAGCGCCTTTTTGCGCCTCGCTTCTCGCCTCAAATTCTGACCTCTCGCCCGCCTCTCGCCTTCCGCATTTTTCAACTATGAGAGCGAGCTGTTTGCAGTGGGTGAAGTGGAGGATTTAGAAGACTTGGATGCCTTTTTTGGGTGCAAGATCGGAATTCTTCCAACGACATATCTTGGCCTACCACTAGGGGCAAATTCCAGAAATAAAGAAATTTGGAATCTGGTCATAGCAAGATTAGAAAGCAGTCTAGCGGGGTGGAAGAAACAATACTCTTATCGAAGGGAGGTAGATTGGCCCTTATTAAGAGTACCCTCTCTAGTTTGCCTACATATTTTATGTCTCTGTTCACTATACCAGTTTTTGTGGTGCAGAGAATTGGAAAGTTAGAGAGGGATTTTTTATGGGAAGGTCAAGCGGTGGAGTGGAAGTATCATTTGGTTTGGTGGGAGGTGGTGTGCTCTAGTGTTCAAAGTGGTGGACTAGGGATCAAAAAGCTCAAGTTGTTCAATGTGGCGTTGATGGGTAAATGGCTTTGGAGATATAATGCAAGAAATGGCAAATCTCTAGAAAAAGGTAGTGGTGAGTAAATTCGGTGCTGGAGTTCGTAGGTGGGATCTTATAGAGGTTCACTCCTCATATGGTGTGGGGTAGTGGAAAGGTATCAAAAAGAGGTGGGAGGCTATGAAGAGATTTATATCTTTTGAGGTGGGCAATGGTAACTTGTTTAGATTCTGGAGCGATCATTGGTGTGGGAACTTGGAGCTCTGGTGGGCTTTTCCTCCTCTATACAGTTTATCTTCGAACAAGAATTAAACTGTTAGTGAAGTTATGCAATTCATGGGTGACACTGCGCCAAGGACCTTTCCTTGTTATCAAAAACCCTTCTATTCCTTTCAAGCCAAATGGTCCAGCACACACACAATAGAGCAGTGTGCCAAGTAAAATTCTTTCTCCTCCCTTTATAAAAAGCCCAGCTTAGAAACAACTCCGTCATTGAACTAGGCATAACCGACGAAATATTGAAGAGCCCGAGGATAAGGTTCCAAAGCTCCTTAGCTACTGAACAATGAATGAGCAGGTGGTTAACATTTTCCTCATCTCCTGTGCACATATAACACCATTTTATGTAAGTATTATGCCTTCTTCTCAAATTATCACCGGTAAGAATGGCTTCATTGCAAGCCTCCCAAGCAAAAAACGCTACTTGACTGGGAGCTCTAGATTTCCAAACTGATATCCAAGGAAATGAAGAACCCTCTTTGTGAGACAGACTCATAATAAGACTTGATAGAATATCTTTTGTCTTTTGGACCCTTCCACTACACATTATCCTCCAATTGCCTGCCATCTGGGAATATAGACAATCGAAGAAGAGCACTCAAGACTCCATTTCCCAGTCATGGAAATTCCTACGAAATGAAGGGCTCCAAACCACTTAGTTATCCTCCAGATGATGATGAAGCACTACATTAACAAGACAGTTCTTATCGCTGGCTATATTAAACAAATTAGGAAATAATATCCACAACTCTATGTCTCCGCACCATTTGTCTTTCCAAAATTTTGTCGACGAGCCATCACCGATCTCAAAGCGAAGGAGTCTCTCCAAAGATTCCCATCCTTTCCTAATCCCTTTCCAAACACCAACTCCGTAAGAAAGAGAAGCTTCATTTGGAGCCCATTACCCTTCCCCTTCCACATATTTACTCTCCACCACCTTCCTCCACAAACCATCTCTATCCACCAAAAATCTCCAAAGCCACTTGCCCAGCAACGCCTTATTAAAAGCGTTCAAGTTTTTAACACCTAGGCCTCCTTCCTTCAAACCATGGCAAACCTTTTCCATTTGACCAAATGATATTTATGGCTCTCACTGTGTCCTTCCCAAAGGAAATCCCTTTCCAGTTTCTTTAAAATATTTCGGACAGATTGGGGGAGCACAAATAAGGACATAAAGTAGGTGGGCATACCGGATAGAGTGCTTTTTACTAGTGTAAGACGCCCTCCTTTCGACAGGAGTTGTTTTTTCCACCCGACCAATCTACGTTCAAATCTCTCTATGATGGTATTCCACATCGCCTTGTTTTTAAACTGAGCTCCAATGGGTATCCCAAGGTAAGAGGAAGGAAGCTTGCCTACCTTACACCCGAAGAACTGAGCCAAACCTTCAACAATATCAACCCCTCCCACCGGAAGAATCTCACTTTTTGCAATACTGATCCGAAGACCCAAAACCATCTGAAAACACAACAAAACTAGGGGCAGGTAACCTAGTTGAGAAGAATCTGCATCGCAAAAGATCAACGTATCATCCGCAAAAAGAAGATGCGACACTGAGACCTCCAAATCTCTATGTCGACTTATTATATTAACCCTCTAGAACTGCCGAAAAATCCTAGAGGTTCCCCGTTCACCAACACTGAGAAACGAACTATAGCTATGCAAAAAAGAATCCATTACCTCCATTTTAGACCAAATCCTAATCTGTCCAACAAATACATCAAAAAATCCCAGTTGACATGGTCGTACGCCTTTTCTATGTCCAGCTTGCATAACAAACCTGGAACCCCACTCCTTAATCTGCAATCCACTGCTTCATTAGCTATGAGTGAAGCATTAATAATCTGCCTATTGCCCACATAATCATGTTGAGAATCTGAGACAACATGACCCATCACTCGTTTCAACCTTCTGGATAACACTTTCGATATATGCTTATAAATACCTCCAACCAAACTTATAGGTTTGTACTCTCTCAAATCACTAGCTCCTTTCTTCTTTGGGAAAGCTATGAAGGTGGCATTAAAACTCTTCTCAAAACTCATATTATTATGAAAGAACTGGATGACATTCATCACATCACTTTTAATGACCTCCCAGCAATATTGAAAAAAGGCCATTGAGAATCCATCCGGGCCCGGGGTTTTTTCACCACTCATACTTTGCAGCACTGCAAATACTTCTTCTGAAAAGACTTGTAATAATATATATACGATGACCCGAAACCGCTTGAAAGAAGAGCAAGACCATGCGAAGATATCCCAACTGATCCTTGTCAGCCCAACAGAAAACAAGCGTATCATCTGTGAGAAGAGAAGGTGAGAAACCACCGTCTCGACCTCCCTGCCCCTACCCACTTTGAATCCGCTCATATACCCTCCCTGCATCGCTTTTTCCAGTAATTTGCTCAAAGCCTCGATAACAAGGATAAACAAGTATGGAAATAGAGGATCTCCTTGCCGTAAACCCCTCGAAGTAGCAAAAAACCCAGAAGGCTCACCATTCACCAAAACTGAAAAGCAAACAGAAGAGATGCAGAAATGACCACCTTCTCCATTTGTCACTAAACACCATCCTCTTCAGCATATACATCAAGAAGTCCCAACTCACATGGTCATACGCCTTTTTGATATCCAACTTGCTCCATGGATTCCGCTCTTAAGCCTATCATCCACAACTTCATTAGTGATTCAAGACGCATCAAGAATTTGCCTATCCTTCACAAAGGCATGTTGAGACTTCTGAGACAACCTTCCAAATCACCTTTCTTAACCGAAGAGAAAACACCGCCTCCAACTAAGCTAATAGGTCTGAAATCCCGCAAGCCGGAGGCACCTCTCTTTTTTGGAATAAGAGCTATAAAGGCCGCATTGTGACCGCTCTTGAACCGCGTATTATCATCGAAAAACAAGAACACCTCCATGACGTCTTCCTTCACCACCTCCCAACAGTGGAAAAAAAGCCATAAAGAAACCATCAAGGCCTGGTGCTTTATCCCCACACATACTCCTTAGAGCCTCTACTACCTCCTCCTCAAAAGGAGGCTCTAAAGCAGCTGAATCAGTCAAGTCCAGTGCATCAAAAGCTACTCCATCCAAAATTGGCCTTCCTTCCCCCCATCCTCGTAAATGCACTGATAAAATCCTGCAATGCCAACCTTAATGTCCTCCATGTTTTCCAATACCTCTCCATCAATAATAATCTTTCGGATTGTCTTTGCTGCTCCACAGATATTAGCCGTTCTGTTAAAAAACTATGTTGCTATCTCCCTCTTTGAGCCACTGCACTCAAGATTTCTGTTTCCAGCTAATTTCTTCAATCATGAAAAGATTTTTGAGCTCCTGGTTAAGAATCCTCCTAACAATCTCTTCTGTTTCGTGCATAGATCCTATCCCTGCCTTCTCATCTAACTCCCTAACCTTTTCCGAAATAGTCTTGATTTTGATGTCCACCCTAACCTTTTCCGAAATAGCATCTTCAATTTCCTTGCCAATCTAAAACTTGGATCTCCCGTCATCCCATAGGCAGTCCATTTAGACCTCACCCATTCCATAAAACCCTACTCCCTTAACGAACCTGAAAGGAGATTTTCCTTTCGTATATCCTCCACATTCAAGAAGCAACGACACATGATCCGAGGTGACTCTATTCATGCACGACTGAGTAGTTCCACTAAAACACCCTTCCCAATCAACTGAGACCATAAATCTGTTAATTCTAGTAAATTGGTGATGCTCTCCACTCCTGTACCATGTATAATCTCCCCCTGCTAACTCAAGATCCACCAACTCCATCTCATTGATGAAATCATGAACTCCGTCATCTCGGTAGAGGAAGCTCTAGTGCCGGAACGCTCGTGAGGAAACCGAACTACATTAAATTCATTCCCTAGGCACCACGGAGCACCCCACCTATTGATTGGAACCTTTAACGCTAGGACCTTTTTTTTAATGATAAAGGTAAAGTATGTTTAAATGAAGAGCGTCAAAATAGGTGGCACATCCTTTACATAGAAGAAACTACACCAAAATATACCCACTGGCCAATGTGAAAAATATTCACAACATCTGCACTAGTGTTACCACTAAGATTCATAGTATGATCCTCCCCTACACTCCATTCAAGCTTGTTCGAGAGCATCGATTTCCTCAAAGCTAACATAGAACCCTCTTCATTATCAAACGCCCTTCGATTTCTTTCTTTCCATATCGTCCAGCATACGCTTAACGGGGCGACATTCCAAAGCCTATTCCTGCTCTTGCTCCTCCCAAAGTAAGACCGTTTCCAGAAGAGGTCCTTGGTGGAGTTTGGAAGCACCCACGATATGTTAAAGAGACCAAAAAGAGTAGACCAAAGAGTCCCCGCGACTGAACAGTGTAGCATCAGATGATTAACACTCTCCTCATCCCTCTTGCAGAGATAGCACTGGTTAGTAAACAGAAGGCCTCTTTTCCTCAAGTTATCACCTGTTAAAACGGCTCCATTTGCTACCTCCCACGCCAAAAAGGCTAGTCCTGCATGGGACTCCAGATTTCCACATTAACCTCCACGGGAATAAGTTTCTATCACTGCTGTCCAGCTTTGAGTCATACCCTTTCACTGAGAACACTTTACTTTTGACGTCTTCCCATAATACTTTATCCATTGGAGGGCCAACCTTCTGAGTATATAATAACTTGAGCAATCTCGCGACTGACTCAATCTCCCAATCTTGGAAATTTCTGCTGAAAGAAGGATTCCACGAGATCTTTCCCTCCTCCAAATTAAGCACAGATTTTATAGAGCACTCCTTTTCTCTGGCCAGAGCAAACAGATTTGGAAATAATCTGCGCAACAATGAAACCGTCACCAATTTCAAAAGAGATATGTCTGACGAAATTATCCCAACCTCTTCTTATACCTTTCCAAAGACCCACTCCAAAAGGTTCATTGACGGCAGCAGGAAACCAACAATGATTTCCCTTTCCATATTTTCTCTCCATCACCTTCCACCAAAGGGCCTCCCTCTCCGTAAGATACCTCCACAACCATTCATAAACCCCGGTGTAAATCCATAGCCTTTCATTTTCCACTATCTTCAGCAAACAAGAAATGGAGAAGAGACCCGTAATGACATCCACCTTCGTGAAGAACTTTCTATCCCACATAAGTAAAATTCCCCCAGCTGCCCCTATGGCCTCAAGATGTTCCCATTCCACCCATCTAGCTGCCCATACTCTTCGAATAACCCTTACATCTACTGTTGCAATTTTAGTTTCTTGAAGACAAACTACGTGCGGCTTCCATCTCCTCACCAAAGCTTTAATAAGAGTTCTCTTACCCAAGTCATTTAAACCCCATGCATTCCAAGTCATTTCCCACTCACAACTGTTATAAACCACTTGCATAGAAAATACAGCATTGGACCTTGATCTGCCATTTTTTAAAAAGCTCATGAAACATATTTATTTTTTTATTACAGCAATGCCTAAGGGTTTCACAGCTTGGGCTTTTGCTTCATCTGCCACGAAGTTGGGTTTTTCTACTACATGATGAGTAGCTGTAGAGGTGGTATTGAAGGTCCTGAATAGTAGGATCATAAATTGTGTTAGTTTTAAAGAGGAGAGAATTTTGTTGAATGAGTGATCTTCGAATAAGCCTAAACAATCTTTCTGCCAAAAGTCATTTGATCATTCGTGTTCCAGGCCCAGAGGAAGGCTGAAACCCCTACCTCTCGAAAGGAGATTCGCCCATCAATTTCCTCCTTTTTTGTATTCAAACTTGCATCCTTTAAGCTGTTCTTTAATTTAAAGATTCCAAATATCATCATAAATTCTTTTATACTTGTCAGAGACTAAGCAGTTATAACATATTTATCTTTGATCACAGCAAGTCATTAAACTTCTTCCACGGATTTTTGCTCATTCAATGCACTTGCTATATCAGAAACTCAGTAACGAATGTCCTTCTATTGTAACAGGAGCACAACCCTAATTTGGATCTGTCAAACATTTCGTCGATGGAGAATTATGGATGGGTTGATCTTCTCAGGCCTGCAGGCACTTCATTGAGTGATAGCATAAAAAGTGTCGATCTCTTTGGAATTCATCCATTCTACATTGAGAAAGGTTAGTGTATGATCTCTTTATCTTTTCTGCTTAAGAGGTGGTGACTTACGATAAAATGTGCAGGTTCTGGCTCATATCGTGGGTAAGCTGGCAATGGCTGGCAAATTAAGCTCCCTTCAAAGTTTCACAATCTTTGTTTGAATTACTCCCTTTGTCCCAAAATGAGTGTCCATTTTCAAAATTTTCTTGTCCCGAAAATGAGTGTCAATTTTTGTATAAATTACTAAATTCACCTTTGCCACGTATCATGTCGTAGTGTGGACTTGCAATGTTATAATTGGACAATATGGGAATTAATGTTTATGTGCAACTAAAATAATCCAAAAGTCATCTTCCTTAATTTTAATGAAACTATAAATGGACACTTATTTTAGGATGGAGGGAGTACTATTTATTTACAATTGTCTCAAGTAAACAGTGTTTTTTGTTGTAACTTTAGGACATTTGCTGTATCTATAAATATCCTGCTGCGAGGTCCTCCCAGGCATTTGATTACAAGTTATACATATTCTGCACTCTGAACATGCACCAATATCATAGTGAATGTACCACTGCATTGATTTATATTGCCGTTGCTAGATATTTCTCTACTTATAAGCTTCTCAACAAGCGCTGTGGGGGGGGTTAGCATTTCTCTTGGTGGCTCTCTCTCTCTCCATTGAGGCAAGGGGTGGGAGAGATGTCAAGGGCACTCAGGCAAAGACGTTGAGGTCCTTGGTTCCAATCCCCATACCAACAAGGGGTCACACTTACCTATCAAAAAAAAATGAAATGAAGTTGTTTCATGTTACTCTCGTCATTAAATGAATGCCAACTTTTAAATTTATTTAATTCCTAATTGAATTAGCATTTTCACTCTACATTAATTCATACAAGATGGTCCTTTTATAGCCAAAAATGACTCTCCTGTCGCCTCGATTCATACTTTTACCATAACATTTTATTTTGGGACAATGGGACAGAAGTCGCGTAATCCTAGACACCCTTCCACTGCAAAAGTTCTGCCTGGTGGCCAGGTGACTGCACATATTGCTTCTTAAGATTAGTCTGTTATGACAATGTCTTTAAATGTATTTCTTTAGAACTGAAATATAAGTGGTTGAAGCAGTGGGACAAAGAAGGAGATGCCAAAGTTTGTATGAGCTGAGTATACTTTTGTTGAAGCAGAGTATACTCCTTGTTGTATTTCCTGGTATCATGAATGATGTAGTTAGTTTTGACTCTGGAGTGCAAATATGCAATGGTGTATAAAGGCTTTAAGTCAGTCTTATGTTGCTTGTTAATGTACCAACTCCAAAAGGGCCACTGATGACTGATGCCTGTAGTATACGAAAATATATTACTTTTTTGTGGTTTTGGATTGCTTATGCATATGTAAACTTGTATTATTTAGGTGATGTCCAACTTGAAGCTCAGGGATTTGAGTTTCATGCCCCAACTACTCGCAGAAATGCCATGCGGGTACTGCGTGCTATGCAGCTTGCAAAGCCTGGTAAAACTCTCCCTCAAGTTTGGGGTTATAACAAATTGGAATATTTATAGGCTGTAGATGTTCCCTGGTCAAATCCCTTGCAAATAATATATGAAAGTTCCCTAAGATTCTTTGATGTTTTGATTTGTTTCTGTGCTTTCTAGTTCTATTGGAAGGTAGTCCAGGGGTTGGGAAGACCAGTTTAGTTGTTTCCCTGGGGAAGTTTTCAGGGCATACAGTTGTGCGGATAAACTTATCCGAGCAGGTTAGTGCTCCTCAATCATTTCTCTTTTACATGAACTACTATTTTTTTTTTTTCATCCTTTCGCATCCTTGCATCTATATGGGTGCTAGGGATCTTGATTGGCTGATCTGCTGCAGACTGACATCATGGATTTGCTGGGGTCAGACTTACCTGTTGAGAGTGATGAAGGAATGCAATTTGCATGGTCTGATGGAATTCTGCTGCAGGTCAATATCATTTTATATTAAGTCATTTTCTGTTTTATTCAAGTTCAAAGATGTATTGACTTCCTTAAGGTTGTGATCTTTTAGGCTCTAAAGGAGGGATCTTGGGTTCTGCTGGATGAGCTAAATCTTGCTCCACAATCTGTGTTGGAGGTATGATGTTGCACTGTTGTTATGTTTTATGTGTTTTGCAAAGAGTTGAGGACTAACATTTTAGTCTACTTTAGGGTTTGAATGCTATCCTGGACCATCGAGCAGAAGTCTTTATCCCAGAATTGGGTCTTACTTTCAAGTGTTCTCCGTCTTTCAAAGTTTTTGCTTGTCAAAATCCTTCTTATCAAGGTGGAGGAAGGAAAGGCCTTCCAAAATCCTTTCTCAACCGTTTTAGTAAGGTACTGACTCCAATATTTGCAACCGTTGACACATTATTTCCTTCAATCAGAAAACTTCATTAAATTGACATGCTTCTTATAATTGATTTTAGGTTTATATCGATGAACTAGCTGAGGAAGACTATCGTTTCATCTGTAGCTCTCTCTATCCATCAATTCCAGAACCTACACTTTTGAAGCTTATTTTATTCAATAAACGTTTACATGAAGACACTATGTTATACCATAGATTTGGTCAAGATGGTTCCCCTTGGGAGTTTAATCTGCGAGATGTGATTCGTTCTTGTCAGATTATGGAAGGTTTGTTATGTGTTTCACTTGAGAATCATTGTGAAATTGTTTAGATGCGGATGTATTAATTAAAGATGTCTATTTATTCAGGTGCTCCTGAAAGTTCAAAATTTGACTGCTTCCTGAATACTGTTTATGTTCAAAGAATGCGCACCTCAGCTGATCGGCAAAAGGTCTTACAGCTCTATGAGGAGGTCTTTGAACTGAAGCCATTTGTAAGTCTGTACCCAAGAGTGCAGCTCAATCCTCAGTACTTGATTGTAGGGAATACTAGTATCAAAAGGAGTTTTCTTCGGCCAGCTGATGTATCTTGTAATCAACTGAAAATATTGCCGCATATACGTCAGAACTTGGAAGCTGTGGCACAGTGTGTATACCATCAGTGGTTGGTCCTATTGATCGGTCCAGCATCATCTGGTAAGACTTCTTTGCTAAGGTTGCTGGCTCAGCTCACTGGAAATGTTCTAAATGAACTAAATCTTTCATCTGCAACTGATATATCTGAGTTACTTGGATGCTTTGAGCAATATAATGCGTTCCGCAGTTATCGTCTAGTAATTTCTCGAGTGGAGCGTTATGTGAATGACTACTGTCACCTACAAATGGAATCTTCAACTGAGGCTTTTACAAGAAGAACAAATCTTATGAGCCGATGGCTAGCATTCTTATCAAGCACTGATTATGGTTCTTCAACAAGTTCAGTTTCTGAGAATCCTGAAAATTGGCGGATGAAATCTTTTAGTTCTCTTTCTCTGTTAGTTGAGATTGTTGAACAATTAGGATTGGAGCTGGAGAAATATGAACTCTTGGGATCTTCGTCATTCAAGGATTTTGATAGGACTCTCAAGATAATTAGACAGTTGCAAAACAATCAGATGAAAAGGATGTATTCTGCAAAGTTTGAGTGGGTGACTGGGTTACTTCTAAAGGCAATAGAAAATGGAGAGTGGATTGTACTTGAGAACGCAAATCTTTGCAATCCTACGGTTTGTATTAATTCCTAGTTCTTGGCTTTTCTACAATTTATTATTCTAATATCTTCTTGCCAATTTCCTTTTTATATTGGAATTTTAACTTATTTATCCACATGGTGCCACCTGTCAATAAAATTCCCTTTAAGTTTATGAACTTATGGTTGTGACAGTTTTCGTTTTGTTTTTACTCACTTCAGGTTCTTGATAGGATCAACTCTCTAGTTGAGCAGTCTGGCTCAATTACAGTCAATGAGTGTGGGTCTGTGGACGGAAGACCTGTGGTTCTCTTTCCCCACTCACAATTTCGGATGTTCCTTACAGTTAATCCGAGCTATGGTGAAGTATCTCGAGCAATGCGAAATAGAGGTGTTGAAATCTGTATGATGCCGCCTTATTGGTTACTCGGCGAGGGGTGTGGTAAGGCTTGTGATGAGAGTGATCTTGAAGATGTTAAGAGATTTCTTGTCCTGTCTAGTATCCCTGGTGAGAAGTTTGTAGATTCAATGGCCAAGGCTCATATTTTTGCTAGGCGGAGGGGGTTGGAACTTGGTGTTAGCATTTCAAATCTTGAGCTTGCACGATGGGTGCAGTTATTCCAGCGGCTTCTCACAAATGGTAATCAACCCTTATGGAGCCTCCACATCAGTTGGGAACATACCTATCTTTCCTCTTTAGGTGAAATGGGGGGGAAAGATATTGTTGATCATGGAATAGTCTCTTACCTTTCGGCCCCCAAGCTTTATAAATTCGATTCATTTCCAGGGTGTTTTGTATGTTTGCCAGGAGGATGGCCAACACCCTTTAAGTTACGGGATTTGGTATCGTACTCAAAAGAGGCTTCGGTCAAGCAAAATTGCATGTATCTGGAGTTCCTAGGGGCTCAGGGTGCATCTCGCACATTTCGCATGACCCTGGGTCATTGCCCAATGGAACAAGCTTTGAGTGCTAGTGGTTGTCCAAGGACTTACTTGATGGATTTGACTATGTTACATACCCTGATATTCCCAAAGGCTTCACGTGTGATAAGTTCAAATTTTGCTGAGCAAGCTGAATTTGATATGGCTTTGTTAAACAAAATGCTTCTCAGTGCTGCGAACTGGACGATTGAACAGGCTACTGAAAGTGATCTTAAGTTGTACATCCTCTGGTTCAGCTGGTTTGATGCTCAATTACAGCCATTCTGCCCATTTTTTACTTCATTTTTGACTCTGCTTAAAAAAGAGATGGATCATTCTATTTGGAAAAGTATTTTTCGTTGCCGTAGTGTGCTTATGGCTGATCCCGTGGTAAATATGGCACTGAAGCCCATACCATTGCTTTCTCCAGAAATCACCGAATTCTCTTTGTCGGCATCAAAGTCTCGCAGTGAACTTATGAATGCAATTAAGTGTGTAGGCGTATTAAGGCTTAGCTATCAGCAGTGGAATGCTGAGAAGGAACATAATTTCAGTGATAAGACTAATTTTATACCTGTCTTAAACTCTCTTAGAAAGCTCGAAGAAAAAGTTCTCAATTTACTTGTGGAATCTTCCTCCTTTGATGTGCTTTTCCAATTATTTGATAACCTCCTTGAAGATCACATATTGTTTTGGAAGGGTGTCATCTCTCAGTCTAAGAGCTTACCAATTTCTTGGCATTCTTTAACAAAGGATGTTTCAAAACTAAGAGAAGTCTGTCCAAGAGAAGTAAAAAAGTTTCAGGTGAGCTTCCCCTCTGCTCCCCCTGGCCTCTCTTTCTCTCACAGACACACACACAGACGCACACACACAAACTTTTTTATTCTGTCATGAACTTGGGTGACCATGTGTGAACTGTGGCTTCTATAGGAGAAAAGCAAGGATTTGGACATGGTTGTATCTTGGTCTGTCCGGTCACAGAAGTCCTTGCTGTGGGTGTATGGAGGTCATCCATTTTTACCTTCTTCTGCTGATATTTTTCAAAAGCAGCAGCAGTTTGAAAAGCTTTGTGAATCAATTTGGCGGACAAAGAAGTTGCAGGAACTAGGTAAATGTTGGAATTCATTTTCGATGCTCTGTACATATTGTTGGCATTCTAGCCATTTTCCCTGTGGCTTTTCTTATTTATTACGGCTATTAATCATTGAAGATATTTTCTGTAGTTGTGAATGGGAGTCTAGTTGAAGCCGCTGTCTCTTCCAATCATGAGCTTCGGCGAATTGCAATGCAAGGTAGAATCTTCTTTCTTATTCAATAAAAAAGAAAACCAAGTTCCAAGATTTCTTTGTATTCTAAGCCCATTAATTCTAATTATTACAGATTTCTTTGTAATCTGTAATTATTGGAGTAATCATCCTGTTTATATAGGTTGCGACTCCTTTGCTGCTTTTGTTATTAATATATACTTTACTTATCAAAAAAAAAAATCTTTTTGAGTCTCGGAGCACCATGACATAATTCTTACTGTTGTTGTATGCCATTGAGAAATAGACGTCAAATATTCTGTGAAAGAAATGTAATTCTAGTTAATGGTAGTGTTTCTATCAACACTCCTTTACTCGACACTCGTTAGCAGGCCTTGATTCGACTCGTGTTTGGTGTTGCTCGACTTGACCAGTGGATGATAAAAGCATCTCAGAGAAATCCATTTTCTATTTAACCAAACTCATGTCTTTGTACCTGCCCTAGCAGCTGCAAAGCTTGCTCTTTAGTAGTCCAAGCATGTATATTGAGGGTCCAGTAGAGAAAGTGAGACATGAGAGAGAGTGAGGAGAAAGAGAGGGATAGAGGGAGATTTACCATTGATTGAGCTTTGAAAATTTAATCTGCTTGAGAGTTGGGGTCATTTCCAACTTTTTCGGCCCAATGTGAAGGTAGTTAGTTGTTCACAGGTTGGAATGGGCTTTGACAACCCGATTCGATCTGTTTATTTCATGAGTCCTGCATGCCTAGAGTTGAGTTGGATCCAGTAGGCCACTCTCAGCCAAGGTTTGATTCATTGTCCATACCCGATTCATTTAGAAAATTGTCAAAGCTTGACTTGAACCCGATTGGCCAATTATACCTGGTTTGTTTTATAGCTCTACTTCTAAAATTTGTTTCGCCTGGTATTGTTGTTAGTGCACAAGGTGGTACCCTATTTGGTTTTGTCTAAAATCGTTCACCTTCATTGACCAATCTTTCCTAGGGTCCAAAGTTATGAAGGTTGAGTAAATACTCTTATCGAAGATGCCATTGAAAAAGTATTAAGAAAAGACATGATTAAGGTCATCCTCAACTATATCCTACTATCCTGAAAAAGGATGAAGGGCCCATCAGAACCCAAGACCTTATCACAGACGCACCTAGTGATGCACCTAGGTTTATCTCTTTACATATGAGCTGGGACTGGGGGGTGGGGCTGTTCACATGTGAGAGAGAGTATTGAAGCATGACATGCATTGTGAGACCCTCTCCCTACTGGCTTAAGCTTTCATATGAGTTGGTTACTAAACAGTTCTGATGCATTCTACAGTTCAGTATTCTACAGTTCAGTCTGATCAAATGTTTTCTCTGTACAAGGTGTTTGCATGTCGACTTATATTATGAGCAAAGTTGATGACAATGATTTCGACGTTTTACAGCAGCTGGAGGAGATGTATCAGGCATGCCTTCTTCATGCACAAATTGATTTTTCTCTTGGTTTCTATGAATAATTGTAATGAGAGTGTGTGTTATTCCTGTAGATGCTTTTGAGTAAGCTTAGTTATGAACAACAGAAGTTGGAAGGGAAAATAAAGACTACTGAACAAGCATCTTTCTCGCTGGACTTGTCCTCTTGCTGTGTCTTCTCTCTTGATAGTCTGTGCAGAAGATCTGGCTTAATTAGTATGTTTGACATACTACCTTTGCCTGATGTCTCTAGTTTTTACCTTGATATGAGGCTACTTCAAGAGTTGTCAAAGATTGTTACAGTTGAGGAGAGAGAAATGCAATTGGTAAGAGGTTCAATGTGGTGTTTATATTTATTATATTCTCATGTTGGGCTGCGAACATAAACTTCAGCCTTGTTTTATAATATATTGAGGAAACTGACATTTTCATGTGCTCTTATGAAATCCTCCTTATTGGTGCTTTTGCTTTTTTGCCACTTTTGCTTTAGAATCAAATTGTTCAAGAAGGTAATTTTAGATCTAATTGATCACTCATGGTTTTAATGGTATTCAGAGTAATCCACAGTTTAAAACATGCATTTATGTTGAAAATCAACAATTGATATGATTGTGTTCTGCTTATTAGTAATAGTCTGGGTGAGGTTTGTTAGATAATATAAATCTTGCTTTTGTTCATTGCAATGACAGGCTTTATGTAGTTTGTCTGGCCTTCTGGAATCTTCCTTGAATTTTTCATTGAACTTCTCATCACGGCCTCCTACTGATTTTTCACCACATCAGAAGATTATATGGGTTTTAGGTGCTTGGAAATCTGTAAATACTGGTCAGTGCACAATTTTCTATGCTAGACCTTTGTAGTTTATTCGATAGCTAAAATTCTTATGTTCATATATATACATGACTATATGTATACGTTTTTCTTGCAGTTGATACAAAAATTTCAAGTTTTGTTCTTGAGATGTGGTTTAAGTGGCACACATCTTTGTGGACCCATCCGCCAGTTCACATTAAGGTATACTTAATGAGTTGTTTGTCAACCACAGAATAGTTATGTAATCTATGATGGCAGCATTCTATCTTTGATATTCCTCTGTTCATGCAGAACTCTCTGAGTGGTCATGATGATGATGTTATCCAACCTGATATGCTTTTCCAGCCTGTGAAAATGGTGACCGTTGATAAAATTTTGTAAGATACTGATTGCAGAATATGTCAATTATTGATTTTGATTTTCTCTTATTTCTTCAAATTTTGGATAAGCGACAGTGGCAAGCTATCAATTATTACCCTCTCAAGTTTTTTCTCTTTACTGTTCTGTCCAGAAGATATCCTAAAAGGGGTGGACAGTGGACATTTTCCTTGCCACCCCCGGGGGAGAGAGGGGGGGGGGGGAGTGTTGAATGTTTGCCAGGACCAGACACTATGGCCACCCTTAAATGAGTGTCACATTGTATTTTTCCCCCCAAGTGAATGAATATCACTTGTAGGCTAAATTGATTCACGGAGCTTGATTTATTCGGCTACTTCCCTAAAATCTGTGGCTTCACTAGAAGGGACGCTTGTTTAGGGACGTACGTTGTATATCTTATGAGTGGTAAATTTGGAAGTTATTCATGAAGGTGGTTTGGCTCTTAAATGGACAATCTTCTGTCTTGTGTATATATTTCTCCATTCTTCTTTAGTTTGGCTATCGAGTTACTCTCTGGTTGTCAACACTTCAAATTTATATTTATCATTTCAGTTTTTTTCAAAATACAGGCGAAGTTCATTTGGCATCAAAGATTATTCTATGCACAGCTTGAGACTTAGAGTTGCTTCGCATAATATTTGGCAAAGCTCTCAACATGTGGCCGACTCTCATAGTTTTCTTATGTCAGCTGCTCGGTATCTCTTCCAACAGGTAGTTCTCGCCAGAAATATGTATATAGATTATCATCATTATGATAAGAATAACTAATGTGTGTGTGTGTGTTTTTTTTATTTCTCCCACCAGATCATACTTGTCCACCGGAAGTCATTTGACACTGATAAATATTCCTCAATGAGATCACTTTTCTGTTCAATTCAAGAAAATATGATGACGGTAAATCTGCTTCCTTTTCTTCTAGATGAGAGCAAACGGTCATAAGGTGTCCTTAATTTTGTAAACTGATATATGCCAAATTACTTATTATTTAATCAACTGACCCGTAATCTTGAAGCAATGATGCTGTAGATTTTAGGTTACATAGGAATTTAGTCCTTGAGTAGTCCATCCGTAATTTGAAATACAGTCTGTCATTTGATTATTGTAGCTTTCCATGACTCTGGTGCTAACATTCTCATCAGTTGTCATTTGATTGGTGTAGTTCTCATTCTAGTGCTAACTCTCTCATCACTGATCTGTATTATTCCTCAATGAGATCCCTTTTCTGTTTCTTTCCATCCGTAATTTGAAATACAGTCTGTCATTTGATTATTGTAGCTTTTCATGACTCTGGTGCTAACATTCTCATCAGTTGTCATTTGATTGGTGTAGTTCTCATTCTAGTGCTAACTCTCTCATCACTGATCTGTATTATTCCTCAATGAGATCCCTTTTCTGTTTCTTTCAAGAAAATATGATGACGGTAAATCTGCTTCCTTTTCTTTTAGATGAGACCAAACGGAAATAAGGTGTAGTTAATTTGGTAAACTGATATATGCTAAATTGCTTATTATTTAATCAACTGACCCTTAATCTTGAAACAAAGATGCTGCAGATTTTAGGTTACATAGGAATTTAGTCCTTCTGTAATTTGAAATACAGCCTGTTATTTTTTGATTGGTGTAGCTCTCGTTCTAGCACTAACTCTCTCATCACTGATCTGTGTTATTCTTTGTTATTCACAGGAAGATGATGCAAATGCTTTGATTTCCCTTATGGAATCATCAAGCCACCACGCCTTGATATCTTTAATAAGTTCGTTTATCAGGCCACTGCTGGATGAGCTGTACCTTCGGAGCTGCTCTACTGGTGAACACCTGAACTGTGCTAAGTGGTTTCTTTTGTATATTGACACACAACAGTAGTTTCTAATTTTCTTTTATTCATGTTTTGGCTCCATAAATTTCTTTCTTTTTGTAGACTCCTTGTATAACCTGGGTTGTGCCTGGTTACGTATTGGGGGATTACGTTATAAGCTCTTGATTTGCTGTGATGAATTGGATCCGGCTGAGAAATACAGATTCATGTACTCACATCTGATGGACAAGATTGCCTCTCTTGAAATTGAAATTGAGGTATCTTTCGTTTCAACTACTCTTGGATGCTATATTCCTACTTTTTCCAGAATGTCCCTCTTAGAGAGTCCATGATTTAAACTCTGTAATTTTGGAGTATTACTTTACCTTCATATCTTGGATTAAAAAATTGGAGTGTATTCCATAATATAGCGATCTCTCAAATGTCGGCTCTTTAAGTGGTACTGACCGAGTATTTTGTATAGTTGATCTCCCAAGTATTGAGCATAAGAACAAATCACTTTGCATTTACTCTTTCTTCATAAACCACACTCCCACTAGAATCTGAGATTCTGGGTTGCATCAAGAACAGCCATCTATATTTAGTTTACCATAAAGAATAGTTGGAAAATAAAGATTCTGTATTGTAATCTATGATGCACGGACACGGCCAAAGACTTGCGTATTCCGTGACCGACACGTACAGGACAGGGATACACGTACGACACGGCAGATACGGCCCAAAATACGTTTGGGGCCGAATTTGAATTTCCAAAAGTTTCGGACATGGACGCGGACACAGCAGGAGGAGAGTCAGGACACGTACCTTGAGCTCGGACACGGCTGGGGGTATATTTGTCGAGTGCAGACTTTTCTCGTTCCTCAAATATCAAATCCCCTCACAGTCACGAGACTCACGACTGAACGCGTGCCCTAGCCCCCTTTTCCCTCAAATTAAAATCGTTGAAGCCTTCGTCTGCCAGCGTCGGCCCCCTTCGGCCTTCGACCTTCGACTTCGAGACCGTCGAGGCCGTACTGCTTCTGCTTCTGGAGTGGTTTGACTGGTTTCTGCATCGAGGCTGTCGGCTTCTCTGTTCTCTACTTCCGGCTTCTCTGTTCTGTTCTCTACTTCTCTCTCTCTCTCTCATTTTCATTTTAATAAAGATAAATATGGGCTGACCACTTGACCGAAGACTTGTTGAGTTGTTGTTGTTGTTACTTGTAACAGTGAGTAACACTGTTGTTACTTGTTGTCTTGTAACTCTTGTTGACTGTTTGTAACACTAAATTGTAACATTCAACAACAATTGTTAATTATACACTTATACAGTTATACTTATATTATATATTTATATTATTATAAATTTATAATATAATGTATTATACACTTATCAAATTGAATTATAAATTAAATGCTACTTGTTAATTTGTTATAACATAATTTTTATAAATATATGTTATTTATTTTGTGGTTATAGTTTTTAATATTTATAATTTGGTCCTTATATTTTTGATGAATATTTACATTTTGATCCTTATAGTTTGAATATTTACACATTACCCCCGTACCCGTGTCCTATATTTTTTGAAAATTGTGTATCCCCGTGTCCCGTGTCCACGTATCCGTGTCCCGTATCCGTGTCCCCGTATCCGTGTCCGTGCAACATAGATTGTAATTGAATCCAGGATTTTTCAAACTCTAAACTATCTTTTCATGTTTGCTCAATCAAAGTGAGTTGATTTCCTTAAAAAAGATGATGGTTTGGTCTGTGGGGTTGTGTCCCCAGCTCTCCCACGTTTGTCTTTGGTTAGCTTACATTATGCCAGCTTTACGTTTTCTCAGTCCTGACTCCTGAAGATTGAAAAGTTGGATTTTGTCAAGACCTACCTTTCTCTATGTTTTAGATAAGTAATGCACAAAGTTGAAGCATGAGCTCAGCTGAAGATGAAGTTCTGCTTATCAGCAATTATTTTTATAAATGGAACACACTTTCACCCTATTTTCTGCAGGTGCGAAACAAGTGTGTCCATTTGGCTGGAAGTTTCCCGCTGAGCAAGGCTGATAAGACAAGGTTAACGTTGCTTGAGAATCTTCAAGCTGACCGAAAAAGGCGGCAAAAACAGGTCTTGTAACATTCTGTATCCACTTTCTGGTTTTCCATTTTCTCCATCATGTGATTTTCATTTAGGCATTGTCAACAATGAACTGTTTTAGTTTTGACATAACCTAGTATTTTTATAATAGATTGGTATAATAAGCAGTATTTATAGTTCCTCTGCATATACCACTCTTATGTTGATTTCTTTTATTTTAACCTTTAAAAGTAATAACATAAATCTAGATAAAGTCGTAAAAGAAAAGTTTTCTGTGGGGGAAGCCAAGAATTAAGTTCTAAATACTTCTTCCCCTTTTTTGCGGATTGGGGTAATTCGTTTTCCTTGAATTAGCTGGTTAAGAGAATGGAGCAAAAGGCAAACAGCTAGGGATAGACAACATCTGTTCTTTAACCTTGGAACTCTACCTATTTCTTGTATTCGCGGGCAGAACTTTTGATCCACTCTTATGTTCTATTTGTTTTTAAGTAAGTTTGTTTTGTTTGTCTACTTTATTTGATTGGATTGATCAGTTTGACGACTATGGACAACTTCCCTGACACTCTGAATACTTATGTGCTACCTGCTGCAGTTGTATGTACTTCCGTAATCCCTACAAATTATTTTTGTTCTTGAACTTACTTGATGTTCTTGTTCTTACACGCAGATTGTGTTCCGGTCTGATCCTTGGAAATTTAAGAAGTTGAAAAGCGCATGTGACTATTTTTGGGAAAAGGAGGCTAAGATACCTGTTGACCTGATGGAGAATGTTGAAGGCATGAATATGCAACAGATTACTGACCAAGTGCACCATTGGCAGGTACAAATATGTTGGATAGTTGATAATTAACTGGTAGTCTTTTGTGGCCAATTGGTGATACTATGGCTGTTTCCTTTCCCAATGTAGCTGGTTCTCTTTACAACGGTATTAATGTGTCATTTTTCTTTCCTTGAATCTCTCAGAAGACAGCAACCTGCTTTATAGAGGGCTTATCCAGTGAATATTCTGAATTTATCGATATAGTCCAGCCAATACAGCTTGCAGTTTATGAGATGAAATTAGGCATATCATTGGTTCTTTCAAGTGCTTTACGTAAGCAATTCATGGCTAGAGTTGGGCATGATGATATAGATATGGTTCTGGTAATATAAAGTCTCTTATATTGCTTATGATTATTAATAGTATCATTATCATGTTGTCATTGCTCCTTAGCTTAGTTTTGCTGATTTTTGGAAGTGCCTATCAGGGAACAATTTATTCATTTATGAGATTTCCTAGAGGTGGTGTAGAAAAACCTGTTTCTATCATCGTTGGCAGCAGGAAGGACGGGCTTTCTATTTCTGACATAGAGTTTCCCACAAATATAGTGCAAGTAGATATGAAGTTGCTTGAAACTTTGGTTTCTTCCACAAGAGATGCAAATAATGATAATGCGGTCTGTGCTATTTCACTTGCATTTTTTTCTTTCTTTTGTATGATTCTGCAGTTCTTATTGTTTGTTAAGCTCGAGGGTCATTTTAAATTTCTCTGGCGCTTTCATTATTTTCCAGTTCTTTATGTACTGGTCTTTAAGGTAGATTTTTTACTGTTCCTCGTTCATAGCAGGCCTCAGTTTTACAACTAAGAGCCTCTGTTCATCAGAATATTCTTCTCCGAATTGCGTATTCTGCTGTGGAGGCCCGCTTTATGGATAATGCATCCTTCAACGTAAGAGCCATCCCTTATCCCTATGCATAGGAATAAAAGATGTATATTGTTTGTTGGTGATCTATTTTGAGCTCGGGCTTGTACCTTACGTTTATTCTATGTTCTCCTAATAGCTCCTGGATAAGATTTTTGACGAATTTGCAATCCTTTGGGTGAGTATGAAGAATCAAATGAAAATCCGAGAAGAGCATGATGCACAACAATACAAGTTCAGGCCGCGTGCTTTTAAGATAGAAAACATTATTGAAATGGACATATCGGCCCTTGGAAGTTTGATTGAAAATGAGGCTTTCTTGGAGTGGCAGGAATTGGTCTCTGAAGAAGAGTCTAACAAAAGGGTAATATCTCGCTCTACTTCTGTCTCTCTCCTCTCTTCTATTTTCTCTCTATAACCCCCTCCCCCCGGCACCCCGCGCCCCATCTCTTCTAATTGTATTGCATGGTGTTACTTTAACTGGGTTTTCTGTTTTATAGAATGAAGTTGACGAGGAGTACGAGACTCAGGAGGAAGTGTGGAACTGCCTACAGGATTCCATCCTGACTGATGTTGTCAACATTCATGTTAAATTGTTTGGTTCACTGGATCTTGTCCAAAATGTGAGTCATTTCTATTCTTTTTGATATATGTTCTCTGGTAAAACTTGTTGTTTGAATCTATAATTGAATAGCGATTCCTCTTTACTTGCTATTTGCACCTCTGGTTGACATATTACTTGAAAGAACTTCAGAGTAGATCATCAAAAAACCCATCGCCAAACTGGTTTGCTGATAGGAATGAAAGCAGAATTGTATTACAGAATCCAAAAAGATTTGAAATTATGAACTATCATAATGAGCTTACATCTGTTGACTGGAAACTGAACGCTTGTTTATCCTGCGAAATCCAATTTTTTGTTCTCTTTATTTTTTCCTTTCCAGGGATTTTAGATTTTTTTTTACCTTATTGAGCGTCAAGATTAGAACTTCACATGTGATTTTTTCTTCTTATTTTGAATTAAACTCTACTTTCATCATATTGGTCACGATCAACCTACCCTGCCCCCCAGAAACCAAACGCAGACTGGGAAGCCACATGCAGATACTGCTTCTAACTCCCCTCCCCACCTGGGTACAGATGCTAACTAGCATGCCAGTCATATGTATTGTTGTGTGTTGGGCATGATCTTTTTGGTGAAAATTGTTGCTAATTATTGTTGCTTTATTCAGCCTGGAGGCGTATCAGTATCTGATTCTGAGAGATTGGGTGCCTTCATGGACTCCTATACACTGGGAACAAGAATGATCAAAGGTGATTACTTTTGGAAGGCTGCAATAATCGTTTATATGTGTCAATTTTTCATTTCCTTCAAAACATCTCTTAGTAATACTTATTTTCCAGATTTAGAGGATTTAGAGACTTCAAGTTTGGATGACAAACTTATTCCCGAACATATATTACGTCTCTGTCTGGAGCATGAACAGAAGTTCATTTCACCTCATTCATCTGCAGATGCTTACAATTTTTACAAGGTTTGTATGCTTGGATTAGTTTTTGTTGGAGATGTAACGTTTAGGTGTTGCCGGTTTCTAACTTAACCTTGATTTCCGTGTAGAATTCTAATGCTTCTGTGATGGCTAAGATGGTTGAGCCAGTATTAGCTCTTCAACGGCAAATCTTTTTTCATCTAAAAGAATGGGACGATCATCCTGCTCTTCAGAAAATCTTGGATGTGACTGAAATGATCTTGGCTATTCCTCTGAGCACCCCTCTTGCTAAGGTCGTAGATTGTGATTTGCTAGTTTCTCCTAGTGATTGAGTATAATATTAGCTAGCTGACATCAGTTTTAAACCCAGAGCGACTGTTATGAATTATAGACATGCTGTAGATCTTGCATTTATCCAATGTCACTCAGAATATCTCTTTTAAATGATGCAAATTAGATATTGAACTCAATTTTCTCTTTGGCCGAAACTTTGACATTAGAATATCTGTGGATCTAACATATTGAATGTTAATTCTTCGTCAATATTTGATGTCTTGCTTCATGAGAGATTCTTTTTGTTCGGTTGCATATAATTTTCTGTGTGACTTCTTCTCAAGTATTCTTGTTTTTCTTTTATGAAGGCATTGTCAGGCTTGCAGTTTCTACTTGACAGGGTCCGGATACTACAAGAAACTGTTTCAAAATTCCCCCTTTCTGGTAATTGTATTCCTAATTATAGCTTCTCACCATTGTAGTAATTGTAGCTTCTCACCATTTTAGTAATTGTATTCCTAATTATTCCTGTTTGATCTTGGCTTACAGATCAGCTAAAACCAATTTTTGCTCTCGTATTCTCATGGCAAAAGTTAGAGTTTGAATCTTGGCCTGCATTACTTGATGAAGTTCAAGCTCGATTTGACATTAATGCTGGCCAGGTAAAGTTAATCTTCTGTGCGTATTTTTTTAAAAGTAAGGTATAAGTAATATTAACGAGCGTCAAATGAGGTGATGCGTCCTTGTAAGATCGAAACTAAGCTACACAAAAGATTTGATCATATTATCTACAAAAAGGATCCTCTGAATTAGGATCAGCTATGAAGCACCAGAATTGCAAAGGCAGCAGAAAGTTCTTTTTAATTCCTTCGATATCAGATTCGACATTCTCAAAAGCTCTTCTGTTCCTCTCTTTCCAGATGGTCCACCAAATTGCTGCAGGAGCATAGTCCCAGAAGACTGTTCCTCCTTCTCCTTTTAAATAACGACCATCCTCAAAGCAACTCAATAACAGACCTGGGCATAGCCCAAGAAACACCAGCAGAGAGGAAAAGCAAAATCCATAACTCCTTCACAATAGGGCAAATGCAAGAGCAGGTGGTTCACAGAAAAAAATCATACCCCGAGATCTCAAATTCTCCCTCGTTAATATAGCCCTAGCTGCCTCACAGACAAAAAAAGCCACTCTACTGGGAATTTTAACTTTCCATATTTCCTTCCACTGGAACGAGGCTCTACCCCTATCAATCAGCTTTGAATTGAAGGATTTAATAGAGAACATTCTGTTTTTAGATCCCCCCAGATGACTTTATCTTCTCTCGAGCCATGCCTCTTACAGCCATGAAGAAAATCCATGAACTGCACAGCATCCTCGATCTCCCAATCATGAAGATTTCTTCAAAAAACAGGGCTCCAACTATCTGCCCCCCCATGATTTACTACCAGTGAACTCACCATTTCATCCCTATTTACCGTGATATTATATAACCTGGGAAACAAATCCTTCCAGAACCTGACTTGATCTCCCAGGCCTATCTCAAATTTAATGAAACTGTTGAAAGCAGCCCAAACTCCCATAATTCCTTTCCAGACACGAGCCATGGGATGACAGAACTACCTTGGGGAACCACAAGTGATCACCCAATCCATATTTACTCACCACTAACCTCCTCCACAGTGACTCTTTACCAACCAAATACTTCCATAACCACTTACCCAACAACGCCTTATTAAAATATTTGAGATTTTTGACTCCTAAGCCCCCAACCTCCTTAATTGAATAGACTGAATCCCACCCGACTAAGTGAAATTTCCTCTTCTCTTTATCCCTTTCCCAAAGGAAATCTCTTTCCAGCTTCTCAATTCTCTTAACCACCGAGGCAGGGGCCACAAACGAGGATAAAAAATAAGTGGGAAGATTAGAAAGAGAGCTCTTAATCAGGGTAAGTCTTCCACCCTTAGACAAGTACTGCCTCTTCCACCCCGCCAATCTTCTCTCAAAATTACCCACAACCAGATTCCACACATTGATATTTTTGAAAGACGAGCCTAGAGGCAGACCCAGATAAGTTGTGGGAAGACTAGAGGATCTGCAGCCAAAGAACGAAGCCAAACTCTCCACATTATCCACTCTACCTATAAGAATTATCTCACACTTCAAGACGTTTATCTTCAAGCCCGACATTACTTGAAAAAACAAGAAGATTAACCGGAGATAACCCAGCTGATTACTATTCGCATCACAGCAAACCAGGGTGTCATCGGCAAGGAGTAAATGAGAAATTGATGCACCCCGACCTCGAACATTTCCCTCCTCAAAACCCTTAATAAAACCTCCTGCTGCCTAATCAATAAGCCGACTGAGAGCCTCCATGATCACAATGAAAAGAAAGGGAGAAAGGGGGTCCCCTTCACTTTCTCCATTTCTCACCAAAACCAATTTTGTCCAAAAGATAAATCAAGAAATCCCACCTAACATGATCGTAGGCCTTCTCCACGTCCAACTTGCACAAAACCCCAGGAACCCGCTTCTCGCCCTCGCATCCCCCACTTCATTAGCTATCAACGCTGCATCCAAAATCTGGCGATCACCCACAAAGGCATGTTGCGAATCAGAGACCACTTGACCGATCACCTGTCTTAGTCTACACGACAAAACCTTCGAGATCAGCTTATATATACTACCAATACGACTAATAGGTCTGAAATTCTTTAACTCCTCTGCCCCTTTTCTTTTTGGGATAAGAGCGATAAACGAAGCATTCAGGCTTTTCTCGAAAGCCTCCTCCCCAGAGAAAGAACAGAAAACCTCCATGATATCCACTTTCACCACTTCTCAGCAATGCTTGAAGAAATCTAAGGTAAAACCATCAGGGCCCGGGGCCTTATCCCCTTTCAAACTCCCCAAAGCATCCACCGCTTCCTTTTTCTGTAAATGGCTGTTCAAGATGTCTCCTGGCCTCCTCGTGAAGGGACTTGAAGGCAATCCCATCTATATCCATGTCTCCTCCTCTGTCTTCCAAGAACAGATTTTGATAAAAATCTACTATACCTCTTCTGATTTGTGTTGCATCTTCCGTCACAGTACCTTCAATATTCAATTTGTTGATTTGATTAAATCTTTTATGCGCACTAGCCATCCTCACATTACCTTCAATCTTCAATCTGTTGATTTGATTAAAACTTTATGCGCACTAGCCATCCTATGGAAGAATCTTGAATTCTTATCACCTTCTTGCAGCCACAAGGCCCTGCACTGTTGCATCCAGCAGATTTCTTCGCTAATGAGCAGACTTTTGGTTTCAGACTTAATTTCCTCATGATGGGCTGCTTCAGAAACCCCAGGGCACCCCTGCCCTTCTTTTCGTCCTGATTTTTCACTTCCTCGATAGCTTCCTTAATCTTAATCTCGACCCTCCCAAAGACCTCTCTATTCCAAACTTTAAGGTCCTCTTTGAGCAATTTCAGTTTCTTTGCAATTATAAAGCACGGTTTACCGACTTCAACGTAAGATTCCCATTTTAACTTGACCCAATCCTTCAACCCTGGGGCCTTCAGCCACATATTTTCAAACCTAAAGGGAGTTTTCCTCCTGTCAAGACTCCCAGACTGGAGCGCAATGGGGGAATGATCAGTGATTACCCTCGGAAGAGTCCTCTGGTTAAAAACACCTACCATCTCCTCCCAGTCAGAACTAAGGAGAAATCTGTCAATCCTTGAACATTGCCGATTAACCACCCCTCTAAACCAAGTGAAGGCATTCCCCTCGAGGGGTAGTTCCACCAGTTCCATATCATTAATGAAGTCATTGAATTCCACCACAAGTAAACGAATGCCCTCTGAATCTCTCTTGAGGGAAACGGGTCACATTGAAGTCACCCCCCACGCACCACTGATAATTCCACTGTTGTCTTACAGAAGTCAATTCAGTCCACAGCCCTGAACGGCAAATATCTGAGCATGGGCCATAAACACCAGAAAAGACCCACAACGTGTCATCTGCCACCCACTTAAACAGACACGAAACTGAGCAGTCTCCCTTCACATGATCCTCAACAGAAATGACTCTTCTATCCCACATTACAAGAATTCCACCCGCTGCCCCAACTGCATCAAGGTGAACCCAGTCCATCCAACGGCATCCTCCTATACTGTCCACCAAACTCCTGTCCATACAACCCATTTTAGTCTCTTGCAAGCAGATTACGAATGGCTTCCATCTTCTGATAACTTCTTTAATAATTTCCTCTTCCTACAATTATTCAAATCCCACACATTCCAACTGATCAGATTTATATCCATATCACTAACTAGTTAACCTTTTGTTTCCCAGTACCTCCTTCTACCTTCCCTGCTGCCCCGTCAAAATTAATACTACACTCTAGATTTTTGAGCTCCCTGCTTTCTTTATCTCGGCCTTGATTCAACTCGTTCCCACATTATTTCTTGCTGAAAGACGCCCCTTCTCAAGTTCCATTATTATATCAACAATTTTATCTTCATACCCTTTACAAGAGACACCCAGGTATTTCCCAAAGTTTTTTTGCCCTCCTACTCACCCAGGTTGAAATATCTTTGTTAAGATCCCCATCAGTCAGCAATTCTGGCTCAAAGACCTCCTCTGGTCTGACCACCGATATAGGGCTGCAATACACAACCTCCTCCGTATCCTCGCCCACAACACCAGACGACCCGACATTATCGAAGTGGGAAGGAAACTGTGAATTTTTAGACACTCTTTCTCCTTCAAACTTTCCATGGATTCATCCCTATACGAGGCGCTTTCATCCTGGGGCACTTCTCTACCTTCAAGCTCTCTTACAGCAAGAGCTCTCTCCCTGTTGAAGTTCAGTTGTTTGTTAACGTAATTATCTCCTAATAAACCATAGAAACAATGTGCAGAATGCCAATCAAAATTCTGGGGAAGTTAGGGTCCATGATTGCTATCCAATACTAGATGGTCGCTTGCATTTGCTAGAACTATTGTGATCGAATATTCATTACGGTGGATGCCACTGCAACTGAAATTAACAAACAATAGTCAATCTCTTTATAAATGATGGAGATTACATGAATTTATACGCGTAAGATGCAAACCTTAACGATTGTAAAACATACTATTCGCAAAAGGCCCTACATCGTCCTCCAGGAATGAAAAGGAAGTTGGCCAAGATAACTTTTCTGTCAGTGATAGGAGGACGCCAACCACTTAAACTTGCTTATTGCTTAGATGGCAAATCGAGCTGGTTGATATCCGAAGGTGGATCCAACTAGATCAAATCTATTATAAAGTTTCAGTCGTCATCTAATAGCGCACTCGGTGTCAATAAAAAGAAAAGAAGAATTGTTAAGCCTTGTTTAGGCTTCCAGATTATATATGCTCCCATTTATGCCTGCAATTATTTCAATAATAGTCTACAACTGTGTTGTTAATAGTAGTGCTAATTTAAACAAGCTAACATGTGACATTAAGATTATTCACTTTGTTCATTTAATGTACACTAATTGAAAATTCCCAAGTACTGTCGTTATAGTTTCAAAACTATGCAGAGGTTGTAGGCCACCGAGTATACCATGGTATTTGGAACATACGGGTTGAGTAAGTGATGGAGTTGCTGCCATCTTCTCTGTTCTTTTTGTTGAACTGCTTAAGTTGATTATGCGCATTTTATTCACGAACATCTTTTTTATTGATTTTTTCATTGTTGCAGCTGTGGTTTCCCTTATATTCAGTTCTTCAGCAAAGACTGTCTACTGATGTAGATGAATATAGTCAGGCCACAGTCCGGAGGCATGTTGCTAACTTGTGATTTAATCTGACTGATAATGTGACTTGATGGAAAAATCTTGCCATTCATTAAGTTTTATATTTGTGTCTAATTTTAAGGCTTCATGCAGCTTAGAGGACTTCATTCAAACATCTAGCATTGGTGAGTTCAGGAAACGTCTTCAGCTTCTATTTGCTTTCCATGGGCAAATCAGTTCCGGTATATGCAGGGGATGTTATTCAAGGTGAGGCTTGATTTATGGGCTGTGTTTCAGCCTCTCATGTACATCGGAAGAAGTTGAGTGGTATTTCAGGAGGAAAACCTTAAAAAGATCGACTCTTTAGTAGTTTGAAAATGATTACTTGCTTCACATGTTGATTATTTAATTTTTCATGGTACCACTGTGGCATGATATTGTTGCAACATTTGCACTGCTCCATTTCAGTTTTATGATGTTCTTCCTTGTTTCTTCACCCTTTTGTAATCCAAGATTATTTTTATTACTGAATTCTGCAGTGCTTACCAAGAGGAAAATGTAAAGATTATATACAATACCTTTGGCTTCTACATTCAATTCTTGCCTATGTGAGTGCTTTGGTAGTTATTATTTAGTAATGATAATTATCTGCATCTGAATTTATCAGGTCCTTATGCTGGCTTGTCAAATCTTGTTTTCACATCTGTTTCAGAATTCTAGAGCATTTAGCTTCCAAACGAAGGAGCATCGAGGAGGAGTTGACTGAACTTTTGAAGCTATGTAGGTGGGAGCGCAGTGAGAGTCACTTGGCTATTGAAAATTCAAAAAGAATCAGGCAAAAACTCAAGAAGCTGATTCAGAAGTTTACTGTGAGTGGCCATATATTCTTCTTTTCTAAAGATTTGCAGGGTGTTTGTTGATCCTCTGTGGTTACCTTGGAAACCTTATTTCCCTTTCTGTGCCATAAACATCCACATGTGTGGTGTTAGTGCATTGTGATTTGCTAGCCTTTTCTATGAGCAAGATTTATACATGATAGCCTTCGTAGATCAGTATGCACATTTCTTCACATAGGTACCTTTAGCTATTGCCTCACAGCTTTGTTTCGCTTGCTTTAAAAGGTCGCCAACTGTTTGATGAACTTCACGGACGTAATGCCCTCTCACTGAATCATTGTAATGGTTGTCGTTTACTATTATTTCTACTGTTATAATTATTATAAAATAGTTTATTCTTTCAAATGTAATTTCCCTTTAATCACTATTGATTTTCTTATTGTTTTCGTTAACTGATGCCTGTTCCGGTAGAAGCTAAAACGGTTGGGCTCATGTTAGAGTTAATCACTATGTATCTCCATCTTTTGAAAATGTCCTTGATGATTGTCTATTTCTTTGTGATCTCTCCTTCCGCCCAGTAAACCATTTGACACACTCAGCTCTATCTTTGTCTGCTTTAATGGCCAGATGATGTCAATAATTTCTTCTATTCTGTTTTATTGGCCAGGATGTATTGCAACAGCCTGTTATGCTGATACTTAACCAAGAAGCAGCAAGAAGAGGGATAAAAACTCATGCCATGGAAGGTTCAAATCACATTAGTGATACTTTTGAGAGAAGCAGGCACATTCTTAGTGTTGCTTGCAATGAAACTTGGTTACGAGATAAAGACAGGTGATGCTTTTTTCTAATTTGCTTTTCTTTCAACTTCTAAAATTATGATAGCACTTGTTTTATTTTATTTTTCATTTTCTGTGGTGCAGCCCTGCATGGATTACCACTTGGAGGAAAAAAGTAGATACTGCATTGCAGAATGTTCGTCTCAGAAAGGATATTGAGTCCAACCTTATACATGATTCCTTTTATGCTGAAGGTTTTTTCCTCTACTTTTCTCTGTTCCTCTTTTCCCCCTTTTGACATCCTGAAGATATCATTTCCCATGCGTTTTTATTTTGAAGCAATACGAACTCATAACTGTGCAGAGGTCACAGGAAGGAGGCAAGTTTGGTTCACACTCGAAGAGATAAGTAGAACTCTGATTGGTTGTTTGGAACTATGGAAGGATGAAAAGAAGAGTTTGGGCAAGAGGAGGGCACTTTCTGAACTTCTTAAGTTGTTAGATGGCTGTGGGTTGTCTAAGCATAGATCTACACACTTAGAGGTGCTACATTTATCCTTTAAAAGGCCTTATGGCATGGCATAGTTGTTTCCACAAACTTATGCCTTGATCTCTTTCTGATATTTTATTTTTATGATTCTTTTGTTCTTATGTCTGCATGATGTAGGATCAGCACAATACCAACAAATCAAGTCGGTGGTTCCTCCAGCCATCCTATGCTGTACAGCATTTGCTCCTGACGGAAATGAGAGTGTCCTCTGGAGACCATGATGTTACTACTCTTGTAAAGCTTCAAAGTCTGCCCCAGGAAAGTCTAGAAACCGAATGGAAAACTGTAAATGAGTACTTCTTCAAGAGCATAGCTGCCGTGGGCCATCTTCGACAAATTTGCCTGAATTTTCACAAGGATTTTACTCTTGAACAGGTAATATTTTATACTTTGTTAACGATTCGTAGGATTGATCAAACATAATTGTTGAAGATGGTCTTTCTTTAATTAAGTTGGTTTGACACCCTTAGACTGAGTTGTGAAGCTGACATCAGATATAGCCTATGATCGTGGATGCTTCTCTACTTGGACATGGTTTTGATACCTGATATTAGGGTTCATAGATAGCCGGTTCACAGAAGGTCAAGTAATTTAGCCTAATTTATTCAAAGCCGTTACTATTAATGCCTAGTCAAATGTGTTTGGAATAGATAGTATAACTTTGTCTTTGAACTGGAACCTAGCTATGCCTTAAATAGGAAGATTGTAACATTTGGTCTGTTCGTGTCGACCTTAATAGTTTTCTTATGGTGAATTTCATACACCCTTGCACTAGAACCAAGTAATGAAATTTTGTTTTATGTAGGTTAATAGATCAGGTTCTTACCTTGATCATCTTGTTGAGATACAACAAGAACAACGGGCGGCTGCCTATGGTTTTGCTGAGAGCTTGGAATGCTTGAGGAAATGTGTTCTGCCTTTAAAGAGTTTATTCTCAAATTCACTTCCTTCGTCTGGAGTGACTATTAGCGAGTGTTCTTTTTCGGAAAACCAGAATGCTACTTTCAAATGCATGTGGCAGCAAAAGGTGATTCTTTATCCTGAATTTTCATGCTTACACGAGAAAGTGCCATAAATCTGATCCTTGGATGTAATGCTTGTCATTCTTGAAACTTGTTGCAGGAACTCTTTGATTGTTTGTGCAGTATGTTGCACGACGAGTGTTTGTTGTTAAAAGCAGTTGAAAGGAATCATTTGTCCTCTTGCCAGAAGGTTGGACAGACAGCAAATCAGATTCGTCTTTTCATTGAAAAATTTGTTCCTGACTTTAAGAAGTCTAAGGTACATTAGCAATTCATTGTACTGTCTAAAGTTCAATTCTATATACACACTATTTCTTACTAATTCTTTTCGACAGGAAATGCTTGATAACAATCTTCTTGGCAGTAGTGGTTATTCAATGACAGCATCAGTTTTACCGAATCCTTGTGTTATTGCAAAGCAAATGGAGCAGTTCGTACAGCAGAACTTTCTGCTGTTAAAGAAGTTTGATGAGCAACTGCGTGCTTTTTGTGAACTTGATTCAGATGGAAGATCAGTTAGAGATGTTTTATTTTGTAATTTTAAAGGAATTATTTTGAAGGTATGGATATTGTAGTACCCCTACAATAGCTTTGCACAAAACCCTCCCACAAGTTGACATTGGGTATATGTTAGGATAGAACTCTGAATTGATAGCTTTCAATTTTTTCAGGGTAACTTGGTAGCTCAAGACTTTAAGTCTGCTTTAGAAACCGAAAGTAAACCTGAGAACATAGAAGACTCCAATCATATTGGACGAAGTATTTCTGAACAAGAGGCTAGGTTTAGCGAAGCAGTCACAAGAACATGTAAACACATCGTGGATGCTTTCCATTCAATTGGTTCGCTGGGTAAGGGTAATGTTCCTTTAGAGGAATCATTGGGGAATATCAGTAAATGGAAAGTTCTGTTTGAATCAAATGTAGCAAGTCTGCAGTTGGATACTATATGTGCTGAACTTGTCCAGACAATATATCTTGCAGTAAGTTTTTTCATATTTACCTTTTCTATTTTGGTGGATTTTTTCTTTCATCTTTTATATGTACTGATCTGATATAATTTACTCAGGGAGTCGTTGTGAACCACTCTAACAACAGAAACCACAGCCGCTGTTTTCTTATTGAGGCAGAACTAAAGCATCTCTATTCACTATTGGACTTGATCTTGACCTTCAGCAACGGTCTGCTATACGATTTTTTGGTGATGCACAGAACGGTAAGTTAGATTTCCCTGACAAATTCCATATACATAGAGCAATTCTTTGTGCATTTTTTGACACCCAATCCCCAACCCCCATAAATAAAACAATAGTTACACTACCACAGCCTTAACTCCTGGAAACAGTACTTTTTCTTTGAGTATTTGCTGCATTGGTAAATATTTGCTTTCTGTTTATACCCAAATTATGCTTATACATCCTTTTTTGTTGTTAATAATCAAAATTCTCTCTCAATGTTGGACACAGGTGTCTGTAACTACTCATGTTCTAGCAAACATTTTCGCCTCATTATATTCCCAAGGATTTGGTACTCCAGCAGAAGACCAAGTGGATGAGACTAGAACTCAAGATGCAAGTGGAACCGGTATGGGTGAGGGTGCAGGAGTAAATGATGTCAGTGAACAGATGAATGACGAAGATCAACTTCTTGGAACTGATGAAAAGGTATAGTCACAGGTGTAGGGCATGCAAATGATGTCTATCGTTCACAATGACATTGTTTTGTATATGGTTTATAATATTGTTCTATGTTTCCTTCTGCAGCCAAGCGATGAACAAAATGCACCAATTCCAAGTAAAAAAGACAAAGGGATAGAGATGGAACAGGACTTTGCTGCGGACACTTTTAGTGTTAGTGAGGAATCTGGGGATGATGACAATGAAGATGGCGAGGATGAGCAACTGGATTCTGCTATGGGGGAAACCGGAGCTGATAGTGAGATGGTTGATGAGAAACTCTGGGATAAGGATGATGATTGTGATGATGATAAAAATCCCAAGAGCGAAAATGAGAAGTACGAGTCTGAGCCATCAGTCAAAGACAATGATACTAGTGGTAGGGAGCTTCGAGCTAAAGAAGACGATGCTGCTACTACTGATGAAGCTGGTGAACTTGATTCTGAAGACCACGGTAAACAAAATGATGACGATGTAAATGAAGGTCCTGACAATTTGGAAAATGTCGAAGATATGAATATAGATAAAGAAAAATCATTTACTGAACCTACAGGATTGAAGCTTGATGAGCTAAGTCCGGGTTTGGAAGAAGATATTAACATGGATGAACCAGAAGGGGAAGATGACATGGAAGATGATGTGCCAGAAGAGCATGGTGAGTCTGGCGAGCATAATAGTGGCGAGGAAGAAAAGACCAACTCACTTGATGAAAGTTTGGATGGGGCTCAAGCTGAGCAGTTGGCCGAAAGTCCAGAGACAGAAAACGCAGAGGGTAATCATGAAAAGAACACTGATTCTGAGACGGTGAATCCAAAGAAAGATGTTTTTGAGTCGGTCACTTCTAATTTTGGTGTCGATCATGTGCCAAATGTGGAATCTGCCACACAGCCTAAGGGTGAGTCACATGCAGCAGGTTTAAGAGATGTTGCACCAGAAGCCCAATGGTCTAATAGTGAACATAATCAAAATGACCTCACTTCTATGAAGGGCCTACCCAATCCTCCAGAGAATGAAATTTCAGTGGCTGACTTATCAAAGGGTGGGAAATTAAGTGACGACCAATCCAGTCAATTACCTCAGCTTGATTCTTCGTCTATTCAGAAAAGTGAACCTAACCCTTACCGTAATGTTGGGGATGCTCTTGATGGATGGAAAGAAAGAGTGAAAGTGTCGGTTGATCTTCAGGATAAAAATGAAGAGGCTCCCGAGGAGATGGTGGATGAGGATGCACAGGAGTATGGATTTGCTACTGGATTAGATAAGGGGACAGCTCAGGCATTGGGACCTGCAGCATCTGAACAGGTCGACGGGAATATTAATGGGAAGGAGCCCACTGATGAAGATTGTGGAGCTGCAGACAGAAAAGATGAAGCTCAAATGGAGATCGAAGAGAAGGATTCTGAATTACACCCAATTAAGAGTTATGTGTCAAATGTTGGAAATAGGAATGATGGGCAGAAGCAGATTCCAGAAGTAGGGAAGGCACAAGAACTACTCCCTGAAGTTGATGGCCCTCGTGAAGTTGATACAAGGACCCCATCAGAGAGTTTGGTGTTAATGAGAAGATCTCATGCCAGTGATGAATTGGATCAGTTTCAGAATCTTTCTGTCAATGATGACAAAATGGGGGAAGCCCATAATTTTGAGGATGTGTCTAGAGATATGAAGGATAATGCTACTATTCTCTGGAGAAAATACGAATTGCTGACAACAAGGTTGTCTCAGGAGCTGGCTGAACAGTTGCGCCTAGTTCTGGAACCCACTCTTGCTAGCAAGCTTCAAGGGGATTATAAGACTGGAAAGCGGATTAACATGAAGAAGGTAAAAAATAAGATTGTACCTCATATTTTTTATAGAATAATTTTGTGGTGTATCCTGTATTAATTTTTTTCCCATAAAATTTAGGTGATTTCATACATTGCAAGTCATTATCGAAAAGATAAGATATGGCTGCGGCGTACGCGACCTAATAAACGTAATTACCAAGTTGTCATTGCTGTGGATGACTCCCGCAGTATGTCAGAGAGTAATTGTGGAGAGGTTGCTATTGAAGCTTTGGTGACAGTTTGTCGTGCGATGTCTCAGTTGGAAGTGGGCAACTTGGCTGTTGCAAGCTTTGGGGAAAAGGGAAACATTAAATTACTGCATGACTTCGATCAGCCATTCAATGGAGAGGCTGGGGTCAAGGTTAACTTACTGAGTCTATCTGCTTCCTTTGCCCAAGGAGTGAATTGATGCGTCAGATATATATATTACTTCCTTGGCCTATAGGCAGTGTAGTTAATATCAGAAGACTGTTAGAAGTAGTTCTCTTTTTCTCTTTCTTTTCAATTGAATTGATTAATTTTCTTTCGTGTAACAGATGCTCTCGAGTTTGACATTTAGGCAAGAGAACACAATAGCTGATGAACCTATGGTTGATCTATTGAAATATTTAAATAACATGATGGATGCTGCAGTAGCAAAAGCAAGACTGCCATCTGGGGTTAATCCACTACAGCAGCTTGTTTTGATCATTGCCGATGGTCGATTCCATGAAAAGGTACATTCCCTATAATTTCTGATTGAAGTGAAAGCTACGTGTGTTGTAATTTTTAATTTTACCATCAACTTTTTTTCATCTATCTGTTACAGGAGAATCTGAAACGCTATGTTAGAGAACTTCTAAGCAAGAAGCGGTTGGTTGCGTTTCTGCTGTTGGATAGCCCGCAGGAATCAATAATGGACCTCATGGTAACTCTTGCACTTTTTTTTTCTTTCTGTGGAGTAAACTGAGGTTCAATATTTGAAGAAGAAACAACTTTTAGATTGCTGCACAACTTAAACATATTTGTTACCTGCAGGAAGCATCATTTCAAGGTGGAAATGTTACATTTTCAAAGTATCTTGATTCATTCCCGTTCCCGTACTACATTGTGCTAAAGAACATCGAAGCACTTCCAAAAACTGTGGCTGACCTGTTGAGACAAGTAAGTCTGGGATGCTATTTTTTATTTTGTTAGCACTACTGCCCTATTTGCCTTTCATAGTTTGTCCTTTTTCAAAGATCAATTAATGTTCCATTTCACTCACTGCAGTGGTTTGAGCTTATGCAATATTCAAGGGACTAAATCTACGGAACATAGATCTCACGGGGATTTAATTAGTCTTTGCTCCGGGGAAAGTACATTGTAGACATGGAGGTTTGTATATCCTGGCTATACTTCCAAAGATGTACTATGACAATGAACCACAGTACAAACGAAATGGGCTTTCTAGAATGTGATGCATCCTCTCTTCTAGGTCCTGGAATTGGGAGAAGACAACAGGGAAGCCATGGGCAAAGTATGGTCATCTTTGGGTTTTATAGATACTGTGTTGTGTATCCATTATTAGTCCAAGAGTGGATACACAATAGAAACTTGAAATTGGCATGAACCGCAGTTTGTTGTCATAGCAAATGTCTATAGCTGTCCATTGAACATGGCGAACTATCACTTATATAGAAAGAGGGCAAAAGATCCCCCATTTTTGTGAGTTTCTCATGTTTATATCAAAACTATCATCATGAGTATGGAGTTGGTGGTTTGAGTTTTCATATGGTAATGGCTTATTTAGTTGAATTAAATCCCTGTGATATCTCAGTGTCTCAGTAACTCAGGCAAGCTGATATATCCATGGGATGATAAATGATGGTCGGAACTTGGTATGAATGAAAGTCAATTTTTTAAGAAAAATGATATTTTTTGTAGTTTACTAGATTGTGTGTCCGTGTCTATGACATAACGTTAGCATGAGAGCAGATTATTGTAGGCTCGTGTTTGACGTATTCTAAATGAAATCTAACAAAAATATTAAGAAATATGAGTGGGGGAGTTGGAGAGAGAGAGAGAGAGAGAGACGGGTAGTTGTACAATCGTCTTTGCACATGTGAAGATATGTTTTAATCGTAACCGTAAGATTTTTGTAAAAAAATAAATCTCAACATTTAGATAGCTTTAATCAATTGCACTTATTTGCACATATGTGTGAGTATGACATCTATTGTATTATAGATTAGTAATAAAACTAGGTTAATCACCCGTGTGATACACAATTGATTTAATGTTGTTTCTGAAACTTATTTTTGTAGATATAATCTGCAAGCTATTTGAATGAACAAACAACAGCAAGATATCCTCATAATTAATAAATAAATAAATAAAATGTGAGATCACACCAAATTATCAAACTGAAAATTCATGTGAATTATAAAATCGAACAATTATTCTTAGTGTGAGTGTGAGATGGAGGGAGGGGATGGGAAGTACCATGAAGACAGACTTGTTAAGGAGGCGTTTGAGGAGGGGAAGTATTTCGCAGTGGTTGTTTGTAGTGTTGGTGAAACACGTTTAATTAAATTGGATAACATCTATTTTAAATTGACTGAGTTTTGGTAAAATAATAAAACTTAAAAAACTTATACCATGGGAATTGAGGAGTCATAATCAAATGAAATTAATCTAAATCAAATGTAATAAAATCTATCCGATACAAACCGAATTGGCAGAAAAAAAAGGTTATTACCATGTGATAAAATTCATCCGCCAAAAAAACTTTTACCATGAAAATTTGGAGTCCTAATAAAGTGAAACACGTTTTAATCAAATGTGATAAAATCTATATGGTATTAATCGATTTTGACAACAAAAAATTGTAAAAAATAAAAAAATTACCATGTATAAAGGAGACACCGGTTTTAAAATCTATCATGTTTTAATTTTGGCAGCAATTTATAAGCACGTTATATATATATATATATATATATATATATATATATATATATATATATATATATATATATATATATATATATATATATATATATATATATATATATAGAGAGAGAGAGAGTACCGTATGTACGGTTTTAATAGTTTTTTTTTTTGCAAAAGTTATTTATAATAAGATAATTTTCTAAACTTGTGATAAATAATTAAAAAATTTAATTAGAATAATTTTAAAAAAACAAAAAATAAGGTAAATATTCAAAATTGATCATATGAATATGTAATCGAAAGATCAAAACATATGAGAATTGATAAAATCTATCTTCAAAAAAAATTACCATGAAAATTTGGATTCCTAATAAAGTGAAACGTGTTTAAATCAAATGTGAGAAAATATATTTGGTATTATCCGATTTTGGTAACAAAAATGGTAAAATAAAAACATTTTACCATGTATAAAGTAGACATCAATTTTAAAAGCTATCCAGTTTTAATTTTTGGCAGCAAAAAAAAAAAAAGAATTTATATATTTAGTTCCGTATGCAGAGTCTTAGTAGTTTTTTTTTTTTTTTGAAAAATTTGTTTATAATAAGATTATATATTTGGTATTAACCGATTTTGGCATACAAAATGGTAAAAAAAAAAAACTTTTACCATGTATAAAGGGGTAGCACTCTTAAAATATATCCGGTTTAAAATAATATTATAAATACATCTATAGTACTGTATGCACGGTTTTAATAGTTTTTTTTTTGTGTAAAAATTATTTATAATAAGATGATTTTCTAAACTTGTAATAAATAGTTAAAATTTTTAATTAAAATAATATGAAAACAACGAAAAATAAGGTACATATTCAAAATGGATCATATGAATATGTAATTGAAAGATTGAATCTATGAGAATTGATAAAATCTATTCGCAAAAAAACACTATTACCATTAAAATTTGGAGTCTTAATCAAGTGAAACACGACTAAATCAAATGTGATAAAAATCTATCTCGTACTAACCGATTTTGGAAAAAAAAAATAATTTTTTTTACCATTTATAAAAGGAGGCAACAGTTTTAAAATATATCCGGTTTTAATTTTTGGCAGCAAAGAAAAAAAAATCACAACTTCACAAGAAGTTGACACGTCGAAGCACATAATTCGTTTAAAACTTTATGCATTCAACACAAAGTCGTCATGTGACAGCAGCGACTTCTATTTAAATAATAATTAATAGATAATTAATAGATTAGTAATTAATTAATTATATATATATTAGTGGAAGAAAAAATAACATAAAATTATCTTGTGAATAATTTGTATTAATTAAATAGTATGAAAATGAAAAAGAGATAAAAATTGAAGAGTTTCGGTTAAATTAAACTTGTATAAATTAAATAGGATAAAATCAAATTAGTTTTATGATTTTTATTTTATCTAATTAGATTTAAGATTTTTATCTTAAATTAATCAATTTTGAAAAAAAAAACATTTACTATTTCAATGGTGACACGTGGCATCACAAAATCCCTTTTAAAATTTTAGTTTTTCACAGAAAGCCGCCAAGTGGTAGCAGCGGCTTATGTTTTAGTAATAATTATAGATAACCCTTTTATGCATTAATTTTTGAAAATAGATTCTTTAAGTGAAACATTTTAAAATGAAATAGTGGATTATTTGTTCGGAATGGATGAAGTATTAGATTAAATATCAAATGTTCCACGGTAGTGTTGTTTTGAAATTTGGAATGGTGTTGGATTGTTGGTTTTTCTTTTAAATTTTAGTTGCGATGTGATCTTTATTTTTAGATTAATTTGTGATTTGTGATGTGATCTTCATTTTTAGATTAATTTGTGATATTTACTAATGTTTGAGGCGATCTCCTGTTAAAACGGATCTATTCAGGTTAAATGAGGTAAAATTCAGAATCTCAATATAACCCCTTAATTTTTAAAAATTACAGCGTCACCTCTCATGTTTATATGTGTGTAGTGTCATTTTTTACTATTAATAGTGTCACTTTCTAGTATAAAATGTGTCACTTTTAGCCATAAAAGTGCTCCTTTGCATTTTTAATGAAAATTATATTTTTTTCCCCTAAAAAAGTGTTACCTCTTGGGCTTAAATGTGTCATTTTTAGTCCTAAATGTGTTACTTTCACTTTGAAAAGTGTCCCATTTTTTTATAAATGAAAACTATTACGTTTGGCATTAAAGTGTTACTTTATAACATTAAACGTGTCACTTTTTAGTATTATAAATGTGTTATATATTTTTGACCCTACAAGTGTTATTTTATCTTATAAATAAAAATCGTCGTTATTGACCTTAAAAGTGTCACTTTTTAGCATTGAAGGTGACACGTTTTAGTATTAAATGTGTCACTTTTGGCTTTCACCGTTAGTTTTAAAGTGACACTTTTTAGTATTATAAATGTGTCACTTTTTAGTATTAAGAGTGTTACTTTGTATTTAAATGAGAATTATAATAAATTTCCCTTTTTAGTCACTTTTAACCTTAAAATGTGTCACTTTTGTCTTTTCAATGTGTCAAGTTTAGCTTTAAATGTGCCATTTAGCATTTTGTCAAAGTCTGTTAGGGTCCGTCAAGTATCTTAAGACAATTATTGATGCTAACGAATGACTAACGAAGCTGACAAATGATTAAACTGCAAGGCATGAGAAACATAAAAATTTCGACGTAAAAAAAATAAAAAACCAATGTAATTATGTTTTAATTCTAAGTTGGGCCTAGGCGCCTTTGACACTATGTCTGATCCATGAAGCCCGGTTAACAACCTCACTCGATCAATGTGGATCTATCTCTTTTCCATGGTTACAATCTGCATGTTAAAAAGAACTTCAAGACTTAGAAATTAAAAATACCAAAAAAAAATTGCAATTTTTTTAAAAATTAAGTGCTTAAATATCTGCAAAAAAGAAAAAAAAAATTAAGATTTAAAACATTATCATTACTATTATTGTTAGTTCATGTTCAGTTGGAAAGGTTCTCTCAATTTTTTCTTTATTGTGTCTGTATTGTTTCTTTGAAATCAATTCGACATATATCAATGAACGTAACACCGTTTTCTCTAAACATAAAAACAATTTAATGAATAAAATTAAACCCTCTACACATTTTATTTCTCAATAACCCTTCATTTACTCCTCCAATCAACCACCCCTTCCAATTACTTCCACCCACCCTAACTCACTATGATTGAGGTTGGGATGGAGAAGGATCGAGGCCTATATGAATGTGCTCAATTTCAGCAGACGAGGCGGCGTCGGCAGAGTTGACATGGCGGAAGGGCTGTTGGAGAGGTGGAGATTTGGAGGTTGATGTTGATTCATGTGTAGGGAAGGTGTGAGTAGAAGATGAGTTAGATGAAGGAGGGGAGGGAGGAATTGGGATAATTTCAATATCAGTGTCGGAGTGATCATTGATAGTTGAAGGAGATGGGAGTAGGTCGGTAGAGAACCAGAAGGGGGAGGCAGATAAAAAATGGCTTTTGGTTTCATTGGGGTAGGTTGGGGAAGATATTTGTTACCGACGAAAGTTCAAATATGAACTTTGTGGCAACAGATGATAGGGTTGGGGTAGAGGGGTTAGGAGAGTAGTTAAAGGGAGATGGAGGTGTTGAAGTTAGTGATTTGGTATGCTTCTCCTGAGGGTTAGACTCCTCAAGAGTGATTGGCTCATCCTGAGGGATAGACTCCTCCGGAGGGGTTGATTCCACCTGAGTAGATGACTCAGTAGGATGGGTAGATGATTGGTTGCCAGCAGACTTCCTTTGCTGCCTTAACGACTGGATAGGAGATCTAACTGCTTCATCGGTAGGGATGATAGGGTCTACTGGTGGTTTGGTTGGTAGGCCTTTATACAATCGCCTGCATTTAGGCTTGGGTGAAGGTGAGGGCTGGTCAGAAGAGGGTGTGCATTTAGGGGTTTGGGATGGCTGGGGAGTGGAGGTTGTTGGTTCAGGATTGGATGGCTGGGGAGTAGATGGTTGTCCAACATCAGCAGAGGAGCTGCCAGCAGACTTTGCACATCTACTGGTCTTTAGTTCCTTGTGAATCCATTTGGCATGAAACTCGTCTACTTCTGCTTCCTGCTTTGCCTTGTTGGTGACCTTAGCCTTTGTCTTGGCAAAGATGTCAGCCAAGACTCCAGTGTCATCTGGTGAGAAACTAGTGGCCTTCTTGTCTTGAGCAACTTTTTTCCATTTCCACATATGCTCTGACTCATCTGCTAGCTCTCGGGCTTCTTGCAGGATGTCGCAAGCAACGGTAGAGGTTGTTTTCGCAAATCTTGCCTTGGCAAAGCATTATCGGATGCTTGCACGCGTCGGCATTATGTCGATACGCTGGCCCATGTCGAACCGCGTGACCATCATTGGAGTGGGCTTTGCTAGCTTGTCAGCAGCAATGTTGGGGAGCCTTCTTTGCTGCCTCTTCTTGTTCTCATGATCAACATATTTGTTGAGGAAGGTAGCAGTCAGTTGTTTGTCTTTGGAGACTTTGATGAGCTCGTCTCGCGTAACGACAGACTTGATTTGAGGCGTGTCCCTTAGCAAGGAGTTGATTAGCCTGACAAAGGGCCTTTTGTTGGAAGGGCTATCCTTCACATTGGCAATGTAGTTGTAGAGCTCTTTGAAGATGATGGCGCCATAGTTAAAGCAAGACCACTGGTGAATGGCGCTTGAGAGGTTGAGCTGTTGGGCTGTGAACATATCATGGGCCCCGTTCTTGAATAACAGAGATTTGTCCAGTAGATGGCTGGAACAGTAGACGTCCAAAGGAAAGACGTTCCTCAACATTTTGCCTTGAGGTTCCCTTGGAGTATTGGTTCCCCTCATTGCTTCCCAGACATTGTTGACCTCAGCAATGGATAGCTTCATGTCTCCACCATAGTGAACTCCAATAACTTTGGATATCACCTTGGCAGAGAGAGAGAGAGAGAGAAAAGAAATCCACGAATCCATCCACGGATGACAGACGGAGTCTTAGGGTTGATTTTGATATGCTGGTAGAATTCTTCAGCGATGAGGTTGTTGTAGTCTTCGTCATGGAGATAGAAGAGGGAGAGAATCCCAGACTCGTTCATGTCATCACACATCTTTGCTCTGGCAGCGAATGTGCGAACTGTAACTAGGTCAATGCACATGCCGGGCAGGTATACTTTTGAGTCTAGCTCCTGAATGATGTCATGAGCAGCAGGATAAAGAGGAAATCCTAGGACGTTGACGGAGGGGCTGGGGTGAATGACTCGTTCGGGGTCAAGCACTTTCTTCTTGTCGGTATTTGTCTTGGCAGATGATTTCACCTACAAAAACCATTTTCAGAAATTAGGGCTTTTCCCGAGACAGAACAAACAACCAAGGATTTTATTTTTAAGAAATAAAATGAATTTTCAGATAGAAAATTGAAACCCTTGAATGTTTGGACAGATAAAAGTAGAGAAACATCAACAGATAATCCTCGAAGAAATGAGTATTCAAAGTACAGAGAAAACTGTTCGTTTCAAGGTTTTGAAATGAATAACAATGGCGGAAATCGTCAGGATACGCAAAGCGTCCTTTCGGATTCCTCGATAATATGACTCAAAAGAAGAAATTTTAAGCATAAATCAAAAGATAGTATTCTAATGAGTGTCGAAAAGCTTACCATTGTCGCTGTAAGGAAGAAGAAGAAGCAAAAGATAGACGGAGAGGGGAAGCAGTTGCAAAGAAGAATTAAGGGTTTGAGTAGAGAGAGAATATCTGAGAGAGAGGGTCTGTGAAAATTTTGAAAAATGCGGTTCAAAATCTATTTAAATGATGAGAAAAGTCATTTTAGCGAAAATGCCTTGGTTGATTGACATGTGTCTATCAAAAGACTTTTAACTTTAGATATTTTCAAAGAAATAACAAAAAGTAACTTTTAACCTCTTTGTCCTTTAATTTTTTTTTACCCTTTAATAGACTAAAAGCTAAGATATTAATCTGGTCGTAACGAAGTTGAGCTACAACATTAACGAGGTTAGTAGCAATTAAGTCTGCTGGTATGAAAGAAAACTTGTAAACTTAAAAATAAACTTCAAGCTGTAGGATCAATCATACCAAGATTTCTCCTTAAATAAGCAAACCTGGTAGCATCAAGTGGTTTGGTGAGAATATCAGTCAATTGATGTTCCGTTGGAACATATTCCAAACTAATGTTACCTTTTTCCCCACGATCTTTGAGGAAGTGATAACGGATATCAATGTGCTTTGTCTTTGAGTGCATCACTGGATTCTTTGAGACTGAAATTACAGAAGTGTTGTCACACATAATGAGACAATTTGCAGTTTTGATGTTGTAGTCCACTAGTTGCTGCTGCATCCAAAGTAGTTGAGAGCAACATTTCTTGGCGGCAATGTATTCGCCTCGTGGTTGAGTTTGCAACCGATCCTTGCTTTTTGCATGACCAAGAGACAAATCTATTTCCAAGAAATTGACAAGTCCCACTGGTGCTTACGCTAACTGCTAAGTGCATAGTCTGCATCTGAGTATCCAACTAGATCAAAGTTGCTCCGTTTTGAATACCAGATACCCAGATTTGTAGTTATTGAAACATATCTGATGATACGTTTAGTAGCAAGCAAATGAGATTCCTTTGGATCTGTCTGAAATCTAGCACAAACACAAACAACAAACATTATATCAGGTCTACTGGCAGTAAGGTAAAGAAGTGAACCTATGATTCCTCGATACTTGGTCACGTTCTCTTGCTTTCCCTTCTCATCTTTGTCCAGATGGCAGTCGGTAGACATTGGTGTCTCGAATCCTTTAGCTGAATCAAGACCAAATTTCTTGATAAGTTCCTTTGCATATTTGGTTTGGCTGATCAAGATCCCGTCTGAAGTCTGTTGAATTTGAAGTCCTAGAAAGTAGGTGAGCTCTCCCATCATGCTCATCTCGAACTTGCTTTTCATCAGCTTCTCGAATCTCTTGCACAGGCTTTGATTTGTTGATCCAAAGATGATGTCGTCCACATAGATTTGTACCAAAAGAGAATGGTCTTTGTGCTTGAGGATGAACAGAGTTGTGTTTATTCTTCCTCTCACGAACCCTTGTTCGATTAAGAACTTGGATAGAGTTTTGTACCAAGCTCTGAGAGCTTGTTTGAGGCCATAGAGTGCTTTCTTGAGTTGGTATACTTGATCTTGTTTGTCTTGGATGACAAAACCTGGAGGTTGTTCAACATATACCATTTCTTGAAGATCACCATTGAGAAAGACACTCTTTACATCCATCTGATATACTTTGAAGTCCATGAACGACGCATAGGCTAGAAATAGTCTGATTGATTCTAATCTGGAAACAGGAGCAAATGTATCATCGAAGTCAATTCCTTCTTCTTGTCGGTAGCCTTGAGTAACCAGTCTAGCTTTGTTTTTGGTGACATTTCCATCTTCATCTCTCTTGTTCCTGAATACCCATTTGGTGCCTATGACTAGATGGCCAGTAGGTCTTTGAACTAAGCTCCACACTTTGCATCTTTCAAACTGGTTCATCTCCTCTTGCATAGCTTCAATCCAGTAATGGTCTTCGATAGCTTCATCAACCTTCTTTGGCTCGATTTCAGACATGAATGCGAAAGCAAATATAGTCTCATTTCGAACATTACTTCTTGTACGAACTCCTGAGTTGAGATCACCAATGATTTGAGAGATGGGGTGATCTCTTGTTTCAATAACAACTGGAGGAAGATCACTTCTGGTGAGTTCTTCCCTTAAAGAATCTGGAGAAGGTAGAGAAGGTAATTCACCAAAATCAGGTTCAGAAGAGATAAAATCTTCGAGACCTTCATTTTCTGGTGAACAAGAAGAATGAGTGATTTGCAGAGGTGTTTGAGGTAGAACAGAAGAGATGGGTTCATGGTCAACAGAAGGGTTGGAAGAGGTACCAGCCGAGTTGAAGTTTACTGGTGCTGGATTTGCAGAACTTGAAGAGTCTGCAGTTTGAGGATTCTGAGGTGAAGAAGAAGTAGTAGCTTTATTTGTACTTGTCTCAACATCATCAGAATCATCGGCAATATTTGGAGCCTTTCGTGGCTCTAATAAATCATATTCATCAAAAGTAACATGCACAGATTGTAAAATTTTCAAAGAAGTTTTGTTAAATATGCGAAATGCTTTTGAATGATTGGAATAGCCCAGAAAAATTCTTTCGTCTGATTTTGAATCAAATTTGCCTCTATATTCTCTTCCATTATATATAATAAAACATTTACATCCGAATATTTTAAAAAATCCTATATTTGGGGCTCTTCCTCTCCATATTTCATATGGAGTTTTTATTGTGGAACTTGTTTACCAGGGATCGATTCTGAGTGAAACAAGCAGAATTGACAGCTTCTGCCCATAAGTATTTCGGAAGTCTTGCTTCTGCCAGCATAGTTCTTGCTGCTTTAATGAGTGTTATGTTCTTCCGTTCAGCTACACCATTTTGTTGAGGAGTTCCGGTAGCAAAGAAGTTGTGCTCGATCCCGTGGTCATCACAATATTTTTCAACACCGTTGTTTTTGAATTCAGTGTCATTGTCTGATCTGATGTCACTTATATCTTCAAGCTTTTGAGTTTGAAGTATTCTGAAAAGAGTGGTGACTAGATCATATGTCTCATCCTTTAAGGTCATTGTTTCGATCTAGGTGAATCTAGAGTAGTCGTCAACTACTACAAGAGTATACTTGTCTCTGGAGATACTGACAGTAGTGATTGGTCTAAAGAGATCCATGTGAATAAGTTGAAGAGGTCTGGAAGTTGACATAATTGACTTACTTTTGAAGGAAGACTTGGAGAGTTTTCCTAGTTGGCAAGCTTTGCAACTTCTGTCATGGTCGACAGACACCATATGTAGACCTTTGACAAGCCTATCTTTGGAGAGCTTGGAGAGGTACTTTAAGTTGAGGTGACTGAGACGCTTGTGCCAAAGCCAACTGTTGTCACGAATGTTGTTAGAAACTAGGCAAAGGCTGGAGGATCTCTCTAGAAGGTTTAGGTCCACGGCATAGACGTTTCCTTGTCTATTGCCGGTCAGCAATATTGAACATGATTCACGATCTTTGATGAGACATTGGTTGGAGGAGAATTTGCAGGTAAGACCTTTGTCGCAGAATTGGGATATGCTCAGAAGATTATGCTTTAAGCCCTTCACTAGAGAAACTTCATTGATTGAGAGATTTCCTCTAGTGATTGAGCCATACCCAATAGTTTTCCCTCTTGCATTGTCGCAAAAAATCACCATAGGACCTTTAGCTTCTGCTATATCTGAGAGAAGACTTCTGTTTCCTGTCATGTGCATTGAACAGCCACTGTCGAGGTACTAGATGTCTTTATCTTCTGAATCTCTAGCCATGAAGCAGACCTGAAAAAGTCAAAAGGAACAAGGTCCCCTTTATTTTCTTTTGGGTCCTGAGGATTAGCAACCTTTTGGGACCCATACTTGCCTAACCTTGAGAGAACTAGGTCTCTCAGATTTTGGTGTAAACCTTAGCAGACATTCTAAAGTCAAATGGCCTAAACAATTGCAAGAATGACATAGATGAAAGTTCCATGGATGACTGTGATCAGCTTTTTTGTAGAGTGCTTGTGACTTTCCTTCTTCCCAACAGCAATCTTGGGTTCAGTTAGATTGTTGACAGTAGGCTTAAATGGTTTCTGTTGAGTTTTCCTTGATCTGTTACCAGTAGACTTAGCCTTGGCTGGTCTGTTGTTAACTGATTTAGGAGGATTCAACAGAATTCCTTTAAGTTTATTGTCAATTAGCTTGGGTGCCTTAGTCATTTCATAAACAAACTTGACAGGTACCAGCAGAGATTTCATTGGTTTACCACTAGCAGACTTTGCTTTAGCAGAGTTGCTGTTGGCAGACTTTGACTTCGCTACCGTTCCTTTAGCAAGTTTCTCATTAGAAGCATTTTCTTTGGCTTTCCCTTTGTGAGCCTTGAGGTAAACATATGGTACACTTGTATAGCCAAGTCCCTTTTTACCCTTGTTGCCGAAGGTCTGTTTGGAGAAGGAAGTATCATCAAGCAGACAGCAGTCTTGGAGGATTCTCCTTTCTCTGTGACAGAAGATCATTCAATGTTGGGCTCATCATTATAGCCTAAGCCTAATTTGTCTACACTTGGCTTTTGGCTAGAGAGGATTCCTTCGAAGGTTTCCTTGGAGCTGTTCTAGGAGTCAATTGTCTTTTTGTAAGGCAATTTTCTCCATGTCTAGCCCTCTGATGTGCTCAACTAAGCAATCAACTTTGTCACAAAGGAATTTGTTTTCTCCTTTAAGTTTGATACTCTCCTATTGACAGCTATTGAGAGTTTGAATCTTAGCTGCCAGCAGAAGTTTTTCAGCTGCAAGCTTCTCATAGTTCTTCGCGAGTTTACATAGGCTATTCTGAAGGAATTGAACTCTTCAAGCATATCTTGATTATCCTTGAGCAGTTTTTCCTTACTGAAGCTTTCACAGTAGATCTCACCTTTTACGAAGTGACTAGGTGAGATTTCAACTTCATGTTCAGAGTCATAGGTGGGACTTGATTCATGAACTATTAAGCATATATGGGCTTGCTCACAATCATCCTCATCCTCTTCTGAATCCGTCTCAAACCATGTAGCAACCTGTTTCTCTTCAATGTCTTCAGCCAACATACCTTTCCGTTTTTAAATTTTTTTATAAGGAGGCTTTCTGTATGCTTCAAATTTTGGCTTCAGACATTTAAAGGCGAAATGAGCAGGTTTTCTACAGTTATAACACACAAGCTCATTGTTAGATGAGCCTTCAGCAGATTTTCTAAAAGGCTGCTGGTATGTGTCCTTCCTTCCATATTTTTCAAAATTTTAAAGCGTTTAACAAACATGGCAAATTGTTTGTCTGAAAGAAAATCATTTTCACTGTAGGAAGTAGATGGTTTTTCTTCAACTGGAGTTACTTCTTGTTCCATGGCTGGCAAGGACAATGTTTTGAATTGTTTGTCCTGCTCTAGAGCTTGACTAACTTCGAGCTTGTAAACCTTTAAACTTGCATAAAGACTACGAAGATTCATTTCATTCAAGTTCTTAGATTCCTTCATGATGGTAGTCTTAACATGCCACAAATTACCTAGAGAGCCTAGAAGTCTCATGTTCATTTCTTTCTTGTCATAGGTTTTACCGAGAGAAAAACAACTATTTATTACCTCGCTGAAGCGATCGTATGCTTGTCTCAAGGTTTCCTTGGGATCCTTTTTGAAAGAGTCGAATTGTTGGATGAAGGTGTACTTTTTGTTGTCTCTTGTATCTTGGTCTCCTTACAAGTATTCGACAAGAGCTTCCCACATTTCTTTGGCAGACGTACACCGTATCACTTGTTGGTACGTACTGGTGTCTAGTGAGCTTGTAATGATGTTAATTGCTTTATTGTCCAGCTCTACTAGTTTTCTTTCGTCCTAAGTCCATTCTTTTTCTTCTTTTGGAATTGTAGACACCCCAATTTCGTACCCCAGATACATGACATGACATAAAATATCAAGAACTGTTAAAACATTAACAAATGTCAAGTTACAGGGTCAAAATTGCAAAAGGACAAAACAGGATGCACGAAAGGACAAACTGCAGGGACCAAAGTGTCAAAAAAATAAGCAATGTTTGAGGTTTAGGCTTGGCCTATCAAGGGTTTGGGCTTGGCGCCCAAACCTCAATAGGTTGGCGCCCAAACTTCTCTCCCCAGCACTGTTCATCCAACAATTTGCCGCATTGCACAATTCGTCGAACGCGGTGTACAACCCTTTGATGCACGGAGAGAAATTTCAAAATTCCAGCGATGTCCCAGCCTCCTCCTATAAATAGAGGTGTCCGGCTCCTTCATTCAGCGCTCAATTCATCCGTAAAATTTCTCTGCGTCTCCGTTACGCTGAAGAACCAAAACCACCTAATTAAAGTGTGTATGGACTACCCAAAACCACCACCCTAGTTGAGCAACCAAAACGCACACAAGCTGCCCGAAACCCCTTCTTAGAACATGCCTAACCTACCTCAATTCTCCTTGGCCGAAAGCTCCAAGAAGAACCAAAACAACCACGCCTTTGATGATGCCCTAGGCTACCACGAGCCAAATACAAAAAAATAAAAAGGAGTAGAAAATGATAGATCGGCTTCACCAAATGAGCTTCATTCACTCGTTATAAAGAAATCCGTTTGATTCAACGATCAAGGCTTCACTCACCTTAGAAAGAAGAATCGAAAGAGGAACATATTCGTTATAATGTTTTCACAAAAAAAAAAAAAAAAACTGCTTTATTCATTAATTAAAATGCCTTATAAATGCTTACAAAAATTATTCTAATTCTAATAAGAAAAGAACTCCTAAACTTGATCATAAAAGAAAATGTATTTAGACAATGTTACCTAATTTAACTCCAATCTAGAAAGCAATTAAATCTAATCTATTAGCATATTTTTGTTTCCTAAATTAATCACCCATGTGTTCACACTTTTATGGAGGCCGCCCCTTTCCAAGCAAAACCGTGCCCTCTCTTTTGCATGAAACACCATGCAAAGTCTGCCACATTCGTGCCACTTTTCCATGCCTCAACATACACCTTCCTCTTGGAACCGTGCCCTATAGCCCACGAACCTCTCCCATGCTATCTTCGGTTTACACCCCTTTGTGAGACTCACGGCCTCTTGGCCCTTTAATCCTCTTACATTCCTTATTTCCCCTTTAATCCAATGCTGCCATGTCCTCCAATCACTATACTCACACATTATCTCATAGTCTTCTAGGTTGATGTTGTCTTGACCCCATGCTCCCGCATCATATATCAATATAACAGTTACTTTGTAGTGGCTTTTTGGTTGATTTTGCTGAAATTTGTACTTTCGATATTATTAATATGATTTTATTGTTACTATTGTATATGACTATCAATTTGAAAACGAGAATAATCTATTTCCGGATGTATATATATATATATATATATATATATATATATATATATATATATATATATATATATATTTGAGTGACCCTAAGCGTAACACCATTTAATATACTCCCTCCGTCCCTAAATTATCGTCCTCCTTTCCTTTTTCGTCCGTCCCAAAATAATTGTCCACTTTAAAACTTACCTTTTTAGAACATCACTTTTACCACTTTACCCTTACTTTTTCAATCTACTTTAATTATGAGCCACATATATATGGACATTAATGGAAACCACACATTAAATCAATATAAATAATCAAGTCAATTACTTTTTCTTAAACTGTGCGCCAGGTCAAACAGGACAATTATTTAGGGACGGAGGGAGTATAAAATGATATAAATACCCCTTTTAATATTTAATAGATACTCTCACTGTGGTACACACTTACGGATGTTTTATAAAACATCCGCTACGCTCTAACAGATGTTTTGTCCGAAATCGAAAAAAAATGCAAATCAACAGTTTTTTATTCGTAATTAAAAAGAAAAAATAAACCGAATTAAAACCAATCCTATTATCATTCGATATCATGTTTTAACAATGAAAACCGAATCAACAATAACACGTAATCAAAATTACGTGAAGGAGGGAGGAGAAATATAGTTTAAATATTAAAAAGAATATTTAAGTCATTTTATACGTGTTGCGTTTAAGGTTGCTCAGTTAAAACTGAATTTGATAACACTAGTCTTTGAATAATCACAGGCACGGCCCGAAGTTTCTCTCTTCGTTAGCATACTGACCGAGTAGACCTCCGTTCATGGTAGTATGATCATCGATTCAGGCACCAATTCATGTCTAAGCTAAATTGCAAAACGCATTCGTCAATCAAATTGTACGAGTAACTGATGGACGGATGAACATATTTCAATTCATTTTGGTTTTTACAACAGATCAATTGTGTTTTGTTTTGGTTTGAGGTCTCATCTGTTCAAAGAAGAAGAAGGCAGGTTGTGAAAAGCGTGTAAAATGGAAGAATACTTGCATTACATGAAAACTCTGCGCTCTCAAATGAACGGTACGGTAACCTCACCTGATTTGAAGTTCGTGTTTTCAGTTTTGGCAGCATCAGTCGATGAATCCGTGCCTTATTCATTTGTTTTTTTTTAATTCTTTTGTGTTTACGTTTTATTTATGTACTCAGTCATATGGATATGGACGAATTTGATTTGTGATTTTGGACGTAGATGTGGAGGATCAAGCGGCGAAAACGTCAGTTGAGGAGCAAATGCTAATTACTACCATTCAAAATCTCCGCAATGACCTCCTCTTTGGTAGTTGTTTCATCTTCTTCTTCCATTGTCATTCTTTTTTCCATAGCATCTATTCATATTATGACCAAGGATGGCCAAATGCCCGTTGAACTACCTGGAGGACCAATGGCATGGGAGGGGGGAAATAACCTTGAAAGATCTTTATGGGACTCTGAACTAACATTGTTTGGAAGTGTCACATGGTGTACAGCAGTGAGCTCACTGAAGAGGCATTTATAGCCAAACAATTGCGCCAATGATGACCTCCTTGCGATACCCCAGAATGTGACCATACCTGTAATCATTTTAAGCAAATGAAACGGGAGTGATTTTCCCATAGTACCTACCTGACATGGGAACATCGTGAACTTTACACCTTCAATGTCCTGGGGTAGGGTATTCCCAGGGCAGCATTTAACAGGTTCCACTAGAAGGAAACGTACAACGTGAGTGCATCAACATTGGGATCTATGGCGTTGTATTTACGGCTGAGATCAGAAGAATGTCTGTGGACCTCAAGGGAGGACACATGACCTTTGATTTGATTGAAAAAGATAGCTCTAATGGACCTTTTGAGAATCATGTGCCATAAATTTATATATCACATTACTTATTGATAGTGACCGGGTCTCCTTTGTGAAGAATAAGCTTCACTTGATTCATTACATAGAAACATATATGCTTGATTAATTGGCAAGACTTTGTTCTGGCGATTAGCTTACAGATTCCCGTCTAAAGGTAAATCAGCAGTTGCCCTCTCTCTTACTTTGTACGGCGGCCATCCCGTGGAATAGTATGTGACGCCAGATATTCCCAAATCAATCCAAGCATGTAACCACCTTGAGTACCCCAGGCCACTGTCACAGTGGACTGTGGGGCCCTTGGTTGCAGCAGAGTTCCCAAACTGCAGATTTTCTAATCTAACCTGTCAACTAGCCTCACTCAGGGAGCCAACTCTATCAGTGGTCTTTGGAAATTGCTTGTCAATTGATGAGATGAACTTATATTCAGAGGTCACATCAGGCTCTTTTCAAAGGCAACCGGTAGTTCAATCAGCTCATATTTAGAATCCAGGTTACGGTTGAAAAAACTCGTCTCTATTTGTATCGACATTGAAAGATGGAACTGGAGCCTGGAGGGATATGATATCACATTTTTCGTGCTGAGAAGCCGTCCTTGACTCCGTTCTTTCTGAATTGATTGAGTCAGCTCTACACTAAGTACTCCGGGTTACAGCTGTCCACGAATCAGCGATGGGGGACAGCATGAACAAGGCGTTTTGGCATCAACTCGTATTATATGGACTCTAGGAAAATACAGATAATTAAGGAAGCAGGGGAATGCCTGGATAAACAAACCTAAGGTTTCCCAAGCAATCATAGGCGGGAAACAGCCATGCAATCAAATGCTAGTTCTCTCTTGCTCTCTCTCTCTCTCTCTCTGTGTGTGAAGATGATTGAAAGTCCTTGACTCCTTTCTTTGTGAATTGATTGAATCATCTCTACAGTAAGTACTCCGGGTTACAGTTGTCCATGAATCAGCCATGAGGGACAACATGAACAAGGGTTTTTGGCATCAACTCGTATTATAAGGACTCTAGGAAAAGATGGAGAATTAAGGATGCAGGGGAATGCCTGGATAAACAAACCTAAGGTTTCCCAAGTAATCATAGGCGGGAAACAACCATGCAATCAAATACTAGTCTCTCTCTCTCTCTCTCTCGTGTGAAGATGATTGAAAATGATGCGCTATAAACCGCAGCACATCCTTTCAAAAACACAAGATCTTAGAAAATCGAAAAACAATACTCCCTTCGTCCCAAAATTATTGTCCTGCTTTCCTTTTGCGTCCGTCCCAAAATAATTGTTTTGTTTGAAACTTTCCTTTTTAGGACAACACTTTTACCACTTTACCCTTAGTTTTTCATCCTACTTTAATTATGGGCCGCATACACATTTGCTTTAAAGTAAACTATGCATCAAACTAATATTAATAATCTAGTCAAATGTGTTTTCTTAAACCGTGCGCCAAGTCAACCTGATACGAAAAACCCCAGTATGCATGGAATAATCCTCTGACATTGGTCTTGATAATCTCTTTTCTAGTTTGTTACATCAGTGGTTTAATTTAAACATTTGAAGAAGTTCCATGAGTTACTAATTCTGGATTTTTCAGTTCCATTTCTTTCTGTTTCAGAGCTAGATTCTTTAAGTTCTATCTACAATTAGTTAAGCATGAATCGATTAACATACAATTTAAACTCCTCTAGTCTTTGCCATGGTTGAGAGATCAGGTAGGTCCTTAATTGATTCTGTACAATGCACTTCAACTCCTTTTCCCTTAGTCGCTTCTTCTTTTACTGTAGCAAAATCCGAAACAAAGCGACTGAAAGATGATTTTGACTTGATGCTGAAGGCAAAGGGACATATCTGTTTCCAGATCTTGGAAAGACAGAGGAAAATGGTTGTGTTAGAAACTGATTCTTTCAACCTTACCCAGGTAGCCTTTTCTGGACTTACTTTTTTCCAAGTATTTAAAGAAAAATGTTGGTCTGAAACAATGTTGAAACTTGCATTTTGTTTCCATTTTTTCATTGATGTTATCATATTAGAAATATTTTAGTGTAATGCACAAGTGAATGCATGTGGTGTGTGTGATGACCTTGCTTTGGTCTAAATTGTATGTCGGAAAAAGATTCATGTAGCCTTCCCCAAATGATTGGGACAAAGGCCGAGTTGAGTTGAGTATATTGTAATGCAAAAGTACTGAAAATAGACGTATCTAATAGAAATCATCACGAGTGAATCACTACGATGAACCATTAGATTCACGTGGTACGGCTGAAAGCCTGAGGGCAATAGGAATCCACTAAGCAAATAATTCTCTCACTTTCTCCCTATTTTACACAATGATACAAGTTGCAATACATGCAACTTTCAAGTAAGCAGGCTTATATGGTTGATACTCCCTACGTCCCAAAATATATGATGTTTTGGGGCTTTTCACACAGACGAAGGAAACATATTGTAAAGATTAAACTGCCTTTGTCTAAACATTAGTGAGGTGTCTAGATATTCTTGCCCAAAGAGCCAAACACGAGTTACTGAGTCAAGAAATATGAGTAAAATTGGAAAAAAAGGGGAAAAAGTTCCTTGAAAATTGCAAAGTGTCATCTATTTTGGAACAAAAAAACTCTCCCAAAACGTCATATATTTTGGGACGGAGGGAGTATATGATACAATAAATAAGTACTCCCTCCGTCCCTAATTAATTGTCCTGCTTGACCCGGCGCACAGATTAAGAAAAAACAATTGACTTGATTATTTATATTGGTTTAATGTGTAGTTTCCTTTAAAGCCCATGTGTATGTGACCCATAATTAAAATAAGGTGAAAACGTAAGGGTAAAGTGGTAAAAGTGATGTTCTAAAAAGGTAAGTTTCAAAGTGGACAATTATTTTGGGACGGACAAAAAAGGAAAGGAGGACGATAATTTAGGGACGGAGGGAGTATTATCCAATAAACCAAATGGGTCCAGATAACATCTTTTTCAGGTTGGGCTCGAGCTCGAGCTGAAAGGAACAATGTTGGTTCTGAAATGTTGAAAGACTTCGTTTTAACCTTATTTATTATCTTGCTGTAAAGATTCTAGTATGTTTTCTGTTTCAAAATCTGTAGTTGTCTCTCTTGTTTTGTGGTGGTAATTCCTGGGTCCTGCCTTTGTGCAGCACATATGATCTCCCTTAACTATTTTGATAGCAAACTAACAAAAATGGCAAGTCTAGAACATTTTCCAAAGTAGGTTGGTTGTTTATTGATTAAAATGAGTACATTGGTGAAATTCTACTTGGTTATTAAGTATATTGGTTGGTTTCTCATTAATTCTCTTTGGTCTTCCTCTATATCTTGAGAAAGCAAAAAAGAAAATGAAAGAAATGCTTTATTCTCTCATTGATTCTAAATTCTAATGAATGCATTTGAACAAGTGCATAATGTTGTCAATGATGAAGCCTGAAATAAGATACCACCACATTTTCCAAAACAAGATACTCTCTCCGTCCCAATAAATTCGTCCACTTTCTGTATTCGAAAACCCAACCTAGTATGTTATCAAATCACTATTATACATATGTTTAATTTTCTTTAGGTAATAAAATTTCAATTGTTGAAATAATGTTGAGAATCCTATAGCAATTTTCAGAGTTTCAAGAAGTTTTTATAAATCTTTGGTCAAAGTTTAATCAACTTGACCAATAAAGATGAAATAGGGCTAGCTTTTTGGGAAAAAGTGGGTTTATAGATGTAAAGTATACATATATATATATATATATATATATATATATATATATATATATTGTAAGTATGAAATGTTGTACATTTTGTCTGTAAATGTACCATCACTTCGACAAATAATGTCTCGAAATTTGTGTTGATAACAAAAGGGACAATGGCACTTGGATTTTTGTTAACTTGTTTCTCAATTCTTTGATATACAGACATTGGAGCTTGTTCAACGAGAAAGAGTCAACTTGTCTACCAAACTGGTTGAGAAGAGGTAAATTTACAGGACCCATAATGAATGCAAATGAGCCGAACATCATGTAATTGTGGATATTCTTTGGATAATGAAACAGTGCTTACTATACCAAAGTCACAGAAGAGATCAACTGCAAATTACAGGATCAACAGGTTCAATATCCTTCTTTGTGCCATGTATTATGTGCTGGTTTACCCAACGTCCACTTGAGGTTCTTTCTACATATGAGTAGGAGTGGATGACTTCTTACAAACATAGCTCGAAGGTTGGAGAGCACTGCTTGGTAATGTCTGACTCGTTATTCATTCTTCTAAGCTAATATAGTTTGTCCTCTATGGCTCTATTTCTAACTAGTGATTTCTTTATCAGATATGCTGTTATAATGTCTTCCCACTTTATCATGGTTGTATTTTCATGGTAAATATTACTTTATTGTGATTGAATTCCTTCTTGTTAACAATGTTTCTGGTTATACAGGTGAAAGATAAAATTGAGGAGAATAGTAATGAAATGGAAGGAATGGCAGGTACAGATCTTTAAATATGTCTTTGGTAGTTTATAAATTTTCATTGTGATGTGTTTCATAGACAACAGCTACTGAGCTGTTAGTCTGCATAATTTTCTTGCCACATGAAGCATATTGACGAACTATCTTAAATAAAAACCCTATGCAGTACGAGAACTATTTGGTGTAAAGTGCTACACATGCACTACTCCCTTTAGCATAAGTTAGTAGATTGCCCTTCATCATTTTTATCTTTTCAAGTAGTCACCTTCAGTGTTATTTATAAACACAACTGTTGATAAACCATTGATCAATTTTAATTAATGATTCTGAAATGCCAGAATTAAGTTTGCCAAATAAGAGGACACATACTTCTTCTAAATCATGGATGCCCTGCTGTTAGGTTACTTCTGGAATGTTATAGGTTGATCTAAAGAAGCATCAACTTCCTTAGATGGATTCCCAAGTGGTACAAATTCTCTCTCAGATGAGAACAGAATGTTTTACTGTATCAGGATTGCAGAAAAGATAATGACTTAAAGCTTTGTATTAGTCTATTAGCATGTAGAAGCTAAAATAACTTACCAAAATCTTGTCTGAAGAGGGCAAGGTGCCTTTGTAGCTTTATTACTTAATTGGAATGTCATCATGTGGTTAAAGGAACTTGTATATACAAACACCAATGACGTTATATTTTGAACGTCTTTACTTTTGATGAAAGTAGACATGTGGCTGCCTATAGTTAAGACAATACCAATAACTACTTTGGTATTGGACATTTGAAAGTAAGGTTTGGTGGTTAATTATATGCCTCATCATATTTTTAGCCAAAAAGATCTATGTTTTGAAAGTAGAAAGTGAACCACATTGTCCTAATTCACTTTGCAGTGATGTATGGTACGAAAAACCAACTCCTGGGAAGAGATGAGGTATTGCCTCCTTGCGTGATCTCATATGGTTCTATGAGATTACAAAGTTTTACTATTACTTGGAGTTTCAGGATGCAGTGAAGAACATGAAAACAACTTTGGATACTGCTAAAGCAAGGCTTGACTTGGCATCACAAATGAAATCCAATCTCATTTCAGAGATTACCAAGGTTTGCATATAGAAATCTCACGTCTTAGTTTCTGTCGTAGCAAGCGCATCCTTATTATGAATAGGTGTAGTATGAATATAACAGAACGTATTTTCGAGAAATTCTGGGAACCATAGACATTTCATTTTTTTAAAATCAGGATTGGTTTATGTATTTTGAGTTGAGTAAGAAACATTCACTACTTCTAGTTGCCTTGGCTCTGCAAATTATGTGAAGATATCTTCTGCTATGATTTACAATCGAAAATTGTTAGGTTCTTAAAGAGATGAGGTTTTGGAAAGTTCATTCTTAACTTACCTGAAATTCACAGTTAGTGAAGAAATGATGGATTTCTCCAAATTGTCTTTTCTCATTCACTTTAAGCATGTATAGACTGGTCAGTGTCATCTAATCTGGATGAGTTAAATGTTTGTTGAACATGCACTTAAGTTTCTTTTCAACTTTGAACTACTTTTTGTGGTCTTGACTTGAATGGTATAGGGCTCTGTGAAAGTGAAAAATCCATCACATTACCCTCCCAGCAACCCTCCCTCCCTGGCTGGCCGTGTGCCCCCCTTTCCAGCTTTTACCACCTCTTCCAACTCCACTTGCCGGTGAAAGTTAAGTTTTCTCATGATTATTCTCGGGAGTCGGTTCAAATGATTAGGCATTATTATTTAGCAACTCATGGTCACTTTTTCAACATCAAATCCTCTTGCACCTGGTTGCATGTTTAATACGTAAGTGTCTTGTAGAGGGTCCCAGGTTCAGTGGAGGGGCAGGTGCACTGCAAGGGCACTAAATTGGGTTGCTTCAGGTAAGTAGTTGGAATTAAACTCTATTTGAATATTAGTATATGAATTCCACCTAGTTATGGTGGACGAGATGAAGGCTAAAGACCAAAAAAATGCAAAAAGGCAGTGTTGAGATCCCCATGCCACTCTTGACCACCATCCTTGTACAAATGGGGTGAGTTCAATCTATATATAGTATAGAGGTGTCCATTTCTCATGCCTCTGCAGTGAGTTAACCAGTTTCCTCTATTTTGTGCCGCATAATGTCCCCTAGTGGGCTCTTCAATGGAAGCAGGGCCAGGGCTCCCTTTTCAAAATGTGCCTTCGAGCTCCTTTAGTTTTATGGCTAGCGTATAAAAATGTTTTTGAAATTACTACTTATCCCCCCTGAAAATCTAGAAGTATTCAACAATGAATGACTTTTGGCGTTTTCTTATCAACATTACTCTAAATAGCGCGATTCATGTTCATTAATTTTATTAATGTAGAATAGATAATATCAAGTTTTGCTTGAATAATTGTTTTATTTCTGTATAATTACTCTCTTGATAAGGTGTTATATATATATTTTTAGTCTAGTTTTTCTGTTTTGCATTATTTCAGCCCCCAAGTGTCAAGGTCCTGGGTCTACCCTGGAGGGAAGTGTCTCAATATCCCGGGGGTTGTACCTGAGGGAAGCACTATGTGGCCTTCGGTTCGTCCTATTATTCTTTTTTTTTTTGATAAGTAAAGAAAGTAATATTAACTTGTGCCAAAAAGGTGACACAACCTATGTACTCCGGGAGTATACAGTCAACTTGACCTAGCTAATAAAAAATCTGTCCATGAAATTTACAAAAGAATTATCCGCAGCCAATGTTGACTCGGAGCACCAAAGAAAAATAGTTTGAATAACCCGCTCCTTTAACCTTTCCACACTACGCTCCACATTCTCAAACACTGCCGTTCCTTTTGCACCACAAAGTCCAACATACTGCCAATAGAGTTACATCCCATAATACTATTATTCTCATCCTATTATTCTTATGCATGTACAAATGATACAGATGGGCCATTGACATAGCAATCAGGCATTGATCGCATCCGGACATAGAGAAATTAACGCATACCTCACCAAAGGCAGCATAGTACTATGGGTAATAATGCAAGTGGGATGAATTGAACCCAAAACCTTCCCAAAGGAAGCTTAAGCTGTTAGAAAAAGGCTCAACAATGTATATCATGCTCTACGCTTCCCCCTCACGTGTGACCCGTCCACACATGGAGAGATAAACCAACAAGCCTTTGTCCATACCTACTTCCCATCTTCAATCCCCTAAAACTCAATCTTGTCAAAATTATCATCGAAATTATCATCTGGATGCCCATCACTATCCTGAAGATCTCGCAATAGAAATGAGACTAAGTCTTGCTCGGCTGACACAGATAAACTATTTACTTTTTAGGTTTCCTCCCACCACAGATGAACTCTTACGTTTTAGGTTTCCTCCCACCACTTCTTGTCCAACTACTGGAGTTTGCTCGACTTTATCAGCTTTTTTCTGCTCTTCTTGTTGTTGCTTAATCTCCTCCACATACTTCCTTTCGTATGCAGCCACATGAGTGCTCACAAGAGTAAAGTATATTCTCCAAAATCTCCGATCTTTCATATACCATAGGCACATTTTGTATCTTAACCTTGAAACTTCCTTCACAGTTATGAGAACACGATTAGCATGTTTGTGCTGCCATTCTGAAAGATCTTGGTGAACATTGGAGATGGTAGCCACATCAGACGCAACAACATCATCTTGAATAGGAAAGTTTTGGAACTTAAAAAATGTGAGTCCATTGACGAAGTCTCAAGATCATTCGTGATACCGAACTTCTCAAGCTCCAAATCCGATGGCACATCTGCTCTAACCGAAGAAGTGGCAATTGAAAGCGTCAGAATTTGATCGGCGAGTGAGAAAGTGACAGTTTTAAGCACCCCAAATTTCTTAGAGGCCTCGGCGGCAATGACCCTTGAATACTTGGCGGTCTCTGAGAAGATGTCGATGATTTTGAAGGCGAAGTTGTTTTTAGGGATTGAGATCTCTTCGCTGCTTCTTCAGCAAACATCTTCGCTTTTACGCCAAAAGTTCTCCATTTTCAATTGTGTAGGAGCTGAGCAATTCTTTTTGTGTGTGCATAATAGTTGTTAGTATTGTATATACGCGATAAGTATCAAAAATACCCCTCTTAGATGCATATCGGTACATCATATGGTATGTGTTGTGTATCATATGTGCTGCGTGTATCGTGTGATACACCAGTGTATCGGAAATATCGTGTATCTTACGATACTTTAATACTTCTTAAGGGGGTCATTTGTAATATTTTTGTTCAGATTTTTTATAATTCACGCATGCAAGTGGCGTCTTCACACATCAGTACACAATTGATGAATTGAAGTATTGAACAATTTTGAAACAGATTTGTGGATTTTCTTTTCTCAAAAGGTGTGAAAGTTATTTATTCTATTACTTAATTTGACTAATAGTTGTCTATTAGTTTATTTTATAATTATTATTAATTTGCATCCAGTTGGTGGTCTAACGATTCTGTTTGGTGACAGAGGTCATACGCGTTTAGTTGTATTTGCTTCACTTTTTTTTTTTTAGAATAGTAACAACTTATGTTTTGAAATTTACAATTGATGGTTTGTCAAGCTATTTTTATTTATTTGTACTTGATCATAGTTTTTTTAATTGATATATATATATATATATATAAAAGTTAGCGTATCTTACGATGCACGATGCATATCCCGATATGTATCATAGAGATAGAATTCCGATATACGATATGTATCCCATTACGATACAGATGCTGATAATTCTAATTTTTGTCACTGTGGTGGATGAACTATTCAAACTGTAATTTTTACATAAACTATTCTGCTGATACAGGTAAAGCAATCTGTTGAGCTGGTGAAGTGTAGAATGAATGATTTTAAGGTAAGTAATTGCTAATACTATAGTAGTTCCATGTCTTTCCTTTAAATTTCTTTCTTTGTTTTTTCATTTGTTTACAATGGTTTATTGCCCTAGCATCTCTTCAGTATTTCCTGTTTTTATTTACTGGAGAGGATCTAATAAGCATCTTTTATTTCCTTTCTGAAGCGTGATGCGTTTGTACGCACAAATTCTTATCCTTTTTAAGTTTGTTCTGCTGTTATGGTTGGTTGATTTTATATAGATGGAGCTTTGTGAAATGGATAGAAAGACCCTGGAAGAGGAGCTTCAAGCTCTTTTTTCTGACCAATCTGGAGAATCGGAGTATTTGCAATCTTTACAAAACCGAATTGAGTTGCTCAAAGTAAGTACACTGACTGTGTCCTTTGTTGTTCAGTTTTGATCAACTAATCTTTCTGTCCTGAACTTTTACCCACTTTTCTATTTTGGTTACTGTCTGTTTTGTTTTTTTTTTTTATCTGAAGCTCAAATTAAATTTGCAACGTTGTTCCAATCACTAACGGCCATCACAAGAACAGACTGGAAATGCTGAGTTCGAGAACAGCATATCACTTTGAAAATTAATTAAAATATATTTCTAAGTGCGTGCAAGCTCGTCAATTCCTTTCTTTATATAACACACAAACATCACCCAAAGGTACCCTGGTTCCACCTTTTCACCACCATATTCACCATCACTCTCTCTAATTAAACCTATCTCATCACCACTGCCGTCATAGGTTAATGGAAATCACGCCAACCAACACACACCTTCTCCGTCTCTCTTTAGTTCAATTTGAGATCCCAAGAATTGAACCGAAACCCACCATACCATGGAGCTCCAAATTAAGAAAATTCCCAACTACAAAAAGGAATATTTGAAGCTCACATATGCAACCATAATTGAGCTGGAATTGGCAAATTAAGAAAAATCCCAACTAAAATTATCATAAAATTAAACAAAAAGTCTCCAGCGGTCCAGCCAACTTTTGACGTTCACACATACACACTCGTGCAAACACCGAGCCCTTTTTAACTGAATGATTTCAAATTCCATCTTTTTCATACATCAATTTCTTTCTAAAATCAATTTCCCATGTCCTAGAAAGCAAGCAACATCTTTAGAGAGAATTTTGGCTCGTGCCAAAAACTGATGAATTTACATAGGCATTGCAAATTACATATACAGGGCTTCATATCTGTTGCACCGTGGCTAGTTCTCCTGTAAAAATATTTTATACTTGTAGAGAGTTCAGAAGATGAAGTGGAAGACATTTGTTAGAGGAAGTACCAGAGTGGAAGAAGATGACGTAAATGGATCTGCTTTAGATTTGTTTATGGATAGAATTAAAGCAGGAGGATGTGGTGGTAGCAAGTCGGTGAGAAGAGTGTAGACAAGGAAGAAAAAGCTACTCAACTCAGCTCAGTTTTTGTCCCAGTTACTTTGGGGGGGTTGGGATCTGCTACAGAGAAGAGAAATATGTGATAGTAAAGAAATCTGTCCTTTGAAAAAGGTTTTGTCAATTAAAATTTAATATGCCATTTGGATTTTTTCTCCCACTGCAGCTGATGTGGTGATGTTAAAGTAAGCATGTCACTGCATTGGGTTATTCAGCTCATGATAGTTAAAGGGAAAACTACTGTTAGTGATTGGACAGTTTGGACTACATTGCAAATATATCTAAATTTTAGTGACACAAATATAGAAGTAGGGTGGTGCTATATTCCACCCCATTCACCCCATTTCTTCACAAAAGCCATTCCTCATGTATGCACAAAATGGGGTGTATAGAGTACATTATGGGGTGCATATAGCCCCACCCATAGTAGTATAATACTTAGATGTTCAATGACCAAGTAGAAAAAAACGTAGTGTTTGGGGGCAAAAAGATGTTTTTAGCCTTTCATATATCATGAAATGAGTCAGCGTAATTGTTTAGCTAAACACCGTGTCTTACTGCGTATATTAGCATACATTTAGCAAGTTTGCCCCATCACACAACTTAAAAATGTAATTGTGTGAAAACTCGTTGATATCCAAGACCGCCTTGGCTTCTGCAGGGGATTTCACACATGGTTAAATGCGGTTGCGGGAATGAATACATGGTGGAATTGGAGCTTTGTGCATAAGAAAAATGTGGCTACTGCTGGAAATTGACGAGATCTTGATACACTAGAAGAACAAATTAGAGGTGGGTACGAAAATTTTGTTGCTGGAAATGTATCTTGTAAGACAGGGAAATCCATTTTATAACCAACTTAGAAATGATATGATGGAAGTGATACTGTCATGGAGAAACATGAAATTGTTTCTAGTAATATCTGTATTCCTTGTGAATGCCTTCATCTGTTGTTCAGTTCTTGGCATACATATGATCTTGAAATCTAAGCTGGTCCTGCTTTGAATATACATGCATGAAATGAATTACTCCCTCCGACCTCCGTTCCTAAACAATTTTCCTCGTTTCTTTTCTTTTTTTTTTTCGTTCCGAAATAATTGTCCTCTTTCAAAACTTTTTTTTGGACCACTTTATCCTTACTTTTTCTACATATTTTATTTATGACCACATGCTCAAGGGTATTAAAGGAAATCACATATTACACCAATATTTATAATATATTCAATTACTTTTTCTTAAATGATATGTCGGGTCACAGAGGGAGTATCATTTATTAGGGGTAAATAGCCTCGTTGCATGCAGGGGTACCCGGGCTTACATCAGACCCTTTCCAAACCCAGTGGCAGATTTTTCTTTTTCCTTCTGTTATTTTACTTTTTTACTTGATGAGGTGTGATATAAATTATTTTATTTAAATTTTCTTAGAACATTACTTTAATTCATTTTTAATCTTGCTTAAAGAGGAACTCATGTCATGGCAATGGCCAGATGCAATCATACATAGAAGCACTTACTAAGTGTATATTTATCTTGAGGAATTTTTTTCAGAAGGCAACCTTTGATTTATAAGTCACTTTTATGCAACAGTAATTATTTTCGTTATCTATGAAGCATAAAGATATAATTAGGACCTCCACACCCCGTGGCGCCAAAAGAATAGAGAAATGTAAGTAGATCACATTATCCCGAGAGTCCGAGGGCGCTGCGGATATCATGGGTTTCATACCCGTTAGAAATGACAATGGTAGGGCTATCTTGAGGGACCAAGTCTTCCTTTTTAAAACTGTCGTCGCTGCGAAGAAGTGTCTCACTTGAATATTCCACAGAACCTTTTAGAATAATAGTCTTGTGAAGACCAACGAGCAGGTCTTCATAATCTGTATCCCCCTTTTCCCCCACGAACACACACATTTTGGAAAGATCAATTCCCCACCTGACAGAAAGATACCTGGGTGCATACTCAAAAACTGTTATGTTGATCAAGGAACAAAGCAACCTGATGATAGATAAAAACCCACACCACTCTATGCCTGACAATTAGGTGGGTTGTGTTGGGACGGATTGGTCGAAATGGGTTAGAACCCATTGAGACCCGAATATCAAATGGATCAAAATGGGTTGGGTGGAATCAAGTTATAATGGATAACATGGCGACCCGTTTAACCTGGATTTCCTCCAAAAATGTTCATATATTTATAGAGTAAAAATTAGCTGGGCAAAAATGAGTAACAGGTTTGGCTTGCTTTAACCCGATCCAAGCTAAGGCGTTAACATTTTTGGGTCAAAACGGGCTAGTAATGGGGTGGGTTGGGACATGTAATGGATCAAAACGGGTTGAAACTCATTAGAATCCTGAATATTAAATGGGTCAAAATGAGTCGAGTCGTGTTATTGCGAGTAACATGGTAAAACGATTCAACCCATTTAAACCCGGATTTCCACAAAAACCCATATATTTATAGTAAAAAGCAGTGGGTCAAAATGGGTAGCGGGACCGACCCGTTAATATTTTTTGGGTTGAACGGATTGCCCATTTTGACCCACAATTGCTAACGGGTTTGGTTGGATCAGGTAATTTTCAAGTCGGGTCCTGGGTTGTAATTGTCAGGCCTACGCATCACTGATGACATATACAAGGGGAAGAAATGAACCTTAGTGCTTGGGCTCTTGATGCAAATAATGGTATCACGTTTAACCTTGATGCAGAATGCGTGAAGACAAGGTTGCAACGAAAGCCTCTCATCCTCAGCCTCTGGCGCAGGTCATCAACCTTTCGAGTCTGCATTACAATTTACGTACAGGGGAACCATTAGTAAATTTGTTTATATCATCAAATATTTGAGGTGCTATTAAGCTAGTTCTTACCTTTGCTCCTGGCTTAATGCTATACGAGTAACATCGAGAACTACACGCATTTGCCTGTTCCACAACGTCATCCTCAGTTTCCCTCACAAGCCTCAGTAATGTTGTTCTCACATTCTCGCCAGGCCACCTATACTCGGTATGGCCTTCATAGTCCTCATCAATTACCAGATCCTGCTGTGGGCAGTACAGTTCACTCCCACTGCTGCATACCAATGCATCAAAATCATCGATTTTGACTGGACATTTCTCCAGTGCTTCCTCTATCTCCTGTAAAGTTAAGCCCGTTAATAATACAAGACCTATCTGGCCGGACTTTGCTCCTGCAGTTTGCATTATATTCTCAATGATTGTTGGTAAGGTCCCACTGTAGCCTCCTTTGCTATTGTAACAGTCAGTGGCAATAATATACAGTTCTCGTCTCTTTCCTGGACAGTAAGTAGAGCTGGGTTTTCCGTTAGTAATAGACATTCGGGTTAAGGTTTCAATGAGTTCCTTCTGTCTGGTTGCTGGATCAAGATCTCCATTGGATTTGAAGTCCCCGTCAATGGAGAATTTTAAGGACATGTCTTCAACGTCTCGCAGTGACTCACTCATGGGTTCTTCAAGAGTAGGCATGATCTGAAGACGGGTGGTGGGCTGGCGATTCCTGCAGTGCTCAAGATGGGATAGATAAATACGGCAGTGTTCTGGCCATGAGAAGCGGTGGATATTCTTTAGGCCATTTTTACGGCATTCAAGCCAGAGGTTTTTTTCAGCAACAAGCTTTAGGAGAGCATCTGCTATGGCTTTCTGGTCGTGGGGATCAACAAGAAGGCCATTGTTGAGTGCCTGATTAAACAATGAGTTCTTCGTTAGATTTACTAAAATGCTTTCTCACACTCTAGACTTGCTTGAAGCTGATAACAAAGTGTGTCGTGTGCTCATGGTCTAAATCAAATCCATAGGGAATAGTTTCAACCAGTAGGTTACTGCTGTGACCTTTTTTTCAATAAACCTAAGGTGACGAAATTTAGTTTGTTCCTCTCCGCATTACCTTCAGTATATCTACGGGCCCACCATTCTTGGTAGCAACAACAGGCAAACCATAAGCTGATGCCTGTAAGGAGTCAGATGAACCGTAAGAGCGTAGCTGTAGCTGTATTGATATGTATGACTGGAAGGCCTGCATAATAATCTTAATGTAGCTTGCATTACCTCGATAAGAGTCAGACCAAATGGTTCCACTAGAGCTGGGTTGATGAAAACACCCTTCAAAAGACAAAAGGTGCCATAGTATTACTACTGTTAGCTGCCTTTTATGTAAAAGAGAATTAAGTAATGATTACTAGAGTGATGAAATGTGGATTGAGTAGCTATACTTCCAGACAACCAAGTGGCCTGTGGCCGAGCCGAGTGGTGTTGAGAGTCGTTCCTCGAGGATTCTCGAGGTCGTAGTCTTCAAACGAAAAAAAGAAAAGAAGCTTTACTTCTAGCCAAGTTTGTCTAGTAAACTGTTGGCCATCTTCATCGTTTAAGGTCAAACGTGAATAATTAGTAGGCTGTGGTTTGGATGTTATGTTAGGAGCTGTTGAGGATGTGGTCGTTTGGTAGCTGGAGTGTAAACGAGGGCCCAACTTTCATTGAACCCTTGTTTCACAAAGATTAGGTGTTTCTAACTAATCAGCTTTCTCATCAAGTCCAGTCGTAACTTTACCTTAGTTTTTGCAGCCAGACGATATATCTCAGGAACGTCTGATTGTTTGTGATGCTTCGGATATGCCACTTGACCATACAGATCATATGTGTCGATGAGCTTAAGTACTGTGGTAAGAACAATAGAGCTGCTGTTTGACATATCTTCGATGTCATCTCGGTTACCAAGTATTAGTGTCTGCAAAATTTTAGCAGAAGAATAGCTATTAGCATGTAGTTTAAATCTCTGATGAGAAATTAAGTAGTTGCAGCCAGTTGTAGTGAATACCAAGTTGGCTAGTTCTCTAAGGGGTTGGCATTCTCCAAAAGCCTTGAGTAACGTGGTAACGTTTTTCTTTGGATCTGGACGAGACAATGCAAGTATCATTGGCTTGTGAGGGTTTGTGAAAAATCTCATTATCTGCATCAAAAGAAAGTCCAAACATTTGTTTCAGGTTACCCTGAGCAAAATTGCATTATCAGGTGGTGATGTGAAAAAAGAAGAAGCATGGTCAGTAAGGTTAGATTATCAAGGGGATTTCTGAAAACAGTTAAACGGAAACACGAGACAATGCATATGGAAGAGAAGGATGTCCGTCTAACCTCGGACCATATAGAAGGTATAGGCCTTTTGATTTGAGCCTTGTCGGTGCCAATCAATGAGGCAAGATCTCCTTCTTCTAATGAATCATGTGTTGTGACATAGCTGAAGTCCATTCCTGGTGGGATAACCTATCAATCATGGTGTTGCATGAAGCATGATGATGTTAGCTTTGGACTCGTACACACATGATTGTGAGTGAGAAGCAAGTAGGCTAGAGACTAGATAATAGAGTGTGGGTATACTTATACATACCACCATCCTTGGCATATAACGTCCAAGGCAGCTTACTCCCCTCCGTTTGCGGACCCTAAGTTTTCTCTCCAGCTTCACATCAAATCCATCATACAAACCCCATTGCTCTTCGATCTCCTGTCTCGTGCTAGTCACGACCATTTCGGCAGCATCTAATCCCAACTCTTCACCTTCGATCCTCCTCATTATCTTGTAGGTGGAATTGATGTTTTCCTTGGACAACCTCCCCTGTTTCAGTAATTGCTCAAACTTGTTCCGTCCCAAAGAGTGTCCTGTTAGAACCATAGGCACATTTAGCGACCCTGACAAACGTGCCGCCACTTCCCCAGCATCTGCATAGTGCCCATGAATTACGTAGGGCCACATTGGCTTCCCGGCCCCATAAAATTGATCTCCTAATGCTCTTGCCATGTTCACTATGTGGCTCAAAGCCCCATCAACAAACTCAGGAATGTAAGGCCACAGCGACTCTTTTACTATGTACCTGCCGAGAATTCCCAGGTCAGTACTACACTGCACTAAACTTTTTTCTTTTTGTTTTAACTAATGCCTTTTTTGAACGTAAATGCAGCGAAAACTCCATGTTCGAAGACAAGAGAAGAATGCCTCCGGGTCCGGGGTAAAGGAGGAGTGATTAACCAATCAATTTACTTACTTATTACGGGGTCCACACGGGAGTCTAATGATGTAGGCCCCACAACTGCCGAAACCATCTGTCGGGCATGACAGCATTTCAATTGGTTCACCGTAGCTAGAATCAACGTCTGGACATGCAATTTGTCGAGTCAGAAGATCAACCCGGTGAACTCCTTTCATGTTGGCGAGTGCTCGAGCTAGCTCCACCACGTATTTCACCTTCATTTTTTACATAAACGTCAAGAAGGATCATGTTTTAAAAGAGTACAATGAATCAAGTAGACTGCAGTATTTTTACCTGACCACCGGTATCAGAATCTCTTCCCAGTTCCATGTTTTCCCCACGAACGAGTCCGTGAAGACTATGCCAACAATTGCGAGGCATTAAATTTGAATATTTTCAGATGTTTTCTATTTAGTGCCGTGATTGAAAAGTGGAGTGCTGCTAGCATTTCCTGGAGGAGTAAAACTATATCGAGGGCATGTATTTGGTACCTTATCAACACAATGTAAAGTTGCTTCCTAGATCTATTATTGTCATCGTCAGACCACATTTGCATGTCAGAATTGATTCTTGAAAGCTTGTCAGATGAAGAGTCTACTAGCGTTTGAGTAGCGGAAATGCTTTCCTTCTCCTTCTCGCCTTCCGAGAGCTCGGAAAGATCTTCTGCGGCATCATGACGGCCCTTCTCCCGCTCGAGACGTCGTTTCGCTAGTTTTTGTGAATCATCCCAAGCTATCTGTTACAAGTTTATCATAACATTAGCATGTATATGTACGCCTCTCTTCACAGCTATCAACTACCTAGGTACAGATACATTGAAGATTTACTCCATAGTCAATAACTCGTTCTTTGATGAAACCTCTGAGGCAGTTCTTTCTCTGGATTAAAAGAAAGAACTATGAACTCAACAGAACCTTGTTCTTTTGTTTTATAATTGAATTGAAAATAAAAGTACAAGGTTAATAGGCCAAAAACTGCGTTGTGCATCCCTGACCATCATTATTAGTGGAATGTCATGTCATTCGGTTAAAAAAATGCCCCATCCGCCTTTCAAAAGGCAATGGTAACCATCTTTGAACCAATTCTTTCCAATACACTGGTTTACATCGATGACGTACTCCTATTCTCTCCTGATGAAGAGTTCCATGTGGCCTTACTCTCCCAGTTCTATTCCCTGGTAACTCGGTACGGTATTATGCTCTTGGAAAAGAAAATGGAAGTTGGCGTTTCATCCATTGATTTTCTAGGAATGAAGATATATAACGATAAATACCAACCCCAGCCCCACATTGTTCAAAAAATATAAAACGTTACTACAAAAAGTATGCTAGTCGTTTTCAAGAAAGGAACTTCACTTGATATTTTCTTTCTTGGCCATTTTGTTTTGTTTGCCATGGTATTCTAGGCCAAAAGCACGAGGCTAATCTCGAATCGGGTAAGATCACAAGAACATTAAGCTCTCTCTATCAAGTTTTAATCCAGTTAAAACAGTTTCATATCTATCGATTTACGAAAGTAAAGTGAAAAACATTCTTAAGAGAGTTTTGAATTTCATGAGTTGAAGAGCAAGTTATTACTATAAATTGAAAAGCAAGTTAATTCACAAGTTGTAATTTCATTGTCGATCAATTATACTCTCCATGTTCCTAAATAATTATCCTAATTTTTTTTTCGTCTGTTTAAAAATAACTGTCTAGTTTTTACACTTTCCTTTTTAAGAAAAAAACATGCTTACTACTTTATCCTTAGATTAACTTGTTTTTTAACGAGTTTATATATATATATATATATATATATATATATAGAGAGAGAGAGAGAGAGAGAGAGAGAGGACCTGCTTCTTTTTACGGGCAAGATGCCAAATACGCCAGCACATATTCTCAAGCCTATTACTCCGTTCCCGAGTATTCCTTGTTGCTATGACCTGCACATTTACATATATACCCCTTTTAAAATCTCATATTTATTTTGTTATCGAGTATAGTATGTGTATAATATATTTACATACCGTATGTATAATTGAAACAATTCTTTTGAATCACATCTGAATCAAATGTAGGTCTTGTTTGGTGTAGCGTTTTGAAAATGCTATATTTTCAAAACGCAGCGTTTTTAAAATGCAACATTTTCAAAATACATATTTTTTCTTGTAAACACGTTTGTGAAACTATTTCAAAACGCTATTTTCATAATCATAGTAGCTGTAAACGCTGTATTGAACCACTTTTAAAGAGAAAATACTATGTTTTTTTACCAACGTTTGGGTCAAAACGTTCCATCAAACAAACACTTAATTTTGAATTAAAAAAATATTACTCCCTCCTTTTTCAAATAATTATCCTTTTTTTTGTCCGTTCTAAAATAATTGTTTTCATTTAGAACATTCATTTTTAGGAAAATACACAAGGGTAATAAAGGAAACAACACACTACACCAATATTTATAATACATTCAATTACTTTTTTTTAAACAACGTGTCAAATAAAAATTGACAATAATTTAAAAACGAAGGGCGTATTTGTTACTGCTCATACTTTTTGAATAAAAACACGAGTGTATATATGTTTAATCGTGCTTTCATCGACTACTAACTCTCAGTTACTTTTCGATAAATAAATAAAAATATTAAAATAATAGCTTTAAGATTTTGTAATGGTATAGAAGTGAAAATATTAAGATATTTAAACTTAAAAATGATGAAAAGATTAAGACATCTATAAAAATTATGTCGTATAGAAGTATTTTTCATGTTCACGTGGAACTCTTCGTTGTAACTTTAAATTTTGTATTTTGTATTAAACTTGTAATGTATTTTTTTATTTCCTTACTAAACTTTTTTTCTTTTTGAAGTTATATATATATATATATATATATATACATAAACACACACACACACACACAAGAAAGTGATAAATAAATATAGCAAAAGCTAACCATGAATATGACATCTTCATGTCATAGTGTTCTCGTGAGATTTCTGAAAAACATGAAACCATGAAGGTTTCAACAACTTGCCTAGTAAAAGCTATATACAGTTTGGAAGAATCATAGTAAATATATTTTCATTTAGGTAATAATAATAATAATATTATTATTATTAATATTAATTATAGGTAAATTAGAATAAAAAATATTAGTTCTAATGAAAAGTTTTTCTACGTAAACATAGTTAAGAGATAGGCAACATAGTTTCCTTTTTTGGAATTTTGTATCAAAAGATAAGAAATGTACAAGAGAGAGAGAGAGAGAGAGAGAGAGAGAGAGAGAGAGAGACCTTAACCCAAGTTCTATGGAGATCAGACTCATCGAAGCCATTAACAACTTCTTCAACAAAGTACTTGGTTGGACTAAAGGGCTTCTTGTCTTCCTTTACTTGGCGTTGAAGCCTTTCGAAATTCAACTTGTGTTCATCGAACGTCGAGGGGGATCTTTTCCGGGCACTATTGTTCGCTCCACCACCATCACCTCCACCACTACTTCCGACGTCCAAAATCGCCTCCAAGTAGCCGTTTATCCATTCGTTCCGTGCCATCGACCGATCGATCTCCACTAGTAACTCTGCCTTTCCTAGCTATATAACTAGTACCCTACTTATGTGTGTGTTGTGTGTGTGTGTGTGTGTGATGAGTTAGGGTCATGGGACTAATGGCCAAGGGAGGTTGTTTTACTAGGAATAGGTAGTAACAAAGGGGCACTTTTAAAGGTCTACAAATTTCAGTTTTTATAGCACTTCTATAATGACTTTATTTTTTTCTTAAAAAATGGAACATAAAAATCTCTACCCTACCCTACTCTCTCTCTCTCTCTCTCTATCTTCCCCACACACGTAGCATAAGTGTAGAATACGAATTATGCTGGATATTAACCCATAAGTCCATATTCTTTACAAGGCACAATAGCCATGAGTACCACTTTGGTTTCCTTTATACAGTTGACAAATGCAAAGGAAAAAGAGAAGAAGAAAAACCAATATTTTTGTTATGAGTAGGTCTCTGGGAGACCGTCTTACGATCTTAATTTGACGAAGTCACACTTTTTTACAACCTAACCTACTAACATATGATTGGTCGGATTAAGATGATTAATAGAAAATATTCATAAGATCGTCTTTGTTAAGTTTTTACCTTTAGGCAAGATTATCATTAGACCTAGCAGTTACAACCAAAAACCCGTTAACCCGCCCAATCCGACCCGTTATTATTTATTATTTTTTTTGTCGAAATGGGTAACATATTTCGACCCAAAAAAATTAACGGTTCGCTTTGGATCGGGTTAAAGCGAGCCAAACCCGTTACCTATTTCGACAAATTATTTTTTTCTATATAAATGTAAGTTTTTTAATAAAAAATTATGGGTCGAAATGGGGCGACCCATTTTGCCATATTACACATTGTGACCCATTTAATTTTGGGTTATAACGGGTCACGACTCATTTCGACCCAACTCATACTCGATCCAACCCACCTAATCGTCGGCCCTGATTATCATTGTAAAAATTATGGTAAGATAAAACTTTTATTTTTCAAAAATAAATTTACGACCTCTAAGCAACTCGTTCCAATGAAATAGGCTCGAGTGTTGTATTACTTTTAAGAGGCTCTTGAAAGGAGAACAATAATCATAATTATCATGGTTACAATTAATTTTGGTAAGATAAAATTATTTTTCTTTCAGTAGAAGGAAATAAATTGGAATTTACAATTGTTTATTTATAGAACTCCTTCAAAAATTAAATTTACAACCACGGATTAACTCATTCCAAAGAATATATGAATAATTGCGGGCCGGTCCCCTTTCTTAAGTTTTCAATCGCTCTAGACCCGTGGCTTTTTTTTTTCAAGCGAAAAAAGTCACTTTTGTGGGTGAAAAGACTACGATACTCTTAATGAGTCTGAGGCGCGCTACAGATCATTTATACAAGTATATCACCATACATCAATTTTTACACCGCGATGCAGCAATTTAATTACATAATTCAATTCCATTGGGTTAGTCAATCTCGCCATCTAAAAGAGGTGGATTGGATTGGGTTGAGTTGATATTTCTTAGGCTCGTCCCTTTTTTTGGGCTGGCTCATCCCATCCCACCAAATAATGGGTTGAAGTCGATCGTGGGTTGGCTCGTCTAAAGTTGTCAAAATGACTTGGGACACGTTGAGTTAGCTCGTCCCGCCACCTAAAAGAGGTCGGTTGGATTGATATTTCTTAGGCCCAACACTTTTTTGTGTTGACCCGCCCCGTCCCGCCAAATAACGGGTTGAAGTGGGTTGTGGTTTGACTCGTCCCACCAACCCACTTTGATATCTCTAAGAGGAAGATTTTTTTTTTTTATTTTTGAGAGAGTAGGGTGTAATTTGATGAATGGCATGTACAAAAGTATTTAGATAGGGGGTATATTTATTTATAATATTTTTTAAACCTACAAAATACAAAACTAACATAACTCTCAAAAAAATATTATTTCATAACCTCTTTTGAGATGAATTGTCTATAATACATTTTTAACTCTCAAAACTAATATTATGAGCTTTAGGTCGATCAACTCGACCTTCGGGTCGATCAAAGGTCGATTTAATCGACTTTTGATCGACCTTATTATCCGAATGATATTTGTATTTGTTCAAATTATTCCAAAATTTTAAATGGTCAAAGACTATGAAAATATATTGTACGGATCAAAAAGTCATACATCGTTTTGAGCTTGAGGGTAAGAATATTTTTTAGTTGAGAAAGAGAAGGATGCCATCTAATGAAGGAGAGGTACAAAGGTATTTAAATATGAGTCAAGGGTAAAACTGTACATTATCTTTCAAGTCGGGGGCAAAATGATAATTATCTTTTTCCTCATGCTACATTTAACACGTGTACGTTTATAATTCAACTATTTCGAAAATGGTTTTAATATTTGTTAAAACTCAATTTAATAAGCATTAAATGATCTCAAATCACCAAACAAGGATTTAGGCGCTTTTCCAAAGTATATTCCATCTTTTCCATAAAAAATATCCACATTTTGAAAGTTTAATAATTAAAATATATATTAATGTAAATAAAATTAGTTATAATTACAAAAATAGTTAGGAGTAAGTCTTCTGTAAAAAGTCTTACAGATTTTTATTCGTAAGACCAAATTTTACTCTCTCATAATTCAACCAACCAATACACAGTAGATCAAGTAAAGAGGATCGGTCTTAACAAAAAATGACGGTAAGACCATCTTTTGAAGTTTTTGTCAATAGTTAAACACAATCAGTATGCTTACACAAGTGGAAGATAAAAATAAAATATTATTAAATTACAAATATAGAAAGTAAATCATTTAAGTAAAACGTACTAAAATAAAATAGTCGTTATCATGTGACTTGTTGCGTTTGAAAAGAAAACCATGTTATCATGCATATTTTTATTTGTTATATAGGGTTATTATTGAACAACAAATCATGTTCTTCATTAGGTAGCAATAGGGGTATAAGTGTGAGCCACTTAATCGTGAAATTGAATTGAATCGAATGATTTGGTTTGATTTTAAGTTAGGGCGATTCAATTTAGATTTGAAAAAATTATAAATCGATCGGTTCGGTTAAGTTTTATTTTTTGTTTTTGGTATCAAATCAAATCGAACCACTATTTTAATATAGTTGCATATTAGAATTCGTAAGTAATTCTAATTTCTAGTATTTTATATTTTTCAAATAATACAAAGGACCAAACCAAAGTAGATATGACAATTGGATGGGCTGAGTTGGATTTGGGTTGGGTTGGAATGAGGAATGAGTAATAGATTGAAACATGTCGAAACCCGTTAGAACCTATATATCAAACGGGTTGGGTCGAAATGAATCGAGTTGAAACGGGTAATGGGTTAAAGCAGATCGACCTCTCAACCCAAGATTTTCCCCCAAAAAATATAAATTTATAGCATAAAAAGTCGCGGGACGAAATAGGTAACGGGACCGACCCGAATTAACCTAACACGACCTATTAATATTATTGGGTCAAAACGGGCTATCCGCTTCAACCCAAAAATATTAATGGATTGGGTTGGATTGGGTGAATTAATTGATAATGTGTTACAATTGTCGGACCTAGACCAAAACAACAAAACACTAATTCACATTAAAAAAAATTAAAAACCAAAAAAAGTAGTGGGACTATTTGCTTTCAAATGGATGGAATATTACTTTACATAAGAATTATCTTTAATCTTTGTTCCCCCAACTCCACCCCCAACCCCCCACACACACACACTAAGTTGCACTTTGAGATTTCAAAACTCTAATTACTAACTTTGACTTTCATATTTCTTGTAAATTGTACACACCTTGTATATTTTCTTACATGACACTAGGGGTGTGCATGGGCTCTAAATACACGGGCTTTGGCATAGCCCAGTATGCGCCCATCTAGCCATGGGCTTCAGTTTTCAATGCCCAGTATAGTGGGCTTCATGCGGGCATAAAATTGATGGGCTTTCATGGGCTTTGACGGGCATTACACGGGCACGGGCTTTGATGGGCTTATGGATTGAATTATATGTTTTGATATTTTTATACCTATCAAACCTTGGGCTTTAAAATTAATTCAATGCATATCGATTATACCCATAAAAAATTTAAACTAGCATGAATAGTTTCTAGAGATTAAATGAAATAAACATTTATTCTCCCAACTCTAAAGTTCTCAACCTTAAAATTTTCAAGTCACAACTTAAACTTTAATATTAAAAGTCCTAAATTAAAAATTAAAATTACAAGTCCCAACTACAAATTTAAAATTACAAAGTCCCAACTTCAAATTTAAAATTATAAGTCCCAACTTCAAATTTAAAATTACAAGTCTCAACTTCAAATTTAAAATTACAAGTCCCAACTTTAAATTTAAAATTAAAAGTCTCAACTTCAAAAGAAATTGGAATAGGCAAAAGCTAGCAAAAAGTCGATGAAACTAAAAATCCATCAACTTGAGGTCAAACATCCTTCAATCCATCAACTTGAGTAACCATGAAAAATCATCTACATGAAACAAAAAAAGTTACATAAAAATTATGAAACAAACTAAAAAAACAACAAATCAAATTGGCAAAAGCTAGCAAAATGTTACCTTTTTAAATTTATCTTCATCAATCAATCCTCATCGAAACAATTTGCACGAAACTTGGGTCGACTTTTCAATTCATCTATAAGATAAATCAAATTAAATGTCAAATAAGAAAATCAAAATGACAAATACATAAGTAAAAGTTAATAATAATTGACATTTTTTTACCTAATTCAATCTTCTCAAGTTGCTCTTGCAATTCCTCCAAAACTTGAGCTTGTATAATTTGACTCTCAATATCAACTGGAGTATTACGAATCCAATCTTGTGCACATATCAATGCCTCCGCCGTCTTAGGAGTAAGGGAACTCCTAAAAGGATCTATGACCCTCCCCCCCGTGCTAAATGCCGACTCACTAGCAACGGAGGAAATTGGCATAGCCAAAACATGCCTAGCAATTTGTGAAAGGATTGGGAATCTCGAAGAATTGTTTTTCCACCAAATTAACAAATCAAATTTTTCACTCATTAATTTTTCATTTTCAACATGGTCCCCCAAATAAATGTCAACTTCCGTTTTCCCAACTTCATTTTCTTCCTCAAGATGTTTTAAGAAACCATCTTCCAAATCATCAAGTTCCATTTTACTTGCACTTGAGGAAGTAGTACCATCACCCAAATTTGTTTTCACCTCTTTACTTTTATAATGATCATACAATTCAATCAAAGTTTTCTTCACTCTTTCCCCCATTTCTTTAGCTCTTTCACTATTCTTCCCATAAATTCGATTAAAACAATAATTCACATAAGCCATTTTATGACGAGGATCTAAAACCACGGCAACATGCAACAAGTAATTCATATTTTCCATGTTATCCCAATACTTGTCATATTTCGCCCTCATTCTTATAGCAATGTTTCTTGCAACTATATCATCATTGTTCATACACATTTTTCCCAACTTACAATGCAAAGACACAAGCTCACCAAAAATACATTGGATGTTGAATACTTTGACCCGAGATTTTCAATGTCATTTCATAAAATATTTGCAAGAAATCAACAAGATGACTAACTTTTTGAAAATCTTCAACCGTTGGTGCCCCCACAACCCTTGCTTTCTTTTTCTTCCTTGTTCTTGTATTATCTTCAAAAATTTCCTCATCCCCACCAAAAAAGTAATCTACATACTTCGAATCTTTACCCATCTTATCAAAGACTAAAGCATATTTTGTGGCGGTTTCTAGCATTAAGTAGGTGGAATTCCACCTAGTATCAACATCAAGAGATAATTTTTTACTACACTTTATGCCAACTTTTTCAACACATGACTCAAACTTTGCAAGTCTTGCGGGAGAAGACCTCACATATCTCACGGCATTTCGAATCCTCACAATTTCCTCCATATGTTCCTCCAAACCATCCCTCACAACAAGATTGAGAATGTGGGCACAACATCTCAAATGCAAATACTTACAATCTAATATGGAATTTGACCCACTAAGTTCATCTTTCAAAAACTTAATGGCACCATCATTAGATGAAGCATTGTCAACCGTAATTGTGAAAATTCGATCAATACCCCATTCTCTCAAGCATTCATTAACCAATTTCCCTATTGTTATCCCCTATGATTAGCAATTGGACAAAAGTTTAAGATTTTTTTCTCAAAGTCCAATCATCATCTATCCAATGAGAGCCGTGAGACAAGCGTAGTTGATGTTTTGACATGAAGACCAAGTATCCGTAGTAAGAGAAACTCGTTGTCCCTTCAAAAGAATTTTTAATTTTAATGTCTCTTCTTTGTAAATTTTCAAGCAATCTCTAGCAACCGTCCAACGAGAAGGAATTTTGAAGTTGGGGTTCAATTCCCAAAACATCTCCCTAAGCCCCTCATCATCCACAATACTAAAAGGCTTATTATCTTTTATGCACATCGCTGCAAGAGTCCTTCTAGCCCTATCTTGATTAAATGAATAATTTGTGATGCTAACTCCAACTCCATTACCCCCCTCTTTTAGTTCACTCTTGAACTGCAAAGTCTTTTGTCTTTTTCCATCTTTTATAGTCCCCTTTAAACCCACAAAACAAGGTGATGTTGTACAAGTTTGCTTTAAATGTCTCCCCATAGCATTTGTTCCATTCTTAATAGGATCGAAATTAAAGGGTTTCTTGCAATAAGTACAAAATATCTTCTTAGGATAAGGTTTAGTCTTCGGCCTCTTAAAATGATCCCACACCCATGAAGTGACTTTAGGATCACAATCATTCTCCCCATCTAAATCAATCTCAACTTTTTCAATAGTTTTCTTTTCTTTCTCAATAATTTCTGTTTCCATCTCTGAAAAAAAAATCAAGACAAGACACAAATAAATCATTTAGGGCAAAACCCATAAAGCAAATTCATTTTAAAAATATAAATTATTAGGCCTTATGAAGAACAAAAAAAAATGAACTGAAGATGAAAAAAAAAAAGAACCGATGATAAAAAATAAGAACTCATGATCAAAAAAATAATTAACTGATGATCAAAAAATAGGAGATATATACGTGTATACATCATGAGATTCAATATCGCGAGTCACGTCACTATCTTGGACTCACAGAACCAAACGCAAGACAACAATATATAACATTGACTAGAGACTAGAGATTCAAAGAATAGAGAGAGAGAGAGAGAGAGAGAGAGAGGGTACCGTCGATCTTGAAGACTTCAGTCGCCGGAAAAATCGTCAGACTTGGAAGTGTAGAGACACAGATGACCGATCTAAGGGGAAGGAGGGCTCAACACTTGACTAAAGACGAGAGAGACGATGGAAAATCGGAAATGAGTGCTTGCCGTTGCCGTTATCGTTGTCGCTTGGAGTCCTCTTGCCGCCTTGCATGCGCCGTCAGTCGTCACAATGAACTAATGAAGTGAATGAAAATTGAATACCGCGAACAGACGAACTGTGAAAATTGAAATAGTGTGGCGGAATCCTAAACGGCAATGAGTGAATGATGCCGTGACAGGCGTGACTTACTAAGTTACTGATGTCTAATTGTATACCATATATATATATATATAATATATTATATTAATTTTAAAGTTAAAGTAATAATATATATAATATATATATTAATTCAAGTAAATGACACATTGTCAGATTGTCTTGTCAAAAAGTCTGTATACATGCCGGCCCATTGGCCATTGCAAACAGCCAAACATTGCAACTGTCTTAATTATTCTCTACGGAATTAAAAATTTAATATGACGGAGTAATAATTTATATTCCTGTAATTAATATAAGAGGATTTCGTACTGTGTTGATTTGCACTAGTGATGCGATAGTCTGATGACTCTGATCATATATAGAAAATAGAAATAACTAGTAAGTACTAAGTAGTAACTATAAAGTCAACTAGGCTAGCCAAGGTCTTCAACTTTTTAAAAGCAATGGATTGGACTAAACAAATAGTAATAGTGTAATACAATACTTACTGTGACGTGAAAGTAGTAGTTTTAAATTTTTAATGTATTATTATTATATTTATATATTATATATAATTATTAAAAATGTAAGTATTGTAAATAGATGGGCCGGGCCGGGCACAACGGGCATTAAAAAAATAAGAGCCCAATCTTGCCCGAGCCCATGGGCATCCCTCACTTTAAAGCCCAAAACTGATGGACATTTTACGGGCATGGGCATTGCGGGCATGGGCATTACGGGCAGTGCGGGCCTTATGGGCTGTTGGGCGAGTTTGCTCACCCCTACATGACACATTACAGAAGCATTATGTTTTATATTTAAAAAATAGATTGAAAAAAGGGTGAATATATTACATCTTGAATAATTTAGAAAATGAATATATTTTCTACCACAATATTTTATTTGTACATATATAATGTCTTATAAATATTTTCTAAAACATTTTAAATCAAAATTAAAATGCTAATAACATATTCTCTACTTATAACTAGTTTCCAGAATTTCTAAGGTCATCGTTCGGCTCAAACAACTGCACCAGATGCGAGTCTTGGTCTGCTCTCATGTTCGTCAAATAGTCTGTGCACGCGTTGCCTTCCCTAAAACGTGTTCTATGGTACTCCTTGTTGCCTTTAACATGAATCGTCGTATTGGTGAAACCAAAGATTTCTTTGATAAGATTGTGAGATTTGATTTTTCCTATATATAAGAAAAAAAATTTAAAAATTGTTGTTGGCTACTTAAACACATGCACGAGCATGTAATTGTATTACTCGTTTTTTTTTCACACTCATTAAACACGTAAACGACACAAATATAAACCATTCCCACAATCCATAAATCAAAATTAAGTTGAAAAATGAACACAACCAAAAATTGGCCTTAGTAAAGAGATGGGATGAATTACATGGGAAAAGTCGTATATACCCTTTGAAAACCAATCTCATGCATGCATGCAAATTGAGAATGCTAAGGTGATCTAAAATTGGAGTAGAAAACAAACCTCGTATTGAGCTTAGGCAGTTGAGTGGAAGGAGATTTTTTGAGTGGTAAAGAGAAGTGTGTAATCATATGATTTATTATTATTATTATTATTATTATTATTATTATTATTATTATTATGAGAGAAAGGGTGTAATCTGATGAAGGAGAGGTGCAAATTTATTTAAATATGGGCCAAGGATAAAACTGTAATTTATCTTTCAAGCCAGGGGTAAAATGAGAATTCCCTTTTTCTGCGTGCTACGTTTAGCATGTGTGTATCATGATTCTAAAGTCGAAACTAAAGAAAAATGCCTTAAAAAAGCCTAATTATTTTTTTCTTTCTTATGATATGGCAAGTGAGTAAAAAAAAAATATCATTATTCAATAAAACAACGTAAAAATCAATTTGATTTATATCATGCATGATATTAATCAACATTCTACATTTTTTAGGTATAAAAATCAAGTATAAATAGTTCTTTAAAAGATAGTGTTGCTATCAACCAATCACATGTCTTTAAAATAAAACATTAGTCATTTTAATTACAAAACTAAAATTTGTGTTTACAAAATTTAGCGTATAGTTAACATGTGATAATTTGTATTTTAGAAAAAAAAATCTTATCAACAAACATATTTTCTTGGCCACTAGTGTAAAAAAAAAGTAATTACACCACTGGTGTACGAAAGTTTTACTCAAGAAATATATAAATCTATACATATATGTATTTAAAGTTGGTGAGGATGTCTTATGATGTGGCATCTCATCTATTTGTTAAATCTTCAATACCTATTACTTTTAAAGGATAAGTGTACCATTAGTCCCTGAATTTTAACCAAGTGCATCATTAGTCCCCAAACTTTTAAAAGTTTCACCACTGACCTAAGTAGGTCTTTTTTGCTCATCGGAGGTCCCTAGCCCTAACACCGTTTGTTTATTTCTGTTAAGTGAACATGTGCCACTCACATGCACAAAATAAGGGAGTTATGTGTAACATCATCAAAATAAGGGGGTAAAGTGAATATAAACCACTCCCTCTGCTGCCGCTATGTACGTGCTGGGCAACGAGAGTTCAGATCCACGGTCTTGGCGGTGGTGATGAAGACTCCAGCGGTGGGGAAAGAGGTTTTGAGTTGTATTACGATGATGGAACCCGTTCGGGGATCCAACCTTTACCCGCGACCATGATGGAGTTTTTGATGGGGTCAGGGTTTGACCGATTGCTAGATCACCTATCACAAATTGAAATTAACGGACTTGGTCGGTTGAAGCAGTCGCCGGCGTCGAAAGTCGCAGTTGAATCGCTGTCAACGATTGAAATATCTGACAGACACGTGAACACCAAATCACACTGTGCGGTTTGTAAAGAAGCATTCTCTCTCGGCTTTGAAGCTCGCGAAATGCCATGCAAGCACATCGACCATTCCGATTGCATTCTACCTTGGCTATCTCTCAGTAACTCGTGCCCTGTCTGCCGTCACGAGGATCTATCGAACCAAGACGTAATGGAGAGTCAGAGTAATTCTTGTCGGTTGTAATCAGAGACAAATGCCCATAATATGGAAGGAAATTCAGGGGCAAAGCCTTCAGTATCACCCTTGAAGGAGAAATCAGGGTCGAAAGAGAGAATGCAAGCACAAAAGATGAGGACTTCTCAAATCAAGATGGAATGGCGAGCAAAAGTAATTCAAATAGGGTGGAACCAGAGAAGAGAAGCAGGCTGATAGCGCGGAGGGAAATTATAAGGCGAACCATTTAGTGTCACCTTTGAAGGAAATCAGAGACAAATGAGATTGTACCTTTTCCAGAGCAGGTGGGACTCGATCCTGAAGAAGTCATCATGTCCACACCTTTTACAACAGTAATACCAGGTTTTGTGTGTACAAGATGCCAAGGTAGGTTTGTTGGAAGAAGACAATGAGGATATCTCAGTGTGGGCTCAAAGGAAAGTAAAGGGCTTTGGGAAATTCTTAGGGGTATCATATACAGGGTACGAAGAAAAAATATTAAAACTGTTGTTGGACATTGAGAAGGGTTGGAGATCAGTGGGAAACGAGAACAAGAGTATCAAAAATTAGAGATGAGTTGTTTCCACCCGAATTCCTTTCACCTTCTTCCATCCTCCCTCTTTCTTCCTCACTAAATCCACCACCCAGTTCTCCACTGTCGCTTCCGTCGCCACCACTCTCGCGAGCTTGATGAGCTGTAGCGGCACCATCGCCGGAATTACCCAGTAGGCCAGGAAGAAGAGATAACATAGAACAAATTAGGGAAAAAAAATTAGAAATGAAAAAGAATTTTTTTTAATAATGTTATACATTGCCCCCTATTTTGATGATGTTACACATAACTCCCTTATTTTGTGCATGTGAGTGACACATGTTCACTTAATAGAAATAAACAAACGATGTTAAGGCTAGGGACCTCCGATGAGCAAAAAATGTCTACTTAGGTCAGTGGTGAAACTTTTGAAAGTTTGGGGACTAATGATGTGCTTGACCAAAGTTCAGGAACTAATTGTACACTTATCCATACTTTTAATTATTACCAATAACTATGATATAAGTTATTAAACTCTTCGATGCTTATAGTAGTTTAATCTTTTCTATTGGTTATAGTAAAAATCTTAAATCTAAAAACTTTTAAAATTAATATCCATTTATAACCAATGTAATTTACATCTATTCAATTGGTAATAATAGTAAAAGTCTTTTATCAAAACACTTTAAAACCAATTTCACTTTCTAACCAATGTGTAGAGCTGGCAAAAAAAACTAAGCTCATCTAATATTTTGATGAGCTGGGCTTCAGATATTGACGATCCAAAAAAAACATGGACTTTTTTGGGCCAACCCAGCCCAGTCAAATAAAAAATACATTTTATTTTTAGTATACTGTATCAAATACAACAAAGGCATTAGATCTGGGCAGTTCTTACGGGATAATTCGTAAAATGTAAAATTGTAAATCATTCGGCATATGTATATCACAAAGAGTCAGATACACAGACTTCACTCTTCTTCGCTCACAATATCAACGACGACGTATCGAACAGTCCAACCCAAACCCTACTTTAGTACTTTAGTCTTCAGTAGACTGGTAGTGTTTTTTTTTTTCATTCAAAAGTTGTATGTCAAGTTGTCAACTCTGAATTGGTGTTACAGGATTGAGTGCTACTAGCTACTGCATTGGCCTTTTCTAATTTTTTGATTAAGAAACTTATAAGACACAAACATGATTTTGTTGATGACGTCATGTTTCTTTTATTAAATTATTGTATTTTTCCGGGTGCTACATGCATCGAGTCTTTCATCACATATTTTTGAACTTTGAATTATAATTTTTATGATTGATTTTATTTCAGGCCAAAAAGCCCAGTGGCCCATGGGCCTAAGACAGGCTAGGTTAGGCTAGCATTTTGATATGCCCATTGAATTTCGGGCCATACTGGTCCAAAAAAATAACTTTGGCCCACTGGATCTAAGTCGGGCCGGCCTAGCCCATTACCAGCTCTACCAATGTGGGATACATATATTTTATTGATAATAATAGTAAAAATCTTTTATCTAAAGACTATTAAAATCAACATCATTTTCTAACTGTGCGATAATGAAGATAACAAACTACGATTATACTGAATACCCGAAAGGGAGGGGGCAGCTTACGTAAGTAATACTCCCTCAGGTTTCAAAATATTGTCTACTTTGACCCGATACACAGTTTAAATTTTTTTGACTATATTATAAATATTGGTGAAATGTGTGGTTTCATTTAATGCTTTTAAGTTGAGTTTGTGGTTATAATTAAAGTAGGTAGAAAAAATAAGGATAAAGTGGTAAAAGTATTTTCCTAAAATGAAAAATTTTGAGAAAGAATAATGATTTAAGAACGAACGAAAAAAAAAGATGGACGATAATTTAAAAACAGATGGAGTATGAAACACTTTTTTTTTTCTACTGAAATCTCTAATCTGATCAATGGTTATATCACTTTCGGGGGTCACTTTATCAATTAGAAAAGAATACTCTGTAGGATTCACTTCGTTTCCTGCACTCACCAATTATATATATATAGCAAGTAGGAAAATAAAATAAAGTACATTGTTGATTACATATATTAACAACAACAAAAGTAAGAAGGATAATGTTGAAAGGTAACTTGGTAAAAGTCAATAACCTTCAAGTGTAGCAAAATGTGTGGCCAACAAGTTGCACGGCTAATCTACAAACTCATGGTGGAAAACTTGGCTGATCAACCATCTGCTTCATTCAGGGCAGGCCCTGATCATAGGCTCACTAGGCGATTGCCTAGGATACCCCACCCCTACCCCCCCCCCCACATTTTTTACATGGCCGACCCTGAGCATAGGCTCACTAGGCGATTGCCTAGGACACCCCCCCCCCATTTTTTACACAAAAAATGGCCCTTCTAATCTCATTTTTTAGCTTAATATATATAAATAATAATATTTTTAACATGTATATTGGGGGTCCGGTTTTGAGTTCGCCTAGGGCTCTCAAAATCTCAGGGCTGGCACTAACTTCATTCTATTAGAATCTAGATTATCGCAGTTCTTGATTGTCCTAAGCAAGCTATTGAGTGAGAGAATTAAAAACTTCTTCTGGACTCACGGTGAAGGTAAGAAGAAGGCTTGTTAGCTTTCATTAGGTGTTTTTGGAGTTGGGTATTTCGATTTTGGATGAGATTATTCAAACATATTCTCTCTCTTTAATAGAAATTCAGAAGTCGGGATTGCCTATAAATTAAAATGATAATTGTTTATGAAAATATTTCTTAAATGTATCAATTAATCTCAAAGTTAAATAACACATGTGCATGCTCTATAACTAACAAATAAATAAAAAAAGAGAACCTAGTTTCCTATAAATAACTTGAAGTCCAACCTTATGTTACAACTTGATAAAAAGAAACATTAAAATGAAATTAAGATTTTTTAATATTATAGATAAGTCCCATAACTATAAATTAGGTTCAAACTACTCCCTTAACTACAAGTTGAAACAATATGCCTCCAACTATAAAATAACACTTTATTTAATAATCGATCTTTTGTTTAAGCACCGCCTTTTGAGTTGACAGAAAATGCTCACCCAAAACTCACATGACCACATTTAGGTATTTTTTTGAACCATAATGTCCGATGGTGTTTCAATTAGAGATAAAGACAAGAATGATTACGTGGTCTCATACATAGGGACTACAAAGAAAGTCTTAGGGCAATTAGGGTAAGATAATCAATTAAAATACTAACCAACGATTATGATTAAAAAACAAAAAAAAAACTCTAAAGATGGTCACTTCACACATGAGTTCTCAGATGGACATTTTCCGCCAACTCAAACGGTTGTGCCTAAATAGAATGTATGATTAAAACAAACGTTATATTTGAAGTAGGTACATTCTTCAATTAGTAGTTGAGTGAGACAATTTGAACCCGACCCTAGTTGTTTTACCACCATACGCACGCGGTGAGTTCAACATTACTAAATAACAATAAAAATTTTGCAATCATTTTATTCTTTTGCTCTATATGATAGCATCAGATACCCAAGTAAAATAGGGAAAAAGGTAAAAAAAGAAAGAAAGAAAGAAAAAAGGAGGCAAAAAAACACTACAAAATAGTGTAATCAACAAAGTGGAGTAGTGATGGATGGGAAACACTGGGATTTTGTGGAGACAATAGACACATGAATATGTTGCTTTTTCAGCCATTATATCTATCTTGTTGGATGTTGCCAAAGAATGAAGAAAAGAATCAATGCCACACAAGTACTAAGAAACAGAACAAAATAAGCCAAGAGAGAGAGAGAATTTAGAAAGTGAAGTTTGCTACTCTAGTAAAAGAATTTCAAAAAGAAGAAAGTAGTAGCAATTGGACACATAAGTTTGGAGAGGTTACATCATAGATGGATATTTCCAAGAATATCCTACCCCTCCCCCCCCCACCCCACCCCCTTGGTTGGTTTAAGACTCTTATCTTTTTGATTTGTTTTTGGGCCATTGAACTCCCTTTCCTCTTCTTATCTCCTTTACCTATCACCCATGCACATATACCATTTCTAACTTCATATTACACGTCCTCTCCACCAATAAATTAGTTTTCTGTGGTGGCATCTCAAAAGTCTAGAGTTGAATTTCTTCGGAGCTTTCTAAAATTATCTTTACTCAATCTATCACTTTTACAACTACCCTGTTTATGAAATTAACGTTTTGAAATAATTCTCCAAACGTGTTTACAAGGAGAAAGTAGTGTTTTGAAAAAGCTTTTTCAAAACTCACTTACAGAAAAAGCTTTACCCAAGGAAAAACGAGCAAATATCAGAACTCTAGAGGAAAGCCAACTCTAGATATTCCAAATTCTTAGTTTTGAAAGCGATGGGTTCGCTTTAAAGATCCACCACCACCCTTGTTCCCCCACCTGTCAGGACTCACCAAGCTAACACCTAACCTCTTGGTCTACCAAGAATCAGGAACCCGATCATCGAATACCTTCTAAGTTGGCTTGATAGCAAGAACATCCTTCCCTTCCCTCATTGAAAGTCTTAGAAGCACATTCAGTTCATTGGATCAGAACAATTCCCCTAAGCAGCCCCACTGCACTTGCACACTTGCAGTAAGCCTTGAAACATGAAATTTAGGTAGGCATCATAAGGGTCCAAACTGTAAAATGGTTGGAGCAAATCTGAAATTCCCGAATATGTAAACATGTTAAACAATTAAACAATTTTCAATAAACAAAAAAGTTCAGGAAAATCACACAACACAATGCTAAGAACATAGCAGAAAGAATTGTCACTCTTTTATTTCATTGATCAACCTGTGAAAAGCGCATGTCACTGTAAAACAGTTTATATCAACAGTAGGAAACTGAACATTTCACAATCAGGGAAAATTATGGAAAACTAATGTTCTAAATATAGGCACGAGACTAGTGGATCTAGGTAAATGGTGTTGGAGACATCCAGTTCTAATTTTCTCAAAAAAAGGGGTTACAAAATCTTAAAAAATGTATAATTACAAAACGAACATCAGCTCATCATCCTACCAACTACCCCAAATGCTTCTGCTAAAAAAACCCAAACCAAAACTCACCATCATTTCTTGGTTTTATCAAGAACCTCAATGTATCGTTTTGGGATCCCATATTGCTCAACAAGATATCTAGCAAGCACATCAATCACCCCACCTTGAACCAGAACCTCATGTCCCTTCTTTCCTGTACACAATCAACAACAAAACTTGCAGTAATTGAACCAAATTTTGAACTTGGGAAACTGAAGGTATAACAAAACAACTCTAAAACATTTCTATAAAATCAATGGAAACTACCAAGCACGTATTGCGCAAGCGAAATGCTTCTAAACCACTGGTCAACCTTTGCGGATGTAATTTATGCACGATCTTACTAACAAAAACAAAAACCACATCTTTCCCTATTAAACTTCCTTTAAAAATAAAAATAAAAAAACTAATTTCAGAAATACGAAATGCCTGGACTTCAAGTCGGATTAAAAGCTTCCTAAGTAATGCACAACTCAGTTTCTTATTTCAGTCTCAACAGAATCATCAATACAGAAAATTTTGTTTGGATTGCCGCTACCAAGAGTAGCGAAGTCGCAACTACCGAGGTATCCAAAATGTTCAAAGAAAATAATCAGCGCTATAACATGCTCAACTTGACTACACTTTTGTCCAAATTTCTAGCATCTGGCAACATGTACCTATTCCAACACCTCCTTTCAATTAATAGCAAAATCCTTGGTCAAACCCTGCCTCTCACAGTGAATTCTTTTTTTTTTCAGTTCTTTTTCAGGTGCACGCTTCTTATCTTGAGATCAGGGGTCTAAGTTGTATGTTCAAACCATCTCAAGCATCTCGCAGTTATGTTCTCCTCGATCCATGTCTTTTTGTTACTGCCTCACTATTATTGTCACCACTATTGTCAAACCGAAGCACTCAAATTCTTTTGAATTTCTGAATATGCACTAATTCAAAATATATATATATATATATTAATGTGGCAAGTCTAGCTAGTTTGATGACACCAAATAATCACACAATATTTCACAAAGGCAATGTATCTAAAATTCACAAGTAACCTAAAGTTCAATGAAACACAAAATGATGAAAGTAAGTCCCCTTCCTAAAGCCTGAAATAACACGTGTCAATAATGTGTGGTCTTGGGAAAAATATAATAAAAGAGCAGGCCAGAATATCTTTTAGCATATCAATATTTTTTTCACAAGTTAATAGGAAGTATTTTGCTCTCAATATCCACAAAAATAGCTGTCACCTGAAAATAGGTCATTTGCAAGTTATAGCGGTCCTCTTTCATTATCAACTCATGAATCTTGGCATTTTTATTGTCTTTCTCTGTCTTCTCTCATTTGGATCCAAATGCCCATTGCAATTTTATGATTATCAGCATAAATGAATTAGTGATGCTTTTATTACCAGGGATTAAAATGAGTAGCCTCTTCCTGAAAGGCAATCTTACCTCGACCTCTAGACAGCTGAAATCCACTCACACACATGAAGTGTTATTAAGTAAATGAATGCCTTTAAAAACTGGCTTCAAAAAGATGAGTCATTTTTACCGATATAATAAGAATATCAATATTTTACTTGTGCCATAAAAGATGTTTGGTACAATGCCATGCTTCTTGGCATTTGGAAAGGAATGAGAGAAGATGGAGAAGTGGCTGTTGTGATACATATGCTTGCAAGCCACACATTGAACTCGTTTTGAAAAGCATGACTGCAATTTCCAGTCTTCAAATGCAATTCTCAGTTTTTTTTTTTTTTCTTTCCGTTTTCAGCTCAGCTTCTTATATTTACTCGATCCTAGACTTGTTTCATACTGTAGGTCAAGTGTAATTATATTTTTCTTATTTACAAAAGAAAAAAAAAGAAGAAAAAACTGGGATGAATTTAAATGAGACACAGATGCAACCAAATTAAAATGAGAAAACCTAAAAGTCTCTGCAAAACTAGAGGTCAAGTGTAATTATATTTTTCTTATTTACAGAAGAAAAAAAAGAAGAAGAAAAACCGGGATGAATTTAAATGAGACACAGATGCAACCAAATTAAAATGAGAAAACCTAAAAGTCTGCACCGCAAAACTTTGTTCATATTTCATAGAAACCAAGAGTGGGAAGACATTTCAGTCTAAGGCCCAAATGATGCCATACCTGGTAGCTCTGTTACTGAGGTACTGCAAGCAAACTTTTTCTGTAGCTCTGGTGACAATGCCTCAGCATCGATCAAAAAAGATTCCATCCCTGAAAGTTTGGTAACTTTCTTGTTACCTTGCCTACGTTCAGTCATTATTTGGATTGGCTTCAGGGAACCTTTGCGAACAACTGACTCGGTTCCTCTGGTCACTAGGTGATGGGCTTGCATCCGATTAACAAATGTAGTCCCTAAATCTCTCTTATGAATTTCAGTGGGATAAGTGGATCCCTTTTTGATGGTTCCCTTAAACAAAGCATCACATAGAGCTGCATCCAAAACCACAACAGACCTGTCTGTTGGTTTGACCAAATTTTCCTTCTCAACATATTTATAGACGATGTCGCTCGCTTCCGAGGCACTAAAGAGCATCCTTGTATCAGCTCCCACAGAAGCGAAGATGGAATTGACATGTACACTTGGTTTATAAATCTCTGCCACCTCCAGCGTCTTGGATATCTCTCCTTCATTAGAAGCAAGATCAACAGGTTGCTCCTTTTTCTCCAGCTGTCGCTTTTCTGGCTTGAAAGATGTATATTCTGCATGTTTGCGGTTCACAGAAAAGAGCATAGCCTCTTTTTTATGTTTATCTTCTTTTACTGAAATCTGTCAAAGCAAATGAAACAAAAAGAACCATGAACGACATACAAAGTAAAAAACACTCAAAAGTTCAACTACCTAGTCGAAGAACCTCTCAGTGGGCTCGTGTGTGTGAGTCTATGAGAGAGAGAGAGAGAGAAAGGGGAGGGGGAGGGGGGGGAGGAGGAGGATATACTTTACACGATGAATACTTGGCGCAAGACACATTATGTAGTTGTACATCATGACAGACATGTCATTAGTAGGATCTATCAGTTGATCAGCATGTGCATGTTGTCTTTCTGTGGGTAGCTGGGTGACGGGTATGGAATTGCAAATATGCTTGGTTTACCGTTTGAAATGATACATCAAAGCCACTGTACTATATGTTTATTTCTGAAATCAATATAGTGTCAGAGTCAATGATACGTATGTACTTGTGCTTAGCGGTTTAATTTCCATTTGCTGAGTACTACTAGAGGGACTCAATTAGTCTAGTCATATAACCAATGTTGGTTCAGGAACTAAGGTGGTATAATTTGCTTCAGAATTATGCCTTGGTACTGTGCTTTCCAAACAGGGGATGTGATGTGAATCCTATCACCAAAACCCTAGCTTGTTCAACAACCAACCTGATCAGCCTCAAGCTGTCCACCAACTTGCTCCAAACGTCAACAATCTGCCCAACTTACTTGAATTGGCCGAAAGATATCAACTAACCGAAACAGCCCACAAAAACCCTACACCACCCACGGCAATGTTAAGGAAATCACGGGGAAGATAAACGGACTCACCAGTTGAGTTTCACTTGCTCAACGTAAAGAAATCCGACGATTACTTCTTTTTAAGTTTCACTCACCTAAGAAGAAAGAACCGATTTGATCAAGAACACAACTTGCTCTTTACGAGGTTTTCTTACGAAACTAAAATCTGCTTTATTCATCAAAAGAGAATGCCTAATCAACTAGAACACTAAAAGAAAACTAGCTTTTAAGGAAATAAAATAACCACCAAACTAATAGCAGATTTGGCTAAGCCCTAATCTAATTGTGACTTGGACTCACGGAGGACGGCCTCCTTTCCATGCTCCAAAGCTGCCACCTCCGTGCATTCCACGCCATGCAAGGTCCAGCCTACCCGTGACTTCCTTTCCACCAGCCAGCTCGGCCCCGCCCTATAAGCCTCTTAACCGTGTCCCCCCTTGTAACCCTTGCCTCCCACGCAATCCTTCCTTACTAGTAAACTGATCATCCTCGGTCTTTTGGTGTTAAACCCAACACTCCTACTTTCCTCCACAATCCACAATCCATCCTTTAGTCCATCTTCGCGCAGCCCAAACCCAAGTAGATCCTTCTTGGTCGGACTATCCCAGCCCGTGCTCGCTTCCTCTTTCCCAGATGGACCCTTCCAAGTCTGTACTATCCCAGCCAGTGCTCGCTTCCTCTTGCCCGGATGGACCCTTCCAAGTGTGTACCTCCCTTACCAGACCCATTTCCTTTACACTGCCCAACCTGGCTGCTCTACCCGCATCAAACCTCCCTTCTTTGAAAAGGATTGCCCTCAATCCTTGTCCTTTTCCCTCAGCGAACCCCTTTCGTTGAACTATGCTCCCTTGATCTTCCTCGACCCCGCTCTCCATCACTAGCTCGCACCCCATTGTCTTCGCCTTGGCCGCGCCACCTCCAGCCACTCCCTTGCCCGATTCTCGTGACTCTTAAGTGATACGAACTTCACAAATGCATCCAGGAACTCCCTCCAGCCCGTAGCCTCTTGCTCGTTGATTCCCCATGCTTAGTTGAATTCTCTTCCAAACCCTTTATAGACAAAATTCTGAATAGCCCCTTCATTCTGAAAGTCTTGACAAATCCCGATTGCCAACTTATGGTTGCTCTTGCCGTTCCCTTCGACAGTTCGACATCTTCTTCAAACCCATCCATGACTCTTCAACACATGTCCCTCAATCATTCTCGCCCCTATAACAGCCCCGTCTTCCTTCTCCATTCGTTTCTTTGCAAACAAGCTTCTCTCGGCAGACAAGGCAGTGGATGGTTCACTAGAAGAGGTCGTCGATGGCTTGATTCGAAATTTCTTTCCATCCTTAGTTATGGTGTATGTGTTTTCCCTTCAATCATGCATGACGCGCCGATCATATTGCCATGGCCGGCCCAAGAGAACATGGCACACTTCCATGGGAACCACATCGCATAATACTTCGTCTTCATACCCTCCCATAGAGAATTTTTTCCAAGCTTGCCAATCCACCTTAACCTCCAAGCTATTATTAAGCCAGTGAAGTTTATAGGGACGTGGATGAACTATTGTAGGCATTTTTAACTTCTTAATAAGCAAGGTTGCGACCGTATTGGTACAACTCCCCCCATCCACCACCAACTGGCACACTTTACCTTGGACAAGACAATTGGCATGGAAAATATGTTCCCTTGCTCCTTCCACAACCACGGGTTGTACATGCAACGACCTACTCAATACTAGGGCACTCCCATGGACCTCATTGCAACCCATAACGTGTTCTTCCTCTTTTTCCGCCACTTCTGGCTTTACAACAAGATCTTCGATCGCTTGAATTTCTTGTGTCGTTAACACCCTTTTTGTGGAACACTCGGTCCGGTAGTGCCCGTAGCCTTGACACTTGAAACACTTCACCGAGTCCTTACTCCTTACTGGCCTCGTACCTTCGGCTTTATCCACCTTATCATCTTTGGTCGCTGATTCTTCAACCTTGGTACTTGCCGTGTTTGGAGAACCTTTGAACCCTGTTGTGCCCTTTGAAGTCGAACCCTTTACCCCTTTCTTTCTTCTGATTTGCCTCTCACACTTGATAGCTAACTTGCATTGCTCTTCGAACATGATACAAGGCTGTAACTCCACCATGTTAGTGACCTCTGAATCCAGCCCCGTCATGAACCTAGCGATCTTCTGTTCAACCCTTTCTTGAACATTGCATAAAATAGAGATCCTCTCGAACTCCTCTATGTATTCGCTCACAGTCAACTCTCCTTGCTTGAGTTGATGAAGAATAATAAAATTATCTTGAGGGTGAGTAGCGGGTAGGAATCTCCGATCCAAATACTTCTTCAACTTGTCCCATGATTTAATCTTATCCTTCCCCTCACGCCTTCTTTGGGTTTTCAGATTTTCGTACCAGATAGACGCGTACTTTGTGAGTTTTAGGACAGCTACCTTAAGCCTCTTTCGATCGCTGAACTCTTTGTATTCGAAAATTCGCTCCGTCCTTCAAATCCAGTCTAGATATTTCTCTGCGTCCATAGAGCCTTCAAATTCAGGGATATCAAGTTTCAAACCCCTATCATCATCATCCTTGTTTCTTAATGGCCGCACCCGTGCACCCTCTTCCTCCTCGTCCCCGGAATCCTGAGCCTCTAAGGCCGCCGACCTTGCTTGCAGCCCTAGCAGCAACTCTTCAAGCATCTGCCTGAGTTCGCGGAGTTCTCGATCCCTTCTCAAATTATGTGCTTCATCGAGAGTACGTCCTGGAGGACATCCACCACCTTCTGCCATGACCGTCTTGCAAATAGGAATTCGAAGACTCAAGCTCTAATACCACTTGATGTGAATCCAATCACCGAAACCCTAGTTCGTTCAACAACCAATCCGATCAGCCCCAAGCTGTCCACCAACTTGCTCCAAACATCAACAATCTGCCCAACTTACTTGAATTAGCCAAAAGATATCAACCAACCCAAACAGCCCACAAAAACCCTACACCACCCACGGAAATGTCAAGGAAATCACAGGGAAGATAAACGGACTCACCAGTTGAGTTTCACTCGCTCAACGTAAAGAAATCCGACAATTACTTCTTTTTAAGTTCCACTCACCTAAGAAGAAAGAAACGATTTGATCAAGAACACAACTTGCTCTTTACAAGGTTTTCTTACGAAACTAAAATCTGCTTTATTCATCAAGAGAGAATGACTTTTAAAGGCTACAAAATAAACCCTAAAACAAGTTACCAAAAATAAAAACTCCCTAATCAACTAGAACACTACAAGAAAACTAACTTTTAAGGAAATAAAATAACCACCTAACTAATAGCAGATTTGGCTAAGCCCTAATCTAATTGTGACTTGGACTCACAGAGAACGGCCTCCTTTCCATGCTCCAAAGCTGCCACCTCCTTGCATGCCACGCCATGCAAGGTCCAGCCTACACGTGACCTCCTTCCACCAGCCAGCTCGGCCCCGCCCTATAAGCCTCTTAACCGTGCCCCCCTTGTAACCCTTGCCTCCCACGCAATCCTTCCTTACTAGGAAACTGATCATCCTCGGTCCTTTGGTGTTAAACCCAACACTCTTACTTTCCTCCACAATCCACGATCCATCCTTTAGTCCATCTTCGCGCAGCCCAAACCCAAGTAGATCCTTCTTGGTCGGACTATCCCAGCCCGTGCTCGCTTCCTCTTTCCCGGATGGACCCTTCGAAGTGTGCACCTCCCTTGCTAGACCCATTTCCTTTACACTGCCCGACCCAGCTGCTCTACCTGCATCAGGATGCAGGCCTCTACATATGTTAAAGCAATAGCTCGTGGTAGGTGGTATGCCTAATAGCAGTATCATGCAAAATTGGGACTCAAAGCCAACTCATCTAAATGCCCTAATAGATATAGAAGTATCAAAATCCTATCATATTTTTTTAACTTCTATTTCACAAGCAGGCCCTCCATAAATGACCACCCTCCCCTCCTATATAGAGGTAGCAAACGGGCGGGGCCTATATGGGCAATAGGCTCAAATAGGCGGGCGAGTAAGTGCCCATTTAATAACATGGGAATATACGAGCGGGCAATAAACGGGCATGGGCACCCATCTACTCACTAACACAAAATTATCAAATAAATACAATAATTACAAAAAAATTTCAAAAACATTAATTTCACCAAAAAAAGGAAAAATAAATATGTATTTTTGCTCATCTCTATGAATCTATCTATATAATGTAACAGGGCAGATTTTTTATGTTTTTTTATAAAAGGGGGTGTGAGAAACCTAAAGATAGGACTTATTAAGAGGAGGATGACAAACTCTTTCGTGTATCAATTTTTCAATCTAGTCCAAAAAATAGGAGTTCGAAAGGAGTAAAAGTGGATCATTCAATTCTCTACAGGAATTATGAAACGTGAGATTGGGGGGGGGGGAGGGGATCCAACACACATCACAAATTTGCAATCAATATATATATATATATATATATATATATATATATATATATATATATATATATATAATGTTATATAATTTTATATGTTAAAGTCATTAATTTTAAGCTATTTTATAATTATGTATATAATGGATAAAGTAAAGTAGCTCAAGTTGACTTTTCAATGTATTCTTTTTGATGATGGAGAAACATGGTGGAGAGAGATGAAGATAATGGAAATATCGGACAGAGCAAAATTGGAAGAGCAAGAGAATGAGTTTTAGCATGGGTGCCAAAGTGGGCGCACATTTAGCCTATCATAATTAATGGTCTCAAATGGGCATGCCTTTTGTGCCCACTTAAAATTTTGGGTATGCCCATACCCATTTTCTACTAGACGGTTTGGATGGGCAAATGGGGGCGGGCAAAAATTGCCGCCTCTACTCCTATACAACATTAAGTCTCATGCTATCTTACCGTGCTCACAAACAAATCATGGTTTCCAAGTATAATTGCACTCTGAGGCTCACGCATGTTTGGCTTTTTGGGAAGTGTTTATGGCTTCTAACTTACCATAAGTTGTTTTTTAAGTGTTTGATTTGACTTATGTAATGATAAGTTATGTACAAGGCATTTAAAGCACATTTAAGGCCATAAGTTGTAAACACTAGGACTTGGTGCTGATTTTTTATTTTTATAAAACAACGAAGCCTGTTCTTTAATGAAACTTTCTACATTCCAAGATTACCCTTCTAATGTAGATCAGCTATTTCCTCTCACTTGTCTATTATAGAGGTTCTGACCTCGATAATGTAAAAAACAAACAGGTTAGGAAAATTTTATGCGCAGGGGTACTTTTGCTGTGAACAATTGGAAGGCACAAAAGGGGTTGGCCTAATCCATGATACATATAGTTTAATAAGACTTTTTCCAGCAATTATCCTTGTTTCTCTGTGAAATACATGACATTTCCTTGGGGGTGAGGTCAAAAGCAGAATTAAAGGCTTTGGGAAGTTCTTAGGTGTCTCTTGTACTAGTTATGAAGAACAAATCTTGGATTTGTTCATGGAGAATCGTAAGGTTTCGAGGGGAAATAACGTCAAATGGCTAAGCAGTTATAGCACAAAGGGGATGAGGGAACTAAAGCAATTGCGTTGCAGCCTTAATTTTGAGCAGATTGATGATAGTGGGTTGCTGGATAGGGGAGAAAACATAAGTTAGTTATGAATATGTCCATTATTGTTTGGAAAGTGTGGGGTTTAAATGACATGGATAAAAGGTTACTCATTAAGGCAGCTTTGCGTAGGTGGAAGCCGCATGTGGTGTGTCTCATAGAAACTAAAATGGAGGTTATGGATTGGAGAATGGAAAATAGTGTTTGGGGCAATAGATGGGTCAACTGGGACTGTTTAAAGGCTGTGGGTACCGCAGGTGGAATTATAGTCATGTGGGATCGGAGAATCGTCTCAAAGGTAGAAACAATTGTGGGTGCTTAGAAACTGGTTGTTTTCTGGAGTTTATGGTTCCTCTTCTGCAGTGGAGTGAAGGATCTTATGGGTAGAACTAGAAGCAATTAGAAGGAGGTGGAATATTCCGTGGTGTGTAGGGGGAGATTTTAATGTTGTCCGTTTCCCTCATGAGCATTGGGGAGTAAGTGCATTCACTGCTGCGATGACAAAATTTAACGATTTTATAAATGAAGGGGAATTGGTGGATCTGCCTTTGGAGGGGGGAGATTTTATGTGCTTCAGAAATGGAGACAGGAATCAATTTTCAAGGATTGATAGGATCCTTGTTTCTGCAGATTGGGGGGATAACTTTTACAAATATAAACAGACTTGCCTTCCTAGAGTAATTTCTGATCATGTTCCTTTATTTCTTGAGTGTGGCGACTGGACAAGAAGGAAAACGCCATTTAGGTTCGAGAATATGTGGCTTAAGGAGCAGGGGTTTGTGGATTGGGTCAATGCGAGATGGAATTCCTATGCAGTTGATGGGGATCCAGGTTATGTTGTGGCTAAGAAGCTGAAGCACCGAAGAGTAATTTCAAATTTTGGAATAGAGAAGTGTTCGGAAGGTTAGACCATAAAATCAAAGAGTTGGAAGTGGAGATCAGGAGACTTGACGATAGAGCTGGGGGAGGAATGAGAAATGCAGTTGAGGATAGCCGTAGAGCAGATCTCAAACAAGAACTAGAACGTCTTCTTAAAAGTTAAGGTGATAAGCTGGAGGCAAAAGTCTCGAATTCAGTGGCTAAGGGAGGGAGACAAAAATACTAAAAAATTTCAGCGGATGGCGAGTGCACATTCTGCAGCGAATCAGATTCGTAAGATAACCATAGATGGTGTCACCTTGCAAGATTATGAAGAGGTTAAGGAAGGTATTGTGGGTTTCTATCAGAACCTGTACAGGAACAGCAATGAGTGAAGAGCTGATGTGGGTGGAGTCAGTTTCAAAATTCTTGATACAGACATAGTTGTCAAAAAGTCGAGAGGCGCCAAAAAGGCAATAGGTCCAAATTTGAGGCGAGAGGCGAAGAGCTAAAAAGGCACCAAAAAGACGCTCACGGAAAAAATACTAAGGAAAAATACATAAAATACATATAACTTAACAAATATCAACAAAACATGTTATAAGCGAGCATAATACATGAAACTAAGTTCTAACATAGTAAATGATGAAATTCTTTACTAGTTTAAACTCCAAGTAATATAATAAATAGTTAAGCAACCAAGAAAATAAGGTTTTTTTAAAAAAAGTAAAGTAAAATCCAAAAACAAAATGAAAAAAACAAATAATCCCAAATCCTTAATTAAAATATAATAAATAATAAATAAAATGCCTAAACATGAAAGGAAAATAAACCCTAAGTAGTGATATAAGATGCAGCAGCACAACACATTAGTAAAAAAAACCTAAGTAGGGGAAAAAAATAAAATAAACAAAAGAAATAACAAAATCAGGCTTAATCTCCCCCAACCAACAAACCAACCATGGGAAGAAGTTCGCAGGGAGCCGGCGACCACGTTTGTGACACTCCAACAAGAAAATTTTGGCGCCGGCACGTGAGCCTAATTCCAGCATCCTCCGGCAACGGCAAAAGCCCAAATGAGTTCGCCAGGTAGAGACGAAGCCATCTGTGCTCTTAGATTTCATTAACATTTAATATTGAAGGCTAGATCTGGAATGAAAATTTTCAAATCTACGCCGGAAGTTATCGCCCGCCTCGCCTCTTGCCTCTCACCTCAGGTGCCAAAGGCGAGCGCATTTGACAACTATGGATACAGAAGATGCAGATGATCTGGAACAGGTGTTTACAATGGAAGAAGTGGTGGCGGCTTTGCGTAGTATGAGTGGGGACAAAGCCCCGAGACTGATGGATTTTCTTTGGTCTTCTTCCAGCACTGCTTGGAAGTGGTGAAGGATGACATTAGGAGGGTTTTTAATTCCTTTCATGATAGCTTGCGGTTTGAAAGGAGTCTCAATGCTACCTTCATTGTGTTAATTCTGAAGAAGAAAGGAGCAAGTGATGTGAAGGAGTTCAGACCTATTGTCTATCCTCGAGTCTCACCATGCTTTTGTTAAGGAGAGGCAAATCCTAGATGCATTGATGATCGCTAATGAAATCTTGGACGCTGGGATTAAAATTGGAGTTCCGGGTATACTATGCAAGCTAGACACTGAGAAGGCGTATGATCATGTGAATTGGGGCTTTTTTTGCACTTCATGGAAAGGATGGGGTTTGGCTACAAGTGGAGGAGGTGGTCCAGTTTTGCATTTCGTCAGCGAGGTTCTTTCTTTTTTGATAAATAAGAGATTTCAATAAAAAGGCGTCTAAAAAGGAGACGCATCCTTGTACACGGGATATATACAAGATTCTGTCACTCTAAAGACCTATTAAACTATCCGAGATACAAACATAAGATTCCCCCACAGAAAGATTTAAATGTAAGCACCACAGCCAAACAAACTTCTTGAGGTGATCAGCTTCAATATTGTCAAAAACCCTTTTGTTTCTCTTTAGCCATATGTTCCACCAAATCGCGAGGGGAGCAGTAATCCAGCATTTATTTTTCCTTCTACGCTTATAAACCGACCAGCCTAGAAGAAGTTGACTCACCGAACTAGGCATCACCCACGAGACTCCGGCCATGCTAAACACCATGTTCCATAATTCCTTCGTAACCGGGTAATGAAGAAGAAGGTGATTCACCGTCTCTTCCTCTTGCTTACACAAAAAGCACCTATTCACTACAACTCTCCCGCTCGCTCTCAAGTTATCACCCGTCAAAATGACCTCCCTCGCTGCTTCCCACGCGAAGAAAACAACTCTCCTCGGAGCCAAGGTCCCCCAAATCGCCTTCCACGGAAAACAAGAGCTAACCCTTCCTTCTAGGAAGGAATAAAAGGATCGAACCGAAAAAATTCTGCCCTTCGATTCAGCCCACTCCACTCTATCCTCCTCCTCCACTCTTCTCTTGAATCCATAGAGCAACTCAAACATCTGATATATATCCTCAAGTTCCCAATCTTGTAGCTCTCTTCTGAACAACGGAGTCCACACATCTTTTTCATTATGATTAACCACTATAGAATTAACCAATTCCTCCTCATTAACAGAAAGATCAAATAATCTTGGGAATCGATCCTTTAACTTCGCATCTCCACACCATACATCTTTCCATAATCTGACCTTATTACCTTTACCTACCTCAAATGTTATATGCCGCTTGAAAGAGACCCCCATTTTCATAATCCCCTTCCAGACCCCCACTCCATGAGGGCCCGAAACTTCTTTCGGGTACCAAAGATGACTCCCAACACCATACTTCTCAGCTACTAGTCTCCTCCACATCGCTTCTCTCTCCACCATATATCTCCACTACCATTTCCCTAGCGAGGGTTCTCTTAGTTTTTTCCAAAGCTTGAGGGGTTTGAGGCAAGGAGATCCTCTCTCCCCATTCTTGTTCATCATAGTTATGGAGGCTCTTAGCAAACTTATGGAGAAAGCTGCTTTGGGTGGTTACATCGGTGGGTTCAGAGTGGGTGGGATGATAGTCCGAAGACTTTGGTGTCCCATCTTTTTGCAAATGACACCCTAGTCTTTTGTGGAGCGGAGCACTCCCAATTGGGCTATCTAAGGATGGTGCTGCTATCTTTAAGGCGGCCTCGGGCCTTCGTTTCAACATCTCCAAAAGTGATAGCATTCTAGTAGGTGAAGTTCAAGTTCAGGGTGTGGGGGCTTTGGCCTCCTTTTTCTGTTGCAAGGTTTCCAATCTTCCATCTGTATATCTTGGGTTGCGTATTGGAGCCCCATTCAAGTGTAAAAATATGTGGAATCTGGTGATTGAAAAATCTGAACGTCGCTTGGCAGGTTGGAAGATGCAGTATCTGACAAAAGGGGGGAGGCTTGTTTTGGTAAAAAATACGCTCTCAAGCATGCCTACATATTTTCTATCTCTTTTCGTGGTTCCTGCTTTAGTTCGGAAAAGATTAGAGAAGTTGGTGAGGGATTTTTCTGTGGGAAGGTCAGTCGACAGAGCGGAAATATCACCTTGTCAAATGGGCTACGGTTTGCTTAGGTATAGGGAACGTGGGTTTAGGAATTAAGAATCTTAAGTGTTTAATGAAGCACTGCTAGGGAAGTGGCTGTTACAGCGCACGGAATCATTTGTGGTTTCCGGTAGAGGTTACCAAGTCATTTGGGGTTGGAGTGTGGAAAGGTATTAGAAAAGGTTGGAATGCTTTTGGTAGAAACATATCTTTTGAGATCGGGTCAAGGTCGACGGTGAAATTTTGGAAAGACAAATGGTGTGGAGGTGCATAGTTGCTTAGATCCTTTCCCGAGCTTTTCTCTATGGCTAGGGAAAAGGATAGTTTGATAAGCTCGGTGTTAGGAGAATGGGCGGGTGATTTGGAACCCATTGAATTTCCAAGATTGGGAGATGGATTCAGTGACAAGATTTTTTGAGCTTCTTTACAACTAGTGGTGGCAAATTCTACCCACGTCTATATGACCACCCAGACCGTCCACTAAAAAATGGGTATGGACACATTTGAATTTTAATATGGGCACAAATGGGCATGCCCACTTGGACCATTAAATTTTATGGGCATAATATGGGCTTAGATGAGCGCCCATTTTGGGTCATTCACGTTTGGGCTAGCGCTTCTGTTTCCTTAGTCTTGCTGATGCAGCACTTCCAGCACTTCCGAAAGAAGTCGACCAACATACTTGTTGTACATTCTACTCCTCCTTTTCCTGCAACACTTCTTGGTCAAAGGCGCACCGCATAGTCCTTTATTACCCTCAAATGACTTTTCTGTAAATGTTGTGCCCTGTCTGATCCTCCCAACCAATTGTAATTTTTGAGTAATTTTTTGTAGAAGGAAATAATTTTTTTGTAATTTTTGTAGTTATTTGATAATTGTACATTAATGAGTAAATGGGCGCCCATGGGCGGCCATACCCATTTAATGCCCACCCATATATGCCCATGTAATTAAATGGGCACTTATTCGCCTGCCCATATGGGCATATGGGCACGCCCATACCTGCCCATTTGCCACCTCTATTTACAACCAAAAAGTTGGTTGTGAGCGTGATAGGGAAATTCAGGAGGGGTCAAAGGACAACAAGTTCTCAATCAAAGGCTACTATTCCAAGCTGTTAGAAAGAGAGGTTTTTGTTCCCATGGAAATTAGTATGGAAGATGGAAGCTCCAAACCGAGTGGCCTTTTTGCGTGGGAAATGGTGAATGAGGCTATTCTAACTGGTGATAATCTAAGTAAAAGAGGAATGATAAATGTTAACATATGTTTTATGAGCAAGGAGAGTGAAGAAAGTGCTAATCATTTGATTCTGCATTGCCCGATGGTTGAGGAATTGTGGAATTTAATTTTTGGGTTGTTTAATGTGGTGTGGGTGCTTCGGGAAACCTCCAAAGACTTGGAGCTGGAGATATTTTTGGAGGAGGAAGAACATAAATACTATTTGGGAAGTTGCTCCCTTGGGGGTGTGGTAAACGATTTGGAAGGAAAGAACCCGTAGGGCTTTTGACAATGAGGAAGGTTCCATTTAAGATTTGAAGAGTTCTCAGCTCCATTTCCTGTTCGCATGGTGTGTAGGGGCAGAGCAATCACAATCTCACAATCACAGATCCCCACGTAGCCTCTTTTGTAGATTTTGTGCATAACTTCTCTATATATAGTTAGATTTTTGGTAGAGTATACTTCTAGTGTACGAGTACGAAGGACGCGTCACCTGTTTTGACGCTTCACTATCTATACCATTATCAAAAAAAGAACATTGGGTGTGATGCTCAAGAACCCGGCGTCTGAACTGTAAACCCTAAGGTTGCCTTGGTGTGAAGCCAGGCATTATCCTCTTCTTTTCTTCTTCTTTCTCTTACTTTTATGCAATTCTTACATCAATCAGACCTGTACTAACAAAGCCTAGCTGTGTTCTACACTCATCACAGCTTCCAGGCCTTGCTATTGTTCTCGGCTACGGTTCAGGTTCACAATTTCCCAACAGGCCTTGCAACTATTTCTTTTAAAAGCATTAACAAACCCTCAGACGGTAATTTTCGGTTCTATCAAAAAAAATAAAAAAATTGATAGGTAAGTGTTGACCACTTGTTGGTATGTGGATTGGAACCAAGGACCTGAAGGTCTTTTGCCTGAGTGCCCTTGCCATCTCTCCCAGCTCTGAAACAGCCACCTAATGTGTATATAATCAAAATATAAGGACCACAATATAAATATTCAAAATATAAGGTCCTTATTTCAGTCCGGGAAGAGAGATATTTCTATATGTATCTACGAAAGAAGGGCTTCCTTATCGAAGGAGACGGAACATGAGAGGTATAAGAAAGTCAAGTTCATATAGATTGAAGAGAGTGGAGATAAAATATAGAAATTACGTCTCAAAATCAAAGGTAACCCTTACCTGTTCGAATCGACTTCAAAGGGAGAGAAGAACAGGAGACTTCAAAGTTTCAAAGGTAGAGAAGGGGCAGGCGGCAGAGGAGCAGATCTGTTGACGCGACGGCAGGATTTCAGGGGCTCTGGTTGCCGGCTTGGAGCCCTTCAAATCTTCGACAACCGATAGGAGATAAGTAGAGTTTGATGTCGAACACTGCATTTATATGCAAACGTGTCCGAGGTAAGTGATACTTATCCCGACCTCCCAATTCCCGTACCCGTGTCCGTGTCCAAATTTTCGAAAAATTCAATTTCAGCCCCAAAACGTATTTTGAGCCATATCCGTGTCCGAGACGTGTTGGACACGGAATACGCCTGCTGGGTGGCGTGTCCGTGCAACATAGGTAGGACAGGTTAACTAGGACACTCAAATAAACCAACATCAAGATTACTTACTTGGCCACCAAGTTGTCTTGGGACCCTAGTCCTATTCCCCTACATGTGTTTATACCTTCTTATTTCAGCAGGTAGTTAGAAAAGGAATCAAGACATTTTGAGCCTGTACTTTGACATGTGATGCCTAAGTCTATCTTCCCATTCTTTTCCAGTTTTCCCTCTTTACTAATTTGTTTACCTTCCGGCAATTGCAATCTCATTCTATATGAAATGATCCTTTCTTTTAAACCCTAAGAATCAGCATATAAAAACCACCGTTCCATCCTAACCTGACTAACCTGAAACCTAAAAAACAAGTTAGTGTTTCGATTCCCTCCGTTCCTATTCATAGTTCAAGACCGAGTCATTCCGTTCTATGTCAAATGCCAAATACCATTTTATAGAAGGAAATAGTAATTAAAAGTACGTAGGTCTAACAAGCGGATTTCCCCTGATTGGTGTGTGATGTGTTAGAGCTTTTCAGAATCCCATGATCATTTGTTTCTCCATTGTGAAGGTGCTCACTATCTTTAGCAAAACCTCTTTTGGGTGTATAAGGAGGCCTGTGTTTCGGTCGAGGTGGGGATGGGATCCTTTGGGGCCTTCAAACAGGGTGAAGGAATTTTCAAAGATCAGGCATTGTCGTTCCCGTGGGATAGAGTTACTTTTTTGGTTTCTCTATGGGTGTCACTATTTGGAGCATTCCATGGGGCTACCTTTCTGGAGATTCGACATGAGTTGAATGCTTTGCTTTTCTAATTTCCCTCTGTATTTTTTCTTCTCTTTGTTTTCCTTTTGTTTTGTTTTGATGAACCTCTTGTCCGTCTTCTTTGTACTTTCTTCATGTTTAATCCAATTGATAAAAAAAAGTATATTGGAAATGATAAGAGCCAAAATACAGCAAAAATAATATTCAGAGTTGGTATTGCATAGAAGGATTTCGATTTAAGGAACCAACAAACAGCTGCAAAGAAGTAAGAAATGCATACCAATCCTGCGTTAGCCTTAGATTGTAACCACTTTGACAGTTTCTTATGAGATGATTTCTTAATATCCAGCATGACACCTGAAGGCCTACATGGTAATACATGGTTTGACCTAGTACAAGAAGCAGCCATCAGCATCAGCGGATGAACATACATGATATACAATCAAAAAATACCCTAGTTGAGTTAAAAGATCCCAAAGAAAATCAGAAAGAACATTAATGAGCGAAATGGACAGATTAAAATGTAGCACGCATTTCTCTTTTACTAAAGAAACCATATAGGAAAACAAAAGTAATTTCAACGAACAAATTTAGAATCATAAGTGTGACTGAATAATCAAAGAATGAAAAAGAGAGTAGCGGAGGAAGAGAGAATTCACTTGGAAAAAAAGAGGGAGAGAAATACACAGCTTATCTTGTATATTTCATTCGCATCTCAACTAGATACTAGCAGAGTATATACTATATACCTCGGCCCAATACATAACAGGCCCATTAACCCATAGACTATTATCTTCATAACACTCCCCCTCAAGCTACAGCATAGAAATTTATCATGCCCAATTGTTACAGATATAATCCACCCACACTCGGGTGGGAGAGATGGCAAGGGAAGTCAGGCAAAGACCTTGAGGTGCTTGGTTCTAATCCTCATACCAACAAGGGGTCACTTACCTATCCACAAACAAAAAAAAAGTAAGACCCTTGGTGTAAATAAATCAATAAGGTGTTCTCCCGTGCGCACATATGACGTAGAAATTAGCTTATGTTCAATCTCTATATGCTTAGTTCTCTCGTGGAAAACCGGCACGAGAAAACTGGATTCGTGGAGATATGCATAGCGGCCTGGTTGTCACACCATAACCTCATTGGGAAAGCAACAATAAAACCAATCTCTTCCATTAATCAATCAACTAAGTGATCCCAACCCCCCTCATCCTCCTCTTCTCAAATTCCCTCGTAATCTTTTCTAACCTCTCAACCACACTACCCGGAATTTTGAAACGAGACAGAAGGTAATGCAAGTTTGTCGACAAACAAGCACTAATAAGAGATATTCTACCCCTTAAAGAGGAGAAAGCCCGTTTCCACCCTAACACACCTCCCTGCCCGCTCAAGCACCGGGATCCAAAATGAAACTAATCTAGTACTAGCTCCAAGCAGCCCATCTGAAAAGCACAAAGGCCAAGACAAAACACTATCCATCAAAGCACAGACAGCAATTTCCAGAACCTCCAAATGGACCTCCGCTACACCACAGCTGGCCAGACTAGTTTTGAGACCCAAATGAAAACATTTGGAGAATAAGAACATACTTGGTAGGTCATAAATATCACTTAGTCAAATGGGATAGGGTGTGCTTGAGAATCAGGAATAGGCGGATAGGGATCAAGAAGCTTAGAAGGGTGAACAAGGCACTGTTGGGTAAATGGTTATGGAGGTTTATGATCGAAAGAAATGCTCTTTGGAGGTTAGTAGTGGTAAGTAAGTTCAGGGAAGGGGGAATCACTGTTGATTTCCAAAGGATGTTGCTATGTCATACGGTTTGGGAGTTTGGAAAGGGATAAGGAAAGGGTGGGACTCATTTGCACAGAATTTATCCTTTGAAATAGGGAGTGGGTCTTCTGTTAGTTTTTGGACAGACAAGTGGTGTAGGGATAGAGCTGGCCAAAAAAGCCCAGCCCAACCAATATTTTGACGGACCGGGCTTCGGATATTGGCGATCCAAAAAAAGGTCCGAGCTTTTTGGCCCGGTATCCAGGCTCAGATCAAAAAAACCCAACTTTTTCGGGCCGGCCAGCTCATCCAAATTTTAATTATACTTTATGTTTATTGTTGATTTTATTTCAGGCCGGCCCATTGGCCCATAGGCTTACGACAATCTGGGCCGGGCTAGCATTTTGATGGGTGCAGCGAATTTCGGGTCAAGCCGGCCCATTGCCAACTCTGTGTGAGGATGTGGAACTGTCGAGAGCCTTTCCCAACCTTTTCAACATTGCAACCGATAAAGACGCAAAGGTTAGTTTGTATCTTCGGTTCGAGAATGGAAGGGTCCTTTGGAATCTAGTTTTTAGAAGGAATTTTCAGGATTGGGAATTTGATTCTTTTCTTCAGCTTTCCGAGTCTATTTATTCGCAGCAAGTCGAGCGGAACATGGAGGATAGGGTCATTTGGACGAGGTCAAAGGATAAAAGTTTCACGGTTAAATCCTACATTTTTTGCCTTGGGTAATCAGGATTGAGGCTTGTTCCCATGGAAAACTATTTGGAAGTCGAAAGCTCCAACAAGGGTGACGTTTTTTGCATGAGAGGCAATCAATGATGCTATTCTCACGGGTGATAATTTGTGGAGACGTGACATAGTGCATGTGAATAGGTGTTACATGTGTAGAGGGATTGGAGAGAGTGTGGATCATCTCTTACTTCATTGAAAGGTGGCAAGGGAATTATGGAGTTTGATTTTTGGCCTTTGTTGGGTGATGACTGATTCTCTCAAGGAATAATTCTCCTGCTGGTCTTTGTATCAGAAGGGGAAAGGAGATCACATTTGGAATCTTATTCCCTTGGGAGTCAGCTGGGTCATTTGGAAGGAGAGGAATAGAAGAGTTTTTGATAATGAGGAGAGGGTTGTTTCTGTTTTGAAGAATGATCTTCTTCATTTGCTGTTTCAGTCAATTCTTTTGTAGAGTTTATGGATAGCTTTAGTATTTCATAATTTCTTGTGTATACTTCCGGTGTACAAAGGACGCAGCACCTGATTTGCTGCTTTTTGTCTATAATACATTTTACTTATCAAAATAATGAGACCCTCAGTAAGAAGCAAAATAGAATCATCTGCGAATTGAAGTGGGACACCCTATTCTCTTCTCTGTTCGCCAGACACCAGAATCAACCCCACCTCTTCCCCTCTCAAAATCATTCTACTAAGTACATCCTTTATTAGGGTAAACAAGCAGGGGGCTATGGAACCCCCTTGATAGATACCCCTAGATGCACTAGACCACTTCTTGGCCTGACCATTAATAATAACCAAGAAGCAGGCATAAACAAATGTCCTAAACTTGCAGTTTCAAAGTTATAAGAGTCCATTGATTGACGTACACATACCCCAATGCCCTAAGGCAAATCCTTGACTTGTTTTTCCTGAATAAAAGCTTCAAAACACCTGGCAGTTTAAGTCCCCATACGGACATGTACAAGAAGAAAACCCGAAAAACATCTCACTGAAATCACCAAAGTGGAGAAGAAAAGTAGACGATGCTGAATCCATTTCCGACAGAGAAATTTCAGTTACAGAAACAGTTAGTTGCATAACAAAACGCTAAAATGGTAACAGCATAAAAATGATAAATAAAGTACCCAAGTCAAAGAGAGATTCAGCAGAATCTCTGGAATCACAAAGTTTCATAATATAAACCCAAACCCGCCTATAAGGCGATGGGACATCAGCTCAATTACGAGCAGCTTGCACATCCAACTGACCAATGTAACCAATATTCATTTTTTAAGGCAGCTACAAAGTGTAACCAAATCACGTTAGATATCACGTTTTTACCTAGTTCTTAGTACATCCAGTGCAATAAACAATAGGAAAAGGTTGACTCAACTACACAGTGAACATGGGCATTACCTGATTATGGGCATTTTTGCAAAGATTATAAAATGAAGGATCAGATTCACAACTAAGTTGCTATTTTGGTGATTCACTTGAAGAATTGATTAGAAATATATATGACGTGTTATATTACTATCTCCTACAGGAACATAAATATAAAGCACTACTGCGCCATTATCCATGAAACCAACACCATATTCAATCTAGATTAGAATAAAAATGAATCACTGGATTCATTCGACTATCAAAGAACATAGCCTATGGAAAAACTCTTCTTTTTTTTTTCAGGACAACTCAAACTTGTATGAATCAATCTGAACAGACATGAACTTCACTTAGAAAAAATAAGAACTTAAAAACTAACTGTTGACAGGTACTACTTAAGTACCCTAATAAATCTTTAAGCAATAAACAGAAAATATATGATATTTGCATCTCGATGTTACATCCATTCCTAAAGCCTTGTAACATAAGCAGAGTATATAATCACAAATGGAAGCACAAAATAAAACATCCAACTTTGAGTGTTAGGCATCTATCTTACCACAACGTGCTTCCAGCCATAGGAAGATCTTTATCCTTAACTGTAGTAAGCAAGGCTTGCAGAAGGCATTTGTCCAAAAGCGCATCTATATCTTCCGTTGAAAGAGCTTGCTGATCCTCATCATTGATTTGATCAGCTGAAACATTTTCTGTTACCTTTAGATTAGCAACACTAGTGCTTAATTGTTCATCAAAACTTAAGTTGGACTGTGCGGTAGACGCAGGATCAAGATTGATGTCAGCATCTGCGTGCCCAATGGCCTCCCCAAGCTCTGTGTCATTTACAGCAGTTTCCTGATCAATTGAATGCTCAACTTGAGATGAATCAGATGGCTGGCACGTAGAGGCCAAAGAGGGATCCTCAAACACAACATCTTCGAAGAACCCAGCATTCGGCACATATCGACCTTCCGCTGATTCCCTGGAGAAATTTTCAAACAGACTTCATGTCTCACATATCTCTATTCAACAATAGAACATCCACGTGCTTCATGCAAAACTAACCAAAGAGAATCTCGGTAGTAATGGCATATTTTTAGAGCCTTGCCACGCAAACCAGCCTTTAGAGCCTCGATGCTGCTCATAGTAGTAGTTCCAACCTACATAAAGAAGAATAAACATATCAACTGACATGCAGAAGGCCTAAACTACTATGGTTGTGGTATTGCCAAATACTGAAACCATAAAAGCTCCTATATTTACCGCAATTGGAGCTGGGTTACCAGGCACTTTCACAGCCCATGGTTCTCCGGCTACAAAATTTGGCAGCCCTTCTGAATTTATACTGATACCAGGAAACATCAAATCAGCCCCTCCAATAACAAAACGAGAAACTTCACCCCCTTTCAGCAAGAAAGCAGGTAAGAGATTGGGGACCTTCCATAGAGCAAAAACTGCCACCATCAACGTAAAAATTGCTTAGCACATAGAATCTCGCTTTTCTTGCTCAGCACAATAGCTTATAATCTTAATCAAATAGAAAACTACGTCCAGATACACCTAAAGCACCAATAAACACCCAGACACATCAACTCTCCAACATGCAGAGAGAAAACAAACCTACAAGAAGGTTAAAATGAACACTACACCAGAAACCCAGAAGTATATATCGCATAGTCAGAAAAGCTACTAACACCAAACTTATTATGCTATCCTAAGGTCAACTTCCAAGAATATGCAGCAATCAAAATCATGTTGATGCGGTCCATAAAAGGTCGAGAAAAGCAAATTCAAGTGTTTGAGAGTATTCATAATTTGCTTGGGTTCAAGGCGGGAAAAAAATTCAGGTTAATTTATGTGGAGTCTTATTATAGGATATCATTAAATTATTAGGCTGCTGGTCAGTTTCATATTAGTATATTAATATTTGTAGAGTTTCGGGTATCTTGGCAGTTTCCCAGTTCGTTGGGAATGGGTGTCAGCATTAACCTAAGGGTCATCTTCAATTATTCTATGACTGAATTCACTCCAAATCCATATTTTTTCTATAAGTACTCCAAATATATGTAGGACTTATGTTTTAGTTGTTCTCAACTAGTTTCTTTTTTAAGATCCAAATTCTTTTGGGCTTAGGATTAGTATTAGCCTAGAGGCCCTAGACAAATCTGTAATGCTTTCAATTCAATCAACGAGATAGAAAGATTAATAATAAGAAATCTTTCTGCAGCGTCTAGCTTTGCTTCCTTAATTTTTAGTTTTTTTTTTTTTTTTTGATAAGTAATAGGCCAAATAACAAATTTCCTCCCAAGATTTCCACCCAATCCCAAGGTGGTACCCAACCTAAGGTTTGTGCCAAACTCATACCTGACGTTGCCAATTGTCCCATTTTGCACCCTAAGCCAGACGGCCGTTTCAATTATAACGTTAAATAGCACGTGCAACAGCACGTGCGGGGTAAAAAAGACATTTCAAGAGAGGATGGTATTAAATGTATTTTTTACACAAATGGTATTATTGTAATTATCGGTCAAATAGCTATTTGGCAACACCAAGTAAGAACTGTTCATCATCTCTGTCACCGAAGAGCTCGTTGGCAACATCATGCCGTTATATTGGATGAGCATGACTTGAGTCTTGGAACAATCACAGTAACCCCATCAAACTCACAAACCATAAAAAAAAAAATTTTGATAAGTAAATAATATATTAAATAACAAGCATCAAAAGAGGTGATGCGTCCTTTGTACACTAGCCGTATACCATCCCAAAGATTAACCAAAAACTGTACTATATACAAGATCTACAAAAGCTATAATCTAGGAAGAGAGTGACCATCCACGGAACTCCAAAACTGAATAGTACTTATCAGCAATTTCTTCAGCTCCGGGACTGACATTTCCACGTTGTCGAAGGCCCTGTGGTTCCTCTCTTTCCATAGAATCCAACACACCCCCAAAAGAGCTGTCCCCCAAATACTATTCCTCTTCTTCAAATAACCCCTATTCCAACCTCTGACATGGTCGATGATCGAACTTGGCATGACCCAAGACATATTAAACATACTCAGTACATAACTCCAAAGTTCTAAAGCCACTTGGCAGTGAAGAAGTAAGTGATTTACACTCTGCGCGCCAGCCTTACACATATAGCATCTATTAACAAAAACTATGTTACGTTTCCGCAAATTGTCCCCGGTTAGAATAGCTTCATGAGTCGCTTCCCACATGAAAAAAGCCACTCTCTTAGGGGCTTTGGTTCTCCATACTGCTCTCCACGGAAAAGGAGTACTGCCACCATTGAGAAGCTTTAAATAATACGAGCTAACTGAGAAAAGAGAGCCCCCTGAGTCTTTCCAAACCACCTTGTCCGTCGGCACTGCTTTTTCGCTCTTGAAGCATCCTTAAAAGCTGCACAACCGACTCTAACTCAGTCATGAAAATTCCTTCGAACAAAGGATTCCGATAGGCTTACCCTCCACCCAAGATAATACTGAGCTAACTTTGCAATCCTTATCCGTGGAAAGCTCAAATAGGCAAACGCCTCCCTCAAGCGAATATCCCCACACCATCTATCCTCCCAAAACCTCACCGAGGCCCCATTACCAACCTCAAAAGTAATGAATCTTTCAAAAGAATTCCACCCCTTCCTTATACCTCGCCAGACTCCCACCCCATAAGACGAATTGACCTCGTTAGGAAACCAACAGTGACCTCCCTCCCCATACTTGCACACCACCACTTCCCTCCACAAAGCCTCCTTGTTTGTGAGATATCGCCACAACCATTTCCCCAGCAAAGCCTCGTTAAATAATTTGATTTTTCGATATTTAGACCCCCTCCCGAACCCTCGAACACACCTTATCCCAATTCACTAAGTGAAACTTATGCACATCGATTGACCCTCCCACAAAAATCTCTTTCCAACTTTTCTAATCTTTGCCTAATTGTGGCAGGAATCACAAAGAGAGATAAGAAATAAGTTGGTAAATTAGCAAGAGTATTCTTGATCAAGACTAATCTCCCCCTAGTTGACGCTCCACCCCGCCAATCTCTTCTCGAACCGGATTCCATAACGCTCTTTGACTCGCACCAATAGGAAGCCCGAGATAGGAAGTAGGAAGAACAGCAGACTTACAACCAAAGAAAGCGACTAGCTCCCCAACATTCTCCACCCCTCCTACAGAATAATTTCACTCTTAGAAATGTTGATGCGAAGGCCGGGCTTGAAAAATAATAGAACTAATCGGAGATTTCCCAACCGAGCCTTATCGCCCCACAAAAACTAAAGTATCATCTGCAGAAGATGGGAAATCGACACCTCCTCTCCCCTCTCCTCCCCACCTTAAAGCCACTTAAAAGACACACCCTCTCTAACATCCTACTAAGAGCCTCCATGACCACAATGAACAAAAATGGGGACAGAGGATCTCCTTGACGCAAGCCTCTCGAACTAGGGAAAAATCCTGATGGTTCTCCATTCACCAAAACTGAGAAGCGAACCGTAGAAATACAAAATCGGACCCATTGAATCCACTTGAGACCAAAACCCATTCTTTCCATCATATATAACAAGAAATCGGTTCACATTATCATAAGCTTCTCTATATCCAACTTACACAACAACCCCGGCACCCGCTTCTCAACCTATCATCCACATTGGCTATAAAGGGCATCCATAATCTGTCTATCCTTCACAAAGCGTGTTCGAAATGATACTACCCATAACCCTCTTCATTCTTTGGGCTAGCACTTTGGATAGCAACTTGTATATGCCACCCACCAAGCTTATCGGACGAAAATCTCTCAAATGTAGCACCACTCTTTTTCGGGATCAAGGCTATGAACGCGGCATTAAGGCTTTTCTCAAATCTCAAACTAGAATGGAAAGACAAAACCTCCATAATGTCCCCTTTAATCACCTCCCAACAATAAAAAGCCATGGAAAACCCATCGGGACTGGGCTTTATCCCCTGGCTACCACTTCCTCAATCGAAAAGGGACGCTCCAAATCATCAAAGCCCACACCATCCAAGTTTGGTCTCCAGCCCCCACTTTCTTCAAACTGACACCTAAAAAAATCCGAGATGCCCACCTTAATATCTGCCTCATCCTCTAACTGCACACCATCAATCCTCTAACTCACAAACCATAAATTTACAGTAACATCACTTTTGAAAGCCCCAATATTTCCTTTCTGAAAATCGTAGTTTGGTTCCCTCGAGGTTATGTAATACATACCCAAAAATTGAAAAGGGGACTACTTATGATGCCCTTCTGCTTCCACCATTCCATCTCCATTCCCAGGTAAATGCTCTTCCACTTTAAGGATATACACAAAATACATCCACATATTTACATACCTTCAATTCATTCCAATCAAACTCACAAAATCACCAATTTGACCGGAAAAAGTACGAAAATTGGTTGTCGAAGGACGAGGGCGGAGAGGAGTACCTTTTCAAAGTATGAAAACTCCTTCTATTGCACCCAAATAACCGGAGAAAATGAAAACTCAACAAAGAAATCGAGATCGTGACTTTAGATCTAGAGAGAGGGAGAGAGAGAGAGAGAGAGAGAAGAGTGTGGAGGAGAAGGCTTGGCACTGTGTGTATGCGAAGGAGTCAAGTAGGAGTGGACCGAAATGGGGGGAGGAGATGGAGAAGAAGATGGTCGAGGTAGGGCAATCGAAGTAGAAGGCAATGAAGATGTGGGTGGTTAGTCCGTGTATGAATATGGGCATTTTCTTTGATTTGGGTGGTGACTGGTGAGCATGGATGAAGATGATGGAATGAATCTGATAATTACAATAATACCATTTGTGTATTGATAGAGTAAATGTCTTTTTTCAATTATGGGCATTTTCTTGAAATGTTTTTTTTACCCCCGCACGTGCTATTTAACGTTACAATTGAAACGACTGCATGGCTTAGGATGCAAAATGGGACAATTGGCAACGTGAGTTTGGCACAAACCTCAGGTTGGGTACCACCTTGGGATTGGGTAGAAACCTTGGGGAGGGAATTTGTTATGTGACCTAAGTAATATATATAGACTATCAAAACAGGTGAGGCGTCCTATGTACAGAGCAAGTATACAAATAAAACCAACACTACCCATTAGAAATGCTGTCCAAGAACTCTGCAAAAGGGCTATCATCCAGAGAGACCTGCACATCACACCAAAAGAACAAGGTGTGAAGCTCTACCATGTCTTTCTTCCACACATCCCCTCCATTCGCTTCCTTGAATTCTGTGAAGTGATTCCTTTGGTGTGATGCTCAAGAACCCTACATGTGATGCACAAGGTTGCCTAGGGATGAAGCCAGGAATTTCCCTTATTTCTTACCGTCTGCTCAAATATCAGCAACTGCAAGTCTTACACCTCCCAGATTCTTACATCAACCCCCAAATTCACAGCTAACGAACCCTAGTCATTTCCAACCTAACCACATAAAAGCTTCTTTCCAGCCAGTTACTTTCTCGGCTAGAGTTTATAGTGCCCATACAGCCCCTGCTAATCTTCTTTTGCAAGCATAAACCATCCCAAAATCCTAACCTTTTTGTTCTACCTATTAGGTCCTCGAATACAGCCTTCAAATAGTTCCTTTTCTGATGTGCTCTGCATCACACGTGCATTTTTGCACTATCTACGTCATATCCAACTTACAAAATTCCCCAAACTAGAGAAAGGCACCTTTGGCTTCGTCGAATTATCTCTAATCATAAAGTTCCAACCAAGATGGCTACTTGTGGTATCGTCTTATGTAGAATACTAGAATGAAGAGACCCTAACACATTACCACGACAAATTCGTAACATGTGACTAAGGGTGTAATCCGGAACCACCGAATCGCGAAATCAAATAGAATCGAATCAGCCAGTTTGGTTAAATTTTGAGTTAGGACGGTTCGGTTTAGGTTTGAGAAAATTATAAATCAATCGGTTCGGTTTGTGTTTTTGGTGCCGACTTGAATCGAATAGAACAAACATATATATATATATAGATTATATTCATACAAACAAGGGGTCATACTTACCTATCAAATATATATATATATAATACTCATATATAGTTACATATTATAATTCTTTACTAATTCTAATTTCTAGTATTCCACATTGAAGCGTTATCAAAGACCAAAGTAACCAAACCCTAATTCACATTCACACATCACACTTCACCCTTAATCACGCACACACCTTGTTGGTTAGTTTGTTGTTTCTTCCAAGCTTTGTGTTTATTTGTAACTTGTAATACAATTGCACGAGATGTGTGGAGGGTAAACACTAAACAGTTAACGTCTCATTTGTTTGTATGTTGGTGCTACCAGCCTCTTGGCGCTTGTAAGAAAAGTGACCATGTGTTTAATTGGAAGTGTGACTATGTTTTTTATGTTGTATAACAATTACATTTTATTTAAAACCATAAAACCGAACCAAATTGAGTGGTTTGGTTCGGTTCGGTTTGAAATTTTTTTGTAATCATTTGGAGTGGTTCGAATTGCGGTTTTGGTCTAAATCAATTGAACCACTTGCACTATTACACTGCTACACGTGACGATGGAAAATGAAGGTAAACCAATTTAAGCCCGCGACACCAAAATTCACAGATAATGTATATTATCTATGAAGGTTAATATTCTCATGAGCGAGTTGTTTGCCGTGGGTGAGGTGGAGGACGTGGATGAATTGGCCACGTTCTTTGGGTGTATGGTGGGTGTTCTCCCAACGCCATATATTGGCCTCCCTCTAGGGGAAAATTCCAGGAATAAGAAGATTTTAAATCCGATTATAGCAAGATTTGAGAGCAGGTTAGCGGGGTGGAAAAAGCAGTATTTTGGCCCTTATTAGAAGGACCCTTTCCAGTTTGCATACATATTTTATGTCGTTGTTCGTTATGCCGGTTACAGTGGTGCATAGAATAAAACAATTGAAGAGGGACTTTTTGAGGGAAGGTCAAGCAGTGGATCAAAAGTATCATTTGATTAGATGGGAGGTGGTGTGCAGTGCATCAAAAGTATCATTCGAAGTAGCGGATTATTAGGGATCAAAAAGCTCAAGCAGTTCAATGTGGCGATGATGGGGAAATGGCTCAGGAGATATTTGTGAGATTCAGATACTCTTTGGAAAATGGTTGTGGTGAGAAAATTTGGTGCAGGAGATCATCGATCGGAACCTATAGAGCATTCCTCTCACAGAGTGGTGTTTTGGAAAGGCATTAGAATGGGTGGCTATTATGAAGAGATTTTTATTTTTTGATGTGTGTAATGGTAACACATTTAGATTCTCGAGTGATCATTGGTGTGGGAATATGGAGCTTCGGAGGGTATATCATGAGCTTTAACAGTTTAATTCAAAAACTTCGAACAAGGATGAAACAGTTAGTGATGTTGTGCAATTCATGGGCAGATTTATAACAAGAAGGTGGATAGAAATAGAGAGGATTCAGTTGTGTGGGAGGGTGGGAAGAGCAGAGATTCTACAGTTAAATCCTTCTACCAAAAACTGTTGGGCAGCAATGACGCGTATCCTTGGAAGAGTGTGTGGAAGTTAAAGGCCCCTACAAGGGTGGGTTTCTTTTCGTGGGAAGCTGCCAATGAAGTTCTATTAACAGGTGATAAACTTTGGCACCGAGGGAAAGTTTATGTTAATAGGTGCTATATGTGCAAGTGCGACGAGGAAAGTGTTAATCATTTATCATTGCATTGTTCAATAGCTAAGGAGTTGTGGGACTTCGTGTTTAATTTGTTTCAAGTGGTATAGGAGATGCCTAACTCAATTAAGGTATAAATGCAGAAGGAGGAATCTTTCGTGGGTTACTGCTCCGTTGGTGATTTGTTGGACTATATAGAGGGAAAGGAACACTAGGATTTTTGAAAAAGAAGTATAAATCAAATCTCCTATAATTATTCTCCTACAATTACTCTCCTATAATTATGCTATAATATTTACCATATTTAACAATCTTTAATGTACAGTTTATTCCCATATTTATCTATTTGACATGTTTTTGTTGAAATTTGTTAAACTATATATATATTTATATGTATATTATTTCTTGAGCGCCTTTTGGGCGCCTTTTTAGCGCCTCGCCTCTCGCCTCAAATTTGGACCTATCGACTTTTTAGCGCCTCTCGACTTTGATAACTATGGTAAAATGTGATCAGATTTACTTAACTCAATACAAAAGGTCACATTTTTCTGAAGAAAGATGGGGGTCACCTTATTTTTATGGGCACACTTGTTTTAAGGAAAACAGTGTCTACAAAATGCTTTGCATCTTTAATTGTTGGTACAAAAGAACTGAATATGTAGCTAGATCATTCATATATGAGATAGATTCTTCATTTGCAAGAATCATGAGTCATGTATGGGATTATTTTTTTCTGTATTGCATCAAAGAATATACTATAAAATTATATTTGGTTTCCTCAGCTAGTACAAATAAGTTTGAGGTCTATGTGTGTGTGTGTGTGTGTGTGTGTGCGCGTGTTTAAGGATATGAGAGGTATCTACTCATAGAAATAAGGGGCAAGGCAAGGTCATTCTCTAGATTCCGACCATAGGGACACCTTAAGTAACTATTTCCACAAGACAAATTAAGTATTGCCAATGCCACCTTCAAATCACAAGACTAACAAGCATACTTTACAACAAAAAAACCAAACAGCTAGGAGTGATTATGGGGTAAAACACACCTGTTGGAAATATCTCTGAGCCTCGGCTATCAACATCAAAAAACATTGGAGCCCCACCTTCCAAACTATAGACAAGGATGCGGTTCGGGTACTTGGCAACAGTTATCTCCACCTACATAAATTTGATCGTAAGAAAATTAAACAACTTTAACGCAGCATTCCAGTAATTCACTCATTCACAGTTTTAAGAAGTACAAATAAAAATTTGTTTAAAAGAAAGAATCTTAGGTAGCCAGTATACACATTTGAAGACAACCTTGTGAAAATTCAAAACAAATAAATAATCATAAATTCATGATCAAATTGATTGCTGATAAATTAACAAGAACCCAATTGAAATTAAAAATGAAGAGGGCAAAAACCTTAGGAGGAAGTAAGGTGTCGATGTCGGCGTCGGAAGCGGAGGAAAAGCGTTCCTTGATGCTTCTCTTCAACTTCTTCCGGTCTGCCCCCGACAACCTCTGCTGCGATTTCGCCTCTACCCATTTCTTGAACATTTTTTTCTTCTTCTTCTGATTGAAACTACTGCAAGATTATACTTTTATAAGATTAAATTAGGATTAGAAATAATTTTTCGCTGCATTGATTATCAACTGCGACAAGGTTGGGGGCAGGGTTAAGAGAAGTTTCTTGAAATTGGATTGAAGCGGTGGGAATGGAGTTATGAGTGGAGAAGTACAGTTTTCTAGCCCCAATCACTAGTACGGAAATAAAAGGGGCGTTAAGTGTCAAAAATGAGTTAGCTGAGTTGGTTTCAACAAACTATTTAAGATTTCATAAATGGTGCATTTGGTTATTGGTTTAAAACTTACTTTTAGGGAAGAGTGTTATTTTTAGGCTTGATGTGTATCACTTTGTTACTTTAGGCCTGATTAAGTTTTACTTTAAAATAGAATGTGTCGTTTTTAAAAAGTTTTACGTGTGTCACTTTTGGCAAAAAAAAAAATCACTTTTCATTTTTAAAATTTTATTCATAAGTGTCATGTTTAGTGTGTCACTTTTAGGTATTAATTGTGTCACTTTAGGCATTAGGTGTGTCACTTTTGGTAAAACAACTCATTTTTATAATCATACAATTTGTATCAATAAGAGTGTCACTTTTAGGCTTGAAGTGTGCTTCCTTTAGGACTAAAGTGTGTCACTTTTTGGCTAGTGATTTTAACAACAATAACCAATTGAACACTACTGAAATATATATTCTCATTCATAGAAATGTATATAATCTCAAGCGTCAATCGTTAAAAACACAAAATCATAACTTTTTCAAGGTAAAGTATATGTTTCTTACTCAAACTTACAAAATTTACTGAAATTATGTCTAAAATAACCGAGCATTAGAAGTCTTGGAACTCAATTCCTTGGCTTGATGGGAATTAGAAAAATCAGTAGTCTTTTTCTTGCTCTTTTCAATACTTCGATTAATTCTTTTTCTCATTCCTTTCGTAACAAAGCGAGCAGGATCAAGGCATGTAGTAGATGAACTTAAAACACGAGATGATTCATTTTGGTCCGGTAAATTCTTTAAGGAAGAGTGCCACTTTTTAGTAATAAATGTGTCACTTTTTAGTATTAAGAGTGTCACTTTTTAGTATTAAATGTGTCATTTGTTAGTATTAAGAGTGTTATTTTGTATTTTAATAAAAATTATAATAAATTTTCATTTATATTGTCACTTTTAACATTAAAATATGTCATTGTTTGTGTTTTTAATGTGTCATTTAGCATTTCGTCAAAGTCCGTTAGGATCTGTCAAGTATCTCAAGGCAATTGATGCTAACGGATGGCTAACGGAACTAACAAACATTGAAAGTGGAGGGGCATCAGAACAAATAGAGGAAATGAGCATTAACAATAAATTTTGTTGCTAGAGGGAGTCGAACCTTGGACTAGCGCAGGTTAAACCCTTAAGACTCGCTCTTCATCAACTCATCCAACCAACTTTTGTTATTTATATTAACAGGTTTAGTAATTAACCCGCAAATTTCTAAATGGAGCTCCGTCTTACGGATTTAGGATCCGTAAGGACTGTCCTACACAAGTCTTTGTCATTTATCTATACACGATGAGTCGAATTAAGAAAATCTATGTTAAGAAAATTCTAAGATGGTATATCCTAGGTTTTTGCTATGCAAGAACATTAGTATTACCTATGAGTTATATATGTTGCATTATATGCGCAATAACACTTCTAAACTCGAGGATGGTGCTCTTAAAATATATTTGTCAAAAGCTTAGTACCAAGTGGAATGGTCTTACCGTCTACGTCTTCTTTTGAAATACTCGGACTTATGTGTCACCTAGGTCGATAGAATTATACAATGTGTTACGTTCGTCTTTTACAATCTTGGCATAAATGGCTCAATCTCGATCTAAATCGCTCCTCTTTGAGATCTAATTGTGTGAAGTGGATCCACTATCCGTCTATCCCCATATTTATCCATTATGGCCCTTGATTCTTTCTAGGTAAATATCGAAGAAAAGCTACTTAAAGTCACTCTTCATAATAGCGAAGTTATCATTTTGCAACATCATCTTTAGGTTTTTAAGGAAATTATGAAATTAAATAAAGCTTTTACTACTAAATGCAAGGCTTCTACGAATTTAAGAGGTGGCTCCCAACATGATTATAGGATACATTGCAATACTTGTTTTTAGGGGAATTATGAAATTAAAGTTGCACAAGGGCTTATATTACTCCCACTACCCTAGTCGACCCTATGTCAATGACACTTATTCCAGGGTATCCCATAATCATGTTTTGTATATTTTTCATTAGTATTCCACGTGTTTCTATGTTTCTAGTTGTGAGCTCTTCCAATGTATTGTTACTAAAATTATATTTGAGATCAGAAACAAGTTGTATGTCGTATACTCCCATTGAAACACAATAGTGAAGGAGATCCCTACTTAAGGGTAATTGACCATGTATTGCAATCACATTCAATAATCAATCTATTCACAAGCCACCAAAGTGATTCTAAGGGCAAAGTGCACCTCTGGTCCTTGTATTATTAAAAAAAATAAAAATTAGTCCATGTACAACGCAAATGCACGTCGGTGACCAAATATAACCATTTTTGCACACCGTTGGTCCCTAAGTTGGATGTCGTTAGAATCTAGTCCATCAAGTAAGACTAGAGTGGTCAGCTTTTATGATATGAAAGTTATGAAGGTCAAGTTGTACAAAATTAAAAAGTTGTGGTGTTATTGAAATTTTTTTTTAAAACTTTAATAATGATTTTTTAAAAGGAAATTTTAAAAGAAAAAATACACACAAATACACTCTCGAAATTTTGAAAATCCAACGACAGAATCCAATTTCTTATCAGATCTCAAGCAACCATCAACCAATTACGAATTTAAAAAGAAATTTTCCATAATTTTGTCCCAAAATAGAAAATTTCCTTTCAAATTGTCTAATCTATTTACAATAGTGGCCTCTTTTTTTCTTTTTTTTCCTCTCTGTACCAGTACGAAGATAATGGGACCTCTGGCGAAAAGGACAAAAGATCCGGCCTAGTTACCATAACAATGACTTTTGACACAACAATAACCGAAGTTGACTAAAAAATGCAAGACAGTTTTAGTTGGAGCAAGAAACATTTATTTTGTTTTATTAATATTCCTAGGAGTAAATGTAAAAGTATTGACCACTGTGCCATGTTGAATTACTTGATACTTTGAGCTTTAATATTTTATTTAATGTAAATCTCCAACCATAGTTGTCAAAGTCGAGAGACACTAAAAAAGTGAGAGGTAAATATTTCAGGAAAGCGGCGAGGCACTAAAAAGGTTCTCACAGAACAATACTAAGGAAAAATACATAAAATACATATAACTTTACAAATATCAACAAAACATGTTATAAGTGAGTATAATACATGAAACTAAGTTCTAACATGATATCAAAAGATGAAATTTTGAGCTAGTTTAAATTTCAAATGTCAAATAATATAATAAATAGTTAAGTAACCACAGAGAATAAGGTTTTAAAAAAGTAAAGTAATTAGAAAAAAAAATAAGAAAAGAAAACATAATGAAAAAAAAAACCCAAAATTAAAAATATGATAAATAAAATACCTAAAAATGAAAGGAAAAAAAAACCCAAGTAGAGATAAAGAGAAAGAAACATAGTAGAAAAAAAAAACCTAAGTAGGGGGAAGAAATAAAATAAACAAATAAATTACAAAACTAGGCTTAATCTCCCAAAACCAACAAACCAACCACGAGACCAAGTTCGTTGGGAGCAGACGACCTAGTCTGTGGAGCTCCAACAAGAAAATTCTGGCCCTAGCGCCGGTAAGGCACATGAGGATGACTCCGACGATGGCAAAGCCACAAATGAGTTTGTCATGTTCATACGAGTCCATCTGTGTTCTTATATTTGGTTAATATTAAAGATTGAAGCCTAGATATGGAATTAAAATTTTCATATCTAGGCTAGAAGTTTTTGCCCGCCTCGCCCAGACCTCTTCGGGTGAAAAACCCTCGCCTCTTGCCTCAGGCGCCAAAAACGAGCGAGTGTCTTTGACAGTTATGGCTCCAACCTTTCACATGATTAACTTGCCATATTTACATGCTTATTGACTTCATTGTTGCATAATAGAACTTATCTATACTTAACATGATTCATGTTTTGACTTATGTTAGTTCTAAGTCTTGCCTTAGTATTCAAGAGTTTAACTAAGTCATTATGAGCCTTAGTATCCTTGATATGTGTTTGATTGTGTTTGTGTTGTTCATAACATGTTTAACCTTGAGATATAGACTCCATTTGCGTGCCTTGTTAGAACACTTGGAACCTAGGGTTTGTAATACCCTATCTTGCCTTGGAATTATACACTTGGTGGATTATAGTTTACTTAAGTGTTTGAGTCTCTTTGCCTTGGTCTTTAGTTTGATCTTGATTGAGTATTCATGTTTGGTTGTTAAGTGTTTGATTCATGTGTGATTCATTGGGTCTTCGACTTGCGTTTCTACCCTCGATTCCCTTCACTTCAATTGTGTTTCAGGCATGTTTTGAGTGGAGAAACATCTGAGGATGTTGGGGATTTGTTTGGATACATTTTAGAGCACAAACCTGAACTTTTTTGCACAGACTTGGATGCGCTCACATTGGCCTGGCATCGTAGCTCACATTGGATACTGGGAGTTCAACAAAATCATAGAACCAACAATCTGGTTGCAATGCATTAGGGGATCCGACTACATCCCCCCTCCACCAGCTTTGATATCTTATCCTATTTTGAGAGATATTACCTAAGAGCCCTTAATGACTCCAACCTAAATCAATCCCTAACACCTAATTAGACCCTAAGTAGCCTAGGTTAAGCCTAATGGAGTTTAACTAGCCTTAAGTCCTCATTAGTTAGTTTAAACCTAATTAGTGACAACCAATTGGGAGATGACGCTTACCCCCACTCACCTCTTAACTCGGCATGACAATTATAACCCATTACCCATTAACCCACCCAACCCAACCCATTAATATTTTTGGATTGAAGCGGGTAACCTGTTTCGGCCTAATAATATTAACGGGTTGGGCCATGTTAAAGTGGGTCGGGCCTATTACCTATTTCGACCCGTGGCTTTTTATGCTATGAATTTATGCTTTGGGGGGGGGGAAAGTTGGGCTGGGATGGGTCGACCCGCTTTAACACGTTACTCGTTTCAACCCGACCTGTTCTGACCCAACCTATTTCAACCCGTTTTACATTTGGGTTCTAACGGGTTTCGACCCGTTTTAATCCATTACCCATTCCAACCCAACCCAACCAATTGCTAGGCCTACTCTTAACCTTGGAAACCTCTTCTTTAGCTGGAGAACTCCACTAACTCAACCATTTTTATAGATATTTCCAAGTCACAAAGAGAAAGCTTGAGTGTGTGTTCCTTGAGGTGAGATTAGTGTGTGAAGAGAGGGTTCCCGAAGCTCCGACCACCCATTTGACGATCTGAGACCACCGAATCAAAGACCTCGACTTGTAGATCATTCTCTCCTACTTTATTTTCATTTTCTTTGGCTTTTAAGAGGCCTAGGTGATGCGGGAGCAAGGGTCCAAGACACCAATGGGCAAACAAGTTCTAAGGAAATGCATGGGTTCGATACTTGGAGGGCAAGACAGCCGAGTTTTGGTAGTAAAGCTAGGAAATAAGGAGTGGTCACGGGTTGGAAGGAAGCAATGAAGGGCAAACAAGAGGCATGGGATAAAACTACTAAGTGATGTACCTATTTCTTGGAAGATAAGATGGACATGGGACACGACTCAAGGATGATTAAATGGTGGGTTCAAGTGGACATGTGGAAGGGTGGCACGGGTCTAGAAAGCCTTACATGGCATTAAATGCAAGAAGGGGGACACGGGTTTGCTTGGAAAGGAGGTTGACCTCCATGAAGAGTGTGAACAAGAAGGTGATAGAATTAGGGAACAATCTGCTAGTAGTTTAGGATTTACTTTCTAGGTTAGGATTTCCTTTTGATGTTTTCTAGTAGAATTAGGATTTTTTGTTTATTCTCATTTGTTTTAGGGTTTCTCTTGTAAGCCTTTATAAGGCCTTTAATTTTATTGAATAAGGCAGATTGATAAAGTGTGAAAACTTGAGCATAAAACGAGTTCGTTCTTTTTTATTCTTCTTACAAAGTGAGTGAAGCTTTGTGCATCGAATCAAATGGCTTTCTCTACGTTGAGCAAGTGAAACTTAACCAGTGAAGCCGATTATCCTTTTATTTTCTTTGTTGGTGTTCGCGACAGCCTTGTGCATCAATCAAGGTGTGGGCGGTTGTGGTTATTCTTTGGTATCCTTGGCCAAGGTAGGGTGGGCAACTTGGGGGTTCTTGTTATTCGAATCGAAGGCATTGTTGGGAAATCCTAGACACTTTATCTAGGCGAGTAAAGAGGGCTGTTGGGAGGGTTTGGTTGTAAGGAGTATTCGATGGGTTGAAGTGGTGTTATATGATTAGGGTTGTAGGAAGGAGTGTGTCAAACAAATACTTTAATCGGGTAGGGTTGTGCGTGGTTTGAGGCTGTTTTGTAGGTGGTTTAGGACGGATTTGGGGTTGTTCGAAGTGTTTGGGCAAATTGTTGGTTTAAGCGTCTTCTCACACATCACTAGGTAAGCTACTAATCCCCTGATTTTTGTATACTAGGGTGGTTTTGCATGCTAGACTTGTTTTCATGTTGAATCCATGCTATAAATGAGTTCTACCATGCTTAGAACATGTTTTAGTGTTTGGTTGATTTGTGATATTATGCCATGAATCTTTACTTAAGTGATTTTTCCTAGGGTTTGACTTGAAATATCTTCAATCCATGTTCTTATTGGAGTGTTTTTCATGAACTTACTAAAACTAGGGTTTACTTGGAATTGACCAACCTAGGGTTTCACTATTAGTGGAATTGTTGTCTTGTTAAGTTAGGGTTCCTAAATGGTTTGGTAACCTAGCTAGATGTTAATCAAGAACTTTGAAGAGGGTTGGATATGCATACAACATTTATACCCTATTTGGACGAAAACGTAGCAAAGACTTAACAGAGTCGAGTTTAGGGTGCTATTGAACATTACATGCTCCATACTTAATCCCTACGATGTTTAGAGTTGTTTTGACTAGTTTACTAGCTTTCAAGACTTTGTTTTATGTAAGATCATGCTTCGATATTTGTGATTTCGAGACTCGATATGAGCTCAAAATGTGAATTAGATGATTGTAGCGATAACATGCTTAATCGTGCGTACTTAGTATAGTTTAATACCTACTAGACATCAAACAGGTTCGCTCTTGTCGGACCCGATCCTTATTGATTTAATGGCGAGTAAATACTACTTGTGCGTTGCATTTAAGTCTATTTGGCATAACTTGGTCGAGTCGATGGTGGGACGATGTATCATCATCACGAATTATGGGATTCATGGTAGTGATGGATCGTCGTACCGTATTTATCACACACCCCTCCATTGTGGACCGCAGTGGGGAAGTAGCCCCTTTGCCATAACAATATGTGCACCACTGGTTTGCTATTGACCTGAAAATGTTCTTGGTACGTTGATATATCCTACACGAGCATCCGACAACACAAATACAGTTAACACTCGTGATTGCAGGAGCAATGCAGGCACTAGTTTGATAACATATCATATCTCTATGTGATTTATTTCCAAGCACTTATGTGAAAACAATGTGCAATTATGGATATGAGAACTATGTGTTTATATGATTATGATCTTGATTAGGTTCTTGATATTCAAGTATGATATCTTGTTTATGAAATGTTGTGCATATTGTCATGACATGTATATTGGTAGCTTACTAAGTCTTTATGACTTACCTCGTTTAAATAATTTGTTTTCCTTAGATTCGAGCCACCCAGACAATTCCTGTTGAGGAGTCTTGTTCTCACTAGTCGGGGTTTATTTTGGAGCAGGTTGTCATAGATGGTCTTTTTGTACTCTTGGCAAGGATGTTGGGTTGAAAGCAAGTCATGTAGACTTAGTTTGAGAATATGAACTTGTATTTTGCTATTTGGTCAAATACTTGTAGTAAAACTTGTATTCTATTTTGAGAGCCGACGTTTGTATGTACGTCGAGCCTTGTTTATATTCGTTGTGTCCACTTAGTTATTGCTTTCGATGAGCACACCATTAGCTCTTGTTTTATTACCATTGTTCCTCTAGCATGTTATAGCCATCGAGGTGTTGTTATAGTATTAAACTTGATGTTTAGTTGTTGGGTTCAGATAGTAAAGTCGCCGAAGAATTGGTTAACTATTATATCAGGTTTTAACAGTTTTAAGTTTTCCGATCTTTTTGTGCCGAGTTGGTTAACGTGTCTAATGTTGTGTCGCATTCGTTTTGTAAATTGTCTATATTACATGCATAGTAGTCCTTATAGGCTCGGGATCCCGTGTTGGGGTAGAGTTAGGTTGTCACATTTAATGTGTAATAGGTTTTATCGTCAGAACACATTTTACATCTCATTATTAATTACATTTCTTAATCTATGTGCTTTGTGAACGAGAAATATTTATCTGAGACGAGGAGTATTGAATGAAAAAATATGTTCACTATTGTAAAATGAGTTAGACGATTTGAAGAGCGAATTGTTAATTTCGTGACGAATTATAAAAGATTTTTTTAATTTATAATTGATTGATGGTTGTTTGAGATCAGATAAAAAATTATGGATTCCGTTAATGGATTTTCAAAATTTCTAAAGTGTTAGTGTCTATTATCGTTTTTGGATTTTCTTTTAAAAAATCATCAAAAAGGTTAAGAGCATAATAGTAAAAAAAATGTTCAATAAAACCCATAAAATTTTATTTTGTACAACCTGGCCCCATCGTGCGTTTGCTATGCACAGGGAAAAATCAATTTTTTTGGTAACACATGGACCATTGGTGCACTTAAGCGCAATGAAAAACCAATGATTAATTTGAAATAAAACCTCCTCTAACATCATTACATTCATATATAATCCTAAAATGCTAAGCCTAATTGTACTAGTTTGCCTCAAATAACCAAGAAATGTATTAAAAACATTAACACACATAATCATAACCAAACTACTCACGTAGTGTTGGCAAAACTTCGGCTACATAGTTTTATTATCTGAGTTGTTGCATGTTACATTATTATTTTCCCTATGTTTCGAAAAAAAAAAAACTTAGCCATAATCGAGTATTAAGTTACACAGGGATTTGAATCCAATTGGCTAATACAACTAATGAAACTTGATACTTAATTGCATGACGATCAACTCTGGCCAAATATGCGACATGAAAAAGATGCTCGAGTTGGTGAAAGAACCAAAGAAGCCGTAAGAAATTCAAGGATCAACATTAAGGCATATCATCCACGACTCACTAGTTAGGACCATGAATTGTTACTACTTGCTCTGTTTCTTTTCCTTGTGTAGCTTTGATGAGCGCAAGATTTCCGCGAATTTTCCCGAGAATTTTCTTTTATTTTGTGATATTTTTGAGTTAATTATGCTTTGGAAATATTATTATTTGTGTTTTTGTGCTTAATGTAGGTTTCCAAGCATAATCGAGCTTTTATATGGTGTTTAGCACGAAGTTCGAGACAATTCCGGGCTTTAAAGTTAATTTGAAAATTATTTGGACAAAGTTCGTTAAGCCCGTTAAGAGATCCAAGGCAAAATCAGGCTAACAGAGGCTGAAAAAGCTAACTGAGGACTTAAATGCAAACTTGGAAGAAACCTGGAAGGCAGCGCTAAATGCTGAACCTTTAGGGGCACCGAAGCAAATTTCAGAAAGAACAAGGGAGCCGCCACAATTGTTTGAACTCCCCAGCGCGTTGTCGCCCTTTGGGTGGTTCCACGTGGCACAATCTACCGGCTTCTCTCCACTCACCCAACCCACGTGCACTTGCTAGATCCGGGTCTCACCCGCGCTTGCTCCAGCCCAACCATGCCCACCAGCCCGCTATTTCACCCATTCCCTCTCACTGCCTCAACCCATTTGAAGTTGGGCCAACCCGCGATTTCCTCCTTGGTTCTGCCCGCGATCCATGCCGTGCCCAACCTTATTTCTTTCCCAATTTTGCCCCTAATTCTTCCTTGTTCTTCCTATAATGCCCCTGCCTATTAGTGTTGTTGCTTCCCTTCATTTTTAATCCTCCAGGCAGCTTCATTTAAGGGGAGAAGCCCCCCATTTACGGGTGCAAGCCCTAAATGGGGCACCAGCCCCCATTTCCACCATTTTCACACCAAATCTCTCATGCTTGATCACCATTGAAGGTTTGGAGCTTCAAATCAAGGGCCAAGGACGCAATTGCAAAAGATTTCAACCCCAGAACGCGATTTCTTCGGTTTAATTCTTTCAACCTCTATTTTTTATAGTTGTATAATTTCTTGGGTTGATTTATTTTGTAATTATGGAATTGGTTTGTGCTTAAAATATTTATGGAATGCAATTATTTTCTATGTCCAATGTAGTGTTTTAATTTAATTTATCTCTTTATTTAGTACACATTTATGTTGGTTATTATTTTGTGCAATTAATGCTTTTAATTATCTGGCCAATAATTAAATGATTTTAGAAATATTTAGGATCCGCGAGAGCTACCTTTATATTTTGGACCAATCAATTTAATAGTTGGTGTTTTATGACACACATCGATAGCCAAAGTGAGACTAGATTTGGCACGCGATCGAACCACCTTAGCTATTCGCGAGGTCGGGGAGGTTATGGTTGACTATAAGATGCGAGAGCCCGTAGTTAACCAATTTTATTTGTCTCGGCTACCAACATGACTTGTAGAAAAATATAGAGAGTTTCTTTTTGCGAAGTATTACCCATGCGGTTGGTTATTATTGTGTGTTTGTAATGCTTTTAATGGCGTAGCGAACCATTAGATGATCACTAGAATGATAGGATACAAAGCGAAAACCCTTCCTATTATTCCGAAAATCGCAATAGTAGTTTACGTGGAGTGAGACCGAAAGGAGATCGTGCGTAGATAGTCTTGGGATGCTTGTTTACACATGCAGTTATTTTCTCCCCTATGTTATGTGTTGCGATGATATGAGCCCGTAACAAGGCTGAGACTGAGAGATAGCTAGATTTGCTATACGTAACGAAAGCCCGTAGCGAATAAAATAGCGCGTCCGACTTCCAAGACTTGAGTTAAAGAAAAGCAAAAAGAGAATTAAATTAAACACCGGCTAGACTAGAAATAATGCGTTCCTATATTTTTATCTTGATTTGTTGTTGCCAAACCACCTCTACAGTAGTAAAGATTTAATTGCTTTCTAGGTTGTTTATATTTTTAGATTTTAATTCATTTCTTTTCGCTCAAATATAATTAGTTAGCATAATTTCGGTACTTAGTTGGAGTGAGAATTACGTGCATTCTTCGTGGGATCGACTCGTACTTCGAACTTTATTACTTGATACGACCGGGTAATCTTGCCCGAGATGCGTTTTTGCGCACATCAAGCTTCAACTATGTCTTCCACTTGCTTGCTTTAAGTGCTTGCGACTTAATATGACTCAATGATTGAAACGTTGATATCTCTAGGCTTTATAGAAATAAGCTTGATGTACTTACTTATTCCGAACCTTGAAGTTATAAGTATTATCCTTATGATTGTGACAAGCTTTTAAATATTTAAACCATGCTACACCCAAAGAGTATTTGTGAAGCATTCATCAGCAAAACATCGACTCATATTGTGAATGGTAACCAATTTAAAAAGGAATAATGCACCTTTTGAAAACAAACAAGGAAGAATTTCTAACCCACAAAATCTCAAACTGTTCTGATGTGATTCTGGGATTGAACCTTGTACTAGCTCTCGGGGTGGTGATATTTACAGAGCTTGTGAAATTTGTCTTTGTCCTCGGCTTTGTATCATCTCAACAAAGATTTGACAAAACATGTAAAGTAGTGAGCAATTTACTACTCTAGTTTTACCTAGGTTAGAGTGTGCTAGTTGAAGTTTCAGGAATTTATATAACATGGAATTCGGATGGTGCTCAATGCATTACATGATTGTTCCTCAAATAGTATAATGGTCAAAAAGAAAGTAGTTCTTTCTATAGTTTATCGTGATTAATCTTTTCAGACAAAATTATGGCGTACATTTGGACTTTCAGTGACATAAGTTCACCAATTTTGCATGCAGTTTGTAACGCTCTTGGACAGGGGAGCGATAATTTTGTTCATGTTGTTGCTGGTGCATTTAAAAGTGGTCTTAGCAAGTATGTTATTCATGCAATAGACACAAGATAAAGCTTGACCATTTTGGAAGCAAGACTTAGATCTCTCAAGCAGAATTGGACTATCTAAGAAGCATAAATAATTTGGCAGAGGTCATTATAAAAAAAGCTTTTGTGTTTGGTTCTTTTGAATTTCTTATTATGTACTTCCATAGTACAATTAAACTTGCATAACATGTTAAGCTGAATTCCATCTATATGACTATTTGTTACTAATAGACATTGCATGTCTTTTGTAATGCCCAAAAATTGCTTATCTATCTAATAATGTGTTAGCATGCTTAATACTAGTTAAGTTGTGTTTATGTGTTTGGACTTGTGCGAAAACATTGTTATTTTCCAATTATGTGTTTTGTTGTGTTTTGATTTTGGACTCTTCTAAGAGTTCGTGTTTTGCTCGCGAGTATTCGAGTGTGTGTTGCTGTGTTGGAGGTTCAAGGTGGGACTTTGGTTATATTTGGTTCTGTGTTGGAGTCCATTTAGGGACATGGTATTGATTTGGTTTGGTGTTGGCCTAAGTCTCCTAGGCCTGTGTATTGGAAATTCTGAGGGAATGCAGTCGTATTGGCTTTAAGAGAGCGACCGCATTGGTTAATGGGAGCCCCAAGTTTTGGAGGCTTTGTGATGCGCTCACATGGAGTATAGGATGCGACCGCATTGTGTCTTGATGCGCTCGCATTGATCCCTTTGGATATGACCGTATGTGTTACCGGGAGTTCTAATTTTTGGATCCTCTTAGATGCGATAGCATGGCTCTTAAGTTCGATAGCATCGGTCCTCAGAAGCGATCGTATTGGCCAGTTAGGGCGCGACCGCTTATGATACTGGGAGGTTTGGGTTTTGGACTCCACCTTCAGTACACTCGCATAGAAGTGTGGGGAGCGACCACATTGTGATGTGATTGCATCGCTAGTGAACAATATGACCGCATTGAACCACTTTTGGCCAAGTGGTGGTGGGCCAACATCTTCATTGTAGACGGCTGATAGATGTGTTTTATACGCATCTATTGGGTACTTTTGTAGCTTAGAAATAACACTTCCACGAGGCTTTTGGCTACTAGTATGTATTTTTGGAGCTTTATTGTGAGTTTTAGGGTTTTAGGTGAAATTATGGGATTTACAAGGCTTTTTATGAAGATTTCAAGAAAGGATGCAAAGTACAAATCGTGAAAAAAAGTTTGAATTGAATTATGAAACCCCTTGTGGACGCAAGGGTAGGAGGCCTTGCCCCCGTAAGGTCTCCAGTATGTCAGCCAGTTTAGCGATAAGGCCTTGCGGCCGTATTCCAGTAGCCACCTTAAGGAATTTGACCCTGACTGAATCTCCTTCCCCTAAGCACCCTAGTATAAATACAAGCCATAGAGCCAAAATCTAAGGACGGTTTTCTAGACCAATTTTAGTGTATAATACATAGTTTTAGTATTTATAATTATACTTTGAAGATCGATTCATGTATTCTTTCATTTCATTGATCTGTTCATCTTCAAGGATGAACTAATCGTTCATTAATCTAGGGATTGAGAGGTAACTTGTATCGAATCTATTGCTCAATATATATTTTTATTCAATCAAATCTTGTTGATCATGATGTTTATCAATTTCTTTACTGTCTAGCTTTGACCAAATGAATGGAATCACAAGCAGTAAAGACCTAGAGTTGCGGATAGCTGCACGGCCAAATGCATATGTCGTACACTGGCTCACCATTGTGATAAATTGACCTTATCGATACACGAGAGTGATAAGTTAGGGTCATGTTCATATATATGTTTCTAAGTGACAGATAGGAAATTCATATGTTCTTATGCTTAAGGGTATAGATTGGATGAATTATTTAGGATGGAGACTGAATTATAATTTGACAATCTATACCAATCTTTAGTGAACGAACCCAAGATGAATTGATTGGTACTTCAATTCAAAGAGCAATAGAGTAGATACAGGTGAATCCACATTCCTAGATTTCCCTCCACCATTAGATCTTCATATCTATATTATTGCTTTAGACTATTAATTAGATTTCCTGTCTTCGTAGAATAAATTAGATTAAATAAATTAAAAACCCCTCTTAGTTTAATTGCTACTGGTTTACTTGCTATCTGATTACTTCTTGTCTCTGTGGTTCGACCCTTGCTACCATACTATTCTACAATAGTCTTGTTCACTTGCAAGGTATAAATTTAAGACACAATTAATGGCCTAAATGAGTCTCAAACTCACTTTTTAGTCATTTCCTTACCTATTCTAGCAGAGAGAGAGAGAGAGAGAGAGAGAGCTTGAGTGCCAAGTTTGGTTTCGTTACCAATTCTTGCCGATTTTCGATTATGACTCCGCAAGAGTGTCGTATGTGTTGCGGGTTACGTTTATACCAGAATATTTTTTGTTTCTGTCGATATTTTCTAGAGGAGGTAAGTTACTATCCCCTTTCATTTGTATGTAGGATTGACATACATGTACTATGAGCTACCCCCACGTGATTTGTTTCAAATTTGGAATATAAATATATCTGTTATGAATTATTGGTTAATTGAACTGATATGGGTATTTAAGTGTTGGGATTATTATTTGGGTCGAACTATATGTCTGTAAGATTGTGTTGGATTAAACCTTGCTAATCGCAGTGATGCCCAGAATTTATAGATATTAAATAAATGACTCAAATATTGGGGAATGTGTAGGGTTAGATACTTTATATGAAATATCATATATGTGTATTTGGTGTTTGAAAGTAAATGAGAATGCTTCTGTGTTTTATTTCAAACAAACAAGCATGCTTATGTGTGTCATGAGCTCCCCGTATTTAGGACTCATCGATGTGTTATTTACAAGTAAACATCTACTTGTGCATTTCATTGTTTCCAGCTGGCATATGTGTGTCACGACAATGAGGGTAACAGAAGTAATTGTGAGAGTCAAATCTCGTAAATGCCTTGGGTCATTGTAGTACCCTTCGTTATAGGCCGTAACGAGGAAGAAGCCTGGTTAGAGCAACTCGCATAACTAATAAGGAGCTAGATTCTTTGGTAACACTTGAGGTTATTAAACTCTTGGTTAAACCCCAAGGTCGGTGTTTTTTCTAGATACTATTGGGTTCATATATTAATTTCGGTTCTGAATACTATTGGATTATGATAGTTGGTATGTGTATTGCTACAGCTACACAACAAAAGTGGTTTTCTAGATTTATGGAGCAGATCGATATGTGTATTATTCAGTAGCACAACTACAATATTTATTACAAGACAAGTCGGAAAACTCTCTTGTAGATTCTATTAAGTTATAAATCAGATTGAGACACTGAATATATATTCTGATTATGTGTTTATTCATGTTAGGTCAATGTGCTTTATAACATGATCAACGTGAATGGTGTGCAAGTATATGAATTGTTATGCTTGGTATATTGTGTGTGGTGTATTGTGTATTGTTATATGTGCATAACAACTTGCCATATAGATCCCGTAGTAACTTACTGAGTTTATCACTCACCTAATTCATTTTATTTTCTTAGATCCCAGCCAAACATGAAGTACGCGGTGAGGCTGGCTAGATTCGTAATCATCGTTAGTGTTTTGGTAAGCAGCACTCTTCGAGGTTGTATTTGTTGTTTGTGAGGACTGGGTAGAGGGGAAGTTATGTAAACTTATCCCTAGGATTTTTTGTACATTGTTGTATTATTCTTTTGTTGCCAATGCATGACGTTGAGCTTATGTTTATGAAACTTAATGTTGTTTGGCTTAAAGTCTAATGTAGTTCGGGCAATGGGCCGTTGACTTTGTTCTTTTGTTCCCGGTCTTCTAGTGTCGTGGTTTTAATATTATTCTATTAGTGTTTGATATTTGTTAATCAAGTTTCTGTTTAGCCCACTTTTCGTAGGGGCTTTGCAAGTGTTTTATTTTGTGTGTGTGTTGTTTTGGCGAACGACCCGAGGCTCGTATAGAGATTGGGGGTCGGGTCGCCACATCTTCTATCAGAGCTATAGGTTAGTTGTCGGCCAGGATAGGTTCCTCAGCCTTGTTGGGTGTAGTTTCTGGTTTCTTACATCGAGTGTTTGTCTATAGGTATAAGGATGGTGTGTACCAGGAAACGTGCGAACACCAATGGGAGTGACCGAAGTGAGCACAAAGTTGATAAGGGTACAGAGAGTAATAATATTGGTCCACAACAATGCTCAAATAGGCTAGAGGGGGGGGGGTGAATAACCTATAATGCCAATTTTAAAACTTTTCTTTTGGATATTCATAAAGCATAGTTTAGTTGGCAAATACAATTTATCAAGTTGAGTATGTCTGCCGGTAGAAGCTATCGGTAGACTTACTCAAAGCAGAAGTAACAACTCTACTGATAAACTGTTTATTCAAATCAAAAGCCTTGTAAAAGATTTGTGCAGCGGAAAGTAAAGAGGCTATGATTTGGAGAAGTCATAAGTGGCTGTACACGAATACATGTTCAGAACAACAGTACACTTATTTCTTCTTTCAAATGCAGGTTTAGAAGATCAAGTAGAGAATGGTTTTTCTAAGGATAAATCATTTATAAAAATCTCATAGATATTTAAGGACTGAGAGATAAACCATTAGTAAGAACATATGAATTTATTCAAAGATAAATTACATATTACATCAGTCTAAATAATCTATGTACAGTTTCTGGTTTTCTCTTCCTATGTCTCAATCCTTGCTTAATTATTCGTTCAAGGATCTTTTAAGCTTGCAAAGGACAATAGGAGATGAGAACGAGAAACTGGTATGAGAAGATGATTTTCAAGGTCGTTCAGATATAAAAATATATCTGAATGATTCGAGTGCAAAACACTCATCCTCCCATGATGATTGATAATTGCACAATCAACAACATTTGTATAGGAATACAAATCTGAAGATATGAATGCAATATCTACAGACAACTCTTCATTTTCTTCAGACATTGTCTAACATCAATCTTCAGATCTTAATCTCTGCCTTTGAAGTTTCTGATCACTCTCAACTCTTTTACAAGCTTTTCTTCCTAGGAATCCACTGAAAGTGTTTTGCTAAGAGCTGGATGAGTTCACTGCAACCTGTTGTAGAAATCAGAGATGCGTTGGTGAAGACGATCTCTTTGAAGATTTCTTTCTATGAAGTTCTTGAATAGATTGAGTTACTTGTTGCTCACAGTGTATCGTTTGATGATCTTCGATGTAGCTTACATTGTTATTTTGTTACCACTGTGTTGCCCAATGTGTTTGAGCACGAGAGAGGGTTTATATAGGCGAGAATCAATATGATCGTTGAGAGATGAGGACTCGAAGATTTCTATCCGTTGGAGATGTAGTAGTTGAAGACTATCAGATATAGATCTTTGTCCATAAGATCTCTGACTTGTTTGGGGCAGAGATTTAGTCCTGTAGATCTTGGAACTCGTTGTCTGTCAGACTATGTTGATAGGACTCTGAAGAGTAGGTCTGATGTCTGTTGCACTGTCAGGTGGTCTGTTCAATAAAGTAATTACTTTTTGACTTTAACAGACTTCTTGAGTGAGAGAAAGTCTTGTAGCTTTAAGTATGTCAGGCTTTTTGAGGCACGGACATATTTATCTTGATTTGAGCAGCTTCTTGACTTTTCCCTGTAGCTCATGCAGATTTTAAAGTTTGCCGCTGGAGAGCTTCAAACCAGTGGAAACAGGTCTTCCCGTGTAGGAGAGTTGATGTCTGCCGGTACGAGCTTTTTAACTTGTGGCATGTCTGCCGCTAAAGGCTTTTGACATAGCTGCAAGTCTTCCGGTGCTACGTGCAATCTGAAGTGCTGGTCTGTCTTGATCATCATATAGGAGGTAAGACTAGATCAGGTCACACCTAATCTAAGACCTATGTGAAATCATACAAGTTGCCACACTAACCGGTACGCAGACCTTTTAGCCACTTGTGATGATTCACTTGTAATGGGGGCAATCAAATCAATATATATGGAATATGTAAGATGATAATTAAATTATCAAGAAGCATATTCCAATAACCAACAATCTCCTCCTATTTGCTTGGAACCATTACAAAATGACATATACAAAGCACTAAAGCATTTATCAGACATAGTAATAGCATGTCCACGATGAATGATCATTTTATCTCAAGACATGTCCTATGTTTGATAATTACATGTAAGCGATGGCTTTGGTATAGTCTACTATTGCTATTACAGACTCGATAAATCAAAGTATTGAACAGGTAATGCAATAGTGACAACAATTTAGATCTTTTGAATTTTGAAAGAGTTTTGAACAGGGTCTAAAAAGTTTTTGGAAGTCTTACTTGCTCATGAATTTTATAAAATGAAAGATTGTTTTGGCAAGTAAGAGTAGCAAATCCTTTAAGCAAATGCATGTTTTTGAAAGAGTAAAATAAGGATTGCTTGTAATACCAATTTTTTGAAAATCAATTTTTTTGGAAAATTAATTTTTGAAAACCTAATATCAATTTTCTGAAAAATCAAAAATTTTGAAAACTAATACCAATTTTCTTGAAAAATCAATTTTTTGGAAAATCAATTTTTTTAAAAAACTTTTTATTTCTGTTGAAACTAAAAGGATTTCCGTTGAACGTAAGATTCAACAAAGAGTTTTAGTTTTAAACAAAGTTTTCAACAGAAGTGCCACAGAGGCTGAGCATGATTCACTAAGAATCAGCTAAGGGTGAAATGTCACATTTGTTTTGTGTGTTCATTGAGATTTAGTTAAGTCAATTCTCCTTCTTACGAAAAGAAGGGTATCACTCTCCTCCTTAAGTCAATTCTCCTCCTTATGTTATATGTCTGATACCAAGTTATGTGTATATGTCATATAACTCTCCTCCTTAATGGTTGCAAGCACTAAAGAATAAGATCTGAATAACAGTTGCAAGCAAATAATAAAGAAGGAATCAGAAGAGATGTAGCAAGGTAGAGAAGATAGCTAAAGAAAAGACACTAAATAACGAAAGAAAGTACTAAAAGTTCTGGAAAAAAAATATAGTCTAGTTTGAATCTCCAAAACTACCGGTGCTAGATTCTAGAGAGTAGTTTCTATCCTGATCTGAAAAACTTCTGCCACCGAACAATTCCTTAGTGATCAGCAATTCTCCCGTGATTGGAAGGCGTTCATCCGCTTGAACCGTGGAAAGAATGGTGTGGTAGGAGCATAGGAAATAACTAATTATCCTAGCGTACTTGAGAATACCAAACCCATTCACTCGTCTTTGTTGGAAAGATCGACAGATAAGAGAGAAGACGCCTTCAGACCATTTGATGACATGAGAGTCAAGAACGGCAATGGTGAAGTTCCGAAGTCTTCTGGTGTCGCTTCTTAAGCCAGGTTCATGAAACAGAAGGCTTTGGCTCAGAATCTCTCCAACACAATACACGTCCAAGGGATAGTTGAAAATGTCCCATGTACCGAAGTCATTTCGAGATTGGTGGCCAGTACGATGCAGCCATGATTCGTTGAGAACAGAATCATTGATGGAGTCAGGACCAGCAGAAGGAAGGCTGTAGACTCTAGAAAGGCTGTCAGCATTGAGGACAAGGTCAGTACCTTGAATGCGACCGTGGAGGCATGTACCATCTCTTGACAGGTGCATCCTTGAGTAGAATTCGTCGACCAGTTGAAGGCTGTAGAATTCTTCACGAAAGCAGAGGATGGAGACGAGTCCAAAACTGTGGAAAAGATCGATAATCTTTGCTCCAACAGTGTTGTCAAGGAGAAATTGTTCTCCTTGAATCGTTCGACCAAGAATGTAGGATTGACGGCCTACTCTGGTGACGAAGGAAGATTCAGAGGGATCGATAGGGCGAGAGATGCTGTTCGAAGAAGAGGCGGCCATGATGAATTTCTCAGGAAAAAATGTGCACTGATAATTAATCGTATGGATTGATTGGGAAACGATGGAGACCAAAAAAAGTATACGTATATATATTCAGTACTTTCTGAGATTGGGCACGAGGAACACACTGATCAAGAATCGTCGTTTGATAGTCCTTAATAAAGCTGTTATTGATTGAAATGAGAACCAGTGGAGCAATCATTTCGAAGCTTGATTGTGAGAGGACGTTTTTATGGGAGAGGCGGCGATTCATGATTGCGATAATTAAGTCTTCTAGGGAATATGTATTTGGACAGATTGGAGACTTAAAATCGAGGATTTTCAATACCAACAAGGATTTAATTGACATCTTAGGGTATTGAAAAGAAGATGTGTTGATATCGATGAGTAAAAAAATAATGTACTGAATTTTGTAAAAATAAATTTAGGAAATATGATAGGTTTTAAGTATTCCAGTTATTCTAATAGATAATTTATGGGGCATTCTGAATCATCTACACAATCCTCAGCAATCTCCCAAATCTATATAATTTTGGAACTGAAATCATTTCAAATTTTTTTGGAAGAATTTAAAAATGTTTTTACAAAACAGTTAAGGTTTTTGTGTTCTTTGTTTACTAAAAGAAATTTATGGAGCTTTCTGAGTCATCCACACAGTCTTCAGCAATCTTTCAATTCTTTTAGTCATTCTAGAACAAAATTGTTTTGAAATTCATTTTCAGAAGTATTAATTTTGAAATATTATTTAAAAAAAACAATCAATCATTCCTAAATGTTTTTATGCCAAAGATATTATTACACAAGTTTGATCAGCAGCAAAAGATCTGAAACCAATTTTGTTGATTAGTTTTAGTAGAGTGTGAAGTGTGCTGATACAAGAGTGTGAACGACAAAGATGAAGGCCTGCAGTTCAGGTTTTGACCAGTAGACATTGAGGTCTACCGATTCAACTGATAACTTTTAAGGGAGTATGCAATAGAGATGAAGGTCTGTTGATACTAATTTAAAAGGTTTGAGTGCAGTTATCAGTATTTTGAACACATGAAAGAAGATAGCTATGGATATCTTTTATATAGAGTGGAATAATGTGTTCAAGAAGGGTGGAAGTTTACTGACTTTAGAGAGCTGAAGGAAGTCAACCAATTGTTGGAGAATATCAATTGATTGTATGAAGGATATCAATTTATGAATGATATCAATCATTGAGAGGTGATCAATAAACTTTGAGGTATGTCGTTGTCGAATGAATGAATGACAGAGGAATCGACATAGATAATGGTCTGCTGATGAAGGAGATCAGTAGGGATTAAGTCTACTTAGGATAGACAGAATTAATAGTTCTTGCAGACAAGAAGTTTAGCTGTAGAAGGATGGAAAGGTAGACATTGAGGTCTGCCGATACCAATTGAATGAAGAGTATTACAACTTATATCCTTTGGAATGCCTTGACTTCTGGAAGGATTGACCATAGGTTTCATCGGCATAAAGAACGAAATAAAATTGGAGGGAGAGCAAAATGTTTAAAGAATATTGAAGCATCAATAGCAGTAACAACGGTATAGGAAAGATACCAAGTTCTGCAGTTGGCTCCTCCTCACTAGTAGAATATGTGCTTCGAACTCTTTGAGTCTGCAGATTACAAGAGTAGAAAAGAGATTTTCTGCAGATTTTCCTTTTTGCCTTGGCAGCTGTCAGGAGATTCAGATGCTTCATCGGCAAAGATTAACTGATGACCATGCTACTACAAAATAGAATTTCAATTGAATGATGAGAGCATTTGGAAGCAAAAACGGAAGATACCAACCTATTCAGTTAAAGTACTTGAATCACAAAGAAGCAAGTGGCTTAAACTTAGTTAGGCTGACGGTACAGATGCAGAATGATTTTTGCTTCAAGGTCAACGGTTAAGAAGAGGATGACTAACTTTTTAAGGGAAAAGAAGTCATTATGTTCAAGACAATGAAAACAGGAGAAAGTTTAAAACACAGTTGTCATTGAACCAGAGGAAGCAGTAGAGAGGAATATAATTTGAGGGAACTGCTTATATCCTCGAAAGGTCGTTTTGTCACATCGACAGAGATAAGGTTTACCGTTGAAACTAGAGAGACCTGAAATTTTGAGGGGAATTAAGATTCATCAAAACATCATGGGTTGTGATGTGATCTATAATTCCTGATGAAGCAGTTGCAAGGTATGCAGTTACTTCAAAGAAATCCAAGACTTAAAATTTAACCATATTTCAACATCATTTCTTCAGATTCCAACTGTTGAATGCACAATGTTGAATAGGAAATTTTATAAGTGAGGATTGGTTTGCTGTTGGGTTAACAGCAGAGTTATATTTGCTGTATTGAATTCAGAACAATATATTATTAAAAGTACAACTACCGAAAACTCAAGCAAATATAAGATTTCATGCTATCAAGGAATATTCAAACAAAGGCAGATAGACATGAAGTAAAGATGTTTTGAACAAGTTCTCATTTAGATAAAAAATAACACGAATACAAAGAGGATCTAAAGATTACAGTGTTCATTACAACTTTTGATGACTTAACTACTCCTTTTAAACAACTAATCTAAACACCTGATACATATCTAAAGAAAATGATGTTACAAGGAGATGTCTATGAAGACCATGGACCCAAATTCAGCTAACTGGTTGGAAAACGGAATACAGGTCCTAGATCGAGGTCGAACGAGGCAGCCAAACGGAATCTCTACATTTTGAAAAATGCAGATATGTGATCCTGTCGCCTCCTCATCCTACTCCCATCAGCTAGCTCTCAAGCCAGGGTGACATTCACAAACTCGCAGGACTTCTTTTGAAGAAACCGCGGTTGTGAGAAGAGCTAATCTCATGATATTTTTGAAAACAAAATAATTTTTCAAAATAGGTATATTTTTCAAAAATATTTATCTCAAACTGAAATCCTTGACAAAAGTTTTTAGAGGAATAAAACAAGTTTTTCTTTTGTCATGCATTTGAACTGAGCATTCGAGGATCACAACTCTCAGGAGGTTAGTCCTGGCATAAAGCTAGAAGAGCCTGCTTGATACCAATTGTTGGTCCACAACAATGCTCAAATAGGCTAGAGGGGGGGGGGTGAATAGCCTATAATGTCAATTTAAACACTTTTCTTTTGGATATTCATAAAGCATAGTTTAGTTGGCAAATACAATTTATCAAGTTGAGTATGTCTGCCGGTAGAAGCTATCGGCAGACTTAGGCAGAAGCAACAACTCTTCCGATAAACTGTTAATTCAAATCAAAAGTCTAGTAAAAGATTTGTGCAGCGGAAAGTAAAGTGGCTATGATTTGGAGAAGTCATAAGTGGCTGTACACGATTACATGTTCAGAACAACAACACACTTATTTCTTCTTTCAAATGCAGGTTTAGGAGATCAAGTAGAGAATGGTTTTTCTAAGGATAAAACATTTATAAAAACCTTCATAGATATTTAAGGACTGAGAGATAAACCATTAGTAAGAACATATGAATTTATTCAAAGATAAATTACATATTACATCAGTCTAAATAATCTATGTACAGTTTCTGGTTTTCTCTTCCTATGTCTCAATCCTTGCTTAATTATTCATTCAAGGATCTTTTAAGCTTGCAAAAAGGATAATAGGAGATGAGAACGAAAAACTGGTATGAGAAGATGATTTTCAAGGTCGTTCAGATATAAAAATATATCTGAACGGTTTGAGTGCAAAGCACTCATCCTCCCATGATGATTGATAATTGCACAATCAACAGTATTTGTATAAGAATACAAATATGAAGATATGAATGCAATATCTACAGACAACTCTTCATTTTCTTCATACATTGTCTAACATCAATCTTCAGATCTTGATCTCTGCCTTTTGAAGTTTTTGATCACTCTCAACTCTTTTCCAAGCTTTTCTTCCTAGCAATCCACTGAAAGTGTTTTGCTAAGAGCTGAATGAGTTCACTGCAATCTAGAAATCAGAGATGCGTTGGTGAAGAAGATCTCTTTGAAGATTTCTTTTCTATGAAGTTCTTGAGTAGATTGAGTTACTCGTTGCTCACAGTGTATCGTTTGATGATCTTCGATGTAGCTTACATTGTTATTTTGTTGCCACTGTGTTTGAGCACGAGAGAGGGTTTATATAGGCGAGAATCAATATGATCGTTGAGAGATGAGGACTCAAAGATTTCTATCAGTTGGAGATGTAGTAGTTGAAGACTATCAGATATAGATCTTTGTCCATAGGATCTCTGACTTGTTTGGGGTGGAGATTTAGTCCTGTAGATCTTGGAACTCATTGTCTGTCAGACTATGTTGATAGGACTTTGAAGAGTAGGTCTGATGTCTGTTGCACTGTCAGGTGGTCTGTTCAATAAAGTAATTGCTTTTTGACTTTAATAGACTACTTGAGTGAGAGAAAGTCTTGTAGCTTTAAGTATGTCAGGCTTTTTGAGGCACGAACATATTGATCTTGATTTGAGCAGCTTCTTGACTTTTCCCTGTAGCTCGTGTAGATTTTAAAGTCTGCTGTTGGAGAGCTTCGAACCAGTGGAAATAGGTCTTCCGGTGTAGGAGAGCTGATGTTAGCCGGTACGAGCTTTTTAACTTGTGGCATGTCTGCCGCTGAAGGCTTTTGACATTGCTGCAAGTCTTCCGGTGCTACGTGCAATCTGAAGTGCTGGTCTGTCTTGATCATCATATAGGAGGTAGGACTAGATCAGGTCACACCTAATCTAAGACTTATGTGAAATCATACAAGTTGCCACACTAACCGGTACGCAGACCTTTTAGCCACTTGTGATGATTCACTTGTAATGGGGGCAAGCAAATCAATATATATGGAATATGCAAGGTGATAATTAAATTATCAAGAAGCATATTCCAATAACCAACAAATAACCATGGGCATGGTGATCAGGCTCAACAGATATTGCATGAGGAGCAACCACAGCCCAATCCGCAGCATCAACCTGAGAATTTGATGGATATGTTTCAGTTGTTTATTAGAATGGCATAGACACCCTAAATTCATACCCCTAATTTACAATATCCTACAAAATATTATTACAGATTAAAAATGGATTAAACAATACTTTTAAAACGTTTCAGGGGGCCAAAATGTCAAAAAAAAAAATTTAAAAAGGCTCGAAAGAACGAAGGATAACAATCATGGGGTGAAGTGTAGACATAAAATAAGCATGTTTTTGTTAGCAAACCCAATTTATGAGCCCGAAAGGCCGAGGTTGGTGCCTGATCGATGAATTTTATACGTCGATTTTATATGCTTCTATGACTTAAATTATGCTATTTCACGAGGCTTTTGGCTACTAATATGTGTTTTCGGTGACTTTTGTAAGTTTTAGAGTTTTTAGTGAAAATATGCAAAACTCCAGGATTTTATATGCAAATTCCAAGAAGGGTCTAAGATGTAAAATGAAGAAGAAACGAAGGCTGTCCATTCTGGAGACCTTGCGGTCGCAAGGTGCTCAGACCTTGCCCCCGCAAGGTGGGCAGTACATTGACGAACTCAGGAAATCTAGGCCAGAGATACTGGAGACCTTACGGACGCAAGGTACCCAACACCTTGCGACCGCAAGGTGGTCAGAACGCGAAATTTTTGTGTTTTCACAAAGAAATTCAATTGGATTACAACTCCTGGGTATAAATTGAAGTCGGATGCCAAGAGCCTGATATAGAAAAACGGCTGGAAACAGTTTTGTATACATTTTAGATAGATTTTAGGTTGTATAACATAGTTAGATTGTGTAATTACAAGTATTGAAGATCAAATCATGTTTCCGTTCATCTCCATGTGCTGTTCATTGTCTATGATGAACTAAATCATCCATAATCTAGGAGGTGGGAGGTAACTTGTATCGAATTTATGTTTTAATTCATATTTATGTTCATTCAATTCTTGTTGATTGTGGTGTTTATCAACCCCTATATTATTTTGCTTTGAACAAATGAATGTAATTGCAAATAATGAAGGCCTAGAGGTGTGGATAACTGCATGACCAATGTGCATATGTCGTACACTGGCTCACCATCACAATAAATTGGACCTATCGATGCACGAGAGTGATAAGTTAGGACCAGGTTCATACATAATCTAGGTGACAGATAGATTGAATGTTCTTGTGCTTAGGATATAGAATGTATGAATGTTGCGGGGATGGAGGCTGAACCAATAGTTCAACAGACTATATCTATCTTTAGTGAACGAACCCAAGAAATTGAATGATAATTATTATGAATTGAACATAAAGGAGATACAAGTGAAACTCAGAATCCTAGATTGCCACCTACCATAAGATCTTCATAACTGTAATTACTGCTAATTAGTTAAACACCTAAATATCAATAGTAGTTTAGAATAAAATAATTATAAAAACCCCTTTAGATTAATAATTTGCTATCAATAAAGTGCACTGTTCGTGATCTCTTGTCTCTGTGGGTTCGACCCTTGCTTCCAATACTATTCTATAATAGTCTTGTCCACTTGCAAGGAAAAAAGATTAAAATAAAATATCGATCAAGTTTTTGGCGCCGTTGCCGGAGACAAGCTAATTCACGTAGTTAGTTTGTTGGTAGCTTAGTTTTTAATTTAATTTAGTTTTTAGTTTAATTTTCAGTTTTTATAAAAATAAAAATACAAAAAAGATTTTATTTTGTTTTTAATAGTTAGTTGTTTTTAAATTGCTTTAATTTATTTTTATGCACGGACGTAGATCTTTAAATCCTAAATTGGTAGAACTGAATCAAGATAATAATAATATTAGAAGAAATCAAGAATATCTTGAAAGTCTAGCTTCCGAGTCTGATAATCAAAATCAAGAGGACCCTTTGGTTGATCCTACAATGGAAGAAAATAATATTAATTGAAATCCTGAAAATCCAGTTAACCTAGTTAACAGGAATCAAAGAGAAGAAGAACATACAAGAAGAAATATGGAAGTATTAGTAAATCAAAGAACTATTAATGACTTTAGTAGACCTTCATTAAATGTAGTGACATCATGTTTAATCTTGCCAGATGCTGTAAGGAATTTCGAACTAAAATGTCATTATTTTAACGTGATACCATCTTTTCATGGAATGCCTCATGAAGATCCTATCAGTTTCTTAAGAGAATATGAATACATGATGAGTACTTTTCCTTTAGGAGGGTTGACTGAAGATCAAATTAAAATGAAATATTTTCCCAGTGCATTAAAAGAATTGGCAAAACGATGATTTATGAACTTAACACCTAATAATGTTTATACTTGGGCTCAATTATATGATTCGAGGACCATCAAAACCATACGAGTCACCCTCCGACATGACTGCAATCTAAGGAAAACAAATAATAAAGGGTGAGTCGAAACTCAGTAAGGTATACTATACTTATGCATGCATGTTATGCATGTATGCAACATAAATAAATGTCATGATGCCCAGATTAACAAATATCATATTCAACAATACTATTCACAAATAAAGTAGAAGAGCTGAAAGTTAAACACATGTAGTATACATGATCGAGATACATCTCCGATCAAATCACTTCCAACCTTGTCACCCCCACTATTGTTGTTGAAGCTTGTATGTCTTGATCAATCTCTTATTCGGTTCATCAAATCAACCAATTATTCACAACCCGGGTACAAGTCATCACGAGCCTAGGTCCCTACAACCCCAGACACGTCGTGATACTTAACATAAAATTCAATGGTATTTTCCCCACTCGGCCAAAGTGGTGAATTCGGTTTCGGGTCCGAGTAGGGTGCCGCTGCTAACTAGCACTGCCCTTCGCCCCGTGACGTAGTCAGAGGTACCCCTACTCTCCTCATAAAGACATGTTCAATTGCGCAATTGAAGACTGTTCACATGGGCACTTCATGTTCGAAACTAGTGCTTAACAAGAAAATTAATACTCAAAGAATTCCAATGAGTTATAAAGTAAACTCATTGTATTCTCAAGCAGCATGATTTAACTAATACAAAATGTTCATAATATTCATACATCAAGTATCTGGTTAAATTACGCATGTAACACATGGTTCCGAGCATGGACATTATAATAACATGGTATTATGAACACACATAAGCAAGTAATTCCCTTACCTTAAAAGAGGATTATTTCTGTTGAGTAAAATTCTATGATAGTCCTCGAGTCAAACCCACAAAGTACCAAAACAATTTATCCGGGCCTAATAAAAAAAGGAGAGGAAAGTACACTTTCTAAATATACTCGGCTAGGTTAATAATGTTTTTAGAAAGAAAATAATGTAGTAGGACCTTATATAGAAGTAATCGAGGCGGTAGCCGAATACGTGTTGCCAAAATTAGGTGAGAGAGATCTTAATTTCTTCATGCAGGAGTTTAAGGGTAGGTTATACCACTCACCAATATAGCATAGAGGAGTCAGTTGTTAGCAGGAGGTGGTTTGAAATAAACCCGCCACGTGTAAGTCAAAGCGACAATCAACCCATACTAGCCTTGGCGAGTAAACAACCTAGAGTCTAGGTGAGCCACTAGGTAGAGCAAGGGATTGAGATTAATATTTCACTCATCTAGTCGGCATGCACTGGACAATAAGGATATAATTGCTACTAATTAAATATACCCCAAATATCATAACAAGGTTAGACCCATAATATATTAAAATATCATCAAGTTTTATTTTATTTTATTTTAAAAAAACATTACTAGTTCGTTCCTATTGACTAAGTTATTAATATACAACTCCTACTAGTTCATGTATCTCTCTTACTATAAAAGGGAAGCTTGTTTCTTACAATTTAATAGATGGACAAAAATAACCCTTCACCAAATAAACCACCTACCATTTAATTAAGGACAAAACAAGTAAATTTACCATGACAACAAATAATGTTTTGACAAAAATAGCCTCAAATATAATGAATCATCTACCATTAATTAAGGTCAAACAAGTAAATTTATCAGGGACTAATTAATTCCATTAATAATCAAATAATAATTTGATCCCTCGACTTGTTCATGTTTAAAGTTAGGTCCTACAGTTTTGAATTATATTTATTTCGTCTTGTATTTTTACTTCCTTATCAGTTTCCCCCTCCTACCATTATCGTTACAAATGTCGTCCAATATTTTCTAAAATAACAAAAATACCCTTACTCGGCCGAGAGACTAAAAATTTATTGAAACTAAAAATAATATGATATTACATTCTAAAAAATAATATGATATTATATTCTTAATGGTTTTATAAAGACATTATAGAAGTAAATGTAAATGAAAAAATGTTACTATAATAATATATTTGTTAGTGAGTATCAAGATATTAAGCAAAAATATGTAGCGTCTTTAGCTATTATCCATGAATAAGCTAAGAGAAGTGGGTTAAGAAAATGTGTCATAATGTCAATAAGATGAAGAAAATGAAGAACCAATTGATGAATTCGTGCGTTTTGTTACAAAAGAAAGCCAAAATCTACAGTTTACTTATTTGAATTTTCAGACTACTACAAGCAACCTTAAAAACTATCATACTGCTTCTAACTTATAAATATTACAAACAAACCACTGTTAGTAAGCACAAATAACTAGGTTTAAAATATTTTACTCCTTCCCATAACAGGGTTCCAAACCTCTAACCTCTTTTGGTCTTAACTTGCTTGCTCCTCTTCATAGAACCATGAGTAGTTACGTGTGAGAATCTCTCTATTCCCCTCCCCTGGCTATCAACTTTCTTTTCTTCTACCACAACTCTCCTTTAATTGAAAGAAATTGTCACCAATCAACATCCTTTCAAGTAGCTCCATCCTAAATTAGATTATCTCCTTACTTAGTAATTTGACACCGAAAGTGTATAGGAGGTAAGAAATGAGAGACGTTCGAGAAAGAAGTCCGACTAATCAGAAGCTAAAGAGATTCTATGTTTCTATTTTAATAAGGCAAGGTGAATGCGTTTCTTGGTGATGGTGATGGCGGTGCTTACGACCGCATGGATGATGGTGTTAGAGGTTGTGGTGATAGTAATTTTAGGGATGACAGTAGTGGATTAGATGAAATACATCGTTGTGAGATTTCCTAATCATCAAATTTTCAAATATCCATATGGGTTTCAGATTCAATTTGAAAGTTTGAAAATTCAAAAAAATTGAATTTGAGTTTGTAAAAGTGAAATTTAAGGTTGTGGTGGTGGTGTGTCTATCATTGATGGGTTTTCCAAATTGGTTACTTCGAAGGAAAGAGTAAGAAATTAGAAAAGGAAATAAAATCAAATCAAAAAATTAAATTTTGGACTAATGGTAAAATTTAAGGTGTTGGTGTTGGTGGTGGTGGTGGTGAGTCTATAAATGATGGGGTTGACGAAAGAAAGTGAGGGCTAAGAAATAAATTTTAAATTTCATTTTTTGGAGTAATGCATTTTTTAACGTTGAATTTAAATATCACACAAAGTATAACTAATTTTACATTATTTAAATAATTTTTTAATTAAAAAATATTTTAAATATTAAATGGCAAACTAAATGATGAAATTATAACAAATCCCACTTTGCGCCACAAGCAAAAAGACCAAAATAATCCTCATGTACACGATTTTCCATCACTATTTTTAATGCCCATAGACGGGAGAGGACAAATAGAAAAAACATGTAGGAAAGTGAGACATCATATGTTGGGAACGACATTATTAGAGGTATATGAAAAATTGTAACTATAATAATACATTGGTTGGTGAGAATCGAGATATTAAGCAAATCTATAGCGTGCTTAGTAATTACGTATGAATAAGCTAAGAGAAACGTGTTCAGGAAAGGTGATATAATGTCAAGAAGATAAAGAAAAATAGAGAACTTAGTTGACAAATGCATGCTTTTGTTAGAGAAGAAATTAAGTTAGAATCGATAGGAAAGTCGTTTGAAGAAAGTAGTTCCACTTAGCGGAAGCTAAAGATATGTTATTTTTCCATTTTAGCAAGGCAAGGTGGACACGTTTCTTGGTGGTGGTGATAGCTGTGGCGGCATTTGCAGGGATGCTGGTAGTGGTGGGGGCGATTTTAAGCATGAAAGTGGTGATTTATGTGGAATACGACATTAAATAAATGAGTAAGAAATTAAACAAAGAAATAAGATAAAATAATTATAAAAAAATGATTTCTAGGCTAATAGTATTATTTGAGTAATCTCTCTTACTATAAAAGGGAAGCTTGTTTCTTACAATTTAATAGATGGACAAAAATAACCCTTCACCAAATAAACCACCCACCATTTAATTAAGGACAAAACAAGTAAATTTACCATGACAACAAATAATGTTTGGACAAAAATAGCCTCAAATATAATAAATCATCTACCATTAATTAAGGTCAAACAAGTAAATTTATCAGTGACTAATTAATTCCATTAATAATCAAATAATAATTTCATCCCTTGACTTGTTCATGTTTTAAAGTTAGGTCCTACAGTTTTGAATTCTATTTATTTCGTCTTGTATTTTTACTTCCTTATCGCTTCCCTCCTACCATTATCGTTACAAATGTCGTCCAATATTTTCTAAAATAACAAAAATACCCTTACTCGGCCGAGAGACTAAAAATTTATTTGAAACTAAAAAATAATATGATATTACATTCTTAAATAATATGGTTTTACTCAGTAAAGACATTATAGAAGTAAATGAAAAAATGTTACTATAATAATATATTTGTTAGTGAGTATCAAGATATTAAGCAAAAATATGTAGCGTCTTTAGCTATTATCCATGAATAAGCTAAGAGAAGTGGGTTAAGAAAATGTGTCATAATGTCAATAAGATGAAGAAAATGAAGAACCAATTGATGAATTCGTATGCTTTGTTACAAAAAAAGTCAAAATCTACGCTTACTTATTTGAATTTTCGACTACTACAAGCAACCTTAAAAACTATCATACCGCTTCTAACTTATAAATATTACAAACAAACCACCGTTAGTAAGCACAAATAACTAGGTTTAAAATATTTTACTCCTTCCCATAACAGGTTCCAAACCTCTAACCTCTTTTGGTCTTAACTTGCTTGCTCCTCTTCATAGAAGCCGTGAGTAGTTACGTGTGAGAATCTCTATTCCCCTCCCCTAGCTATCAACTTTCTTTTCTTCTACCACAACTCTCCTTTAATTGAAAGAAATTGTCACCAATCAACATCCTTTCAAGTAGCTCCATCCTAAATTAGATTATCTCCTTACTTAGTAATTTGAGACCAAAAGTGTATATGAGGTAAGAAATGAGAGACGTTCGAGAAAGAAGTCCGACTAATCAGAATCTAAAGAGATTCCATGTTTCTATTTTAATAAGGCAAGGTGAATGCGTTTCTTGGTGATGGTGATGGCGGTGCTTACGACCGCATGGATGATGGTGTTAGAGGTTGTGGTGATAATAATTTTAGGGATGACAAGAGGGATTAGATGAAATACATCGTTGTGAGATTTCCTAATCATCAAATTTTCAAATATCCATATGGGTTTCAGATTCAATTTGAAAGTTTGAAAAAATCAAAAAAATTGAATTTGAGTTTGTAAAAGTGAAATTTAAGGTTGTGGTGGTGGTGTGTCTATCATTGATGGGTTTTCTAAATTGGTTACTTTGAAGGAAAGATTAAGAAATTAGAAAAGGAAATAAAATCAAATCAAATCAAAAAATTAAATTTTGGACTAATGGTAAAATTTAAGGTGTTGGTGGTGGTGGTGGTGGTGAGTATATAAATGATGGGGTTAACGAAAGAACATATGAAAATAACACAAAAGTTAGGTTAGGTGGTAAAATGAGACTTTATAGATACTCTGGGTGAATTTTGTATTTTAGAGTGTAAGTATATACTTTAGGATTGTCAGTTTGATTTCTATAAAACAATTTATTATTTTTCAAAGAGAGTCATAAATTTCACAAACGACATAAGCTAAGTCTCCAACAACAATGTGCTTATCTAAGAAAGTAAGCTTGAATTGTTTTCAATTCCAACAACGATAAAAGTGAATGAATTCATGTTTGGTATTAAAAAAAAGATTTAAAAATAACCAATAAAAAAGACAAATGTGTAGGATAAGTTGCAATATAATGACTAAAAACTTACATTATAAATTACCGAAAAACAAAATATCGAAAAACCTAAACACACAATAACACAATTTATAAGTCTGAAAACTATAAAGATTAAAATACAAAAAGAATCCAATAATTAAAAGTAAACAAAAAAGTTAAGAAACTGGAAAATCACTTTAAAAAACCATTAACACCACGTGCGTTAACCACGTGCAACGCACGTGAACCTTACTAGTTAACACCAAAAAGACAAGATGAAATTGGCATCAGCTAGTCCCCAAATCCACCAATGAATTGTCTTAGTTACCCTTCTGATCATTTTTTCTTTCCTGAGACTAGAACCTACAACAACAAGAAGGCTACTTCCTGGTGAAAATTCACAAACAAGAGAATTTCGCTAAAGGAATCTTCCCACTATTCTCACTGAGCTCAAGCTTGAAGCCATCCCCTAACTTCAAGTTATTTGCAATTTGAAACTCCTTCCATCCGCGTGCAATATAATTATATAAACTCTACCTTTGTCCCTCCTCAGCCTCAGTTCTACTGACCATCTCTTCCGATTTTCGTTTTCGAGGATCATCTGTCCGTTGGTTAAACCATTCGATCTTGAAAACTCTATCGGAAAATACTGCACCAAAAGTTACAGGTAGCGATCAAATGAGATTGCAAATTATATGTTATAGTTTTGATGAATGCATATTTGAAAGAACGTGAGTAGCTAGGATTCTCAAAGATTTAATGTAGCTTGTTAAAAAGCTACAATTAAAAAGTCACAAAAGACAGAAAAATAACGAAAAACAAATGGAAGACTTAATACTAAAGCACGAAATTAATCACAAAATTTACCAAACAATCTACAAGTCTATACTTGTAGATCTAGCCTCATGGCCAAAAAGATTTCACTAAAAAGGATGAATTGTTTTACAAAAAACTAAGTGAAATCACAAAACAAAACACTCTCACAAGACAACAAGTCTTGGAGAGCAAAACACCCACATAAAAACAGGTATAGAAAACGGGAAGAAAGAAATAGCTTCCTAAAATCAGCTAGGAAGTCAAAAACAGCAAAAACGCCCAATGTTACTTCCAATGTTGCTTCCAATGTTGCAACATCCGGAAGCACATTCAGATCTGCAGCACGGCTGGAATTCTGAAATCAGGTTCTGAATTTTCTGCACTCCTTTTTGATCTGCTCTCCCAGAATTATGTGCCAAGGCGTGTGTCTCCAGCCATGTCCAAGCTCCTCCTTATATAATGCCAATATCTCCTACACACATAAAGGAATCCAACTCCAACAATGACAAGGATTAGTATTTAAGGAAAAAATCAACAACTTACCAAACTTATGGGATTTGATTACCAAATATGAAATTGGTCAAGAATCATGGTTAGACTAGGATTTATACAAAGATTTAGTTACCAAATATGTGCACTTAAAATCTACAAAAAGATTATGCTACCAAAAAATATCAAAACTAAATCTAATAAAAGATTTTGTTACCAAAAATGACTCCTAGACTTTAGGACCAAGAAAACCAAAAATCTTTAGGAAAATTATGTTTCCAAAAATGATAAAACCTTAAGGACCAAGGAAAAACAAAATCTAATTAAATATTTTGTTACCAAAAATAACTAAACTAAATCTAATAAAATATATTAAATCCTAAATTAACATTAACTAATTTAAAAACCTACTTTGACCAAGAAAGGTGAAAACAAGACTAAAATAGGTTATGCCTATTTTACCCTTACAATATTATTTTAAGGCGTGACGTTACCAAATGTGAAAATCCCTTGATGCTGTAAGGCTTCAGAATGCCAACAAAGTGATCAATAGAAGACCCATGCAAATCATGCACCTTCTTTGCTTGAGCCTCCAAATCTATGCCATGAGGTTCTCTCTGTGAGCACTTTCTTTTTTGAGCTTCTTTTCTAGGATCGAAAGAATCACGAGTAGGTTGTTTAGCTCTACCACGAGTCTTGACCGGCTTGTTTTTCTGATATAAGACTTTTCAGGAAAGGCAAGATAAGCAACTCCTAATGTCAATTACAAGGGAAGTTAAGAAAAAACGAGATCATATCAATAATTGATCACACTTGATACAAAAAACGCGTTCTGGATGGATTTTTTTTTCTTCTCAGGCATTCATTCGCAAACATACTTTCTATAAATTCCTTCTTGCATTCTCAATGTATCAATTGTTAAGGTCATGTAAAAGTCTAAAGTCTTCCTGGTCTTTCCTTATTGTATTCTCAACGCATCGATTCTACCAGTTTCCATATAGATTTAAGAACACATGTATTTCTATTTACAAGTTTCAAGAAATTATAGGAGTTTTGATGGGCTTTTTTTTAAATCTGAGCCTTCAAGGACAGACATCGGAAGCAGTTGCAAGTTAATTAACAAAATCATGAGATGCAATCAAGGTTAAATACGTTGACAGCAGTTCTCACATGCTTTCATTTCTCTCTTAATTATCTTGTTTTCATTTTAACAATAGTTTTTTCTTTACTTCATCCTCGACAGATTTTCAAACCAAGTTGGAGCCTTTAAACCAATGGGCAGAAATCAAAAGGAAGAACGGAAACTAAAAAAGCAAAGAAAGGATCTCCAAGAAAGAAAACTTACGACGGAAGTTCATTATAGGCTCATCTCCATGCTTTAAAAGCACAATCATGAACTCATCTCCTTCCTTCAGGCCATTTGTGATATGAAAGTTACGCCATCCATCACCAAGACAAGCATGAGTCGACTCATGCCTCAGTTTAACTGGCCATGACCTTTGCTGTTCATCCTTCAAGATCACTTTACAACACCTGTTTCTTAAGCCATTTGATCTAGCGAAGTCAAGTGGGATGTGCTGCAAGAAGAGCAAACGTAGGGATTTTATATCCTTTTCAACAAACTTTCCACCCCAATAGTTGATTTCTACCATCGAAAGTACAAATTAGACAACATACAACTATGAGAATTAAAAGCTCTAAAGTTAGTTCAAAATGAAATCTCTATTTTATATATTTTGAAATCTAGTCTACTTTATCAAATCTCTTCAACGATGTGGTGGCAGCAACACCAATGACGAGGTGCCAAATACTGTTAACTAAAAATGCACGTCATGCCACCTTTTATCTCCGACCTTAAGATTTGAACCATGATTTTTCAGTACGAGTGAGTTAGAGACTCATAAAATGTGAATTCAGATATTTTAAAACAAGAATATCAGTGTTCCGTGGATTGTTTAGACTTACCAAAATTGATCTTTTTATGTTATATGGCGTCAGTGTGGACGAGAAAGAAGGATGATCCTCAATTTTTGTAGACGCAGCTTCTTCTTCCTTCACCTTGTGCATTTCTTTTGACCCTTCCAAGTCGATCATCAGATGAAACAAACATGGAATAAATGCAAAGATACAAAATTAGGTAGATACAGGGGATGTATCCAAAGGTGATAATAATCTACTGAAAATATACTGATTCAGGGGATTGTTTAATCAGCGTTGTACGAATAAGTCCTTTTGCTCTCTGAAGTAGCACACATTGATATAAAATTACAACTATCGTCCAACTGGATACAAAATTATGAAGTTAGATAACCATAACTAGACAAGAACTGTTTGTGCTTTAAACAAGAAGAAGAAGGAAAACTTGACATGAGAAAGAAAACCAACTGGAATAGGATAAACAGCTTGAATTCTGCTTGAAGAACATTTTATTTATCCAATTCCAATTGAGTAGCTAGCCAAACATAGCCTAAACAATGTTTTGGTCACATTATCAGTATCAAAAAGTAGTTGGAAAATTTTACTTATATTATGACATGATTGAACTTATAATAAACTTATACCATGGAGTTCTTCTTCTGGACATATAATTTCCTCTTTCAGAACATGAATATTGAAATCAGATTAAGAAGGCCAAAATTCTTCTCACACATAGTGGGATCGAACACTAGAATGGCGACTATACCCCTTCTCAATAATGCAGAATGAAAGAGCAATTTATACTCCGTATTTGTTATAGGAGAAGTATTCAGAACCAGTAATCACTAAAAACATTTCAAACCTGAGTCCAGAACTCATAATTGGGATTCTGATATTACCAAATATTAACTAAAAACACACTCATTTAGGTTCAAAACAGCACAAAACAGAGATTTGACAATGGTGCTAAAAAATGCCTGACATAAAAAGTTCTCAAGAATACTAAACGAACCAGCGTCTAAACATTGATCTCCACATCACAATTCGGAAACTTTATTTGGAAAACATTTCAATCTACAGGGAGAAACAAACTCACCATGGATATTAGTAGTAGGTTCTTTTAAAGTTGTTCCTATGTGAGGACTCTTCTTTCCCTCCAGCACTGTATCAATAGGATTGTCAGATGTAGAAAGTGGAGATTCTCTCTCACACAAAGTTGTGTCAAACACTAGAATTTCAAAAACCAAGTTTCCTTCAAGCCTAAACAGAATGAAGTCTCCTGTTTTTAAACCATTCTCTTTCTCAAACTTCTCCCAACCATTTGCGAAAATCCGAGCCGTTTCTCCATTGATCTTCACATCACCTAACTCCACGGCCCAACTCCGACGGCCCCTTCTTAGCATTGTTGACTTAAACCTCTCTCCCTTCAAGTATTTGCTTATGAATGATTTAGGAATTACCTGCATCAATAATATATCAACACATCATTATATTATGCAATTATGCACCACTTCTCAGTGTGTGTGTGTGTGTTAATAACCAAGGGAAACTCTAACCACATCAGGGTCACATTGGACCAACTCATTATGGGAACAAGACACAACCTCTAAAGTGGCTCAATGGTTGAGCCAATGGAGTTTACAGCCAAGATTGACCCACACCATAAAATTTGCTGATATGATGGTTGGTAAAATTTTATCTTTCTCAAAAACGAGATGGTTTCAATTCAAAGTCAGCTGATCCCTACCATTATTCAACACATTTTACTGTCATGGCTAAATCTTAACCATGAACTCAAGGAAATCTATGAAAACCTCCAAATCAAGAAGTTCCGGATTAATTCATTTCCACCAACTTTCCACATTATCAGAATAACGTAGCTTACTTGAATCGAACTCGAACCTACGACATATGGTTTTATTTTACCACAGGTCCAAGGTCGTGACGTGGGGATTGTGTGAGTGTGTGTGTGTGAGTGTGAGTGTGTGTGTTGCTTACAGATCCATTTCTGGAAGATGGTTCTGAGCAGACGAACGTGAAGAAGTGAGGCTTCTTTGGGGGTCTCCTCATTCTGGTTTTGGATGCCAGGGAGGTTGGGAGCTTGGAGGTCTTGTGGGGTAGGGGGGAAGCCATTTTTTTTTTTGGAAAGCAAGTCTCTTATTTCTTACAATGATGCTACGTTGGTTATGGGTGACTTTGGTCCGATTCTGTCCAGTTTTTTAAAACAAAAGAGAAAATCAGAATCAGACCAATAGTGTAGTTCTTTAAAAATTTAGAACCGAAACCAACTCAATATATATGAGAACCAAAACATTTTTCTTTTGTTTTTTGTTTTTTTTTTTGTAGACCTTTCTTCTACGGGGGCAAGGGAAGTGATTGAACGATTGAACCTGAGACCTCATAATTTGTAAAGTCTCAACTCTACCACTGGGCCACCCCTTAGGGTCTACGTCAGATTGAGTTAATTAATGACAATATTTGGATAAAAACATTTTCTCAAATATTCCTTCATTTCAAAAAAAAATATTTGTTTCAACAATGTGATCCCCAAGATTTATGATGATTAGTCTTATTCCATTGCACAATGTAGCATGATTAATGTTTTTTAATAGCATTATTGAAACACCAATTTTAAGTGTCAATCTATGACTTGGCAACCATGAACACTTTATACTATTCAAAAACTCTATAGAATAAATGTCTTCGAACAAACTTGAATTTTTTCCGCCATACAAATAGAATCTGAACTCAAATAAGTTCTTCATTTTGAATGATTACTTTTATTAAATTATATTTGTATTTTATGAATAAAAGAATTTCTGATAAGAAAATAAGTTAAAATTAAAATAACGAAATTATTTTTACCGTTAACTATTATTTTTGTTCGGTAAATTATTTTGATTTTACTAACTTCCATTATATTTTTTGTTTTATTGACTTCGTAACTATTATTTATGTTTTATTTTTAAGAATTAGTTTTACGAAATACTTTTGTTCCATAAATTATTTTTATTATTTTACTAACCTCAGTTTAAATTATTTTTGTTTTATTGACCCTGTAACTATTATTTTTGTTCCATCAAGTATTTTTATTTTACTAACGTATTTTTGTTTCACATAACTATTTTCAAGAATTTGTTTTAAACTTTTGTTCCGTAAATTATTTTTATAATTTTACTAACCTCAATTTAAATTATTTTTTGTTTTATTGACTCCGTAACTATTATTTTAGTTCCATCAAATAATTTTATTTTACTAATGTATGTTTGTTTTACATAACTATTTTTAAGAATTTGTTTTAAACTTTTATTCCGTAAATTATTTTTATTATTTTAGTAGCCTCAGTTTAAATTGTTTTTTTGTTTTATCGACTCTGTAACTATTATTTTAGTTCCATCAAATAATTTTATTTTACTAATGTATGTTTGTTTTACATAACTATTTTTAAGAATTTGTTTTAAACTTTTATTCCGTAAATTATTTTTATTATTTTAGTAGCCTCAGTTTAAATTGTTTTTTGTTTTATCGACTTTGTAACTATATTTTACTAATGTATTTTTGTTTTACATATATATTTTTAAGAATTTTTTTGAAACGTTTGTTCCGTAAATTATTTTATTTTACTAACCTCTGCATTAAATTATTTTTATTTTGTTGATTCTGTAACTTTTATTTTAATAGTGACGTGTTTCATAAATTATTTTTTATTTTACTAACCTCTTATATTTTTATAAGAGGTTAGTAAAAGTGACTTTTTCCGATTGAAAATAAAAAAATGGTACTTTAGCGATTAGAAACTTAATAAAGTTGATCGGCCCGAATTTTACCCTAAAAAGAACAACAATTGGCAACCCTAATATCTATTCGGAAATATTTGTTATGCTAATTTCTCCAGGCCCATATAAATAATAAGCGTACAACTAAAATACAATGTTTCAATACTCGAAGAGATTAGCCTTCAAAAACATATAGGTAACACTCACTGGACCGACAAATTCAACAAATCAATCCAATACCAATCCACCGATTTTTCCATCAACATCGAAAAAATCTACGACAGTTGAAGCAGACTTGGATTGCAATTGGGATAGAGAGATGGTGATTTCAAACCCTAGATTTGGAGTTACTTAAAATAGAGATGGATCAGAGACAGAGGTTGGGCGTAGGGCCAGGTGTGGAGGTTGCGGTGGAGAAAGACAGACAAACAAACAGAGACAGAGACAGAGAGAGAGGGAGGGGGGGATCGAGTGGTACTAGGGCTTAAAAGTTTCTTGGAATGGCCAGATGTGGAGGAGATGAAGATGAAGGGAAACAACACCGATGTGAGCTAGAGAGGAGAGGGAGAACTCGATCTGGTGTCTAAGCTTTAAGAAGGGAAGGGTCTTCTTATAGAGTTTTTTTCCGTTGTTAAGATGGGTTATTATTGATTCATATTTAACTTTTTTTTGTTTGAAAAACACTTACTAATTACTTACATGGGTTGTTTTTTATTTTGCATTCCATTTTTTTGTATTTTCTTATTTCCCTTCATTTATTAATAATATTTTTTACTAGATTTTTATTTTTTTATATTCTGAAAAAAAAACGTATAAAAAAGAAAATAAGAAATTAAATAAATAAATAAATTATAAAAATTTAGACAAATTAACTTTTAATTACTTATATTTATTTTACAATTATGTGGGCTCAGTAATTTGTTTTCTATAGTTTGATAATTCGAAGTTTAATTTTATAACTTTTAGAGAAATATTATAACTATTTATTTTCATTTTTTACTTTTTTTAACCTTAAGAACTCAATATTTTTTTAACATAAAGTGGGTTTTTTATTTGCCTTCAAATTATTAATAATTTTTTGACTATTTATTTATTATTTTTATATTTTGAAAAAAAAACTTATAATAAGTCCAATAAGCAATTGAAATGAGCAAAAATAGATAAAAATTTAGTCAAATTAAATTTATTAATAACTTAGTATTCATTTTACAAATATGTGAGCTTAATAATTTGTTGTTTTCTTAGTTTGATAATTTATAGTGACTTTATTGACTTTATTGACTTTACAGGCCAAAGATATATAGGTATTTCTATCTTTTTGAGCATTTCCATCTAACTTAACTAACGAAAATGACTTTGGGTGACCTAATTATCACCAAATGCCAAGTGTAGTAACTAAATTGAGAAAAAAAATTAGTAGAGCGAGTTTAACGAATAATCCATAAAAGTAAGGTGACCAAATTGCAATTTAAGCCTTTTAATAATGCAAAAAAGTGTCAATTAGTATGATATCTAATATATATCAACTAAGTTTTGAGATTATTTCATTCAACATTGTTTTTTATGCTGACAGTACATCAAAAGTAAACACAAATTCAAAAAAATCACTAAATACATTATTTTTGTATATGTGCTACCTTACGAAAGTATCATGTATCTAAAAATAAATATTTGTATTTTTAAATGAAAGTTTATAGGTTAAAACATATAAATGAAACTTTTTTAAGAGAAACAAAATAAGAAATATAATTTATTTACTTTGATCGAGGGGTGGGGCATAATTTTTTTGAAATATTCTTGTTTTATCTTTTATCATTACAAAAGAAAAAAAATCAAAGAAAATGATACAAATATTTACCATTACAAAGGAAAAAAATCAATTTTGAAATATTTTTAATTCACCATTTGAATATTGATTTTTAGAATTTAATATTAAATATTGATTTTTAGAATATCATATTGATTTTTACAAATGGTGAATTGAAATAGTTTTAGAATATTGATTTTTTTTAAAAATGGTACCATTTTCAGCATTTGAATTTAATTGAAATATTGAATATTGAATATTGAATATTCAAATATTTTTAGAATATTTATTTTAAAAAATGAATATTTAATATTTAATATTTAAAAATGGTACCATTTTTAGAATATTTAAAAATGGTACCATTGAATATTTAAAAATATTGAATATGGAATATTCAAATAATGAAATAGTGATTTTTAAAATATTTATTTTTTAAAATATTCAAATATTCAAATGGTACAATATTCAAATGATGATTTTTAGAAATGGTACCATTGTAAAAATGTAATACCCCAATCCCACATCGGGTAGATATGGGATTTGTGTATGGTTTATAAAGTAGTTATGCGCTACGGGCTCATCCATGGATTGGTTCCAAACCCATCTCAGATTTGAATATTGGTACCATTGTGGTGTGGTAGCATTTGAATGGATTTTGTGGCCGTGTCTTTTATCACTCCAATTTTGAAGCTAAACCAATTTCTAAGAAACAAGGAAACTTAACAGTCATGGTGATTGAACTAAAAACGTAAACTATGAAGAAATAAAAAAAGATAGCGACATTAATAACAAAGACTTGAGAAAAAGTAGTAAGATTAAGATTGATCGTTGAAAGCTCCAACCACCATATTTCAAGATAGTTGATAGCGGGTGCCATTTTTGAAGGGGCTAGAACATGACTTCTCTTTACGATTTCCGACCACTGACAGCCATGAAGAAGGAGATGGACTTTATCAGTTTTGTATGTTCATTAAATCGTTCGAATCCTGAAGATGGTTTTGACACTTTTGAAGTCGGCAGCGTTAAGGTTGATCCAATTATTTGGCCTAAAGTTCCAAGAAAGCCTAAATCTTCTTCTTCGGATATTGTTGAATATATTCTCAACCGCCCCCAAATTGATACTGATACTTGGATGACGAAGAACAATGATCATCAGTTAGTTACTACCAAGAAGACGGTTCATGGAATGCTTGTTGGTCACGATCTTCGTTAGGAAGAAGCTCGAGAACCCATTCAGTGTTGCTGATATGAAGAAGAAGAAAGGTGATCATCAGTTAGTTACTACGAAGAAGAATAATGATCATCATTTAGTTACTACGAAGAAGACGGTTCACAGTGATGCTGATATGAAGAAGAAGAAAGATGATGAGGGGGTGATTACAAGTTTAAAGCCTATCAAACTCGCGACCAACCCGTCATATCCCCTCAAGATAAAGATATTTTTTGGAAAATCAAAGGAGCTACTTGGCAACAACAAGTAAAAAGCACGATTTCTACTCAACCTGTGATCAAAGGTGGCTCCGGCCTCTCTAACGGGGTAGATTTGCCTTCTGAAGCCTCTTTTTTGTACAGTTATAAGTTGGAAGGATCCAAGAGAAAGTTGAGGGAGCGATACAACCAGATTGATCGTTGAAAGCTCCAACCGCCATATTTCAAGATAGTTGATAGCGGGTGCCATTTTTGAAGGGGCTCGAACATGACTTCTCTTTACGATTTCCGACCACTGACAGCCATGGAGAAGGAGATGGACTTTATCAGTTTTGTATGTTCGTTAAATCGTTCGAATCCTGAAGATGGTTTTGACACTTTTGAAGTCGGCAGCGTTAAGGTTGATCCAATTATTTGGCCTAAAGTTCCAAGAAAGCCTAAATCTTCTTCTTCGGATATTGTTGAATATATTCTCAACCGCCCGAATTGATACTGATACTTGGATGACGAAGAACAATGATCATCAGTTAGTTACTACCAAGAAGCGGTTCATGAATGTGTTGGTCCCGACATCTTTTTCGGAAGAGGCTCGAGAACCCATTCAGTGTTGCTGATATGAAGAAGAAGAAAGGTGATCATCAGTTAGTTACTACGAAGAAGAATAATGATCATCAGTTAGTTACTACGAAGAAGACGGTTCACAGTGATGCTGATATGAAGAAGAAGAAAGATGATGAGGGGTGATTACAAGTTTAAAGCCTATCAAACTCGCGACCAACCCATCATATCCCCTCAAGATAAAGATATTTTTTGGAAAATCAAAGGAGCTACCTGCTGGCAACAACACCGTAAAAAGCACGATTTCTACTCAACCTGTGATCAAAGGTGGCTCCGGCCTCTCTAACGGGGTAGATTTGCCTTCTAAAGCCTCTTTTTTGTACAGTTATAAGTTGGAAGGATCCAAGAGAAAGTTGAGGGAGCGATACAACCAGATTGATCGTTGAAAGCTCCAACCGCCATATTTCAAGATAGTTGATAGCGGGTGCCATTTTTGAAGGGGCTCGAACATGACTTCTCTTTACGATTTCCGACCACCGACGACCATGGAGAAGGAGATGGACTTTATCAGTTTTGTATGTTCGTTAAATCGTTCGAATCCTGAAGATGGTTTTGACACTTTTGAAGTCGGCAGCGTTAAGGTTGATCCAATTATTTGGCCTAAAGTTCCAAGAAAGCCTAAATCTTCTTCTTCGGATATTGTTGAATATATTCTCAACCGCCCCCGAATTGATACTGATACTTGGATGACGAAGAACAATGATCATCAGTTAGTTACTACCAAGAAGACGGTTCATGGTACTGTTGGTCCTGATACTGTTCGGAAGAGGCTCGAGAACCCATTCAGTGTTGCTGATATGAAGAAGAAGAAAGGTGATCATCAGTTAGTTACTACGAAGAAGAATAATGATCATCAGTTAGTTACTACGAAGAAGAATAATGATCACCAGTTAGTTACTACGAAGAAGACGGTTCACAGTGATGTTGATATGAAGAAGAAGAAAGATGATGAGGGGTGATTACAAGTTTAAAGCCTATCAAACTCGCGACCAACCCATCATATCCCCTCAAGATAAAGATATTTTTTGGAAAATCAAAGGAGCTACCTGCTGGCAACAACACCGTAAAAAGCACGATTTCTACTCAACCTGTGATCAAAGGTGGCTCCGGCCTCTCTAACGGGGTAGATTTGCCTTCTAAAGCATTTTTTTTTTGTGTAGTTATAAGTTGGAAGGATCCAAGAGAAAGTTGAGGGAGCGATACAACCAGATTGATCGTTGAAAGCTCCAACCGCCATATTTCAAGATAGTTGATAGCGGGTGCCATTTTTGAAGGGGCTCGAACATGACTTCTCTTTACGATTTCCGACCACTGACAGCCATGGAGAAGGAGATGGACTTTATCAGTTTTGTATGTTCGTTAAATCGTTCGAATCCTGAAGATGGTTTTGACACTTTTGAAGTCGGCAGCGTTAAGGTTGATCCAATTATTTGGCCTAAAGTTCCAAGAAAGCCTAAATCTTCTTCTTCGGATATTGTTGAATATATTCTCAACCGCCCCGAATTGATACTTGGATGACGAAGAACAATGATCATCAATTAGTTACTACCAAGAAGACGGTTCATGGTACTGTTGGTCCTGATACTGTTCGGAAGAGGCTCGAGAACCCATTCAGTGTTGCTGATATGAAGAAGAAGAAAGGTGATCATCAGTTAGTTACTACGAAGAAGAATAATGATCATCAGTTAGTTACTACGAAGAAGAATAATGATCATCAGTTAGTTACCACGAAGAAGACGGTTCACAGTGATGCTGATATGAAGAAGAAGAAAGATGATGAGGGGGTGATTACAAGTTTAAAGCCTATCAAACTCGCGACCAACCCATCATATCCCCTCAAGATAAAGATATTTTTTGGAAAATCAAAGGAGCTACTGGCAACAACAAGTAAAAGCACGATTTCTACTCAACATGTGATCAAAGGTGGCTCCGGCCTCTCTAACGGGGTAGATTTGCCTTCTGAAGCCTCTTTTTTGTACAGTTATAAGTTGGAAGGATCCAAGAGAAAGTTGAGGGAGCGATACAACCAGATTGATCGTTGAAAGCTCCAACCGCCATATTTCAAGATAGTTGATAGCGGGTGCCATTTTTGAAGGGGCTCGAACATGACTTCTCTTTACGATTTCCGACCACTGACAGCCATGGAGAAGGAGATGGACTTTATCAGTTTTGTATGTTCGTTAAATCGTTCGAATCCTGAAGATGGTTTTGACACTTTTGAAGTCGGCAACGTTAAGGTTGATCCAATTATTTAGCCTAAATTTCCAAGAAAGCTTAAATCTTCTTCTTCAGATATTGTTGAATATATCCTCAACCGCCCTCGAATTGATGCTGATACTTGGATGACGAATAACAATGATCATCAGTTAATTACTACCAAGAAGACGGTTCATGAATGCTTGTTGGTCACGATCTTGTTCGGAAGAGGCTCGAGAACCCATTCAGTGTTGCTGATATGAAGAAGAAGAAAGGTGATCATCAGTTAGTTACTACGAAGAAGAATAATGATCATCAGTTAGTTACTACGAAGAAGACGGTTCACAGTGATGTTGATATGAAGAAGAAGAAAGATGATGAGGGGTGATTACAAGTTTAAAGCCTATCAAACTCGCGACCAACCCATCATATCCCCTCAAGATAAAGATATTTTTTGGAAAATCAAAGGAGCTACTCTGGCAACAACAAGTAAAAAGCACGATTTCTACTCAACTTGTGATCAAAGGTGGCTCAGGCCTCTCTAACGGGGTAGATTTGAAGCCTCTTTTTATGCAGTTATAAGTTGGAAGGATCCAAGAGAAAGTTGAGGGAGCGATACAACCAGATTGATCGTTGAAAGCTCCAACCGCCATATTTCAAGATAGTTGATAGCGGGTGCCATTTTTGAAGGGGCTCGAACATGACTTCTCTTTACGATTTCCGACCACTGACAGCCATGGAGAAGGAGATGGACTTTATCAGTTTTGTATGTTCGTTAAATCGTTCGAATCCTGAAGATGGTTTTGACACTTTTGAAGTCGGCAGCGTTAAGGTTGATCCAATTATTTGGCCTAAAGTTCCAAGAAAGCCTAAATCTTCTTCTTCGGATATTGTTGAATATATTCTCAACCGCCCCCGAATTGATATTGATACTTGGATGACGAAGAACAATGATCATCAGTTAGTTACTACCAAGAAGACGGTTCATGGTACTGTTGGTCCTGATACTGTTCGGAAGAGGCTCGAGAACCCATTCAGTGTTGTTGATATGAAGAAGAAGAAAGGTGATCATCAGTTAGTTACTACGAAGAAGAATAATGATCATCAGTTAGTTACTACGAAGAAGACGGTTCACAGTGATGCTGATATGAAGAAGAAGAAAGATGATGAGGGGTGATTACAAGTTTAAAGCCTATCAAACTCGCGACCAACCCATCATATCCCTCAAGATAAAGATATTTTTTGGAAAATCAAAGGAGCTACCTGCTGGCAACAACACCGTAAAAAGCACGATTTCTACTCAACATGTGATCAAAGGTGGCTCCGGCCTCTCTAACGGGGTAGATTTGCCTTCTGAAGCCTCTTTTTTGTACAGTTATAAGTTGGAAGGATCCAAGAGAAAGTTGAGGGAGCGATACAACCAGATTGATCGTTGAAAGCTCCAACCGCCATATTTCAAGATAGTTGATAGCGGGTGCCATTTTTGAAGGGGCTCGAACATGACTTCTCTTTACGATTTCCGACCACTGACAGCCATGGAGAAGGAGATGGACTTTATCAGTTTTGTATGTTCGTTAAATCGTTCGAATCCTGAAGATGGTTTTGACACTTTTGAAGTCGGCAGCGTTAAGGTTGATCCAATTATTTGGCCTAAAGTTCCAAGAAAGCCTAAATCTTCTTCTTCGGATATTGTTGAATATATTCTCAACCGCCCGAATTGATCCTGATACTTGGATGACGAAGAACAATGATCATCAGTTAGTTACTACCAAGAAGACGGTTCATGAATGCTTGTTGGTCACGTCCGTTCGGAAGAGGCTCGAGAACCCATTCAGTGTTGTTGATATGAAGAAGAAGAAAGGTGATCATCAGTTAGTTACTACGAAGAAGAATAATGATCATCAGTTAGTTACTACGAAGAAGGCGGTTGTGATATGATATGAAGAAGAAGAAAGATGATGAGGGGGTGATTACAAGTTTAAAGCCTATCAAACTCGCGACCAACCCATCATATCCCCTCAAGATAAAGATATTTTTTGGAAAATCAAAGGAGCTACCTGCTGGCAACAACACCGTAAAAAGCACGATTTCTACTCAACCTGTGATCAAAGGTGGCTCCGGCCTCTCTAACGGGGTAGATTTGCCTTCTAAAGCCTCTTTTTTGTACAGTTATAAGTTGGAAGGATCCAAGAGAAAGTTGAGGAGCGATACAACCAGATTGATCGTTGAAAGCTCCAACCGCCATATTTCAAGATAGTTGATAGCGGGTGCCATTTTTGAAGGGGCTCGAACATGACTTCTCTTTACGATTTCCGACCACTGACAGCCATGGAGAAGGAGATGGACTTTATCAGTTTTGTATGTTCGTTAAATCGTTCGAATCCTGAAGATGGTTTTGACACTTTTGAAGTCGGCAGCGTTAAGGTTGATCCAATTATTTGGCCTAAAGTTCCAAGAAAGCCTAAATCTTCTTCTTCGGATATTGTTGAATATATTCTCAACCGCCTCCGAATTGATACTGATACTTGGATGACGAAGAACAATGATCATCAGTTAGTTACTACCAAGAAGACGGTTCATGGTACTGTTGGTCCTGATACTGTTCGGAAGAGGCTCGAGAACCCATTCAGTGTTGCTGATATGAAGAAGAAGAAAGGTGATCATCAGTTAGTTACTACGAAGAAGAATAATGATCATCAGTTAGTTACTACGAAGAAGACGGTTCACAGTGATGCTGATATGAAGAAGAAGAAAGATGATGAGGGGTGATTACAAGTTTAAAGCCTATCAAACTCGCGACCAACCCATCATATCCCCTCAAGATAAAGATATTTTTTGGAAAATCAAAGGAGCTACCTGCTGGCAACAACACCGTAAAAAGCACGATTTCTACTCAACCTGTGATCAAAGGTGGCTCCGGCCTCTCTAACGGGGTAGATTTGCCTTCTGAAGCCTCTTTTTTGTACAGTTATAAGTTGGAAGGATCCAAGAGAAAGTTGAGGGAGCGATACAAAGATTGATCGTTGAAAGCTCCAACCGCCATATTTCAAGATAGTTGATAGCGGGTGCCATTTTTGAAGGGCTCGAACATGACTTCTCTTTACTATTTCCGACCATTGACAGCCATGGAGAAGGAGATGGACTTTATCGCTTTGTATGTTCGTTAAATCGTTCGAATCCTGAAGATGGTTTTGACACTTTTGAAGTCGGCAGCGTTAAGGTTGATCCAATTATTTGGCCTAAAGTTCCAAGAAAGCCTAAATCTTCTTCTTCAGATATTGTTGAATATATTCTCAACCGCCTCCGAATTGATACTGATACTTGGATGACGAAGAACAATGATCATCAGTTAGTTACTACCAAGAAGACGGTTCATGGTACTGTTGGTCCTGATACTGTTCGGAAGAGGCTCGAGAACCCATTCAGTGTTGCTGATATGAAGAAGAAGAAAGGTGATCATCAGTTAGTTACTACGAAGAAGAATAATGATCATCAGTTAGTTACTACGAAGAAGACGGTTCACAGTGATGCTGATATGAAGAAGAAGAAAGATGATGAGGGGGTGATTACAAGTTTAAAGCCTATCAAACTCGCGACCAACCCATCATATCCCCTCAAGATAAAGATATTTTTTGGAAAATCAAAGGAGCTACCTGCTGGCAACAACACCGTAAAAAGCAAGATTTCTACTCAACCTGTGATCAAAGGTGGCTCCGCCTCTAACGGGTAGATTTGCCTCAAGCCTCTTTTGTACAGCTTATAAGTTGGAAGGATCCAAGAGAAAGTTGAGGGAGCGATACAACCAGATTGATCGTTGAAAGCTCCAACCGCCATATTTCAAGATAGTTGATAGCGGGTGCCATTTTTGAAGGGGCTCGAACATGACTTCTCTTTACGATTTCCGACCACTGACAGCCATGGAGAAGGAGATGGACTTTATCAGTTTTGTATGTTCATTAAATCGATCGAATCCTCGAAGATGGTTTTGACACTTTTGAAGTCGGCAAGTTAAGGTTGATCCAATTATTTGGCCTAAAGTTCCAAGAAAGCCTAAATCTTCTTCTTCGATATTGTTGAATATATTCTCAACCGCCTCGAATTGATATCGATACTTGATGACGAAGAACAATGATCATCGCTAGTTACTACCAAGAAGACGGTTCATGGTACCGTTGGTCCCGACATCGTTCTGAAGAGGCTCGAGAACCCATTCGTTGTTGCCGATATGAAGAAGAAGAAAGGTGATCATCAGTTAGTTACTACGAAGAAGAATAATGATCATCAGTTAGTTACTACGAAGAAGACGGTTCACAGTGATGCTGATATGAAGAAGAAGAAAGATGATGAGGGGTGATTACAAGTTTAAAGCCTATCAAACTCGCGACCAACCCATCATATCCCTCAAGATAAAGATATTTTTGGAAAATCAAAGGAGCTACCCCGGCAACAACACCGTAAAAAGCACGATTTCTACTCAACCTCGTGATCAAAGGTGGCTCCGCCTCTAACGGGTAGATTTGCCTCTCAAGCCTTTTTTGTACAGCTTATAAGTTGGAAGGATCCAAGAGAAAGTTGAGGGAGCGATACAACCAGATTGATCGTTGAAAGCTCCAACCGCCATATTTCAAGATAGTTGATAGCGGGTGCCATTTTTGAAGGGGCTCGAACATGACTTCTCTTTACGATTTCCGACCACTGACAGCCATGGAGAAGGAGATGGACTTTATCAGTTTTGTATGTTCGTTAAATCGCTCGAATCCTCGAAGATGGTTTTGACACTTTTGAAGTCGGCGTTAAGGTTGATCCAATTATTTGGCCTAAAGTTCCAAGAAAGCCTAAATCTTCTTCTTCGATATTGTTGAATATATTCTCAACCGCCCGAATTGATACCGATACTTGATGACGAAGAACAATGATCATCGCTAGTTACTACCAAGAAGACGGTTCATGGTACCGTTGGTCCCGACATCGTTCTGAAGAGGCTCGAGAACCCATTCGTTGTTGCCGATATGAAGAAGAAGAAAGGTGATCATCGCTAGTTACTACGAAGAAGAATAATGATCATCGCTAGTTACTACGAAGAAGACGGTTCACGTGATGCCGATATGAAGAAGAAGAAAGATGATGAGGGGGTGATTACAAGTTTAAAGCCTATCAAACTCGCGACCAACCCATCATATCCCCTCAAGATAAAGATATTTTTTTGGAAAATCAAAGGAGCTACCTGCTGGCAACAACACCGTAAAAAGCACGATTTCTACTCAACCTGTGATCAAAGGTGGCTCCGCCTCTAACGGGTAGATTTGCCTTCAAGCCTCTTTTTGTACGCTTATAAGTTGGAAGGATCCAAGAGAAAGTTGAGGGAACGATACAACCAGATTGATCGTTGAAAGCTCCAACCGCCATATTTCAAGATAGTTGATAGCGGGTGCCATTTTTGAAGGGGCTCGAACATGACTTCTCTTTACGATTTCCGACCACTGACAGCCATGGAGAAGGAGATGGACTTTATCGCTTTGTATGTTCGTTAAATCGCTCGAATCCTCGAAGATGGTTTTGACACTTTTGAAGTCGGCAAATAAGGTTGATCCAATTATTTAGCCTAAATTTCCAAGAAAGCCTAAATCTTCTTCTTCGGATATTGTTGAATATATTCTCAACCGCCTCCGAATTGATACTGATACTTGGATGACGAAGAACAATGATCATCAGTTAGTTACTACCAAGAAGACGGTTCATGGTACTGTTGGTCCCGACATCGCTCTAAGAGGCTCGAGAACCCATTCGTTGCCGATATGAAGAAGAAGAAAGGTGATCATCGCTAGTTACTACGAAGAAGAATAATGATCATCGCTAGTTACTACGAAGAAGACGGTTCACAAGTGATGCCGATATGAAGAAGAAGAAAGATGATGAGGGGTGATTACAAGTTTAAAGCCTATCAAACTCGCGACCAACCCATCATATCCCTCAAGATAAAGATATTTTTGGAAAATCAAAGGAGCTAGCAACAACACCGTAAAAAGCACGATTTCTACTCAACCCGTGATCAAAGGTGGCTCCGCCTCTAACGGGTAGATTTGCCTTCAAGCCTCTTTTTGTACAGCTTATAAGTTGGAAGGATCCAAGAGAAAGTTGAGGGAGCGATACAACCGATTGATCGTTGAAAGCTCCAACCGCCATATTTCAAGATAGTTGATAGCGGTGCCATTTTTGAAGGGGCTCGAACATGACTTCTCTTTACGATTTCCGACCACTGACAGCCATGGAGAAGGAGATGGACTTTATCAGTTTTGTATGTTCGTTAAATCGTTCGAATCCTGAAGATGGTTTTGACACTTTTGAAGTCGGCAACGTTAAGGTTGATCCAATTATTTGGCCTAAAGTTCCAAGAAAGCCTAAATCTTCTTCTTCGGATATTGTTGAATATATTCTCAACCGCCTCCGAATTGATACTGATACTTGGATGACGAAGAACAATGATCATCAGTTAGTTACTACCAAGAAGACGGTTCATGGTACTGTTGGTCCATATATTGTTTGGAAGAGGCTCGAGAACCCATTCAAGTGCCGATATGAAGAAGAAGAAAGGTGATCATCGCTAGTTACTACGAAGAAGAATAATGATCATCGCTAGTTACTACGAAGAAGACGGTTCACGGTGTTGCTGATATGAAGAAGAAGAAAGATGATGAGGGGGTGATTACAAGTTTAAAGCCTATCAAACTCGCGACCAACCCATCATATCCCCTCAAGATAAAGATATTTTTTGGAAAATCAAAGGAGCTACCTGCTGGCAACAACACCGTAAAAAGCACGATTTCTACTCAACATGTGATCAAAGGTGGCTCCGGCCTCTCTAACGGGGTAGATTTGCCTTCTGAAGCCTCTTTTTTGTACAGTTATAAGTTGGAAGGATCCAAGAGAAAGTTGAGGGAGCGAAACAACCAGATTGATCGTTGAAAGCTCCAACCGCCATATTTCAAGATAGTTGATAGCGGGTGCCATTTTTGAAGGGGCTCGAACATGACTCACCATTGAATAAGATCAAATAGGTAAATTATATCTCTACTCTATTATAAAAGTGTGAGTTGTTTCTTACAAATTAATGTATGGACAAAATTAAACTTTCATCTAATCAACCATCCACCATTTATTTAAGGACAAACAAGTAAATTTATTATGATAAAAGATAATGTTTGTACAAAAATAACCCTAAATTTAATAAATTACTCACCATTGAATAATTTCAAATAACTAAATTTGTTATGAGCTAATCAAGTACAAAAATATCTACCTCATACTTTGAAAGTTAGACAAAATTAACATTTCATAATGTTTGTACAAAAATATTTTAAAGCAATTAACAAATTCGAGAAAAAAAAAAACCTAAGTTGAGCATATTTAACATGATAAATTGAAGCATTTTTGCCATTTCATGAGGGCTCTGGGAACTCCAGATGTTTACGCAATCGCCTTGAAAAGGGTAAGGCAACCGAATTTGATACAACGCAATCACGTTATAGATGCAAGGTGACCGCATTTGCTCTGCCTCTTTTGTTGACTGATTTGCTTAACTTTTGACTCTTAAACGTAATTGATTAGCCCTAAGCCTATCCTAAACACTTTGTTAATTTATGATTAGACCTAATTAAATTGGATTAGGAGTTAAGTCACTTTGATTAGGGTTTAAGTATGTTTAATTAACCTAATTAAAATAAAAATTGATACCCATTTGATATTTGGGATATTTTAAAAAAATTATAATTATTCAAAAAAAACTAATTCATTAAAATAAAATAGTTCAACATTTTATCAAACACTTGTAGAGCACCTTTTTTAAACCCATTTTTAATATACATTTTGTTTACTCAAATCATTCAACAATTGATTTCAAGTAAATACCCAACAAGCTGAAATACCTTAACACAATCTTCCAATCATAGAATACCAAGTTGAAATTCAAGAAGAAGCAAAGTTCTAGAAGTCCTTTTGTATCCATGCCACGCATTTGAAACATAAGCAACACCAACGAAACTGTAGTAGTATCTCTTCTTAATCCTCCATAGCCCTTTGGGAGTTCCGATTGTTTTAGAAATTACCCTTCTTCACAATTTCCCTCATGATCGATCCAAACCAAAGTTTTTTCTCCAAAACCACCACCGCCACCTCCGCCACTCCCAAATCCATCCCAAACCTTTCACACCCACTTCAATCTAGTCCCAAATCGGAGATCATGGGAGTTCCATTTAGAGACTTCTCTTTGCAATTTGACGAGACGTAAAAAACGATGGGGGTTTGGATTTCGTTGATCCTAGATGTGTTTGCTGATGATGGCAACCTCTGTTGCCGGTGTCTTCAGCTCTGATGAGCTATTTTTGCTGATTTCACCAATGGCGTCTTCTTCCAAAATGTTCCCTATTGAACCCACAAGGCATCCATATCAAACCAAATTGGTTCCAAATTCTCAACAATACACTTTAGGGTATAAACAACACCCAATTTGACGTTAAAACTAATGCAAATCAACCAAGCGCGTTTCAGGAGGGCTCTGGGAACTCCAGATGTTTACGCAATCGCCTTGAAAAAACTCGAATTTGATAAACGCGATCACGTTAACAGGTGAACTTTTCTTTTGTTGAATTTGCAACTTTTGACTCTTAAACGTAATATCAACAAGCTATTATCATGCTATTACCATATCATTAAGGATGACATGCATTTTGAAACCTTTGGGTGTTACATCTATAGCTCTGTACATCAGTAGGGTTGATCAAGATCAAAGCGCCATTAGCCTCCAAGCTTCCTATACATCAGCACACTTGAACCTTGATAGCTTTTGGTGAGCACACAAGTAACCTTGGACAAAGATTTGCAGCCTCAGCAGTCTTCAAAGCTGTAACTTTGTATCTATTTCCTTTGTATTATTTCTAACAGATGGTTTTGAACAGACAAACGTGAAAAAGTGAGGCTTCTTTTGTAGCAAGGCCATCTTCTCATTGTGGTTTTGGAGTTTGCGAGTCAATGGTTTGGAGTACTATCTTGCTTGAAAGTTTCCTTTTTAGGACAATACTTTTATTATTTTACATTCATTTTTTTATTTTTTGTGGGATTTGATAAAGTCCAAAATCACAAGCCAAGGTTTCGTTAACTTCAATAAATATAACTTTCTAAAAATGATTTCGGAAAATAGTTATCAGAAAAGGAAAAGTTTTTATTTTAAGGCATTTGGTAAATCTTGTGTAATATAGGGGGAAAAAAAATCGGGTGTTTGAGAAACACATGAAAAATGCTATAGAAAACTTATGGTGACTACATTCAAAGAGTCTGACTTCCTCTGTCCCAAAATAAACGATACCTTATTGATTATATATGAGTTTTATCAAAGTGTTTGACTTTATGTAATTTTCCTTTACTAACCATACATTTATCACAATGTCAAATTAATATGATCTATCTATTTTTCTATCTCACAAATAAAAAGGGCATAATAGATAATTACTTTGAAAAAATGTTTCAAAGAAGGAAATGCGACAATTGTTTTTATTGGGACGTCTTAAAATGAAATTGTTGACACTTAGGATGAAGTGAGTATTTATCAAAATTAGAAATTATAAATAGTGTGCATAACCACCTAGGCGTCATAATAGTCCGGTTCAATCTAGTTTTTGCTTTAAAATTGAACAATCAAACCATCACTCAGATTCATAAATAATTTGGAACCAAAACAAATTCAATATGCATGAGAACCAATATTTTGATTTGATTCAGAACCAACCTAAAATGTATGAAAATTAGAAACAATATGTTGGTTATGACTGTTTAATACAAACAAATAATAAATTTAAATACTCCATAAAAAGATTAAAAACCTTCAATTAATAGTTAAACATTGAAAATATAAACCGGTTCAAAAAGAAATAAAAATAAAGATAATACATTCAACTCTTATGGCTTCCTACTTTGTATTGCATCCTTAAGTCAAGAGGAAAAGTGGAAAATACTTTGAATTCTGTAATTTAGGGATGACAAAATTTTATCTAATCCACTTTGTTACTCAATGTACCAATTATAAAGACTTATTGAGTTTAACTATTTAAAACTCAATAACTTAATTAGGTATTAGTGGATAACACCTATGAGACGAGGAAATAGTCAAGTATGACCATTTAACCCATCATTTTTTCTTTTTTAAGATTTGACAAAAAAACTTATAAACTTCCCAAAATGTCCCAAAACCCTAAATAACTCTCTCTCTCCACATTCCGACTCGTCTCTCACAATCTCACTCATGAGTCTTCCCTCTCTTTCGCCTCCCTCACAGCGCCAACATCTGTATATTCACAATCTCACTCATGGGTCTTCCCTCCTCTCTTTCCCTTTCTCGTTCACCTCCATCACAATGCCAACATCTGCATATTCACCATCGTTGACAAGTGAGCTCCATCTCTAGATGTTCTCACTCTCTCCGTTACAGCGCCACGAGCTCCATTTTCGGCCAGAGCCGTAAACCCTAACCTTACTCCTCTCTCTCTACGTACTCTAGTGGTGATCAACTAATGAGTCATGAGACTATACGCTGTTTACTTAATAATAATAATAATAAAAAATAAATAAATATGTAACTTGCTCTTAAGAAGAATTGAACTTGGACAAAATTGTCTACACTAAGGCTAGCTACCACTAGGCTAAATTACTATTTGAAATATTTGTTGAAAGTTTAATATCAATACAATCTAAGAATCATAAAAATTATTGATTATGAAGAATGTGTTTATCATTTTGTTTTTAAAGAATATTTGATTGTTATTTATAATTATAATGAATATAGTTTTTACAAAAAAAATTGTATTTTGTAAAGAATTGCACAAAAATTGCATCAATCTATTGTACCATACAATACTATAATGCATCAAGTGATGTACGAGATACCAACTTCAAACATTTTCTAAACAAATTTCTTATATATATATAAAGATGACTGAGTTTATTAGGTATTATCCGGATAATACCTATTTATTAAAGGATAAAAATGAGTATTATCCGGATAATACCCAATTATTAAATGATAAGAATTGGATATTATCCGGATAATGCACATTTATTAAAGGGTAAAAATTAAGTATTATCCAATTACACCCGTTAAGTTTAATGAGTGTTATTGGATAATACTCAAAAACTTCTTATTAACTATAGTGGGTAGATAATTGTTTTATTCAAACTTAGACCATCAGCAATGCAACCGTTGATTTGATCTCATTTGGTTGTGGATAATTAACATCATCAATTATATGTGTCAATTTTCACTCTTCATTCACATTCAATTAAAATAGATATTTCTAATGCGACTGTGGATTTTGTCTTATGTGATTTGCATTCCACCACTAAAATGAAATTTGATAAAAAAAAAATTAAAATATAGGAGAAAATAAGACAACCAATAGGAGGAGTGTTTAAAAGGAAAAAAAATTGTTGATTAGGATGTATTTACATCTCATCCTTAACTTAGAGCATCACCAATGCAATCGTAGATTTGATCTTATGTGACCGTGAGCAATTAACACCCTCAATCATATGTGACATTTTTCTCTTCATTTACATCAATCAAAATGGATATCTCTAATGCAAATGTGGATTTGATCTTATGTGACAAACATCCCACTACTGAAATAAGCTTTGATAAAGAAACTAAAAAATAAAAGAAAAGAAAAAAAGCAAGAGTTTTTAAAAAGAAAAAATAATGACTAGGATGTATCCACACCCTCAAGTAAAATATGAGAAATTGACATTGTTATCCAGAATGTGAACAAATTTCGTTGACACATCATATCCACACCCCCCATCCACATTTGCATTGGAAAGATTTTTCCTTTAAAAAATGATGTAAATCCTAGGTGACATCTAATTTTTTTATATCCACATCAGCATGTTATGCTCTAATATGTGAAAACTTGACATCTTAATCGAGAATGTGAAAAAAATAGTTGATGCATCATAACTACAACATTTTTTTCAAAAGAAAAAAAATACAACATTTATCCACGATTGCATTGAGACGTTTTTTTCTTTAAAAAGATGTAAATCTTATTATGTGACACTTAATGTTTTCCACATTCACATTTGTATTGACGATGCTCTTAACCAGTAACATCTGATTGCCACCGTAATTTAGCCCGAGCAAGTCACAAGCTATTGAAAGTGAATTTGCAAATAAATTATGTGATTATTAAAGTATAAAAGTGTTATTTTATTACTAATGAGATACTAAAAGTGTCATTATTTTTTAAAAATTGACTTTCAAACGGGAACTTTTTGCTCGTAATGGAGGGAGTATATGATATGATTATACTTCCTTCGTTCCAGACAATGAGTCCACCGTACTATTTTGAAATGTTTCACATAAAAAGTTAACTTTCAAAATTTATGCCTACAATTTCCATAATATTTTATCTTTATCCTCCACTTATGTTATAATCATATTAGTAGTGCTTAAGTATTTTTGCAATTATGATCAATTCAAATGACATTAATATATCACTTAATTATTTGACTATTCAAACGAGGATTATTTGGTTGGAACGGAGGGAATATATACTAACTATTGGTGTGCTTTGGTTCCAAAACTAATTTATAAGTTTCTAAATTGTGACCGAACCAAATGATCGTTTATACAAAAATTTTGATATGGTCTAATTTTTACCGATTGGGTTCGGTTAGGTCAAGTTTTGAAAAACTTGTGCTCACCCCAATAAAAAAACCCAATTTATATTTTTCAAAACGTATTCTTTAATGTGTATATGTGTGTGTGAGAGATCATGACTTTTTTCAAAAAAATCGAAATGATCAGATATTGGAGAATTTTCGGAGAATGACTTACATACGTTGAGTCTGTAAGTAGATCATTTTCCTAAATAGAAAGATTCATTTTTTGTTAACTCGTTGAAGATTTAAATTGGCTATTTTTTCAAATAGTAAAATTTTGATACACCGTAGCAGATAAAAAATAAGAAAGAATGATAATTATTTAGCAACAAAGAGAATACTATATTTTAAGGTCTTTTGAATTACCAAATTTTTTTAAAGGAATATTTTGGCATTAATTCTTATGCATTCAAAGTGCGCATCTATTCGTCCGCAACTTCAACAAAATCTCGTATTAGAGAATGACACGACATATCCACGTGTACAAATAAAATAATTCCACGTGTAAAAATCTAGTCAACTCTTTCTTGGATAAGTCAATTTTAATGCACGAATCCAAAGGGAATGATTTTAAAAAAAATTTAAAAAGACAAAAATTGGAAGAGAGGGAAAGTCAGGAACATATGCTGCTTTGCTTCGTTTTCCCTACTCGATCATTAATGGCTGCCATGGTCACCGGTTCTCCTCCCCCAGTCGTCCATGTGGGTTATTAATTTATCAAAAATCTTGCCAAACCCACAAGTTGGTTCAAGGGCTTCTTCTGCTATTTACAGATTGTCTAGCTAATTTGAACCCCCGGTAACAAGATCACTCTCTCTCTCTCTAGACACACACACACACAACTCCTGTATGTATGTTGAATGTACAGATTGGATTAGGTATGCAGTATGCTATTCTACTTGACACTTGATAGTACTCCCTAACTCCCAAATTGAGTGTCCCTTCCTTAATTTTTGTAAGATTTGACTTTTATGCTATTTTAGTACTCCCTCAGTCACTAATTGTGTGTTCTTTTCCTGTTTTTTTGCAAATAATAAGGAAGCTGCCTTTTTAAAGCCATTTCAGTTGTTCATCTACTTAAATGATTTTATACTATAGTTTAACAAGTGTAAATTGAGCATGATAGATACTCCCTCCGTTCTGGGCAAATAGTCCCCGTTCTTTAAAAAACAAAAAAAACTTTTAGTAGTCGATTATATAAAATGACAATCTTTGTATGTCTTCATTTTTTAAAACGGACTTTTTATGTGAAACATCCCAAAATGAAATAGTGAACTCTTTGCCGGAACATAGGGAGTAATAAAGATGAATTTAGTAAATTTATGCAAAAAGTGACATTCATTTAGGAACAACTATTTTTTCAAAAAGGGACACTCGTTTAGGGATAGAGAGTAGTGTATACACACACGAGTGCCCTTAGTGTTTGCACTATAGTATTGCAATTAGGCGTTGAGACATGATTGGTAGCAAATGTGAATCTAGTAACTTCATACAAAAGGGGACATTAATTTTTGGACGAATTTTTTTCAAAAGTGGGATTCTCATTTTGGAACCTACAGGTCCTAGACAAAATAGGGAACTGGTTCATAGTTGGATGTTGAGCAAAAAGGATCCTCTGAAGTAGGATAGCAGAATCGCAAAGACAACAGAAAATTCTTTTTAATTCCTTCAATATCAGATTCGATGTTCTCAAATGCCCTTTTGTTCCTCTCTTTCCGGATGGTCCACCAAATTGCTGTAGGGGCGTACTTCCCGATGAGTGCTTACTCTGATTTAGTTTTGCTTGACTATGATGAGTGCTTATTCACATGAAGGATTAGTTCACCAGTTTTTATAAGGGGTATGCTATTCAAACTCCATTTTTCAACCAAGCACTCCATATAGTGCTTTATTTCACTTGTACATGATACTTTCTGCATTGTATGGTGTAACTTCATGGTTGAATAGTGGAATGGGAATAATATTTCACTTCTTATAACTGGATCATTGTAACTGAGCATTAATGTATAGGGGATGTTAACCATTATTCAGTCTCAAACTCTGTTTCCACAGTAACATCCTTTAATGTAGATGACAAGGGTACTTAAGTAAAGACATTGAGGTCCTTGGTTCCAATCCCAATGCCAACAAGGGGTCAGACTTAACTTAACTATCAAAAAAAAAAATGTATAGTAACTTTTAGAAGATCCAGTTCTTTTGGATTCAGGCATTTTCCCAAAGGCTATTTAATATTACTGAAATTTAAGTACTTAATCTGTCCCGAAGTAATAGTTCCCTATTGATTTTACATTGATTATAAAAAAGCAATTGACTTATGTGCATTTCTTTCAATATCCTCAAGTTTCTCCCCAAATTATCTTTTAGTTGTGTGAACCCAATGGGACATTTCTTTTACTATTTTTTTTTAATTTTATCATACAACTAAGGAAGGATAGTATAGACAATTGGTTCAAAAAACTTTTCTAATAAGGAAAGGGGACTAGTTTTTTGGCATGTCCCAAAATGGAAAAGGGGAGTAATATTTGGGAAGGAGGGCGTACTGAGAATTAAGTTGTAAAATTACTTAACTGAATGTTTCAAACTGTGCTATATAGAAGTTGATGACAATGTTTTACATCTGTGTTAAAAGCATAAGATTTTTCAAATAAGTGAAAAAGCAAGTAGATATTGCAATAGATGGTAGACTAATATATGATTCTATTACAGAATAGTGCATTGAATACTGGAACTAGAAGACAATGTTTTACAGTGTAGTATGCATATTTTTTTGTATGAATTGGCAGGAGTTGTTGCCATAACTCCCAAAACAATGGAGGGTAATACAAACGAAAGGCTATTAACGGAAACTGAAAGAGCAGAGGAAGGATTCGATAAGGAAGAGAAACTCAAGGACAAAGTATGGAGTGAGATAAGGAAAATGTGGGTGGTGGCGGGTCCTGCTATATTCACCAGATTTTCAACATTTGGTGTTCAGATCATTAGCCAGGCATTTGTAGGACATATCGGAGCTACAGAGCTTGCTGCCTTTGCTCTTGTGTCTACTGTCTTTCTAAGGTTCGCGAACGGTACTCTGGTAAGCTTCGTTATGGCTTGTCTATCATGTTCTACTCAGATTATTGTCAATTTGAAAAACTACCGAAAATAACGATGCATGCCACTCTAAAAAGCTATTGCCTTTTGCGCTTAGGAAGTAAAAGACCACATATGATTGGTTTTGGGCATTTGTTTGGTATTTCATGACGAGTGTTTCACAAGATAGTTTTGGGCGTCTTTATCTGTGAGACCCCCACCCCACATCCGATATGTAGTAAATGTTTGAGAGCCTTTTAAAGGCTTGGATACTAGCTACTAACATCTTGGGCTCAAGTATTTTAATGAGCTTTGTGGTAGCCCATTTAAAGTTGTTGGACGTAGGCATAATGTTAGTAGCCCCCATTAAGCATTTCAATAGGCAATGTGATTACCCAAGTCAGGTTGTTGTTGTTGGGCCAGCCCGTTGTGTTCGAGTTGGGCTTTATACACTCCTATTTAAGACTATATATAATATGCTTAACGACTGTGAATTATTGTAACATCTGTAGGAAATCTGCAAACGCATTTGTTTGGGCTGTAATATGTTTAACATCAGAAGTCCATTGAAAGAATTAATTTGCTCAATGACACCTGGGTTTAGGGTTACATTTTCCTTTTCAAGTGAAGTATCTTCGGAAATGATCCCATGTCCATTTCAATGAGCAATATGTGGCCGACAAGGTGGACTTTTAATACCCATCTAGCCCTCTACACTGCAACCACTTCTTAGATGGTATACAACCTGAAAGCTATCAATCTAGTCTATGGAAGTACATTCTATGCACTATGGACATTTCACAATCTGAATCAAATCATCATACCAAGAATAAGTAGCTCTTATTCTTATCATGAGCGATTACTTAAGTTTTGTTTTTGATAAATAAAGGTTGTATTAATTACGACGCCAAAAAGGGAGGCGCAACCCTGTACACGAACAAAATTACAATTGGATTGAACTATCCTTCATACCCACAAAAAGATTCCATTCATGCAAAGAAGTCTCCGAGCACCAAAAACGAAGGAGCTAAGAACATTCTTCTTTAGCTTTGTTAGAAGTATTAAGGGTCTATTTGGTTTAAGATACATGCTTGGGGGTCTTAATGTATATTGTATTTTCAGTAACATATATATATGACTTGCCTAACTGATAATAGGTTACGGCTTCTCACAATTCTCTTCTAATGTCTTCTTCTTCTTCTTTACAAACAACATGGTATCAGAGCAGGAATCCATATAATCTCATGTGCTGATTGTTCTTCACAAATCCTTCCCTTTTTTTTTTTTTCGCTTGCTCGACATGAGTCTGCATCGGCCTTGCCTTGCGTTTGAGTCGCCGGAGGGGATGCGACGTCTTTTGAAGGTTACATCATAGAAGGTTGGTGTCGCCCAGTCTAGGCGACCTCGTCTGTCCAGTCGCCGTCACAAGAAGTCGTCGGAAAACTCCTCGCGTGCCCCACGCGTCGGGGCGTCGCCGGAAAAGTTCACCGGAATTTTTTCGGACCAGTACAGACCTGGTCGCCTGAGCCTGTAGTTCTCTGGTTCAAGGTTGGTTTTCAGATTTAACAAGTTTTTGGGGGGTTTTTCAGGCTAGATCAGTACACTGTCCTTGTCTGTTTGGTTCTGTTTGGTTGCTGGTTGGCTTTTCAATGTTGACATCGGGGAATACGGGGACTACGGAATCTAAAATCATGGTTTCTGAGGTTTTCTCCACTAATACAAAGATTACGGACAAGAAATTAACGGGAAAGAATTATTTAATGGGGCGGCGGGTTGTTGAAATGAATTTAAAAGGGTAAAATAAGGAAGATCATCTCACCACAGTTAACTCTACTGATGTTGCTTGGGTTCGTGTTGATGCTGATTTATATTGGAAGCTCATGAATTCCATGGATGATGAGATGGCTGAATTGGTGGATCATACTTCCACTGTTCGTGATTTGTGGGAATATTTAGCTGTGTTGTATGGGGGCAAGGATAACATGAACCGGATGTATGACTTGTCGTGTGCTATATTGCGCCAGGATCAACTAGGTCGTAGTGTTACCCAGTATTTTGCAGATTACAAGAAATTGGCGACTGAATGAAGTTCTTTGCTTCCTTTGAGTACATATGTTAGTACTATGCATACACAACGAGAACACCTCATTATTCTTGGATTTTTAGCTGGTTTGAGATCCGAGTTCAGTACTGCTCGCTCTCAAATCTTATCGGGCACAAGTGTTGGCTCTCTTCAGAATGTGTTCTCTCGTGTGCTTCGGGCCTCTCTAGAGTCCTCTTCAGTTGGCCCCACTAGCAGTATTGGTGATTCCTCTGCACTTGTGAGTCAGATATCTCACCATCATCGGGTCAGAAGACTAGTGGTCGTGGTGGTTGATCTTCGGTAGAGGTCGGTGATGGTGGTCGTGGTGGAGGGAGAGTGTAGAGGTTCGTAGTTATCATCATGGGGATACGAATCATGTGATTCGTAATTGTTGAAAGTTGCATGGTAAACCGTTTGGTGATCGATATGCCCATGTTGCCTCTAACACTTGAAGTGCGCCCACCCAAACCATCTCAACCTAGTGAGGGTAAGGTCATATAGATGACCGATGATGAGTTTGCAAGATATACCCATTATCAGGCTTCTTTGTCTTCTTCCACTACTACTTTTGTCCGCATTGTGCTCATCGCATGTGTTTTGTAAACGGGTTATTGATTTCGGTTCTTCTGACCATCTGAGTGGCAACAGAGGTATTTTTTCTTCATTCCTTCCATCTTCGACATTATCAAGTGTTACTGTAGCTAATGGGTCTATTGCGCAAGGTGGTGATATCTGTCTCACATCCTCTCATTCATTATCCTTTGTGTTATACATTCTTTGTTTTCCATTCAATTTACTGTTTATTAGTAAGTTTACCCGTGATCATAACTGTGATGTCTCATTTTTTTCCACTCATTGCATCTTTCAGGATCGTGTGACGAAAAGGTTTATTGGTAGAGGGCTGGAGTTTGGAGGACTTTATTTCTTTGAAGCTCCATCTACACTAGTTGCGTGTTCGAGTGCCTCTTTGTCCCCGTTTCAAATCCACTGTCATTTGGGTCATCCGTCTATGTCGAGTCTCAAGAAATTATGTCTAGATTTTTCAATTTTACCAGTTTTTGGATGTGATGCTTGTCGGTTCATAAGCATCATCACATTTCTTATATTTCTAGGGTTAATAAACCAAGCATGCCCCATTTGATGTAGTTCATTCGGATATTTGGGGATCTAGTCCTATTGTCTCGAAGTTAGGTTATAGGTCTTTTGTTACTTTTGTGGATGATCATTCTTGTGTTACTTGGATTTACTTAATGAGACATCGTTCTGAGTTATTTGATATGTTTTTTGCGTTCTGTGTTGAAATTAAAACTTGTTGATTATATTGAAGAAGAAGAAGAAGAGATGAGTTTTGGAGAAGCCGTAACCTAAATCACGGTTAGGCCGAAATATATATATGTTTGTGATAACAAATATTACACCAAGACCCCAAACATACACCTTATACCAACTAAACCCTTAATATTTCTAACACTCCCCCACAAGCTTGGAGCATAAATGTTATGCATGCCCGACTTGTTACAAATATATCTATTCTTGTGCCATTTAAAGACTTAGTAAAACATCTACGCTAATTGATCGCGTTCGGAGGAACAAAACTAGTGAAAATTATTTTCTCTTGAAGTTTCACGAACAAAGTGACAATCAAGCTCAATATGCTTTGTTCGTTCATGAAACACTTTGGATTAGATGCAATATGAATAGGCGCTTGGTTGTCACACCACAATTTGCATAGCATAGGATTCCCGATACCGATCTCCCAAGTGGCGGCGAATCACGCTAACTTTCGCATGTAGCATGAGCCGTAGCCATGTATTACGATTCGGCGGCTTGATCTTGACCTGACCGATTGTTTCTTACTCTTCCAAGAAACCAAGTTACCCCAACAAACACGCTTGATATCCGAGTAGATCTCTTATGGGGATCTCCCGCTTGATCCGCATCAGCCGAAACCCTTCTACTCGTATGTCCATGATCTCGATACGGTATGCCTACGGAGCTCTCTTAAGATGCAGAAGAATCTTAGCGGCAGCCTCGATGTGTAGTCGGCGGAGAGGACATAAACCGACTTACTACACTAGCTGCAAATGCAATATCTGGTCTCGTCACGGCAGAATAGTTCAATTTCCCGACAAGCCGTCGATATCTCTGCGGATCGTAAAGCTTTCACCCCACCATTTGTAAGTTTGTATTCGGATCATAGGAGTCTCGAAGGCTTCGCTCCCAACATGCACGCCTCACGCTCGACAAATCACACACATACTTTCTGCGGAGACGAAGATGCCTGCTTGCTTAGCGGCAACCTCAATCAGAAAGTATCTCAATTACCGAGATCCTTCGTTTGAAACTTTGAAAGAACAGTTTTAGTGTACTATTGCACTATCACTTCCCGTGATGACAATATCATCCACATAAACAACGGTAAAATGATTCCTTCACCTGCTGATAGAATCTTGGTGATCACTCGACATCTGTAAGCCGAACTCGAAGCACTACCTCACTAAACCTCCCGAACCACGCACGTGGAGATTGTTTTAACCGTATAATGACCGCTTCAGTCTGAAACTAACCCGAGACTCCCACGAGCAAAACCCGGAGGTTGCTCCATGTATTTCTCGTGTAAGAATCACCATGAAGGAATGCATTTTTGACATCAATTGATAAAGAGCCAATGAGAAGCGGCAAAGAGATAAATAAGCAGAGCGAAACTTAGCAAGCGGAGAAAAAGTGTACGTATAATCAACCCCGTATGTACGAGCGTACCCTACTGCAAGAAGCGAGCCTTAAGAGCGAGCCAAAGAACCATCGGGTTAACCTTAACGGCGTAGACCCATTTGCACCCAATAGTATGTTTACGATGGCAATGGAACCAAATCCCAAGTTTGATTGTGCGTAAGAGCGGTCATTTCCTCGTCATGCGCCTTCCGGCCGGGATGACCCTTTGCTTGAGCGGACTTAGGAAGAGAATGAGACTTCGAGGACATTAAGCACGAATCGGGGAGACAAACCATCGTAACTAACAAAGTTAGAAATAGGATGTAACGTCTGACTACGTTTACCTTTTCTAAGCAGCGGAATATATCAAGATCGAGAAGAGTACCTCTGAGCTGGATCGGGGCGGCGATGGTAGGGCGGACTTAGCGGGGAAGCGAGGCGAGGAGGCATATTCCACTTGAGGCATGTGCGTCGGGTGTAAACTTGTTGAATAGGAGGGCGAGGTAGATGGAGTGGGAAGGGAAAGAAGTGGACTCCTGACATAGAGTAGAAAATCATCGGGAACAAACTCAGCAGTGGAATATCCGATGTAGGGTAGAAGGACACCGACTCATGAAAAAAACATCGGCGAGAAACCAAATATCGATTCAAGTCGGGAGAGAGAAGCATCGATATCCTTTACGAGTCTGAGAATAACCCAGATACACTTGAGTGCCTTAGGATCTAACTTGGTGACATTAGGACGATGATCGCAAACAAGGCGGCCTTTAGAATATCTAGGAGACAAGGGAATAGAGACTCAGAAGCAAGACTTGATGAGGATCGCTCGAGAAAAAGAAACGAGAAGAAGGCATACGGTTGATAAGATGACAAGCGATTAACACATCATCAGCAAGCGGTTTAGGAACATGCATCGAAATGAAAGTGCGAGCAACCTCGAGGAGGTGGCGATTTTTCTCTCAGCGACACCATTTTCTTTGAGGTATCGATCTGAGGATTGGTGGAGCATGCCATGAGCAACATAAATTTAGATAAGAGTGGAGAAATATTCTTGAGCATTATCCTTTGCGAAGATGTTTGCCAACCAAATTGAGTTTTAATTTCAACCTGAGAATGCGAGAAAAATATCAAATAACTTCAGCGATGTCTCATTAAATAAATCCAAGTAACACGAGAATGATCATCCACAAAGTAACAAAATACCTATAACCTAACCGAGACAATAGGACTAGGTCCCCGAAATATACGAATGAACTACATCGAATGGGGCATGGATTTATTAACCCTAGAAATATAAGAAATGCGATGATGCTTATGAGCGAAAACATCACATCAATTTGGTAAAGAGGAAAGATGCGGACATAATTTCTTGAGGACTCGACATGTAGATTTGATGACCCAAACGACAATGATTTGAAACGAGACAAAGAGGCACTCGAACACGCAGAACCCGAGAGAGATGAAGCCTCAAAGAAATAAAGTCCGCCGACTCCGCCTCTACCAATAATCCTTTCGCACACTCCATCCCGAAAGATGCAATGAGCCGGAAAATGAGACATCACAAGCATGATCACTTCGTAAACTTACTAATAGACGTAAGAAATTGAATCCGAAACCGTGGAATGTACAAGCCGTAGGATAATGAAAGAGAGGACGTGAGACAAATATC
>CM028378.1:119280978-119331096 GCA_013146195.2 Codonopsis lanceolata
TAAATGTGGATGCTTCTCGCAGCATCTAAAACTTAGTCTCCCAAGCTTCTTGATATTGTGGTTCCTCGAAAGAACTTTGACTAAGGGAATTCTTTTGGTTCGTAGAACTTGCTCCTTGGTATCCAATATCTTCGCGGGCTTTTCGACGTATGACATATCGGCTCAAGCGTGATCTCCGTACTGAGTACGTGAGACTCGTCCTTGAAATACTTTCGTAACATAGAGACATGGAATACATTATGTGTCTCCGAAAGTGAAGGTGGCAATGCTATACGATCTGTAGGTCCCGACCTACCGAGAACCTCAAAGCGGACCAATGTATCTCGGTGTAAGCTTCCACTTTCTTGCCAAACCTCTTAGTACCTCTCCCGGTGTTACCTTGAAGAACACGTAATCACCCACTTGGAACTTCAGATCTCGTCTTCGATTGTCATAACTCTTTTGTCGACTTTGAGCGGTGTAAGCGATCTCTAATCAACTTCACGCTCTCAGCCATTGCACTAACTCGGAACCCCAAGTTTCGCCTCTCCAACTTCATCCCAACAAATTGGCGATCTACCTTACGCATACAGCTTAAATGGCGCCATCTTGATACTCGTGATAGGCGTTATTATACACTGAACTGGCAGGCAAATGAGAATCGGCTTCCACTTGAAATCACGGCACAAGCTGCGGCATATCCTCCAAAATGCGAATCAGTCGCTCGGATGACCATCGGTTTGCGGATGAAAAACATCTTGAAGTCGATCTAGTCCCCAGCTTCTGCCGATGACTTCGAAATCTAGGCGTGAACCTCGGGTCTCTATCGGACACAATACTAGCAGGTGCGCCATGAAGTCTCACGATCTCACGGATATACAAAGGCGCTAAGCGAGTCAATGAATGCGTGATAGCTATCGGAATGAAGTGTCTGGAACTTAGTCAATCGTCGACTATAACCCAAAGCTGCATTAAACCTCTCGCGTCTTGTGATAACCACATCACAAAGTCCATGGTAATGAACTCCCATTTCCACTCGAGAATCTCCAATAGTTTGTAGAAATCATGAGTCTCGATGCTCGGCCTTAACCCAGACAAGTCAAACACTTAGACACGTGCTCGCGATTTCCTCTTCATACCTTTCCACGAGCGTCTTTTCAAATCCAAATACATCTTCGTGCTCCAGGGTGAATGGTGTATTTCGTCTTATGAGCTTCATCGAGAACCAACCTCTTCAATTCCGCATTACAAGGAACACAAATCCTACCTCGAAAAGTCAAGGTACCCTCGGTATTAACCACAAAGTCGAGGCGATACATTCTCGGCCCGACCCGTCGATAATTTTTCAACTCCGGATCATTCCCTTGAGCTTCTCTAATTTTCCCCAATAAAATAGTAGCACGAATATTAGCAAAAATCACACCTCTATCAACAACACTAGGACTCCAATCCCGCAAATCCTCTAACATCTTCCATTCTTTCACCATCATGCAAGACATATAAACTTTCCTACTCAAGGCATCCGCTACCACATTTGCCTTCCCCGGATGATACAAGATAGTACAATCATGATCCTTTAACTTTTCCATCCATCTTCTGCCTCATATTCAATTCCTTTGAGAAAACAAGTATTTCAAGCTTCCATGGTCGGTGAAGATCTCAAACTTAGACCCATACAAGTAGTGTTTCCACTTATGCAATGCGAAAATAATCGCAGCCAATTCCATATCGTGTGTCTGATAATTCGCCATGAATAGTAATTTCTCGATGCATAGGCGATCACCCTCCCATTCTCGCATCAAACACAACCCAAACCATCCTTAGAAGCATCACTTATAGATCACAAAATTTTCTCCTCCACTTGGCAAAGCCAAAATAGGTGCCGATGTCAGCCGATTCTTAAGCTCTTGGAAACTAGACTCACATTTCTCGTTCCAACACAAGCGGCACGCGTTCTTACGTGTCAACTTCGTCATAGGCGTCACAATCCTAGAAACCCTCAATAAACCTCAGGTAATAACCCGCTAACCCAAGAAACTCGAACCTCGGTAACCCGAACTAGGCCTCTTCCAATTTGTCACCGTGGCTTCAATCTTAGAGCGGATCAACGGCTATCCGGCGCTTCGAAACTATGTGCCCCAAGAAAGATACTTCCTCAAGCCAAAAGGCACATTTGCTAAACTTGGCGTGAAAGTGCTCTCGAAGAATAGACAACCACGATCCTCAAATGTTTCTCATGCTCCTCAGAGACTTCGAATATACCAAAATATCATCAATGAAGACTACAACAAAGCAATCGAGATAACTGTGAAAAACTCGGTTCATCAAATCCATAAACACCGCTGGCGCATTCGTCAACCCAAACGGCATCACCACAAACTCAAAATGCCCATACCTAGTGCGAAAAGCCGTCTTCGGGATGTCTTCCTCTCTAACCTTCAACTGGTAGTAACCCCATCTCAAATCAAGCTTAGAGTAGACAATGGACCCTTGCAACTGATCAAAAAGGTCATCGATGTGGGGTAGAGGATACTTATTCTTAATAGTAACCTTGTTCAATTCTCGGTAGTCTATACACAACCGCAAACTCCATCTTTCTTCCTACAAACAAGGCCAGGGCGCCCCAAGGCGACACACTTGGTTTAAAAAACCAATCTCTAGGAGTTCTTGCACCGGGTTTTCAACTCCCTAAGCTCCGGGTGCCATTCTATATGGTGCCTTAGAAATCGGTGAAGTCCCGGAATAAGCTCAATGCAAAACTCTAGTTCTCTATCGGGTGGCATAGCATGATCGGTAGAAAACACGTCGAGGAAATTCACACACTTCCAGGGACCTCTTTCTAAGTTGAGGCGAAGACTTCCTCTTATCAACTACGCATGCAAGATAACCCGTACACCCTTGAGATAATAACTTTCTAGCCCTCAATGCGAAATAAAGTGCACGTCGCTCGAAGCATGATCACCCACAAAAGTAAACTTCGAGCACACCCGGCATATAAAGGTCACTCTCTTTCTATGGCGGTCAACTAACTATAGCATGATAAGCACATAACCAGTCCATGCCAAGAATAACATCAAAGTCACGTATAGGAAGAACTACCAAATTCGCATGCAAAGTGTGGTCACCCACCAAAACATCACAAGACTTAAACACTTGAGGCGAGCATATATTCCCCGGCGGGGTAGACACTTCAAGCAAATATGGCAAAGGTTGAGGCAAAACGCGAGGTTCTCAATAAAGTGTGAAGCAACATATGAATGAGAAGACCACGGATCTATGAGAACTCGAGCCTTATGATCGAATATAGAGAGAGTACCTCCAATCACGGTAGTAGACCCACGAACCTCGCCCGATCAAGCGCAAAACACCGACCTTGGACTTTAGGTTTCTGTCCCACATCTCTTAGCACCGATTGTTGCCCATTACCCGTGACTAGCCTTAAACTTGGACAGGTCCTTCTTCAAATGAGTTCCATCTCCGCAATAGAAACATTTCCCATTCTTTCCCCAAAGCACCTATCGGTGTGTGCCCGACCTTCCTGCGAATGAACAAACCATAGCTTCACTGCGACCACTTGCCCTTAGATGCATATTATTACCTTGTTTCCCCGTGGCCTACCTTGGCCTCCACTTCTCCGATCGCGGTTCCTTGATAACCCCTTCTATTACCCGAATTGTTTCACGATTCGGTTCGAGGTAATGCGTAGTGCACTACTAGCATTATTCTTAACCTGTGTTCATCAATGTCTTGCTCCACCTCATACGCTCATCAAGCTGGCGATAGATAATCGGTGAGCTTAAGCGCTAAAATCGCTTTCTAAACTCGGTTCTTAACCCTTCACAAACTTGTGTGTTCTCCGTGCCTCCGTGGGAATCGGATACGTACAATATCGGCTCATGCGTGAACTTTGCGAGAATACTCCGCCACGCATCATACTACCTTGTTCAAGATCATAGAACTCCTTCTCTCTTTGCGAACCACATCCAGACATACTCATTCTTAAACTCTCTTTGGAAGTTGGCCCATGTAATGGGAACTTGTTGCATCTCCCAACTCTCCTTCAAAACAGTCCACCAATGCTCGGCGGCTCCCTTAAACATAAAGGTTGCTAACGTAACCCTCTCTTCGTCAGTACACCCCATCATGGACAATATCTTAATCATTTCCTCCATCCATAACTTCGGCCTCTCGGCTTTGGTTCTCCAAGAAATGAACTAGGCTTTAGCTTAAGAAACCTCTCTACAAGGGTAGTGTCAGTCCTTGGTCTCGGTGGTGGAGGTGGTGGTGGTCTTTGCTCCTCACTGCCTCCCGGCACCCCGGCCGGAAAAAGCTAACGATGCGATGTAACTTCGGCCATATCCGGAACTACCGGATCCTCGGCGGCGGTACCTCTACCTCGGGTTCAAGGAACTCTCACAGGTCTACCTCTCCTGGATTAACCATCGGACTCCTACAAGAATTCACTCGACGTTAGAATCCACACACAATTAACCAACCCAACTAGGCCATGGAACCTATCCTGGCCGACAGCTAACCTATAGCTCTGATACCAACTGTGACGACCCGACCCGGACCCCAATGCGAGATCCCGAGTCGCGCCGTCCAAATAATCAATAACACAAGCATGCATAGTAGGATCACAAAAATCATGTGGCGCAACATCGCATACATACAACAACTCGGCTACACTTGGCCGGAAAAGCAACCTAATTTAAACAAGTCATCGGCGACGTTACAGCCGGAACCCAACAACTACTCCTACAATTATTAACACATGCTTATAATATCCTCAACGGCCACAACATGCCGGAGACAATAACAACAACAATAAATAACGAGCTTTAGCGGAAGAAAATAGTAGTGAACCATACACATATAAACAGGCTCGACATGTAAGTCGGCTTACCAAAAGATTACAAGTTTAAGTAGTTAAGTCTATTACATCAACAACACAACATATTCCCCAAGCCAAGTCTACATGACTTGCTTCCCAACGTCCTTACCAAAAATAAAAGTCTAACAACAAGAGTCCAAAAGAGCAACCTGCTAAACAACCAACCAAACAAGTACAAGCGAGTCTATCCCGGACCGTCTCCTCGGCTCGGATCTAAGGAAAGACAAAGCAAACAAATAGGGTAAGTCGAAAGACTTAGTAAGTTACTATAATGCATGTACATGTTATAGCATGACATTTATCTCGATTATCATACATGATCATCATATAGCACTTAGCACGTAGTTCACATAAGTGCGGGAAAGTAATTCATACAAGTAGGATATGATAGTCACGGCCGCTTCGTAGATCCTGCAATAAAACTTTATTATACTTTATCGTGCAACATTGATGCTCTGTGAATGCATCAACTTTTATCAAGTACCACTCGATCTAGATAGCAAGCCAATGCGGCACTTAACTGATACGGCAAAGGGGCTACTTCCCCATTGCGGCCAACAATGGAGGTGTGTGTGAAGTCCTAGGTGCGGCGATCCATAGCGAGCACGAATCCCATAATTCGTGAAGGCGATGCATCGTCCCACCTTGACCCGATAAACAAATCAAATAATGCCAGCTGGACTCAATGTGATGCACAAGTAGATATTTACTTGACTAAACCAATCAAAGACCGAATTCGACAAGAGCGAACTCGACCAACCAAGTAGGGTATCAATCTCTACTATAAAGTCATATCAAGGCAAATTAAATTGCACAAACCAACCTTTCATAAAACTTGCATAAATCATCAAACCAATCTCATACTTGAGTAAATCAAATCAAACGGTGTCCGAACTTCGTAGGGATTGAAACTAGGGTTCAACACGTTCAATTATTCCCTAAAGTCGACTCCGTTGAGTCTTTGCTCTAAATTCCCAAATTTGGAGAAATTGAAGCTACATGCTTCATATTCCCAACCTAGGTCATTTCTAGGTTCAACAAGATTATAAATTCACCAAGGCAATGCAAAGTGATTCAAGTTCATCATAGAGTTCATTTCATAGGATAGGACACATACAACATAACAACACATAATGTAGGCTCCATTTAGGGCATTTTCTTGTGAACAAACTCCCAACAACAAATAATATACATGTCTCTAACATGTTTAAAGCTTTAAATAGGCAAGATGAAAGAGTAATATAGGCTTTCACAAGCAAGCATTTAACCTATACATGCTCCTAACAAGATCAAAATCTCAACATACAAGATTATAGCATGTAAAGCATACAAGTGCCCTCATTGACCTCAACCAACATAGACTTTGCTTTCCTTAGGGTCAATGAGAACTAGAAGAAGAAGATGATTAAGTAGGTAACTTACTTGATACACACCAAAGAAAGAACTAGAAGGAACTATTCGGATAGAAATGCTCCCCTTGATGAACTCTTCAACTTTAATGAATGAGTCTTGGGCAAATGATGAATGAATGAGAGTAGATGATGAAGAAAACCTTAGGAAACCATGGGAGAACAAGAGAGAAGAGGCAAATTCGTTTTTGAGAGAGAGCTCAGCAAATGAGGAAGAGAAGAGCTGAATTGTGGCTTAAAATGGTCAACAAAGTGAGTGGGACAAGTGTCAAACACTTGTGGTCCCTTTTCAAATCTGATTTGTGGGCTAATGATCAACTAATGAGCTCTTAATCTAACTTAAAAATATAGTTAGGGATGTTAGGACTTAAGTAGGAAGGGTTAGGGAGGTTTAGGATAGGTTTAAGTAGGGGTTGGAAGTAAGCAATTCGTCAAATTCCGAAACAGGAACAAATCAGCCCGTAGCAGAGAAACAAGTGAGGCGGGCGCCTCACTAAGGCCCATGCGGCCGCCTCAACAACAGAGCCTCTCCCAAAGTTCAGACCAATCAGAAATTACTCTCAGCATTTGAGGCGGGCGCCTCACCAGCTCCCATGCGGCCGCCTCGGCTCCAGAACCTCTAAAACTTGATCTAAACTTGGTCTAAATGGTCCCAAACTTTTGGGCAACCATTCTAAGGTCTAACCCTACTCAAAACACATCGGAAACGCACCCGAACAACCCCCGGAACAAGCTAGGACAAGGCGCGAACCACGCGACAAATGAACAACGGATCAAACTCCAATCAAACATCAATCTAACTAGGATGTCTTGGGCATGAAATAGGTTTGTTTCAACATGATTAAGACTTGAATATAAAGTCAAGAACTCAACGAACACTTCGTACGTCGAAATAGAAGCAAATACGAGCAACGAGAGGAATCGCTAAGGCAAATTTCAACGCGATTAAACCGGCGATTCAACAAACAAGTTTACATGATTCTAAACATGTTATGAACTTCTAAAATGATCTATGAATGATTATAAAACATTTATATGACAAATAAACATGCTCACAATTCAACCAAGTAAGTAAGAAAACAGGCATACAATGCACATGCAAGAATATGGGGCGTTACAAAATAAAATGACAAAATTTTTTTATATATATTTTGCGCGGAATAAATAAATAAAGCAAAATAATAATAGCAAGACAAAGCAAAATAAAGCAATGATAAGTCTCAGTTTTTGTTATCATGCCCGAAATTCTATTTTTGATTTCCCTCTTTTTTTTATATATTCACAACGGTACCTAGAACGAAACTGCTGCAAGTTTCACGGTTATTCGCACAAATATATATACAGATATATAAAAATGTAATATTTTAAAATACTAAATAAATATAATAAGCATATTTAGCCAAAAATAAAATAAAACTTATTATTTTTTTTTTGAAAATGAGTCTAGCCCTCCGTTTTTATTTAATTTAAAATAAAAACAACGTCCCCAACAGAGTCGCCATTGTGAGTGCCCTGGTTTTCGATTTCATCTCCTGCTGATGAAAGCGGGTGGTTTCAAAATAAACCTTTAAGCGCGTGGAATACGTCCGGCCTCATTGTGGACTCAAAATATTAAAACAGAGTCGTCATCTTTATTTTAAAGAAAAACAAAGAAAAACCAAGTGTAACTAGATTTGCAAAGGCTTCGGAGGCTAAGTTATAAGTTAAGAAGGTGTTAGGCACCCAATTCGCCCTTTCGGCCTCAAAAAAGTTTTTTGGCTAAAATATCCTTTTGTTATATTCATTTAACAGATGAAATAAAACATTTAAATATACATATATCTGTACATATATAATTACAATTCTTGCCACAGCCTCCTTTCGGAAGTTACAAATATATTATAAATTTTGGTCATAATAATGGATTTTTTTAGTGTTATTTCCTTATAGAGATTTGGGCAACACAACTGCTTATATTGCTTACATTTTGCTAATCTAAATAGCACTTTTTATGTAATAAATTTTTAATTGACCTACCTCTTAAAGCGTGAGGGTTTTATCTCGTACCAACTAACTTCGGGCAGGCTTAAGGTGCGCTCGCTCTGTCCTTCAGGGAGAGGGAGTCTTTTTTTTTTGCTGCTGTGTTGTTGCGGGGATTCAAGTAGAGTGACTACTTCCGAAAGTTGCTTTCAGGCCTCGGAAATCGGGCGGAGCAACTGCTTGTTTTTTTTTTCTGTTGTTTGTTTGCTGACGGCGGAAATTGGGCTGAGCAATTGTTTGCTTTTCGCTGATTTAGTGTCTGAATTTGATCAGAGCAACTGCTTGCTTTGAGATTTTTGGACCGGAGGAATAGGGCAGAATCCTAGCAGAACAACTAGATTTCACTTTGGCCGGCTGGTTTTAGTGTTTGGGGGAGATTTGGCGGAGCTTCGGGGCTTAGAGGAAATAAATCTCTCAGCGCTCTGGAGAACTCACTACGTAACTGCGTGAACGGTGTGTAAACTGTGTGTGCTCACTGCTTACGAATTATGAAGCCAGGGCCTCGTATTTATAGGCTGGGAGAGGCCTTCCTTTACGGTTAAGATTTCTCTTTCTATGTTTCATCGACTTGTACCGCATGCTTGAGAGATTGTACTTTAGGCAAACTGCTACAGTGTTGGAAGCACTGTTGGGAGCCACCCATAGTGGAGGCTAGCGCGGCTCCCAGAGGGAGTATGGGCGGAGCCAGGGGGTCTTTTTGGTGTCCTTTTTGGCACTTAAGCCCCCTGCATTTCACTATTTACGCATCCTGCCTTTTCTTTTGCATTTTTAACCCTGTAACTTGACATTTGTTAGTTTTTAACAGGTCTTGATATCTCATGTCAATGTTACATACCAGGGGTACGAAATTGGGGTGTCTACATCGCCTGCATTTTGTAAGTATATAATGTATTGTTCTGTTAATATAATAATCAACTTCTTCTATCTTTCATTACATGGTATCAGAGCTGGTTTAATTTTCCTTTCTACCATGGCGTTTTCACATCTTATTCCCAATGAAGTTGATCCAAAAAACCCACTAGTCATTGTTTCTCTCTCCAACGTCTTGAAACTCATTTCCATTAATTATCTCTCATGGAAGCTTCAAGTCGAGGCTACTCTCATCAGGTACGGTCTCTTCAAATTCTTGGATGGTACTCATCCTGCCACCCCTCCACCATCACCAAAGAAACCATACCAGAGCCAAATCCAGCCTATACAACATAGGTACGATAGGACAAACTCCTTTTTGGAGCGCTCATTGGCACTATAAAACCCACCCTTGTTCCCATCATATCTCGATCTCAAACCACTCTTGAGGCTTTTTAGCACATACATACGCTCATCCTACCTGAGGACACATCAAGCAATTGAAAGCCTCGTTTAAAGCTCTTACCAAAGGTCCTCAAACCATCACTACCTTCATGAACTCTAATAAAGCATGTACCGATCAACTAGCCCTTCTTGGCAATCCTATTGATCCCAAAGATATAACCGATAAGATTCTAGACTTTCTCGATTCATTGTTTCAAGGGGTTGTTGATGTCGTTCATGCTCGGGATACTTCCATCTTTTTTGACGAGCTTCATGAGAAGCTTCTCAACCGTGAGGTATCTCTCAAATCCCAACCTATTATCTCTACCTTACGCTCACATCACATCTACTAGACCCACCTTCAACAGCCCGCCCCCCACCTCTACCCTTCACTTTCGCCCTTCATCCAACAACAAGAATACCACCAACCATTACAAAACCAACAACCAGAACACCCCTCGTGGCTACCAAGGAAAATGCCAATTGTGCCATGCCATTGGTCACTCTCTTCAGTTTTTCCCTACCTTCCAAGACAAATATCCTGCCATTCGTCCACCAGCCCACTCATCTACCAATAACTCACAACCCAAGGTTCACGCCACTACTTCCTCTATCTCTTCACGTAACAACTCTTGGCTCTTGGACTCGGGTGCTTCACATCACGTTACTCAAGACCTAGCCAACCTCTCCCCTCATCACCCTTATGATGGCACCGAGGAAATTATCATTGGCGATGGAATGGGTGTACCTATCTCTCATATCGGTTCTTTCTTTCTCCCTATGTCATCCTCTAAATTTTTGTCTTTGTCCAATGTTTTATGTGCATCCACAATAACACGTAACATTATTTCTATGTCTAAAATTTGTTCTAAAAATAATCTCACTATTGAATTCTCTTCTGATTCGTTTCTTGTGAAGGATCGACTCACGGGGGCACAACTTTTCCAAGGTCCTCTTAAGCATGACATCTATAAGTGGCCCTCCTCGTTGTCCATTCTTGCGTTTTCTAGTGTCAAAACATCGGCTATTGACTGACATCATCGTCTTGGCCATCCTTCCCTCTCTGTCTTCAAGACCATAGTCTCTCAATTTAAGCTCAATGTCGTTTCTAGTAATTTTTCTTTCAACTGCAGTTCTTGTTAATGCAATAAGATCCACAAGCTACCCTTTAGTCACTCTACATTATTATCTAAAGCGCCTCTTGATCTTATTTACACTGGCTTGTGGACATCTCATGTTTATTATATTGATGGTTTCAAATATTATGTTGTTTTCGTTGATCACTTCACCAAATAGATCTGGCTCTATCCCCTCAAACGTAAATCTGATACGAAAACAGTTTTCATTCGCTTCAAAACCTTAGTTTAAAAATATTTTGAGAAACCAATTAAAACACTATATTCTGATAATGGGGGAGAATACCAAGCTTTAACCGTCTTTCTCACCATTGACGACATTTCGCATCTCACTTCTCTACCACATACTCCTGAACATAATGGCTATGTCGAGCGTAGACATCGTCACATTGTCGAAGCGGGTCTCTCTTTTCTCACCCATGCCCACCTTCCCCTTGATTACTGGTCTTATGCTTTTGCCACAGCTGCGTTTCTCATAAATAGACTACCTACAGCCACTCTGAATCATTCTTCTTCTTATAATCTTCTTTTTGGCACTCCACCAAACTATCTCAAATTGAGAAGCTTTGGTTGTCTTCGTTACCCGTGGCTATGACCCTACACCAAACACAAATTAGATCCCAAATCTCTTCCTTGCATCTTTATAAGGTACTCCAAAATGCAAAGTGCGTACTATTGTCTTGATCCTATTTCCAACAACGTCTACACATCCCACCACGTCTGATTTGTCGAAATTGAGTTTCCATATATATCCTCGTCTTCTTCCATTATCAACTGATTACCCCATTCCAAGTGTAGAGCATTGGTGCACTCTGTCCCTACCGATACTTCAAACCAGCTCCTTACTTAAACTCCCTTTGCCTGATAATCCAGATCCACCTCCCAATCTAATGCCTTCCCCGCCCCCCACCTTACCCACAGACCTTCCCTCCAATTCACCTACGACACAGCCTCCTATCCCCACTTTTTAGCCCAGTACCACTTCCCAGCCTCCTACCATCACCACCAGGTACAAAAACAACATCTACAAACCCAACCCCATGTACCTTCATCATACCACCCTTTCACACAAACCCACTGAACCCTTAACAGTTACCCAAACGCTTAATGAAACATAGTGGAAGGCTGCAATGACTACTGAAATTACCGTCTTGCATGAGTTGCGCACATGGGACTTGGTTCCTCCAGTCCATGATCATAATTTGGTTAAATACAAGTGGGTCTTTCATATAAAATATAAACCCGATGGAAGTGTTGATCGATATCGCGCTCATCTTTTTGCTAAAGGATTCCAACAATATCCCGACATTGATTACACCGATACATTTTAAAAAAAAAAAGGTTGGAGGGGACATTAGACCCCCCAACCCTTAAATTTTTTATTATTTTTAATGCCTTGAAAGGCTACAATTATATATATATGATGCCTTTGGTGTGGCTCGAACAAATGGTGCCTCTGGTGAGGCTTTGAACACCCGACCTCTCGGTTGAGAGTAGTTAAGTACCAGGGTGTCTCTGGTAGGACTTGAATACTCAACCTCTCCGTTAAGATAAGTGAGTAGCTAAATGGGGCCTTTGGATAAGGCTTTAACAACAACGATGCCTCTGAAGAGGCTTGAATACTAAGCCTTGTTGTTACAAATAATTGGCATCTTCGCCAACTTGACATTAATAATGCTTTCCTTCATGAAACCCTTCATGAAGAGGTATATATGTCTCAGCCTCCGGGATTCATCAACCATGCCTTCCCCACACATGTTTGCAAACTTCGTAAGGCCATCTACGAACTCAAGCAAGCACCTCGTGCTTGGTATTCTGAGCTCACAACCTTTCTTCTTCACTCGGGTTTTCAGCGATCTATAGCAAATACTTCTTAATTTATATTGCATCATTCCACATCCCCAATCTTCCTTATTGTTTACGTGGATGACATTATAGTTACTGGACCCAATGATCTTGCTGTTAACACCTTTATAGCAAGCCTTGCTACTAGGTTCTCATTGAAGGATCTTGAGGATCTCTCCGATTTTCTAGGTGTTGAAGTCACGCCAACACCTCAAGGCCTCTTTCTCAGTCAACAAAAGTATATCATTGAGTTACTTGACCGAATGAACATGCTACATGCCAAGCCAGTATCGACTCCTATGGCTGTTGACCACAACTTATCTCTCCTCTCTAGAACTTTGCTCGACAACCTCACTGATTATAAAGCTATAGTTGGCACCCTACAATACCTCACGCTCACACGACCAGATGTAGCCTTCGTGGTTAACAAACTATCACAGTGTATGCATCAGCCTCGAAGCACACATTGGGAAGGTCTCAAAAGGATTCTTCGTTATCTGGTTGGCTCTCTTGACAAAGGAATTACTATTTTTCCTCACTCCACTACAGCTTCATGCTTTTTCTGACGCCGATTGGGCTGGAAATAAAGATGATTACACTTCTACAACAGGTCAGATTGTCTTTCTGGGTCGCACTCCAATCATATGAAGTTCCAAGAAGTAACGGTCAATTGCGCAATCGTCTACCGAAGCTGAATATAAAGTAGTTGCATCCACTGCCGCGGAACTTCTATGGGTACAAAATCTCCTTGGTGAGCTGGGCATTCAACCAACTTCCCCTCTAGTCATTTACTGCGATAACTTAGGGGCCACATATCTCTGTGCTAATCCGGTTTTTCATTCCTGCATGAAGCATATTGCACTTTCTTATCACTTTGTCCGCGAACAAGTTCAAAGTAGAGTTCTTCGTGTCACTCATGTTCCAACTGGTGATCAACTGGCCGACTTCCTGACAAAACCTTTACTTCGCTCTCGTCTTGAGATGCTGCTATCCAAGATTGGTCTATCTGCTAGGCCACCCATCTTGCCAGGGCATGATAAGAATACATATATCACATAACTTACTCCTCCAGTCTTGTTAGTCTCCTACTGTAATTTTATATCCTTCTCCTTTTGTATTTCTATTTCCTAGTTTAGGCTAAGGCTGACCGCCTACATTCTGTAAGTATATAATGTATTGTTTTGTTAATATAATAATCAACTTCTTCTATCTTTCATTAAATACAAAATCTCATATAATTCAAAATATACTCTTACCTGCGCTACAATGCAAATTTGAACATAAGTCATTTGCCTTGTGGCACGGGAAGAAATACATTTTATGGTGTAGGAGTTCTCAGAAACCCTCAAACAGTGAGTCGTGAAAATCAAGTAACTAGTTGGTTATTTTGGAATTTGGAGGAACATAACACATTGTAGGTCAGAATTCACAAGATTGATCAACCTCTTGCTTACACCAGCATCAATAACCTTCCTCCTTGCATCAATCTAAACAAACCTCAATGAATATGGAGGGGTGCATTGAATATTATATTTTGATTATACTCCCTCCGTCCCTAATTTATTGTCCTGGTTGACCCGGCGCATCGTTTAAGAAAACTTATTTGACTGGATTATTAATATTGGTTTAATGTGTAGTTTCCTTTAAAGCCCATGTGTATGTGGCCCATAATTAAAGTAGGGTGAAAAAGTAAGGGTAAAGTGGTAAAAGTGATGTTCTAAAAAGGTAAGTTTCAAAGTGGACAATTATTTTGGGACGGACGAAAAATGAAAGGAGGACGATAATTTAGGGACGGAGGGAGTATTATATATATATATATATATATATGTGTGTGTGTGTGTGTGTATGTGTGTGTGTGTGTGTGATGTACATATTTTGGATCCGTTTCAATGGCGTTTGAACCTCGTCTAATAGACCACACTGTATTTTACATAATGTCAGAAAGCTTGGACCGGACGGGCACCACGAGCTAGGCCCACTCACTCCAGGTACAAATAACCTCAGCTAGTCTATAATGATGAGCTCTCTTTTTGGACATAGAATAATACACGTACATGGGGGCTACGCCCCTCTAGCTCTTTTCTACAACATAGACTAATAAACTCATCGGAAGGTTTTTTGTAGGGACCCTTCTCACTGACTCACGGTGTTTATTTCACAGATCACATAGTCAGATATCCACCGCCGGACGACGACTTCGGCAACCCCATGTTAAACATTACATTCGGCACCCTCGGTTTGATCCTCATTTTGGATATGTATGTATGCAAGTATGTACGTATGTATATCTAACGTTTAGTTTTATGTTCTTCATCATTAATTAACGTATATAAAAGTGAAGGAGATTAAGGTCTTTCTCCCACCCAAATCCACCGCATTTAAAAACCGTAATGTTTCAATTCCGTAAAGATATGGCCTTACAGCCTTATCTAAAATTATCAAAAGTCTCGAAGAGTGATTTTGATTTAGGCGGAGTATAAAACGGATTAAAAAGGGGATGATTGATTGATTGATTGATTGAATATGTCTCATGTTTAGCCGGTGAATATCATATGATGATCACTTCTTAGATAAAGGCTGTACTTATTAACATTCCAAATCATTCATGGAATGCTTTTGTATTTCAACCATATGCTGTACTATACCCATCGGCATCGGCGGATTAAGGAACCACAATGATTTGCAATCATCAATTTTTCTCAATAATGAATACTGATCATCCACAAATCAAACAATGTTTTATTACAATACAAAACTAAAAAATTATCATTGTTTTTTTATGCATTTTCATATTTTGAAAATATTTAATTTCATCATTATTTATAACGCTCCAAAGCATATATTTTTCAATATAACATTCTCCTTCCGTTCTAAGCAAATAATCTATTATTTCATTTTGAAATATTTTACTTAAAGAGTCCACTTTCAAAAATTAAAATATAAAAATGTCATTTTATTACTAATGGACTATTAAAAATATCTTTTTTTTAAAAAAAATTAACTTTCAAATAGAAACTATTTACACGAAACAGAGGGAGGACTAAATAATAATTTTAAATTTTATTAATCTTCAATTTCTAACTCAATTTGTCTAATCCACGTGGAAATCTACACGAATAAACAAAATGCATCTCATAATCCAACCAATTGTATCTACTTCTAATCCTTATAATTTGAATTCAATAATAAATGGATAATGAAAGTTGGATTTCTTGCTCTAATAGACAAACTCATCTCATTTACAACGCTATCTATCAAATTCATAACAATGCAGATGAGATTAAAAACCAAAGGAGATTTTACTTTCATATTGTTCCAATATAAACTCAACCTATACAAATTCATCAAACACGTCACTTAAATCAATTATTTCAACCCAAAATTAAATGATCTAAGAGAATAGTAGTAATAATAATAATAATAATAATAATAATAATAATAATAATAATAATAATAATAATTATTATTATTATTATTATTATTATTATTATTATTATTATTATTATTATTATTATTATTATTATTATTATTATTATTATTATTATATGGTTCAATGGTGTCACGTGATACCACAAAGTGTACATGGATCCACCAAATCTATACCTAAAAATTATTTACCAATATTTACCTTAAGGGATGGTCTAGTGTTAAAGCTAAACTTCACATTGTTTGAAATCTCAAGTTCTATCTTTTTTCTCGCCCCTTGAGGATTTTTATTTTTTTTACCAATATTTGAAAACGTATTTGCGGTGCTAAGTTCAAAAGGTGTTTCTACACACTTATTCCAATCATTCTAATAACAAATGAAAATTTATAGTGAAATTTTAATATTCTGTCAATGTAAATCTTTTTTCTACACAAATGGTCTAAATTCTTGTCCGATTGTGTACCAAAAAAAAAAAAAACCTACAAATTGTTTTGTTATCATAAATTATACATATCCTAAAGTTTATAAACAAAAAATTTGAGTTTTGATGCAAAGTTATTATTTAGAGTCTTTGATTGGTTGGAAATTAATATAGACTTAAAATGAATCATTACACTTTTTAAAGAGTTCTGGTTCGAAATTGAATCAATTGTTCCACTTTTTGTTTCTTTTTTATTTTTTTATATCAAAGTTTACAAGGTTTTTTGGAGCCATCAAAATATTAAGCACCAGAAAAAAGTTTATGTCAGTAAACAATAGCATGCTTACATAAACTCAAGGACAAATAAATATTTTAACATAAAATTATTCTCTATAAACAGTAAACAAAATCTGAAACTAATTAAATTATTGACTAATCTATAAATAGATTCTCCATTGCAAATTAGCAAATATAATATGCAAAACCTAAATAATTAAAACTTAAAACCTAATTATCTAGATAGACATATTGCAACAAATTTTACAGAACACAAAAAAAGAAAGGAAAACCTAACAAATTTTAAATAAGTTAAGAAGAAATATATTAGAGCTAGAGATGTACTCCCTCCGTTCCAAGCAAAGAGTTCTCGTTTGAAAGTCAAACTTTTTTAAGAAAATGATATTTTTAGTAGTCTATTAGTAATAAAGTTATATTTTTATGTCTTAATTTTTGAAAGTTAACTTTTTAAATGAAATATCCCAAAATAAAATAAATGAACTATTTACCGAAATGGAGGAATATCATTTTGAAAATCAGCAGCAATGAAAGATTTAATGAGTGTTTCCCCCCCCCCCCTTTTCTCTTCTAAATTATTTTGATTTCATTTCAATTACCGAATCTCGATTCTCAAATCTTAATTCTCTTTCATTACCTCATCTATATAATAGATTAATGGAAGCCTGATTTTATTTTCGCTTGGGCCTTAGTACTATTTTCTATGTCCTAAAATATATGATGTTTTTGAAGAGTTTTTTTGTTTCAAAATAAATGACACTTTATAATTTTTAAAGAAATGTTTCTTATTTTTTTCAATTTTACATATACTTATTGACTCTATAACTCGTATTTAGCTCTTTAGACAAGAATTACCTCTTTAATGTTTGGATATAAACATTTCAATCTTTACGATATATTTTTTTGATCCATGTAAAATAACATTTCACCTACAATTAATAGGTTATGATTTCGAGTCAATATGGGCTAACTAGTGAAACCTTTATTGGTCCTCTTACAATATAAATGTCATCCTTTCATTTATGATTTCGAGTCAATACACTACTAATAATAGAGACACAACTTTAATACTCTTTGTTCCGGAATAATTGTTATTCTTTTAATTTTTTTTATCAGTTTCAAGATAGTAATTGTTTTCTTTTAAAAAATTTATTTTTTAAGAAAATATTTTTATCGTCTTATTCTTACTTTTTTTACATACTTTAATTATAATCCATTGTACAAGGGCAATAAATTAAACCACACATTACATCAATATTTAAAATATCGTTATTTTTTTTAATGGTGAACTAAACCAAAGAAAATAATTATTTTGAAACGAATAGAGTATAAAAATAATTATTCTGAAATCAGAACTTTCTGTTGCACTTTAAGATGTGGAGCTCCCATTTTGTGGAATGAATTAGACTCTTAGAGATGACAATTTTGAACCGAATCGTGGATATCTGATATAAACTGAACCAAAGTTGATATTTATTAATTGGTTTCACTGGATATTGAGCGGGTAACGGAGAATAACTGAAATAAAAAATTGGAAAATGGTTCGATTTTAGTATTAGTAGTATCTACCCCATAACTCGTCTCATACCCCAAACCGATACCGAGACAACTAATAATATAAAATTAACCCTTATGATACAAGTATTTATCACATCGCCTCGGCATATACATACTTACACTCACACACATATATATGAAAAATAGAAAACCCCTAATTTTATTCTCAATCTCGTAAATTTGCCACTCACTGTGCTTAGTCGCTCACTTTTCTTTATCACTTTAACACTTTAAGACCTGCATCTCCAGCAATCGTAAGGAAATTTTTCATCAACCAAACATATTATAGACATCTATAACAGTTGATCAACAAAACACTACTGACATCTTAATAATGTTCACTTCTCCTCTTTTTTTCTCCCGCTCAACGTTTATAATGTTGACAAACAAGTTTGCGGTAAAATCGCATGATTTAATCGATACTTCAATTCATGGAATGAGTTTGTTTCTTATTTACCATTAAAGGTTTTATCTAGTAACGTTATCTCATGTTTTGAAGTATTGATCAAGTTCAGCGAAATTGATTATATTATTTTAATTACTTTTCTTAATTAGACAGAGATCTTTAAATGTATATATGTATAATACATTTTTCATTTCAAACACTAACAAGTGATTCACGATTCTTCTTTTATTTATGAAATTCAATATGTAATAGACAATTTTTCATAGTTTATCTCGGCATCCTTATGCATATTAAGAATGTTGAGCTAAAAGTAAGTTTAGGCATTATTGTAAAACATAGACAAAGAAAATTTCATTCGTAATAATGTTTACTACTGATATTACATTTTATTACGATATATGATTGCATCCTTATGCTGAATGTTTCCTTGTTAATTAACTATTTCTACGATTTTCTGAACCATCCGTGATTCTATTTATGCGAGTAATATTACATGCGATTGTAATTTTGTAGGTATTGAATAAATTTAAACTTGAAGGTTTTTTAGATGTTAGATTGTTACCTATAAATTTTTTTATTGCAACTTAATAAAGTTTTTTAAAAAATATTTGGTGAATTTGTGGCATGTGCTACATATTAAACCATTTAGTTTTTATAGACAAAATTACGATGAGTTTTAAGTAAAAATATTATCATTTAAAAATCTTTTTAAAAATCTTTTATATAAAAATAAATTATACTATTGTAATAATAAACTCAAAAATTTAATACGTAGTGAAACTTATAGAAGCTCCTAGCTAAGTCATTTGACTCATTTCATTGAGGAGGATAAAAAACCCGCGATTGACAAAAACAAAATGGTTGGTTGAAAACAAAAGATGAACTGGTAGCACACTTTGCGTTCCTCAAAATCCAAATCATTATCTATATAAAAAAAAAGTTTATATTTCTTTGAATGACCAATATACCCTTTTACTTTTAGGTTCACCGGAAAAGACATTTACACCCCCTGATCGTCATCGCCATTTATGTACTACGTAGATTCAATCCAAGCATCAAACAATACACTCACAAGAAACTATCGTTACAACTAGATATGTACGTGATTGATTGCTCGGGGTCGGTCGTCATCACAGATCTGACCTCGTCCCAGATTTACGCGTATCGCGAAGGGCGGTTGAGCGGCGGTTGAGAACCTACACACTCCTTCTCACATGTTCTCTCCACCTCCTCTCTTTGAATCGGTATAATTCCAACCGGTGTTGTTGTCCTATTTAAGAATAATTATTTAAGAATAAAAATAATTATTTACAAAGTTAAGAAAAATACTAAAATTTTAAATTGAAAAATAGTCAATTTAAATCAATAGAAGTGATAATAATAATTTAAATTGAGTGTATAAAACATTCTTCCGATTTTTAATGTTGTTAAGAAGGGTGGATACATCTTTTTTTGTTTAACCATTTTTAAAAAAATGTCTAAAACACAATTTATTGAGTTTTTCTTTAGGTGGTTTGGGTTTTAAAATGAGTATTATCTTTTTTGGAAATTTTTTGGTTGTTTTTTTAAATAAAATTACAAATAAATATTTTAATTTTTTTCTACGACATCTTCTCTTTGCTTGTGCACAAAAACTAGTTTAGGTTAACGAATATACTTTTATTAAATACCATCATTTCACGTGGTAGAGTAGTTGGAAAGATAAATTAGGAAAATATAATTTTGGGGAGAAAATAGATTGTTTTATGATAAGATGATTAAATTGTTTATAATTGGAAAAAAGGATGGGTAAATTAAAAAATATATATGCATTGAAAGCTTAAAACAACATTTATTTTGGATAAAAAGTTGTAGAAAACGAGCACCTTGAAATTCATTTACTCCATCCCTATGATTAATTTAGGTTTTTGGTTATGGGACGAAGTCTAACTCTTTTACAAATTAATCCACCAACACATGATGTACCAAAGAAAATAGTGGTAAGAGCGTGGATTGCCAATTTAGAATGTTAACAATAATGATTCCCCATTTGAGCACTCGGTACTAGTGACTATTCTTGAATTTATTGCGGTAGTTAGTGATTTGGTAGAATTGATAATTCAAAATGGCATTTCCATAAATAAGGTGAATGTAAGCTGGCAATAATAATAAGAGAAGATAACAAGAAAAATAAATGCAGAGTGAGTGAGAGTGATCATCACCATTCACAAAGTAAAGCATTCAGTGTATAAATTGCCAGAAATAGATTGATTGTACGGTAATGCAGTAACCAGAAGGAATTAATTGATCAGTTTGAGAATTGAGATATAGACGAGACACCAAAGAGATAGAAATATCATATGGCTCATTGCTGACAGGCTGACTCCATAGACTTGTTTGGAAATTACTCAATCACAACTTTTCTTTTCCTATTTACAAAAAATGACCTTCATTTTAGGACTAAATAAATAAATATTAGTCTTAGTGATTTTTTATTTTATTTTATTTAACGTGTTCCCCTCTTGTTATCTGACTCCAATCCTCATGCCCAAATTATAATTATAAACATCATCGATAATATTTGGGAGGACCATACTGAAGATTATATAGCTGCCTTTCATATGATTTAGGTGTCAACATTATGGAGATGGTTAAAATCTCTTCAACTCTTTTCTCACCCTTGAGAGTTGAGAGTTAATATTGTGAAAATAATTTTGTTTGTAAGACAATCCCTCAAGTTAGGATCAAATTCAAATACTACTCTTTTTATAATAATGAATAATGATCAACACTTTTTTTTGGTTCGAAAAATATTTCTATCAATGCACTTTATTAGTTTTGTGTATCTGCAATTCATACTTAAGACGGAAAAACATACCTGGTTTAAGGACATTGAAGATGAAAGATGGAATGAATCCCTTGCCTTCCATTGATACTTGGATAATCATATATACAAATAATGTGAAAGATTCTAGCCTATTATAATTTGCTAATTGAGGTTTCATGTTCGATGTTTGTTCGGACGAATAAGGCTCTACTCGGCTGTATGATGTAGGTCCGGTGAAGACTGTGTGAATTCCGGGCATGGCCCCTGATCGGACAGGCAAGACTTGTGCTCGACCAGGTTTAGACTGGAGCTATAGTGTTCTCTGCTCGGTACCTTATTAGCTCTGCCCGGTACCTTATTAGCTTTGCCCGCTAGGTCGGTAGGTTTTATGCTAGTTGAGCTTGTGACTAACACGTGGTGGTTGCTCGTGCTTTGCTTATGGCCGGATTTGGGCCAGATATATCATTATTATTATTATTTATTACTCCCTTTGTTCCACTGGAAGAGTTCTTATTTGAAAAGTTTAATTATTAAGAGATATATTAATGCTATTAAAATTAGTTATAATTACAAAAATAATTAAACACAAGTGGAGGGTAAATATGAAATGTTATAAAAATTATATACATAATTTTTTAAAATGAGCTTTTAAAATAAAATATCTTAAAATAATATAATGGACTCTTTGCGTGGAAGATAGACGGTATTAATTTTGGCGAGACTAGCATTTACTTTCCCGTAAAAAAGAAAAAAATCTATCTCCCTTTGACTTTAGACGAAACTAGATACCCCTATCTTCCTTCCAATTTCATTCTTTAAATAAAACAAAAATTATCATTTTGTTCTTCTTTAGTTCTTACATGAGTGTATTTTTTTTATTTTGTACCTTTTCTCACTTTGACCATTACAAAAGTTATTCTCTATCTTTCTTTTACTTCTTTCATAACCATTACAAAACGATAATTTAAAATTAAGCCAGTAATTCACCGATTATCACTATCTTTCTTTTACATTTTTTTCAATTATTACAAAACAAAAATCTAAAATTAAGTCTTTAAATCACCATGTCAAACACACCCAACATAATTTTAACAAAACACAATGGATAGATACATTAATTGTTTTCTGAAAATATAGAACTTTAAAAAATTAAATGAAATTTAGAAAATAACATTTAGCTCATTTGGGAACTTAATATATGGGAAAAAGCTGTTAGAATGTGGCCTGATTTGGTTCATGTTCCTGTAGTGTGTGTGTTTACAGAATAGTAGAAGATTCACGAGATAGTCAATCTCTGTCCTTAACACAAAAACTGGCACCGTGTATAGAATGGACGGGTGCTGCCAGTGAGTCTCCCAGGGTTTAGGAATCTTACGTGATTGAAGAGGTCAATCCTTCCAAGCTTCAATCACCGGCGAATCAGAACACGGCTGCTGTATCTCTGTTAGGACAGAAAGTGGTATGCAGAAAGAGAGTTTTTCAGTTAATGAAAATCAGTGTTTCATGCAGTATATATGTGACAGTTAGGAGATGAAAGTTGGGAGCAGTTGGCGTGTGTTCGAAACGGATACAACCGTAGCGGTTGCGTGTGTCTGAAACGAACACACTGTTTCAGACAGAACCGTTTTTGGTAACTGCCACTGTCTGAGGCTTAGCAAAAAGATAAGGTTTAGCAAGCAAGCCGACCGACCAACCAGCCAATGGCGGCACGCGTGTTTGGACTTGCACTTAACTAGGTCTTACATCCTATACAAAAATGTAGTGGCCCAAGGACCGAATGTAAAGCATAAAAGCTCTTCTTTATAAAATAGAATTGTTTTCATCTTGTTTCCAACGTGGGATTCCTACTTCCTTTCTTACATAACTTTGCTTATTTAATTATGTTGAAACAAGTTTCCAACAAAAGCAAGGGAGTATAATATATTTATAAAGATTCCTTGAATCAAATTTCCATTTGAATGTCTTCGGATGGAGGAGATTTTCAACCATCATCTTTTTTCCCAATCATAAATGGAGAAGATTTTTCCGATCCAAATAAAAAGAGGCACATTTCGATGCACATATTTCAAGTTTGTTTTCTAAAATACATTTCAATGCCGTTATTTTATAGTAGACAGCTTTTACGAAAAAAAATATATTTAAACATGCATATCGCACCGATACTAAACTAGTGTAAATAATAAATTTCATACAAATGTTGTCCCTTCACTCCTTTTCTATTTTCAGTTAAATAATTTATTTATTTTATCATTTCGTCGGATTAAGTGCTCTGTTATTATTCTTTGTTTTTTGTTGTTGAAATAGTTATCTTTGTTATAGAATTTAGATATCTTAAAACATTTTATTAATTGTCAACTTGCTATTAGATCTCCCCTTAACTGTGATCTTTCCAAAAATCACTGTTGTAAAAAGTTACGGTCCCAATATTTATGTCAAAGAGGAGTATTAGGCTCCGTTTGTTTCACGGAAAATCATTTCTAGAAAATGATTTCTGGAAAATGATTTCCGGAAAATCAAAAGATTTCATTTTCAGGTGTTTGGTAAATCTTTTGAAAACATTTATAGGTGTTTGGCAAACACACGGAAAATGTTACGGAAAACAATATATGAATAAATACAAAAATAAAAAATAGAAAATGAACAATATTTAGGATGTCCCTAGAAAATCAATAAGGACCATTTTTTTTAATAAGGTCCATATTTTTTTAATCTCACAATTACAAATAATTTTTTTTGATAATTGATATGAAAAAAAAACGTTTTAAAATAGAAAATAGACAATGTTTAAGATGTCCCTAGAAATTGTTACGAAAAACTATATATGAATAAATACAAAAAAACATATTCTAATATTAATGCACATATTTAATATAAAATAGTGTTGAACTTTAAGTAATTTTTCTTTTGTAACCCTCAATTTATCATTAATGATGTCAAATCAATGTCTATTTTTTTTCAATCTCACAATTACAAATAAAAAAATTGATAATTGATATGAAAAAAAACGTTTTAAAATAGAAAATTAACAATGGTTAGGATGTCCCTAAATAATATAGTTGATACTAATTTTAGAACGTAGTAAGCATTTATTAAAATTATAATTTATAAAGAGTGTGCACAAACTTTATTTATATTTCTAAACCATTTATTTGTTGAGTGAAATATTGTGTGTGTAAGTAAATATGTGCAATTGTGAAAGGGGACGGAAGGTGCACGAACATTTGGAAAATGACTTACGAAAAATGAATCCGTAAGTCATTTTCCAGAAAAGAAGCCTTCATTTTCCGTTGACTCGGAAAACCTTTTACGTTGATTGTATTTTCCTAATGTTACCAAACACCGAAAAATGAGGAAAACGTTTTCCGAAAGTCATTTTTCGTGAAACAAACGGAGCCTTAGTGAAACATTAGTGTAAGGGTAAATTAGGCATTGTCTAATTTATTTTGTTTTTCACTCTCTTGGTCAAAATAGGATTCTAATTGGTATTATTGTGATAAGATTTAATTAGGATTTCCTTATTAGATTTAGGTGATATTTTTTGGTAACTAAATCTTTGCATAAGTATTTAGTTATTAATGATATCAAATTAGGAAACATAATCTTGCATAATTCTCTGTTTAATATCTTTCCTAGTAGTAGTGTTTGTATTGCCGAGTACTTGCAGGATTCCTTGGAGTCTAGGTTTGCAGGATTCGCTGCCTATATTAAGAGCTGAGGTCGAGCTGTTGATGCACATGGAGAGAGCCTAGAATCAGACCATATTCATAAAGCAGTAAGAGAGTTTCATATCCAGAAGTCTTGTGTGCCGAACCTGTGAGAAGAAATCAACTTCTAGTACACGAAGACCATTCTGCAATATCATACTATTTGGTCTTTGTTCTTTCTTTGTTTAAACCTTGAGAACACGCCTTGTGTTTCTGAAGTTGTGTTTACTTCCGGTTGTGTGATTGTTCTTGGAAGTTGTTCTTGTTTTTGATTCTTTCTTCCCACGTTTGTTCTAGTAGTTTATGTGGGTTTTGTGGATCTCCAAGATTATATATCTTGTGAGATTTTTGTGTTAACTGTTAAGCATCAAAAACAGTGTTGATTTTAATATAGTTTGTTGCCTTGAGGCTTGATCTACAAGTTTGATACTTGTAGATTGTTTTTGTGTGATTTTCTGTCTTCCTAAGTCTGTTTGATTTTAAATCTGAAAACAAAACTTCCGCTGCTATTTTCTGTAATACACTTTCAGTTCACATTGTTACTGTCATTGTTGCAACATTCACTGCAACATTGGCAGTAACATCGTTCCATATTGAGTTTCCGTGGCATTGCGTTCTTTCAATTGGTATCAGAGCCTCCTCTTGATATCACTAAGAGTCGATTCTGTTTAAAGACGTGATGGATTCTCAGTATGGCGTGGTTCGTCCTCCTACTCTCACAAATGCTAATTATTCTATATGGAAAGTCAAGATGCGCATCTTCATCAAATCAATTGATGAAAGAGCGTGGCTTGCTGTGTTGAATGGTTGGAGTCCTCCCAAAACTGTAGATTCTGATGGTGATGTCAAAATCACCAAAGAGTCTGAGTGGACCAACGATGATAGGAACAACTGCTTCTTTTAACTCAAAAGCCTTGTCTGCGATCTATAAGGCCTTGAAGCGCAAATACTTTTAGAGTGATAGCAAATTACGAATCGCCAAAGATGTGTGGGAGGCCCTTGAAACCTTATGTGAAGGACACGCGGTGTTCGTTCCTCTAAGCTAAGAATGCTAACGACTCAGTTTGAGAACACAAGGATGCAAGAGTCTGAGGACATAATGACATATTATGGAAGACTTCTTGATTTATCCAATTCTGCTTTAGCCTTAGGAGATCCTATTACAAATGAGCGTCTTGTCAGCAAGATGATGAGGACTTTGCCTGAAAGGTTCAATGTCAAGATATGTGCTATTGAAGAAGCACATGATATTGACAAGATGAGTTTTGAAAGATTGGCTGGAATTCTTCAAAACTTTGAATTGAACCTAAACGATCAAATCAAACACAAAGGCAAAGGTGTCTCATCATCTTCCACACCCACTGTGAAAAATATTGCCATGCCTGCACCAATTGATTTGTCATGTGATTTGCTTGAAATTCAAAAGGACATTGATGAGTCTGATTTTGGAGAAGAATCAATTGCACTATTGACTACTAAATTCAAAAAATTTTGAAAAATAAAAGTCAAAATAGAACTCCATCATCAAGCTCGAAAAATAATTTCAAACCTGATTCTGGGAAATTTGTTCCCAAAGAACAATCCTTTCAGACTCCTGAAAAACCCTTCACAAATCCTTTTGCATCTAAGTCATCCTACAATGGTAAGAATCTTGATTCTATCCAATGTAGAGAATGTCATGGTTATGGACACTATGCTAACCAATGTGCTAACACTTTAAGAAAGAAAGGGTTGAATTTTTCAGCAACCTTGAGTGATAGTGATGGAGAAGATCCAGGTGATCTTATCACCTTGAATGCTGTTTATGATTCGATTCGAAAATGCGGTTGGTTCGAGAAAATGTGTCACCCGATGTTGCAACATCGGAAGTAACATCGGGAGAAACATTGTGCGTAAACAGAACATTTTTTTGTTTTAATTCCACGGTTGCGAGAGGATGATGGAAATTGATTCGAGATCTGGCTGGAAGGGTACAAGGAGGCTGTACAAGGATTGGGAGAAAAGAGCTCATCAAGTTACACTACTTGGTAAGGCGAATGAAGCTGAAAAAGGCAAATGAGGATAAAAAGAATGCATAATGGAAGGTGTTCTAAGTAGAAAGGATGTGGAGATTGAGCGGTTAAAGGAGCAACTTGCTCAAGCGTAAACAACCGACCAAGTGGAATTCTAGCAAGCGAAGGTTGAAGATCGCTAAATTCGGTAACTCATCCGATCGTATTGGTTTTGTCCCTAAGGTGTTTGTGAAAGAAGGAGAAGGAACATCGGAACTAAACAAACCGATGAAAGTTTTCTGGCGTTTTACGTGAAAAACCAAGAGTAAGAAGGAAAAATTATGTTTGTCACTTACGCCATAAGCGTCACATACAACCTTTTTGTTTTCTGAAAAAGGCAATGTATGAGAATGAAATGAGGCAAGATTTCTTTGGAAAAGCTCATTGGCAGAACAGGATGAAGCAGCCAATGCACCAGCCAATGCAGCAACATTGGCAGAAACATTGGAAGCCTCATTCAAAGGCAAATCATAATTTTTTCCAAAAACACCAACCCAAAACAGTCAAACAAATGTGGGTTCCCAAAACGTGTGATGAAAAATGTAGAGCCAAATACTGTGAGCCATTTGATATCTGCCCTGGCGCCTCCATGTCACATGATGAAAAATGCAATGTTACATTTACTTCCTTAAAATCTCATGTTGCCTTTGGATCACGGTATTTCGATAGTGGTTGTTCTAGACATATGACAGTGCGGTGAGAATTTGAAGGAATACGTGAGTATTAATGGTGGATCAGTGACTTATGGTGGTGGTGCAAAAGGGAAAATTGTAGGTAAAGGAACATTGAACGTTGAAGGCCTTCCAAACCTCAAAAATGTTTACCATGTGGAAGGTCTTAAGACAAACCTGATCAGCATAAGTCAGTTGTGTGATGACGATCTTCAGGTAAGATTTGACAAACATTCGTGTGAAGTTCTTGATCATAATAACAAATGTCTTCTGACAGGTTTAAGATCGTCTGATAACTGTTACTTGTTCAACAATACCCATTCGTGTCAAAAAGCAAGTCTTGATGTAATGCAGATCTACGGCACGAAACTTGGTCACATGAGTTTCGTAAGCTCGATGAGCTTGTGAGGCATGATGCTGTCAAAGGATTACCAAATTTGGAAAGGAATTACTCAAAGGTATGTGGATCGTGTCAAAAAGGTAAACAAACCAAGGCTTCACATCTTCCCATAACACAATGTTCCACTTCTAGATGTTTGGAGATGATCCATACTGATCTTATGGGGCCCATTGAAGTAGAAAGCCTAGGTAAGAAAAAGTATACCTTTGTTTGTGTAGATGACTTCTCTAGATATACTTGGGTAATATTTTTAAGAGAGAAGTCTGAAACTTTTGAGGCCTTCAAAATTTGGTACACCCGTGTTATGAACTTATATGATCTAAAACTTGTTAGGATTAGATCAGATCATGGCACGGAATATGAAAATGCATCCTTTTCTAATTATTGTGCCTCCAATGGTATTTCTCATGAATTCTCTGCTCCCAAAACTCCACAACAAAATGGAGTGGCGGAGAGAAAAACAGACATTACAAGAAATGGCTAGGGTGATGTTACATTCAAAAAATTTGGCTAAAAGATTTTGGGCTGAAGCATTGAACACTGCTTGTCACATTGGAAATAGGGTCTTCTTGAGACCAGGTAGCACAATGACACCTTACGAAATATTTCTTGGGAAGAAACCTACCTTGAAATATTTTCATGTGTTTGGCTGCGTGTGTTATCTGCTCAATGATAGAGATCAACTTTCCAAGTTTGACTCTAAGAGTGATAAATGTGTTTTTATGGGATATTCCACAAATAGTCGAGCATATAGAGTATTTAATCTTCGAACTAAGACTATTATGGAATCCATGAATATTGTTTTTGATGATTTAACTGGTCTTGGTCACAAAACTTCTGAGGAAGATGTTTCAGGGATTTTGGATTTTGGAGACTTTGATCCTGAATTAGACGAATCCAAGAGTTCGAGAGCGCAGATTCAAGATGCAGGTGGTTCGATGGAAAAATTCAGGATGTTTCACCCAATGTTGCTCGGATGTTGTTGATGCAACATCGGAAGAAACATTAACCACGTAACCGGCGAGGAGAAGAAGCGCTGGAGCAGATTCAAATCAGAAGATGATCACCCAGATTGATCGATCAGAAATTGACATTCCAAGCAAGATTCAGAGAAACCATCCACTCACTCAAGTTATAGGTAATGTAAAAGATGGTGTGTCAACAAGAAAGAAAGGTAAAGTGGACTACAAGAAACTAGCATGCATGACCACTCTTGAATTTGATGATATACATGCCTCGTGTTTTGTTTCCACTGTTGAACCTAAAAATGTGCAAGAAGCCCTTAAAGATGAAAGTTGGATAAACGCCATGCAAGAGGAACTAGATCAATTCACAAAAAATGATGTTTGGTATCTAGTTCCCAGACCCACTTCAATAAATGTTATTGGAACTAAATGGATTTTCAAAAACAAAACGAATGAAGTGGGAGAAATAATGAGGAATAAAGCTAGATTGGTAGCTCAAGGGTATACACAGGTTGAGGGGGTGGATTTTGATGAAACCTTTGCACCTGTAGCCCGCATTGAGTCTATCCGTCTACTTCTGGCAATTGCTTGTTTCCTTGACATCACTCTTCAACAAATGGATGTGAAGAGTGCTTTTTTGAATGGGATTCTTGAGGAAGAAGTTTTTGTGGAACAACCAAAAGGGTTTGAGGACCCCCATAAACCCAATCATGTGTTTAAATTGAAAAAGGCTTTGTATGGCCTCAAACAAGCTCCTAGAGCTTGGTATGGTAGGCTTACAGATCACCTTTTACAAAGTGGGTTTAAAAGGGGAGAGGTGGATAAAACATTGTTCATTCAAAGACAAGATAAACATATTTTGATTGCTCAAATTTATGTTGATGACATCGTGTTTGGATCCACCTCCAAATCCTTGGAAAAAGAATTTGTGCATTGTATGACATCCACATTTGAAATGAGCATGGTAGGTGAATTGACATATTTCTTAGGCATTCAGATCAAACAATCACATGAAGGGATGTTCATTTCTCAAGCCAAGTACTCTCTAAACTTGGTGAAGAAATTCGATCTTGAGAATGGAAAACATAAAAAAACCCCTATGGGTACATCCGATAAGCTTAATAAAGATGAAAAATCGAAAGGGTTGATCCTACCTTGTATAGAAGTATGATAGGGAGTTTCTGTATTTAACTGCCACTCGTCCAGATATCATGTACAGTGTGTGTTTGTGTGCAAGGTATCAAGCAAACCCCAAAGTTTCTCACCTAAAAGCTGTCAAAAGAATCATTCGATATGTTGGTGAGACCTTTGGCATGGGTTTGTGGTATACTAAGCATACGAACACCAATCTGTTGGGTTTAGTGATCTTGGGTGGCGGCTTTGATGACATGAGAAGTACATCCGGAGGATGTTTTTATCTAGGAAACAATCTGATTTCTTGGTTTAGCAAGAAACAAAATTGTGTGGCTCTATCAACAGCTGAATCTGAATATATAGCTGCTGGTAGTGCATGTACACAACTTTTGTGGATGAAACAAATGATTCAAGATTATGGATTGCATAGTGACATTTTAATTATGTATTGTGACAACACAAGTGCTATAAGCATAGCTAAAAATCCTGTTCAACACAAAAGAACAAAGCACATAGATATAAGACACCATTTTATTAGAGACTTAGTTGAACAAGGCATTGTGTGCATTGAACATGTTGGTACAGATAACCAATTGGCTGATATCTTTACTAAAAGTCTAGATTTTGAGAGATTCATCAATCTTAGGAAATCTCTCGGTATGTGTGCCATGTAATCACTCACTTAAAAAAAAAAAAATATTAGGCATATTGCATTGTTGTCTAGGGGGGCACACTAGATCAAATCTGTTTGTATTAAGTACCTTTGAGCATGTGTAATGATTCATTCAAAATTACTGTGATTCTATTGTCAAATTTCTTCTCACCTTCTCCCAAGAATGTTGTTGTGTTTGAAGAAAAAAACTCTTGTTTAAACCACAAAGGAAAGATCTGCCTTTCAAAATTTTTAGGATGCTGCAATTTGTCAATGTACTATGAAGTTTCGACTTGCATGGGTTGATCTTGACCAAATTGACTCCTCTTAATTGAGAAAGTGTGAAAGCTACCTAACGGAAAAGAGCTACCTATGAACAAGGTTGTGGCTTCTTTCTTTTGGGACTATGGATTTTCGAATTTCATGGGTTGATCAATAAGTTAAGTTGCTACCCTTGGTAAATAGTGTGAAAGGTTCCTAGTGGTGTTTTTAGCTTGAAATAAAGTAAAGCTAGTTTTATAGGGAAATAAAGTACCTATAATGTTTCTGGGAGTAATTGTGTTGTTTGGTGAAAGAAAAATTGTGAATTTGTACATAAAATCACAGATTTTTGGTGAATGTGATTTCCATTGTTGCAACATTGGGAACTGCAATCAGTTGATCTAGACATATCACTTGTGTGTTTATGCATTTTTTTCGGTTGTTTTTCTTCTTTGCATATTTTAGACATATTGTTTAGGGCATATAGGTGCAGGATATCAGCCTTCTTAATTTCTGTCCTTCAAATTTAATGCCTGTTTTGATTCTTGTTCTCAAAGTCATTATTTTATGTGGCTGTCTACACTACTGTGTTGTTTCTTCATGATCTGAACTGGGCTGAGTATCTGTGTTTATATATCTTGTGGAGTCTCAATTTTGGTTAAGTATGTTTTTGTGCATTCCTAAAATTTCTGATCATTTAGAAGAATGTGTTTTTGAAATCAGATTGTGACTCTAATTGTTCTCATAACTCTCATGTCTCAAACAGCAGACTCATGTCTCACTTTTATCAGGTTGGTTAGCATGTGCAGTTTGAAATTTGAGTGCCTGGTAATATGTGCGACGTTTCATTATTCAGCATTAATTACCAACGACTAATTACATTAGTGGCAGGATTAGTGGTTTTTTCTTGCAGGAAAGTACGCCATTGTTCACAGCATATCTCTTCAAAACTCTCCGGCGAATTGTTCTGGTCTCGGTTCGCGTTCAAAATTTCTGTCTCCACCCTCCTCAGTTCTTCACTCATTCAACTTCAATGGCATCCTCTTCCAAAAGCCCCAAATTTTCAAAGTCCAATGTCACAACATTGAAACCATCAGTGAGCCCAAATTCCTTGACAGATGATCTCTCCAAGGCAATGGTTGTCTATCAACCAGTCCCTGAACCTCTCACCATGATTCTCCCAGGCGAAAAAGGAAACGAAATTGATGTTGAAAATCCAGGAGACTTGTCCGGCTTTCCATCCATCGGAAACCCTAGCACTCGCCGGTCCAAACGACAAAGAGGAATTCCGGCCAACTATGATGACCCCTCCGCTGCCGATGTTCAAGCGGCAAAGAAAAATAAGGTTGATCTTTGGATTCTTCAAGGAACGATCGTTCTTGAAAGCGACTCTGATGACGAGGATTTCGTTCCTCCAGCAGGTTCAATTTCCCCCGTTCACGAGCGTTCTGTGTCTCCGGCCTCTCCTCCCCTTCCTTGTGCCCAAGAGCCGGTTGAAGATGATGATTATCCCATCCCGTCTCCAAGGGTTGTCTTCCCTTCTGAAACCTCTCCTCCTCGAAGGCCATCATCAAAGGTTGCACAATCCATCACTGATGATGAAGTTGCACGGAATTTAATCCGATTGAGACAGGCTCGAGCATCTTCATCAGGTCCTTCAACCTCTGCTCCTCCTCAGACCGTACCTAGTCCATCGACTTCCTCGGAATTTGACGATAGTTCCGACCAGAACTATGATGCTCCGAAAGGTACCCCTGCTATTAGTGAAGAATCCGATGAGTCTCCGGTACGTTGTTCAAGAAGACGCTCTGTACGTCTCAATGTTGCACCTATTGTTGCAACATCCAGAAAATTGAAACCTCTGGGTACTCCCTTCTCATCTTCCTTTATAACTAAAGCTGCCTCTCGTAGATATAATATTTCAAGAAATATCATCGATGAAAGAAATGTTTTGGATTCTGTGTTAGACTCTTATAATCTGTCGACTTATTTCTTGATCGTCATCTTGAGAAATCCATTTCACTTGCTGCCCCATACTGTCGCGAAATAATTCATGAATTTTATTCGAATATGGAAAAGCGGATTTTTGATGCTTGTGATTCTAGTTTTGAGAAAGTTTATGTGAGAGGTCGATGGTATTCGTTCTCCCCCTCAGTCATCAATTCTGTTTTTAGTACTCCTCCCTCCGGTGTTCTTGAATTTAATGTAGACCTGAATTTGTGTATTTGTGAACTATCGGGTGGTAGAATTTCATTGTGGCCAGCCAAAGGTACTTCTGTTAGTACTTCTCAATTGTCTTCTCTGTATGCCTTTTTGCACAAAATCTGTTGTGCAAATTGGTCTCCTTCAAAGAACACAAATGTTATAACTGAAGAGCATGCTAAAATCTTGTTCCTTCTTGGCTCTCAAAGACCATTTGATCTAGGACTGTATGTCTTTAGGAAAATATCATCCATGGCTGAAACCGGGGGTGACAAACGGTCCCTCATCTTTCCCTCTCTCATATACAGGATTTTACTCTCTCAAGGGTACAAACCACCGTCTTCCACACGCCTCTCGCCTGTTCTTGAGCCTCTCCATTTCTCCTCAAAACTTTTAAAAGGAGATAGGCTCATCAATTTACCTCTCAGTTCAGCTCCAGTTACACCTCTCTCTGATCCTACTATTCCTCATACTACTGCGTCTCCTTCAGTTCCTGTTTCACCTGTTGTTCCCATCATTGTTACTCCGAATGTTGCAACATTCAGTGCAACATCACCTCTGTCTGCCCCTCCTACTGCTCCCATGTCAGTCTCTTTTGTCAAAGAGCAACTGCAGTTGATACAGACTCAACTATCTCACATTGCTGCACATCAGGCCTTTCTCACTACTTTGGCTGCACATTACTCCTCCTGGCTGGGACACCATTCTGGTCAAATAGGGGGTGAGGCTGCAACAAGAGTTGGTAGTGATGCTGATGCAAGGGTTCGTGATGAAGTTCGTGATGAAGTCCCTGAATCTGGAAGTGTTCCTGAGACTGCCAAACATACTTCTGAAAGTTAATCTGTTGTTTCATCCTCTCTTGTGGTTCTGATTTTATGTAACTGATGATTGATGGTTGGCTAAACAATTACTTCATTTGGGTCTGTAATAATTAGATTAGGCATTTGAGATACATGTAACATGTTGTTAATGGTGACCTTGGTTTGTTGATCATATCTCTCTTCTATGTTTCTGATCTTCGTTTCAGGGAATGTTCATCATAATCTTCTTGCAGGTCTTAAGGGGATTTGACCAAGAATGCTCGAACAAAGGGGGTGATTGTAAGGGTAAATTAGGCATTGCCTAATTTATTTTGTTTTTCACTCTCTTGGTCAAAATAGGATTCTAATTGGTATTATTGTGATAAGATTTAATTAGGATTTCCTTATTAGATTTAGGTGATATTTTTTGGTAACTAAATCTTTGCATAAGTATTTAGTTATTAATGATATCAAATTAGGAAACATAATCTTGCATAATTTTCTGTTTAATATCTTTCCTAGTAGTAGTGTTTGTATTGCCGAGTACTTGCAGGATTCCTTGGAGTCTAGGTTTGCAGGATTCGCTGCCTATATTAAGAGCTGAGGTCGAGCTGTTGATGCATGGAGAGAGCCTAGAATCAGACCATATTCATAAAGCAGTAAGAGAGTTTCATATCCAGAAGTCTTGTGTGCCGAACCTGTGAGAAGAAATCAACTTCTAGTACACGAAGACCATTCTGCAATATCATACCTGCTGGTGCTGTTGCTGCTGTTTAAACCTTCAGGAACACAGCCTTGTGTTTCCTGAAGTTGTGTTTAGCACTTCCAGTTTGTGTGATTGTTCTTGGAAGTTGTTCTTGTTTTTGATTCTTTCTTCCCACGTTTGTTCTAGTAGTTTATGTGGGTTTTGTGGATCTCCAAGATTATATATCTTGTGAGATTTTTGTGTTAACTGTTAAGCATCAAAAACAGTGTTGATTTTAATATAGTTTGTTGCCTTGAGGCTTGATCTACAAGTTTGATACTTGTAGATTGTTTTTGTGTGATTTTCTGTCTTCCTAAGTCTGTTTGATTTTAAATCTGAAAACAAAACTTCCGCTGCTATTTTCTGTAATACACTTTCAGTTCACATTGTTACTGTCATTGTTGCAACATTCACTGCAACATTGGCAGTAACATCGTTCCATATTGAGTTTCCGTGGCATTGCGTTCTTTCAATTAGAAAGATTAAAGAACAAAGGGAAGCCTATGATATTCTCTTAAAGATAGAAATAGACTTTAGATGCAAATTATATACAAACAGTTAAAACTCTATAAATTAATGTCTTTCTGACAGTAAAAAATTATAAATTTAGCAATATATTAATTAATCAATAAATTAATTATTACTAATTTATATATTAATTAATACTATATTAATTTATAGGACTTAATAAAAATCTAATCTATTTGGGATTGACATTCTCAATCCAAATCAATAAATTAATCCTATATTACAATTAGAATCAATTTGCTTAACCTTCTTCGAATTTTGAATTTGAGACATATTAAAACTATAAACAAAAACAATCATAATAAGTTAATAACACAAACATATCATACACACAATAATGGTTTCTCCTCTTAAAGGTGTGAAAAAATCAACAATGACAGACGAAAATCGAACATATAGCCTTATTCTAGCACCACAAGAATATGCAAGTATCACTCAAAAACATTTGCAAAATGTTGAATTATTCTTTTTGCTACTAAGCACAACATCAAATGTTCAACTTTGTGATGCGGGTCCAGGGGTGAGCAGCCCAGCCCATGAGCCCATACAGTCCGCTGTGCCCATCTGTGCCCGACCCAATGTGCCCGTGCCCATGGGCTGATACATAGGGCTGGGCTTTACAGATGTTAGATGCCCGCGGTCTTGAGCACACCTGGGCTTTCAAGTTCTAATGCCCATCTAAGCCCGGCCCGGCCCATCATCACATTAAGTTTTTAAATTTTAAATATATTATAATTATATTATTACTCTATTAGTGTCTATTAGTATTAGATATATCATATATAAAATTATATATAAACAAACTCACAAATTATATTATTATATACTACTATAATATATTATACACTATCTAGATTAGTCAATATAGTGAATTAGTGATATACCAATAGGTCCAATACAAAAGGCCGAAACTCAAAAGGCAAAGTGAAAGTGTGAAACCCTAAATCAAATTGACTGCTAGTCTCCTACCTTCGATTCTTCAGTACCTTGACGGAATCGTGACCCTTCGGCAGAATCCTGACTTCCTGTTCTCAGTTCTCACTTCACCGCTAGGCCCGCTACCCACTCAATATTTATTTTTCTCTTTGCGAGACATTGCAGTTCTTGTTATCGTGTTCATGTAAGTTTGTTCTGATTTGAGTTTGTTTTCTTGCTTCTTTATTAAAAATAGCATATGAGTTTCAAATTTTAGGTCTTCATGATGTTTGATTAAGGGTTAATTGTCATCTGTGTGTTGAATTTGCAAGTCAAATGAATGATTTCAAGGTTTTTGATCATATGTAGTTTTGTTTAAAAGCTAATGAAATAATGAAAATGCTTTGTATTAGTTGAATTTTGGTTCTTCGTAGTTCTTTTACATTGTAGACAATCGGAGAGCCCATCTAAGCCCGTGCCCGTCCAATGCCCGATCAATGCCCGTTCACTGATGCCCGTGGGCTTGTCTACGGTACTGGGCTTTTTAAAATGATGCCCGCTGCCATATGGGCATATAATGGGCATTACCAATGCCCGCAGGCTTAGGGCCCGTGCACACCCCTAATGCGGGACTATAGGAGCTTTTAAGATGGATGCATTATAATTGTCGATTTTATAGAAATCTTTTGGAGGGTTAAAAATTAAGGGCACCGAATCCAAAGAAAATAAATGTGCTAGATGCCATGAACTTGCAATTTTAGTCTGAATTATGGATATTCCTGCAAATACAATTGTGAACTGCTTTCATCATTATAATCTTGATTAGCAGATAACAAGACTTTAAAGAATTTTGATGAACAGTTAGATGGTGAAAGCACTAAAAAATTGCAAAATTTAATGAGAAAGTTGGGTTATCGTAATTCAATGATGTCGAACAAGACTCAAACTACCCAACGAAAAATGTAGTTGCGCCGATGTTGACTGATGATGAAATAATTGAGAGGATCATGAAAACTAATAAAGATGATGAATATGAATATGAAAGTTCTAAAATAGAGTTCTCTTTGCGTAAAGAAACTCTTGCAGTGGTGATAACCTTACATAATTTCTTGTTGAGATATGAGACCTTACATAATTTACATTGTTGAGATATGAGAAAACCACATAAGTTCTTACAATGATAAGAAAAATTAGAGATACGATGCAAGGTGACATTAATTTCAACAAAACAAAATACAATCGAGTCATTTTTTATGAAGTATTCATAATTCTCTAATGTATTAATTATAAAAAATATAAAAAGTTATTTATTTATAATTTTCTTGGGATGAGTAATCAAATATGTATTATCTTATAAATTTAGCGAATTACTCTCGTTGTTTCTAAATAATTATCATCCTTTCTTTTTTTTGTTCGTTCTAAAACCATTGTTATTTTTCAAAAAAATTCGTTTTAGGAAAACACTTCACTTTACTTTTTCTACTTTTCTTTAATTATGATCACATGTTCAAATGTATTAAAGAAAACCACACATTACACTAATATTTATAATATAGTCAATTATTATTTTTAAACGATGTATCAGGTCAAAGAAGACGCTTATTTGAAAATGAAGAGAGTATTAATTTAGCACGTTGTCCTAAAATCGGGACCAACAAAAAGTATTATTTTGGAGAAATTATTAAATAATTGAGTATTAATTTATCGGGTTTTAACTGTAGATAGATAAATAGATATATGTAGACTTCACATGATGCAAATACGAGGGTTCACAATGGTTGAATACGTTTAAGATTCTCTGCCACACGGTAAAACAACAGTGGTAGACTGGTAGTGAATAAACCCGCATCATAGACTATACAAATTACCCAATATATCTCTCGTCCCCATAATTTTGGTGGGTGCATTTTTATTTTGGTTAGTGCCAAATGGCCGGATTCTTGCTAATCAAATTTGTACGAGTCAAGGGCCTATTTGATTTGGTAATGTGTTTATAACTTATAACTTATCATAATTTATTTTTGAAATGTTTGATTTTATTTGTGGTAAGATAAGTCATAAGTCATATACAATCCACTTAAAACATATGTAAGATTATAAATTGTAAGCAATTGTTTCTACTTTTCAAAAACAAATAAGACCTCTTCTTTATCAAAATTTTATATATTTCAAGATTATTCTTCTTAATAATAGTTATAATAATAATAACAAGTAATAATAATAATAATAATTAATAATTATTACTATTAAATTAATAATAATAATAATACTAAATTATTATTATTATAAAATAATAATAATAATAATAATAAAAGGAATAATAATATATGAGTAATGATAATAGTAATAATAATAAGAATAATAAAAACAATAATAATAATAAATATTATAATAATAATAATTAATAATTCTATTAATAATAAAATTAATAATATTTATATTTATATTTATAAAATAATAATGATTATATTAATAATAATAAAAGAAATAGTAATAATATAAATAAAATAAATTTTATATTTATATTTATATAATAAAATAAATACTAATAGTAATAAGTAGTGATAATAATAAAAGTAATAATAGTGTTAATAAAATAATAATAATAATAATAAAATTAATATTAATGTTAATAAAATAATAAAAATAATAATAAAGGCAATAATAATGATAATAATAATTACTAATAATAATAAAATTACTATTGATATTAATAAAATAAAAAGTAATAATAATAGTAATAATAAAAGAAATAATAATGATAATAGTAATAATTATTAATATTAATAATAAGAATAAAGGTAATATTAATATTAAATAATAATAATAATACTAATAATAATAATAATGTAAATCACATTTTGTGATGAGGCTATTTTAGTGTCTATATTTGAATTCATCACTTTTTCAACTTAATAATCAAACATACACTAACTTATAAAAGCTAATCAGCACTTTCAAAAAGTTAAATCAAACAGAACCAGTTATTAGTTATAAGTAATAAGTCATCGATTATAAGCAATAAGTCATCTGATATAAACAATAAGTTATTAGCACATATCATTAAGATAAATCAAACAGGTTCTTATTATTTTGAACTTCAACTTCTCATTTTACCGTGTGCACTTTTCACCTTGAATATGAATATAAATAGTTTCTAAAAATAATAAATTAGTCACTCCGCTTTTAAATAATCGTCCTCTTTAACCTAGCACACGGTTTAAGAAAAAGTATTATTGATTGTTTTATAAATATTAGTGTAATGTGTAGTTTTCTTTAATGAATTTGAGAATGTGACCATAATTAAAGTAGGTAGAAAAATTAAGGGTACAGTGGTAAAAGTCATTTCTTAAAAAAGAAAGTTTTTAAATGGGATAATTATTTAGGAACTGACAAAAAAGAAAATGATGACAATTATTTAGAAATTAAGGGAAGATATTAATTTGACATTACAAAATACAGAGTAATACTTTGAAATGTATAAAAGCAATAATATCTGAACTATTTTTTTTTAAAAAACCTGTGTAAATTATTAAAATTACTGCTTTCTGTGTTCCTAAGTTATTGGTCCTAGACAACATTTTAACAAAACTAATTGATTATAATATAAAGTGGTAATGCCCTCGTGCAATGCACGGTATATATATAAAATTATATTAAGAAAAAATACAAACAATTTTTTAGTGACAACACTATATAATAAAACTTAAACAAATTATTATAACGTAAAGATAAAAAAACAATGTATTTAATTATAGAGAATTACATTGCTAAAAAAAATAGGAGAAATGTGATTACCCTCATATGCTACTATTTATTCCTTTTCATTCGAATGTGATTACCTTCAACTGGAGGACATGCAAGTCTGGTTCATTATGATTTTATATTCCGATGTAAAAATGTGATGCAGTATGATGCAAAATTGAATGAGAGATTTAAATTGATGCATCACGGTATAATAATTGAATTATGGATTTAAATCGATGCACCGCGGTACATAAATTGATGCTGAGGCAAAAATTGGATTAGGGATTTCAATCGATGCGTCGCGGTAAAAAAATGATGCATCGCTGTAAAAAATTTGATGCAGTGCGGTACATTTAAGTGAGTGATCCATAGCGTGCTCATACTTAATAAGGGTATCATAGTTTTTTAACCACCAAAAGTTACTTTTCCTGATTGAAATATGATGGATTAAAACGATTGAAAACATTTGAAAGTGGACCTGCCCGAATTTACCCAAAAAATATTTATTTTTTGAAATACCTCTTTAAAAGCAACATGTGTTATCAAACATGTATGATTTCTATCATTATCCATAATTAGCCTATCTTCTTGGGCCATCGAGCTACTCGTCATGTAGGATTTACCTTTGTAGTGTGTTAGCAAGTATTATACTACTCCTTTTGGAATGTAATCACCATAATATTGTCTTAAGAACTCTACAAATAATTTATACTCCATCGTCTTCAAAAATTAATCTCGATGTAGTTTTAGATTGTAGTTTTTGTATGTTTTTACTCTTATAAAATTAAACTATGCTTTTATCTTAATTTATAAAGTTGCAAATAATTATAACATAAAGATTATGCATGAATTCGATGTATATAAATGAATCACATAATTATAATGTAAAGATCAAGAACAAGTAACCCAAAAAACCTGAAATTGAAAAACCCAAAATCGTGGAAATGGTGTTTTGTCAAGTTTTTATTTTTAAGGAACCAATTAATTTGGGTTCAGATTGGTCTACCAATTCTCAAAACATGCTTTACAACCGAATCGAGTTTAAATGTATACTACTCCGTAATTTTAGTCATATCTAGATCTAGATATAGAAATTTCCATCTTATCAAAATATCGTCTCTCTTAACACCTTAACGATGACCAATCTACAAGTCTTCTTCTCCAGTTTCCACTTTGACAGTGATTGCGCCGACGGCAACAGACCTTCCTCTCTCTTCTCTAGCAGTGGTAAGAGCCCCAATCACTCAAATCTATCTTCTCGTTTCGCTCTCATATGTCAACACTGTAAACTAATTTCTTTTTCCTCTCTCCCTACTAATGTCAGACCCTTTCTCTCAAACACAAAATTTTTATGTGTGGTGTTTAATCAAAAGGAAGCTTTTCCATGTTCTTATAGGAATGAGTTGAAGCGTTTTTCGTATTCAAGATCTCTTCCCACTTCGCTATGTCTGTTCATCTTCCCCATTTTCTCATTTTCCATTTTTTCCCACCTTCATCTCCTAAATTTTCTCCTTTCTAAGTTACATTTTAGTTACATTTTATGTAAGGCCTATGTTTAATGTTTGCTTAGATTTTTGTTAATTTTTTTAACGAACAAAAAGTGTTAGATCACATACGTATTATGTGATCATTGTATACTGTAATTTAATCTTTAATCATTAGAAAAAATCATTGTATACTGTAATTTAATCTCTTTAATTTTCCTTTCATTCTTTGATGTCAGATTTGTCTCGAAATATTCTTGTTTTACGAAAGATATAAATTTTTTGTTATTTTTATTCAAATCTGATAAGATTGAATAATTTTTTTAATATGTATTCTTTTGAATATATATATATATATATACACACACACACACACACACACACTAGTATTCTTATCTGTGCCGATGGCACGACGCCAGTTTGTGAATTTATCAATAAATAAAGCAGATAATGTTGAAATTAATTAATATTTACTTATAATTTGTCTAAGTTAATTATGATAACAGTTAAAAAGAAAAAAAACAAATATTTCAAATTACAAAACTTACGATTTTTTTTAAAATTTATTTGTATATGAAATTGCGGGCCGAAAAAAATTAAATTGATTAAGTTAATTACGATAACAATTAAAAAGAAAAAAATTAAAATAGAAATATTCAAAACTTAGACATAAATTAAATTGGGATTCAGTTTCAAAAAATAAATTGATTAAGTTAATTATGATAACAGTTAAAAAGAAAAAAACAAATATTTCAAATTACAAAACTTACTCTTTTTTTTTTGCATAAAATTGATTAATTAATTAAAATATCGAAAAGAAAAGGAACATGAGTTTGGTGGAGGAAGGATTAGCGGCCACCAACCGTGAATAGTGGGGGGAGTTGGAGAGAGAGAGAGGGGGTTTCTCAACCGTCCACATATGTGAACTCCTGAGTAATAGGACCGTAGGATCTCAAGAAAGGAATCAATCTCACCCCTAAATGATTTTAATTAATCGCACGCGCGACTATTACTATATTGTATTATAGACTAGTACTTGTGCTCCTGTGCCCATGACACCTACGAGTAGTAGGCGATGTTAATATCGAGGTGTCAATATTTAAATAAATAAAAATATGTTTTACTCATGTTTCAAAAAGAGTCTAAAACTTTTCTGTATGGTGACTGAATTGCCCGGCCCAATTGGCCCAAAGTTTTAGGTCACATGCTAGGCACATGGCCATTACTCATGCAAGCGAGCATGACCTCAATCTTCACCGAGCTAGATGTCAGCAACTTGGGGGCTTAACCAGCGAGCAAAATTAAGATGCGAGCATGATTTTCTATACTCACTAATTCAAAATTGAGGCACCGCTTGAGGACGCTATGTCCGGCAAGATTTGTGACCAGTTGAGGACGATTATGTCCGGGAAAGTCTCCATTCAGACTGTTGTGCTTAATAGGGGAGTTAATGTGCCCATCATAAAAGCCACGATCATTAGTGGGTAGTTATGAACTAAGCTATATGCGCTATGCCTCCCAAGAACCATAAAAAGCCCCGGAAAATGAAGGGGAGAGGTATGCAATTTGAACTCTCTAGCCGAAACTCTGCTAAAATATATTTTTGTTAACTTTCTTGTGCTAATTCATACGCCGGAGGGCTTTTACAGGGAGTGCCCCTGCACGGTTTGCTAATCTTATTGCAGGTTTGGGCTGTGAGGGTATAAGATATGTTGAAAGCCAGGTATCTTGATTGGACCGATCCAGTGCATCCAAGGAGATTTTGGACGCATCAGTGACATACAGGTATTCCAGCCCAAAGTGTTTATGAATATGTTCAACAAAGAAAATTCAAACTTACAAAATAACCAATTTAAAAATAACACATTTCGGTAATCAATTAAAATAATATGATCATCCAACAGTAAAATAAAAAGTAAAAAATTACTTTTGTAAGCAAAATCAATAATCAAATATTGTTATTTAAGACAAAAAGAAAATTAACATGTAGAAATATATTGTTTTTTTTTTCAATAACTATGTACACATTCCCTCCAATCCATCTTTACAAAATTGTCATACTTTTTTTTATTTGTCTTAACGTAATATTTTAATTTCAAAAATCAAGCTACATCCATTGAATATCGAAAACTTTCGATAAGTAACAAAATGTAAATATAAATTTTTACCCTTAATTAACTTTTACCAATTAATTTAAAAGTATATCCTGACCTAGTAATACTGTAGCATTTCCTAATTAACTTTTACCGGTGAAAAATAGAGATTAATTTAAATAACAAAACATGTTATCGGGTGTAATTAACTTTTACCAACTATCGAGCATAATTAACTTTTACCTGTAATTAACAAAATGTAATAATGATTTTTTACCCATAATTAACTTTTAACTAATTAATTTAAATAACATTAACTTTTACCGGTAATTAAATCTGTTTGGGAAAAATGGATTTGTCTACTCCACCTTGAAAGACATTTTGTTTTTTTTTTCCACTGTTCCTCTTCTCCAAAACGTGATTCAGCTAATAAAATGGATTTGTGGACTCATGATTTTTATTTTCATTTCCCACATGACAGTAAAGTGAGCTTATAATAAACCAAGAAATCAGATTTGCCGCAATTGACTTTCCTTCTTTTCCCTTTGAGGGTTTGATAATATGGAGTTTCAAAAAGAATAAATAAACAAAAATCAAAAGATCTGGACTCAAAATTAATCGGTTGGATCTAAGCCACTCTTAACTTATTAGTGCATAGAAACGGATGAGAGATTAGAGGATGAGAGAGAAATAGATAGTGGATGAGAGATTAGAGGATGAGAGAGAAAGAGATGGTAGGAGAGATAAGGATCGTGTAAAAAAATGGTTGTGGATGAAATGGAATCCTGGCCGTTCATTGTCTTTGGTAAAATCAAATCCTGACTGGTAAATAACTTTTGATATGAGTTAATCCTGACCGGTAAATAGTTTTGTCAAAACTAAATCCTGGCCGGTAATTAGCTTTTGTAACCACCCTGATCTGTTTTATATAATAGATGGAAGATCTATATCAAACTATCAATCAACATTTTTAACAGATAATTGTGGATTTTGTAATCCTAATTACTGGTCCATCTGTAGATGAAACTTCCTTTATCTGTTAGTTGCTCAACTCTGTTGGTTCATGTAATCTTCATGAATTTTCCTAGCTTCACATTTATACAGAGATTTTAATTATTGAATTAGTGTTGGATGATTTGTAAATATAATTGATGGAATACAATTCTTTGAAATCTAGGAATCCCTTGAAGGAGAAAACAAAAACTAATATACCTACGTAAATATTAAAAATTGATTAGCTGACTTGAAAAAAAATTCAGCTAAGATTACAGATAAGAATCAAGTCTCTTTGAGTTTGACCTTTTGGGTGGTAATGAAATCTAAAAAAAATCTTATTAGACCATCAAACTGGAATATTTAAAGCAGTTATAAAATTGGTACAAAATATTGATGATCCTATGTTAAAGTGATGTTTTTTAATAAATTGCACCATGAAATGAAGGTAAATGTAGTTATTTCTGGACAATATATTATTTAATAAATCATTATTTGAAAAAAATAGTAAAATAAGAAAAAAAAAACACTTTTTAGATGTTTTTTACTCCCCCTGTTCCGAGCAAAGAGCTACCGTTTGAAAGTTATACTTTTTTTTTTAAGAAAATGACACTTTTAGTAGTCAATTAGTAATAAAATAAACTTTTATTTTTGAATTAGACTATTTAAATAAAATATCTCAAAATAGAATAATAGACTATTTTCCCGGAACGGATGGAGTAATACATAGAAGTGTCAGTTATATTTATTTATAATCTCACATGTAAATTTTTATGTTACTCTCACTTTTTTACTTTGATGTTTTATATTCATCAATATGTTTGAAATCACTAATAATTTTCAAAAACATCATGTATTTGTAGGTCTTGTCCATGATCACAGTCGTGATTTTCAATAAGCATTACTTGAAATTTTTTTCTTTGATTGTTTTCATTTTTTTCAGGGATCTATGCTCATCCGTTAGTCTTGTAATTTTCATGACGTAGCTTGAAATCATTAAAAGAAGAAAAAAAGTATTACAGGGCGGAAACGTACCTCAACATGAAATTTGTATTCCTCATTTAAAACAATGAGCTATCTTCAAATGAGAGATAACATTTACTTTAATGCCCTCTAACCTTGGTGGGGTTAGTGTTTATCAAACTGAAAAGAAGACAAATTTTGTACATTTTATTTCTTTCGTGGTGTATGATCATCAATTGAAATAGATGTTCATCAAAGTAAAAACAACAAATTTATATTGGCCTCCATCATTGAATCTATTTGAGACTTGAATAGCCATTGGACTGTTAATGCCCTCAAAGCTTCTATATGCATATGAAGTGTTTTATTATTCAGATTCTCTATAATGGTTTTGGCTATAGTTTCAGTCATTATGATAATGAAAAATTTAGTTCTATACATACAGGTCAAAGAGGTAAGTCAACATCAATTATTAAATTTGTTTGAGAATTGAACAACAATTATGAAATTTGAAAGCAATTATGGAAAGCCTTAAAAATATCAAAATCGAACTCATTTTCCAACGAAAACACTTGTTTATCTATAATATATAAGTTTTTCCAAATTTGGAAAGTCCTAGAGTATGTGGCCATAATGCTCTCAAGGTGGGTTGGCAGGGCGAGCCAACCCACTTCAACCTGGTTTGGCGGCGTGATTTGCAAGGAAATGACGGAAGGAAATCCAAAAAAATGATGGACCTAAAAAATAAACCCACCTATTTTATGTGGCGGGGTGAGCTAGCCAATTAACGACCACCCAATTTGACAAATTTGGCTCGAAGTCATCCACAAACCACCATTGGTGGGACTGACTGACTAGCAAATCCAAATTTCAAAAAAGCCTGGCGGTCTAAAATACCAACCCAACTCACCTCATTTAGGTGGTGGAAACGGGCCCAACTCAATTTGATAGCTCTAGCTATAATTAAAATATGTAGAAAAAGTAAGGGTAAAGTGGTAAAAGTGTTTTTCTAAAATAAAAAGTTTTGAAATAAGACAATTATTTAAGAATAGATGAAAAAGAAAATGTATACAATAATTTGAAAATAGAGGGAGTAATACTTTTTGATATGACACATTGTTTAACAAAAAGTAAATGACTAAATTATAAATATTAGTGTAATGTGTAGTTTATTTTAATGCTCTTGTGCATGTGGTCATAATTAATATAACTAGCAAAAGTAAGAGTATGTAGTAAAAATATTCCTAAAAATAAAAGTTTTAAAAGAGAAATATTATTTTTAAACAGACAAAAAAAGGTTGACAGTTATTTGAGAACGAAGGGAGTAGTATAATAGAGTATGTAATTTCTTAAAAAAATTCTTGTGAAACCATTACTCCCTTTGTTTCTTAAGTAATCGTCTTCTTTTACTTTTATGTCTGTTTCCAAAAGGTAGTCCTGTTTCCAAACCATTATTTTTTAGAAAAGTTTTTTTAACCACTTTACTATCTTTAAATATGGGCAAAGATAGCAAGAGAGAAAAGAATTGTTGTTTGTTGAATATTTGATGTTTTTCCCCAAAAACCAGACAATGAAGCTTAAAAGAAGATTACAGTAAAAATCTAATCTAACAAACTAAACTATTACAAAGTGTCACTCGACACCCCTGAAGAAGCCTCCACCACTTATTTAGTTTTAACACTCAACTCCCTCATAGTTTCAACACCCCCCCCCCTCAAGTGTGAAGTGGTGAATAGATTGACCACACACAACTTGGAAAGGAGATAGAGCAATTGAGACTCAGCCAGACCCTTGATGAAGAGATCTGCAGGTTGATGCTGGGAAGGAACATGAGATGTAATAATGAGACCTTGTTCAATCCTCTCTCGAATAACATGACAGACAATGTCTATATGCTTTGTCCTCTCATGGTAAACAGGATTAGCTGCAATGTGTAATGCAACCTTGATGTCACAGAAGAGAGGAATAGGTTTAGGTAAATAAACATGTAGAGTCTGCAATAGTGACTTCAACCACACCAATTCACAACATGTAGCAGCCATAGATGTATATTTTGATTCTGCAGAAGATCTATACACATTGTTCTGCTTTTTGTTCTTCCAAGAGATGAGAGAGGATCCCAAGAAGATACAAAAACATGTAATTGACCTCCTTATAGTTGACAAAAAGACCCCACTATGCATCATAGTAGTCGTCAGAAGAGTGGTAGAGACCGCAAGAGAAAAACAGTCCTTGGCCAGAGCTTCTTAAAAAACTTAACCACTTTCATAAGCCTCAAATTGGGGTTTCCTAGGCTTAGCTAGAATCTGACTAAGCACATGCACAGCATAGGATAATTTAGGTCTTGTGATAGTCAAATAGATAAATCGACCAACCAATCTCCGATATTGATATGGGTTAGTAAGAAGAACCCCATCTTTTGTTAAAAGTCCATGATTGGAAGGAATATAAAGATGAGACACCTTTGCATTTGTGAGACATGTCTCCTTAATCATGTACAGAGCATATTTCCTCTGATGCAAACAAATTCCTATAGAATTTCTGGCAAGCTCAAGGCCAAGAAAATACTTCAACTGACCTAGATCTCTTATGGAGAATTGACTGTTAAGAAATGTCTTGTAGATGATGAGATGGCGCTGGGTGAAGAACATGCGGATAACTATGTCATCTCCATAGACTAGAAAGGGCGCAAAACCTCCATCGACTCCTTAGTAAAAATAGTGTGATTTGAAGCATCCTCGTAGTAACCAAACTTCTTTAAGTGTAAGAAAGTTTAGGAACCCTCTCTGGGAGCTGTTTTAAACCATACAAAGATTTTTCAAGCTTGCACACAAGAAAAGAAGTATTCTTTGTTGAGTTAGAAGGGAAATACCCAGGGGGCAATGTCATGAATACCTCTTCATTTAGGTCTACATTCAAAAAAGCATTTGAGACATCCATTTGATGTAAGGGCCACCCCCTCATGGTTGCCACTGCTAACAACACTCTAGCAGTTGTCATTTTTGCCACGGGCAAAGGTTTCAAAATAATCTAAAACTTTAGTCCGGTATACCCCTGCAACCAATCTAGCCTTATATTTATCCATTGTCCCATCAAGCTATACTTAACCTTGTATATCCACTTCCTACCCCATCGCTGTCCTCGAGGCAAAGACTGAAGTCCGTGTTTTATTTCTTTCCGCAGCCTCCAATTCAATTGCCATAGCTCGACACCAATGCGTGTGTTTGATAGCTTGAAGGTAGGTTTGGCTCAAAAGTAACGCCAATATAGGCTATAAAAGCTTGATAGGATGGAGCAAGTGTGTGTAAGAAAGAGCATTAAAGACGTAATGCATGTGATACTTGGTTGCATTACATGTGATGCCAGGCGGGGATTGGTAAAAGGCAATCCTGTGTAATCTTTATACTTGAAGGAATGCAGTCCTAGCCCCGGTAGGTCTAAGCGATAATGAGGTATATGGGAACAGGTTCGGGAGGAACCTCCACTGCATGTGAGGTATATGGTGGGTATGGAGGAACATGAAGTGGGATTCGATGATTGAGAGGATATAAATCCTCATCAAGAGGTTAATAAGGATGAAAAGGAACATGATGGAGGATGAAGAATCAGGAAGAAGGAAAATGAGATTCATGAAATGTCACATCCTCATCAGAAAGATTTGTCTCGATAGCTAAGTCACATAGTTTATATGCCTTCTTACCAAATGGATACCCTATAAAAACACATTTCTAGACCGAGAACCAAATTTGTCCCTGTTATGACTGAGTGTAAGAGCATAACATAGACACCCAAAAGTTCAAAGATGAGAATATGAAAGGTGGAGTACCTAAGAAAACCTCATAAGGTGTTTTAAATTGCAATACGTAGTACTGAAGTCTGATCAAGAAGTCAAGTTAAAAGACAATCTCCTTAAGGAGATAGGATATTGGATTGAAATATAAGAGCTCTAGCAAGTTTAAGAAGATGTCTATGCTTCCTCTCAACTCTCCTATTTTGCCGAGGTGTAGTTACACATGGAGATGTCGTCGAAGCCCACCGACGCCTTGCTGGCGACCGGCCGGCCGAAATAGTGTCGGCCTTATAGACTCAAGCCCGGCCCATGCGCACTTCGGGCCTATGGGCCAAAAATATAAATATTTTTTTATTAAAAAAACTCACAAATTAGCTAATAAAAGTTATATAACATATCAAAATACAAAACACACATACTTACTAGTTTAACTTACATAATTATTACAAAGCAAAAATGCAATCAAAGCAAATATAAACAAATGTAGTAACTTCAACAATTAAACGAAATAGAAACTAGAAAAACTATAATGTT
>CM028378.1:119331196-119385419 GCA_013146195.2 Codonopsis lanceolata
CATTAAAAAAAAATCACAAATTGCGACAATTGAACTAAAATTGAGCACTGAAGCTAAAACAATTAAAGGTCATAGATTAGCAACCACTCAATGAACTAAACTAAAATAGATACCCGTTATTTAAACGTGAGAGAAATTGGAGAATGGGAAGAAAGGCTTACAGTTATTTATTATCTCAAGAAGATAATAAATTCTGAAAGCAATAACAACATACAACTAAGTAGAGCCTGACCATTAGCATTCGACATTGAACCCAACAAAATTCTTGAGTAATAAAAACATACAACTAAGTAGACACTAACATTAGCATTTAAAGAACAATTTAAAGAGAGGAGCGTAATGCAAAAAAAATAGCACGATCCTTCGTGCGACTAGATTACATCCACCAATCCGCTACTTTGAAAATAATAAGAAAATTACCGGGGCATTCAAACCGACGGATAAATAGAATCTCCTATCTTTATGTCAAAATTCAAAAGCTTATAAAATTGGAATTCAAAAGCTTGCTTGGAACTGGGAAGAGAGAGAAAAGGAGAGAGAGAAGCGACCTTGTCTAAAAGTTCTCTTTCTTGAAGAGCGAGGTTTCAAAATTGAGGAAGGGGAGCATAATCGAACATGTAAAGCCATGCGGCCAAAGGCGACTAGAATCACCGCCATAGGTAGAAGGCTCAATTGAAGAGATTTCGAAGGCGTCCGTTGTTAAGCGACATTGAGACTTAGGTTTTTGGGGCTGCTTTCTACTCAAAGAAGCTTTGATGAAGATGACGATGAACCGGTAATAACCGGTTGTGAAGTCTGGCGTTGTAGGGGAGGGGGAAATCAATGGGTTTTTCGTGAAAAAATGGGCCGGATTGGGAGAAATCAATGAAGATGACGATGACAAAGCCATAGCATGTTGGCGGGGAAGTAGGAGTTGAAGGGGGTTGGAGAAATCAATGGGTTTTTTTTGAAACAATGGTTTGAAATCAATTGGTTTTTGTTGTTGGTGAAAAACCATGTGCTAGGATGGGAGTCAAATCGGTAGTGTATATTTTTGTGAGGTTTCCTATAACACGACTGACGACTGACCAGATCACAAAACTTGGTGATTCAAGTATTACAAATTTACCCTTCCATAATATAAGTAATTACATTACGTTTTTGGTAAAGGATTTTTGGTGGGAACCTAATTTAGAAACTTTTTCCTTTTAATAGATATCGAGATAAGATGAAGCAATTCGATTTTACCCTATGTCGATAAAGCATAGATCAATGGTGGAATATACTTGTTTGGATTCGTCCCGGCAAGATGACACATGACGGGGTTCCTAACAAAGATGTTTACTCTTGGAAACTTAAATCGCACAAAGCCAACCACGATATGGTAATGTGTACTCTAGTGGCGTTAACTCGTTGAGGGAAATTGTAGGGAGAGGTCATGGAAGTGTGGCATAAAGATTGATGAGGGAGGTAATAGATATCTAATTGGTGTTGGAGCGGTGTTTATACAATAGATGAATCACTCGCAGCTAGAGCAAGTTTTCAAACACAAGTCGGAACATTTGCCTTGTATGCGGGTTTATGCTATAATTATACATCCGGAGTTCCATTAAGGGTGAATGTTAGCATTGATAATTTGCCTTTACAGTTATTAAAGCAACATAGCCCATACAAACCATCAAGTAATATATCAAACGATTCTAAAAAACTAACTATATAATCCATTCCATACACCCATACATAGGTTGAAGGCAAACAATACATGTATAATGTATTTTATACATTTGAAGCACATTAATTAACTCTAAAATTAAGATTAAGATAAACTCAAAGCATTACATACCTTTTAGAAGCACTCTCTACATTCACCGTGATGGCTTCTTGGGCGTATATCGAGGCTCAAGTATAAGCTTGCATGCAAGACTCCAATGAATTTCAAGCTATCAATCAAAACCCAAACAAAAACATCATCAAATGCAATGCTAAAATGAATGAAGTTGTATTATGTACACCAAAAACATCATCAACATGTATTGATTTAACATGTTTTGCGATCAACACCATCAAATTAAATGGAAAGTTCAAGCAAGAAATAAGAAATCTTGGTACATTCATGAGCATATGCTTCAAACTCAAAAAATCCAATCAGTAATGCTTACTAATGAACATGGCTCTTAGTAACAGTTAACTCCCTTCCAAAGTTAACCTCACTTTCATTTTAAGAACTTGCTAAATTACTGAGAGTGCGGGAATAGATCCACCAAAACCTTCCATTAGGCCCATTAAGTTCTTTTTTTGAACACGCATTTGGAAAAGTTGAGCAACATGTTGGCTCAATAAAAAATTAAGTCATAACCCACCGGTGATTAGCGCAGATAAGTTAAAAGAAATGAAGCAACATATGTACATTTTATTTCCTTTTTAATCCCATCTAGAAGACAAATTTCATAAGTCACATTATTTATTCTGCCGCTATGGTTACCTGTTGCTCTGTCTTTCCAGATTCTTGAGCAATCCGCTTTTTCCTGGCAGGGTATTCAGCTAGCAGCTCCAATTTCTCATTTTCCTCTACAAACAAAAGCAGTAAACAAATGTTTTCAATCTATAATTGATTTTATATCGAGATGTGAAGATTAGTTGTACTCATACACTTTACAACTAAATTGTTGTTTATAATTTCATCCATATCATTTCATTTAATTATATGATGAGTAGTACACTTTAGAGATTTCAAATATACAATGAGCGAGGGATTTCATGTAGAATGACTACTATGTAACAAAGTAATCGCAATTATTTGTTACTCTGCTGCGCATAGATGGAAGTATAGAAATATAATGCATGTATGAGTGATCGAAAATATATATATAAACAAAGTACCTCTAAAAAGGCATAAATGCAAATTGTTCAAAACATTCCTAAGATATCATAATACAAACACTAAATTAAATGACAAATATCATAACACAAACACTAAATGGCAAATATTAGAAAACCACCCATGAAACAATTACACTCATGCATCGTAAGATCGATTAGAAATTATTACCTCGCTTGAGACCTTCTCTCCACCAGAGTAAAGCGGTAACCCGACGATGCTATAATGGCTCGAGAACGGCTTGTCCTCGACAAAGGTTGTCGAAGCAAATTTCACCTCCACTCTCAACCACGTAGATTACTTTTCCTCCAAGGTGATCGCTGACAATCGGAATAACAATTATAAAAATTAAATTCAACAACAAAAATAATATTACATATGCACCAAAAGAATTTGATTTGAATACTATTACAAGATCACAAACTATTAAAGAGATGGAGGTGTAGATAAAAATATATAAACGAAAAATACTTAAATGTCACATTTTGCACCAAAACATATGCTCGAGACAAATAAAACTTTTTAATTTTTTAAAAGTAACGATAATTGAAACAAATTAAACTAGTGTAATAATTGTAGTGTAATGGAATAACAATACAAATAAATGGAAAATAAAATAAAAGCAAAGATTATTGCATTACCCAAAGCAATAGAAAAGAAATAAAACAAAAGAAAACAGATCAAAAGATTTAACCTTCAATGTTATTGGAAGGATTCGATGAATTGGAGATGGAACCATCCTGTCGAAATCGATGCAAATTAAAAAAAATCTGTTAGGGGTTGTATTGGGGATGTATGTGTGATTGTGTGAAAGAGAATTGTAGAGAGAAATGAGTGATTTGAGAAATTGTTTAGAGAAATCTATGGTAACATCAAACATGGGTTTATCCAAATATTTTATACACAATTTTTGTAATATAGCGTATTTTTTAATAGAGATTTAACATATCATGACAGTTGGCACATATCATCCCAAAAAAGTTAATAATCAAGCAATCACTTACCAAACAGTTGAAAGTGAAATGCAAGATAACATATTCAAATCCACAAACACACACTCCCCAGAATTTGCGCAGTAAAACTTCAACTTGCTTACAACATACCTGGATTTGTACACTTTTCAATTCAAATCCATAACCACGAAGTAAAGCTTACCCGAATTTGAATTTACACGTAAATGCAAATATGTAAATAAATAAAGACAAAATTAGGGACGCTTAGTTTAAAGAGTTATCATGCAAGTAAATCATGACACGTTCGATCTGTTTTTTATCTGTGAAATGTGAATGAGATAAATGAAATGTGAATGAGATAAATGAAATGTGAATGAGATAAACGAAATCGAATGAAACCCAGTTGCTGAAACGGTTAAAGATTGAAAATTTGATTGAGATGGTTGAATTGATGTATAGAGTTTCAGTAAGAAAAGGACATTGGACTTTAACCCCAACCCCCAGAGAAATAAATATGTGTGCGAAAAAGGGGAAAACCAGTAAGATTACCTGGCTTATGCCCAACATGTAGGCAATTCGGATAAATAGACCACGAAATCAACGATCCTCACTTCATTTTCTTCGAGAATTACAGCCCAACTGAGGAAATGGAAATCTTCGGTCAGTAATCTCGTACTCTCGACTTCTGGCAGACGCTCTCAGGGCGCCCTCCTCCTTGTGAAATTCCAGTTAGTCCATCCAAACTATCTGCAAGAGAGAAAGAGATTATGAAGAGCTTTGGTGTATGGTTAGCCATTTCTGTCGAGGTCGGGGAGGTTGGTGTCGCTGAGAAGAGAATTGTAGAGAGAGAGAGAGAGAGAGAGAGAGGACGGTAGAGAGAGGACTGGGGGTTGTTTTTTGGGGGTGGGCGGAGATTAATGGTTTTGTTTCAATTCCAATGCCGATCGCGGACTTCTCAAACAATCAAAGAAACAGTGGTTGCCCACTGTTTTTATTATAAACCAGCGACTGAGTCACTGTTACAAATGTGTCCATCCGGAATATTTTCATTCTAATTTTAGAATACTGGTTTTGGCGGAAAGTTTCCTGTTTTGGAATACTTTTGCCTTTTAATAGATATATAGATATTGTCTTAAGAACTCTACAAATAATTTATACTCCATCGTCTCCAAAAATTAATCTCGATGTAGTTTTAGATTTTAGTTTTTGTATGTTTTTACTCTTATAAAATTAAACTATGCTTTTATCTTAATTTATAAAGTTGCAAATAATTATAACATAAAGATTATGCATGAATTCGATGTATATAAATGAATCACATAATTATAACGTAAAGATCAAGAACAAGTAACCCAAAAAACCCGAAATTGAAAAACCCGAAATTGAAAAACCCAAAATCGTGGAAATGGTGTTTTGTCAAGTTTTTATTTTGAAGGAACCAATTAATTTGGGTTCAGATTGGTCTACCAATTCTCAAAACATGCTTCACAACCGAATCGAATTTAAATGTATACTACTCCGTAATTTTAGTCATATCTAGATCTAGATATAGAAATTTCCATTTTATCATTTTATGTCGTCTCTCTTAACCTCTAACCTTAACGACGACCAATCTATAAGTCTTCTTCTCCAGTTTTCACTTTGACAGTGATTGCGCCAACGACAACTGACCTTCCTCTCTCTTCTCTAGCAATGGTAAGAGCCCCAATCACTCAAATCTATCTTCTCGTTTCGCTCTCATATGTTAACACTGTAAACTAATTTCTTTTTCCTCTCTCCCTACTAATGACAGACCCTCTCTCTCAAACACAAAATTTTTATGTGTGGTGTTTAATCCAAAGGAAGCTTTTCCATGTTCTTATAGAAATGAGTTGAAACGTTTTTCGTATTCAAGATCTCTTCCCACTTCGCTCTGTCTGTTCATCTTCCTCATTTTCTCATTTTCCATTTTTTCCCACCTTCATCTCCTAAATTTTCCCCTTTCTAAGTTACATTTTAGTTACATTTTATGTAAGGCCTATGTTTAATGTTTGCTTAGATTTTTGTTGTTTTTTTAACTAACAAAAAGCGTTAGATCACATACGTATTATGTATTATCTTTAATCATTAGAAAAAATCGTTGTATACTGTAATTTAATATCTTTAATTTTCCTTTCATTCTTTGATGTCAGATTTGTCTCGAAATATTCTTGTTTTACGAAATATATAAATTTTTTGTTATTTTTATTCGAATCTGATAAGATTGAATAATTTTTTTAATATGTATTCTTTTGAATATATATATATATATATATATATATATATATATATATATATATATATATATATATATATATATATATAAACTAGTACTCTTTCCCGTGCCGATGGCACGATGCCAGTTTATGAATTTATCAATAAATAAAGCAGATAATGTGGAAATTAATTAATATTTACTTATAATTTGTCTAAGTTAATTATGATAACAGTTAAAAAGAAAAAAAATATTTCAAATCACAAAACTTACGATTTTTTTTAAATTTATTTGTATACGAAATTGCGGGCCGAAAAAAATTAAATTGATTAAGTTAATTATGATAACAATTAAAAAGAAAAAAAATTAAAAGAGAAATATTCAAAAAGTTATACATAAATTAAATTGAGATTCAGTTTCAAAAAATAAATTGATTAAGTTAATTACGATAACGGTTAAAAAGAAAAAAAAACAAATATTTCAAATTACAAAACTTACGATTATTTTTGCATAAAATTGATTAATTAATTAAAATGTCGAAAAGAAAAGGAACGTAAGTTTGGTGGAGGAAGGATTAGCGACTACCAATCGTGAATAGTGGGGGGAGTTGGAGAGAGAGAGGGGGTAGTTGCTCAACCGTCGTTCACACATGTGAACTCGGGAAGTGATAATGACCGTAGGATCTCAGTAAAGGAATCAATCTCAGCCCATAAATAGCTTTAGTCAATTGCACATATGCGACTATGAGCTATATTGTATTATAGATGAAAGATCTATATCAAACTATCAATCAACATTTTTAACAGATAATTGTGGATTTTGTAATCCTAATTACTGGTTCATCTGTAGACGGAACTTCCTTTATCTGTTAGTTGCTCAACTCTGTTGGTTCATTTAATCTTCATGAATTTTCCTAGCTTCACATTTATACAGAGATTTTAATTATTGAATTAGCGTTGGATGATTTGTAAATATAATTGATGGAATACAATTCTTTGAAATCTAGGAATCCCTTGAAGGAGAAAACAAAAACTCATATACCTACGTAAATATTAAAAATTGATTAGCTGACTTGTAAAAAAATTCAGCTATGATTACAGATAAGAATCAAGTCTCTTTGATTTTGACCTTTTGGGTGGTAATGCAATCTAAAAAAAATCTTATTAGAACATCAAACTGGAATATTTAAAGCAGTTATAAAATTGGTACAAAATATTGATGATCCTATGTTAAAGTGATGTTTTTTAATAAATTGCACCATGAAATGATGGTAAATGTAATTATTTCTGGACAATATATTATTTAATAAATCATTATTTGAAAAAAATAGTAAAAAAGAAAAAAACACTCATTAGATGTTTTTTACTCCCTCTGTTTCGAGCAAAGAGCTACCGTTTGAAAGTTATATTTTTTAAAGAAAATGACATTTTTAGTAATCCATTAGTAATAAAATGACACTTCTATTTTTGAAAGCAGACTATTTAAATAAAATATCTCAAAATAGAATAATAGACTATTTATCCGGAACGGATAAAGTAATACATAGAAGTGTCAGTTATATTTATTTATAATCTCACATGTAAGTTTTTATGTAACTCTCACTTTTTTACTTTGATGTTTTATATTCATCAATATGTTTGAAATCACTAATAATTTTCAATAACATCATGTATTTGTAGGTCTTGTCCATGATCACAGTCGTGATTTTCAATAAGCATTACTTGGAATTTTTTTCTTTGATTGTTTTCATTTTTTTCAAGGGATCTATGCTCATCCGTTAGTCTTGTAATTTTCATGACGTAGCTTGAAATCAATAAAAGAAGAAAAAAAATATTACAGGGCGGAAACTTGCCTCAACATGAAATTTGTATTCCGCATTTAAAACAATGAGCTATCTTCAAATGAGAGATAACATTTACTTTAATGCCCTCTAACCTTGGTGGGGTTAGTGTTTATCAAACTGAAAAGAAGACAAATTTTGTACATTTTATTTCTTTCGTGGTGTATGATCATCAATTGAAATAGATGTTCATCAAAGTAAAAACAACAAATTTATATTGGCCTCCATCATTGAATCTATTTGAGACTTGAATAGCCATTGGACTGTTAATCTCCTCAAAGCGTCTATATGCATATGAAGTGTTTTATTATTCAGATTTTCTGTAATGGTTTTGGCTATAGTTTCAGTCATTATGATAATGAAAAATTTAGTTCTATACATCCAGGTCAAAGAGGTAAGTCAACATCAATTATTAAATTTGTTTGAGAATTGAACAACAATTATGGAATGTGAAAGCAATTATGGAATGCCTTAATAATATCAAAATCGAACTCATTTTCCAACGCAAAAACTTGTTTATCTATAATATATAAGTTTTTCCATATTTGGAAAGTCCTTGAGTATTTGGCCATAATTGGAGCTCTCAAGGTGGGTTGGCAGGGCGAGCCAACCCACTTCAACCTGTTGTTTGGCAGGGCGTGACGGGGTGAGCCAGCCCAAAAAAATGGTGGGCTTAAGAAATACCAACCAAACCCACCTCTTTTATGTGGCGGGGCGAGCTAGCCAATGGGTCCACCCAATTTTGACAGCTCTAGGGGTGAGCTAACCCACAACTCACCATTTGGCGGGACGGGGCTAGCCAGCCCAAAAAAGTGGCAGGCCTAAAAATACCAACCCAACTCACCTCATTTAAGTGGTGGAAATGGACCCAACTCAATTTGATAGCTCTAGCCATAATTAAAATATGTAGAAAAAGTAAGGGTAAAGTGGTAAAAGTGTTTTCCTAAAATGAAAAGTTTTGAAAGAAGACAATTATTTAAGAACAGACGAAAAAGAAAATGTATACAATAATTTGAAAATAGAGGGAGTAATACTTTTTGATATGACACACCGTTTAAAAAAAGTAAATGACTAAATTATAAATATTAGTGTAATGTGTAGTTTATTTTAATGCTCTTGTGCATGTGATCATAATTAATGTAACTAGAAAAAGTAAGAGTATGTAGTAAAAATATTCCTAAAAATAAAAGTTTTAAAAGAGAAATATTATTTTGAAACAGACAAAAAAAAGTTGACAGTTATTTGAGAACGAAGGGAGTAGTATAATAGAGTATGTAATTTCTTTAAAAAATTCTTGTGAAACCATTACTCAGGGCCTTTCGTCACTTCCTTTGTAGCATAAATTTTTTTCCAATTTTTGAAAAATTAAAGAAACAAATGTTACGTATGTCATTTTTTTCTATTAGTAAATCTTTTGAAAATATGTCGAAAAACATTTTCGGATGTTTGGCAAACAAACAGAAAACAATATATGAATAAATACAAAAAATATATTCTAATATTAATGTCCATATTAAGCATAATATAATATTTAACTTTAAGTAATTTTCCTTTAGTAATCCTTAATTTATCATTTTTCAAATAAATAAGGTCCATTTTTTCAATGTCACAAATACAAACAAAACAATTGGTAATAATGAAAAACATTTTTAAAAGAAAATTGATAATATTTGGGACATCCCTAAATAATATAGTGGACACTAATTTTATGACATAATGAGTATTTATTTAAATTATAATTTATAAATAATGTGCACAAACTCTAATTATATTTCTAAACAATGTATTTGTTGAGTAAAATAATATTATGTGTTTGTAAATATGTGTAATTGTGGAAAAGGGCGAAGGGGTGCTCGAACATTTGAAAAATGAATTCGTAAGTAATTTTCCTGAAAAGAAGGCTTCATTTTTCGTTGACTTGGAAAAGCTTTTAAGTTGACAATGTTTTCCTTCGTTGAATGATTTTCCAAAAGATGAATTTTTCCCAAAAATTGGATATTTTTAGGGGCAAAAATCTCCTTGGATGCATTATCCCTATGTTTCTTAAGCTTACTTTTAAAGAAGTCTTGTTTCCAAACCATTATTTTTTAGAAAAGTCTTTTTTTAACCACTTTACTATCTTTAAATATGGGTAAAGATAGCAAGAGAGAAAAGAATTGTTGTTTGTTGTATATTTGATGTTTTTCCCCAAAACCGACAATAACAAACTAAACTATTACAAAGTGTCACTCGACACCCCTGAAGAAGCCTCCACCACTTATTTAGTTTTAACACTCGACTCCCTCATAGTTTCAACATCCCCCCCCCTCAAGTGTGAAATGGTTTGTAGATTGACCACACACAACTTGGAGAGGAGATAGAGCAACTGAGACTCAGCCAGACCCTTGGTGAAGAGATCTGTAGTTTGAAGCTGGGAAGGAACATGAGATGTAATAATGAGACCTTGTTCAATCTTCTCTCGAATAACATGACAATCAATGTCTATATGCTTTGTCCTCTCATGGTAAACAAGATTAGCTGCAATGTGTAATGCAACCTTGTTGTCACATAAGAGAGGAATAGGTTTAGGTAAATAAACATGTAGAGTCTGCAATAGTGACTTCAACCACACCAATTCACAACAGGCAGCAACCATAGATGTATATTCTGATTCTGCAGAAGATCTAGACACAGTGTTCTGCTTTTTGCACTTCCAAGAGATGAGAGAGGATCCTAAGAAGATACAAAAACATGTAATTGGCCTCCTTATAGTTGAACAGGCAGCCCACTCTGCATCACAGTAGGCTGTAAGAGTAGGTGAGGACTGTGAAGAGAAAAACAGTCCTTGGCCAGGAGCTTTCTTAAAAAAACTTAACCACTTTCATAGCAGCCTCAAAGTGGGGTTTCCTAGGCTTAGCTAGAATCTGACTAAGCACATGCACACATAGGATAATTTAGGTCTTGTGATAGTCAAATAGATAAATCGACCAACCAATCTCCGATATTGATTTGGGTTAGTAAGAAAAACCTCATCTTCTGCAGAAAGTCCATGATTGGAAGGAATATGAAGATGAGACACCTTTGCATTTGTGAGACATGTCTCCTTAATTATGTCCAGAGCATATTTCCTCTAATGCAGACAGATTCTTATAGAATTTCTGGCAAACTCAAGGCCAAGAAAATACTTCAACTGACCTAGATCTCTTATGGAGAATTGACTGTGAAGAAATGTTTGTAGATGAGAGATGGCAGTGGGTGAAGAACCTATGATAACTATGTCATCCACATAGACTAGAAGGGCAGTAAAACCTCCATCAGACTCCTTAGTAAAAAGAGTGTGATTTGAAGCATCCTGTAAGTAACCAAACTTCTTTAAGGCATAAGAAAGTTTGTGGAACCACTGTCTGGGAGCCTGTTTTAAACCATACAAAGATTTTTCAAGCTTGCACACAAGAAAAGAAGTATTCTTTGTTGAGTTAGAAGGGAAATACCCAGGGGGCAATGTCATGAATACCTCTTCATTTAGGTCTACATTCAAAAAAGCATTTGAGACATCCATTTGATGTAAGGGCCACCCCCTCATGGTTGCCATTGCTAACAACACTCTAACAGTTGTCATTTTTGCCACAGGGGCAAAGGTTTCAAAATAATCTAAAACTTTAGTCTGGGTATACCCCTTTGCAACCAATCTAGCCTTATATTTATCCATTGTCCCATCAAGCCTATACTTAACCTTGTATATCCACTTACTCCCCACTGCTTTCGTCCCTTGAGGCAAAGACTGTAAAGTCCAGGTTTTATTTCTTTCCAGAGCCTCCAATTCAATTGCCATAGCTTGACACCAATGCGTGTGTTTGATAGCTTGAAGGTAGGTCTTTGGCTCAAAAGTAACGTCAATATAGGCTATAAAAGCTTGATAGGATGGAGCAAGGTGTGTGTAAGAAAGAGCATTAAAGACAGAATGTACAGGATACTTGGTTGCACATGTGACAGCAGAAGGGGGATTGGTAAAAGGCAATCCTGTGTAATCTTTATACTTGGAAGGAACAGTCCTAGCCCTGGTAGGTCTAGCAGATACAGGAGGTATATGAGGAACAGGTTCAGGAGGAACCTCCACCTGTACAGGAGGTATATAAGGGGGTATAGGAGGAACATGAACAGGGGATTCAGATGATTGAGAGGGATATAAATCCTCATCAAGAGGTTAATAAGGATGAAAAGGAACATGATGAGAGGATGAAGAATCAGTGAAGAAGGGAAAATGAGATTCATGAAATGTCACATCCCTACTGTAAAAGATTTGTCTGATAGCTAAGTCACATAGTTTATATGCCTTCTTACCAAATGGATACCCTATAAAAACACATTTCCTAGACCGAGAACCAAATTTGTCCCTGTTATGACTGAGTGTAAGAGCATAACATAGACACCCAAAAGTTCAAAGATGAGAATATGAAAGGTGGAGTACCTAAGAAAACCTCATAAGGTGTTTTAAATTGCAATACAGAGCTGGGAAGTCTGTTGATCAAGTAAGTTGAAGTTAAAAGACAATCTCCCCAGAAGGAGATAGGGATATTGGATTGAAATATAAGAGCTCTAGCAAGTTTAAGAAGATGTCTATGCTTCCTCTCAACTCTCCTATTTTGCTGAGGTGTAGTTACACATGGAGATGTCAAGCGAGTCGGCCCGGCCCAAGCCCACCGGGCCTTGCTTAACGGCAGCCCGGCCTGGCCCGAAATAGTGTCGGGCCTTATAGAACTCAAGCCCGGCCCATGCGCACTTCGGGCCTATGGGCCAAAAATATAAATATTTTTTTATTAAAAAAAAACTCACAAATTAGCTAATAAAAGTTATATAACATATCAAAAATACAAAACACACATACTTACTAGTTTAACTTACATAATTATTACAAAGCAAAAATGCAATCAAAGCAAATATAAACAAATGTAGTAACTTCAACAATTAAACGAAATAGAAACTAGAAAAACTATAATGTTACAGACCAAAGAAAAAAATACATGTGCTACTTGAAGGGAATTTTTTTTCAAAAAAGTTATAACCGAGTTGAAGTTCATCATACTGTCCCCAATTTTTTAATATGTGTTTTCTAAGGATAGACAAAGTTTTTCGAGTTCTACTTTGCAAAACCATACTAACTAGCAAATGTTCATTTTTTGATTCGCCTGACACAATCTAGCATTTAAATTTTATTTTTTATCAAGTGTATACTATTAAGGCTTTTTATTAGCGAATATCAGATCGAGATACTCAATTAAATAGATTAGTTTTGATAAAATTACTAACCACAACTATACTAAACTAGATTGGAACTTGGAAGATCAACTCCATTTCCTCTTTGTAAGTTTCACTTCCATCAATTTAGAATATGAGTTTCAACTAAAAAGAGAACAATAATTTGGAAATAGATCATACTGTGCCATAAATTTATCTAACCAAAAGAAAAAAAAAGTAGTCTAAATGAATGTCTGATAGTTTTTTCTTTTTAGATTTATGTTTTAGTTTTTAATTTTACAATTAAGTTTAAGTGTTTAACTTTATGATCGGGCCGGGCTTTCGGGCTTTTTAAGGCCGGGCCTAACGGACCGGGCCAAAGAATCTCGTCTTTTTTCAGGCCTTCTAAACCGAGGCCCATGCCCTTGAAAAATCGGGTGGGCTAGACCAGGCCTATGGGCCGGGCTCAATTTTGACAGTTTAGCTACACAAGAGCTTTGACGGGCAATCTCCAGAGAATCAAGAAGTGGAGTCACAGAATCATTGAAAAACTCTGTGCCATTGTCAGATCTTATCTCCTTGACAATGGCTCTATATTGAGTTTTAATATAGGTCAGGAAATAGGTGAGATAAGAGCATACTTAAGTTTTGGACTGAATATTGACATACATCACATGAAGAAATAGAAGAAGCATTGTCAATATGACAAATGTTCAAATGTTTTAAGGAATGTAGAGGAACATGTCCTAGTCTTAAATGCCATAAAGCAAAATTGTTGTTGACAGTACTGGGAACAGAACATGAAGATTGTGGAAGACTGGACCAACTGGAACTAGCTCTATCACTAGAAACAGAACATGAAGATTGTGGAAGACTGGAACAATTGGAACTAGCTCTATCACTAGAAATACAGAATATGTATAGACCATCTATCACTTTACCAATCCCCTTGGTCTGCTTGTGAACCTGGCCCTGCAATAGGCACACAGAGGTAGAAAACACAAGAGTGATCTTATTATCAATGGCAAGTTTACTGACTGATAATAAGTTGTATCTGAATGTAGGCACATATAAGACATCCTTTAAAATAATGTCTCTAGTAAGTTGTACACTGCCTTTGTGTGTGATTCTAGAAATATGGCCATTGGGAAGGTAAATAGGCAGATCAACAGACTCAAGATGCATGAGATTATCAAAAGATGTTGTGATGTGGTCTATGGCTCCAATATCTATAATCCACTCATTAGCATTGTTTTGTGACTTAAACAACATCTAGGATTGACAAAACTAGAGCTAGCAATAGTACTCGCTATATGTGATTCTGGACTATCCAACCTTGTTGCAGAGTTAGAGAGCAAGGGCATGAGTTGATGACACTGAGCTGAAGTGAATCCTTGGAAGTTGTTAGTGTTCATATCAGACACATCTGAAGTTCTACCTGTTGCATTTGTTTCAACACTTGCAGCCATCTTTGACCTGTGTTTTGGCATCCTGGAACTTTCTGGTTTGGTGCCATGTAGGGGATGCCACTCTGGATACCCATGAAGAAAGAAACATCTCTCTTTGACGTGAGTCTCACCACCACAGTTTTTTTTTCTGTGTATTGCCCCCACTTCCTGTGTTATACCCTCTTTGAGTACCACTTCCAGTGTTGGTTCCACTTTTACTTTTAAAGAATTTATGACCAGTGTTGCTCAGCATAGCTGCATATATACTCTCCATGTTTATTTTTCCTGTACTATGTTTCCTTTGGCTTTCCTCCTGAGCTAAAAGGTTCTCTGCCTTACTAAGACTAGGGAGAGGATTCATGATCATTATTTGCCCTCTTATAGTGGTGAAGGAATCATTTAATCCCATCAAAAATTGAATTAACATTTGTTCATGCTCATACTCTTCCTGTTTTGGCAAAGCACCACACACACAGTGACATGAGCATTTGGGCAGACTAGTATGACTCAGTAATTCATCCCACAATGTCTTAAACTTTGTGAAGTAGGCAGAAATGGTTAAGTTCCCTTGAGTACATTCAGTTAAGTTTCTCCGGATTTGAAACACTTTAGGTAAATTGTTGTGAGAAAACTTAACATTCAAGTCTTCCCAAATGGCCTTAGCAGAAACAAGATAAACCACACTCGATTTGATTTTAGGAGAAACACAATTCAGTAACCATGATATGACCATGTTATTGCATCTTTCCCATTGACCTAGGTATTTAGATCTAGCCATAGGTTTCTTGTTACTCCCATCAATTAGCCCTAATTTATTCTTAACAGATAGAGCTATGATCACAAATCTCTTCCATTGACTAAAATTGACAGTATCAGTAAGTATTTGGGAGATCAAAGTCATACCAGGGTGATCGTTTGGGTGAAGAAACAAAGGATGAAGTTGCAAGGTGGAGATGTCAATGTCGTATTCGTCAATGATCTCCTCTTCATCACCTTGTTCTTCGTCACCTTGGTCTTCATCACCTTGTTTTTCATGTTCTTCATTAGCAGACATTTCTTCTTTGGATCAAATTAATCCAATCCTCAAATCAATTGATTAAAAAAAAACTAAATCAATCGGTGAAATTGATTTTTCTTTGAGCCATTTAACACTTTAGTGGAAGTAAATTGCATAATTACTCTGATACCATGTTAAATTTGAGAACAAGAAAAAGAGAGAATGCAAGAGAGAAAAAAATTGTTGTTTGATGTATATGTGATGCTTTTCCCCAAAAACCGGACAATGAAGCTTAAAAGAAGATTACAGTAAAAATATAATCTAACAAACTAAACTATTACAATGTGTCACTCGACACCCTTGAAGATGCCTCCACCACTTATTCAGTTTTAACACTCGACTCCCTCCTAGTTTCAACACATTCTAATGATATGACAATTAAGACGTGGCATCATCCTAGTGAGATGGCCTTTAGGAATGAGAACTCGTCCATTAAAACGACGTCGGAGGAGAGCAATTTTTTATGTGAGAAAAGGACATGGCCTCTTGCACGTGCCAGCTAATGCATAAGAAAGCCACGTCAGTTGGCGATGACGATAATGAGTAGTCTAGATCTGATGGTCATGATACAAGTAGCATCTCTCCTCTTCTGAACGTACTCCAGTTTTTATTTACTACCCCCCACCAAAAAAAATAAAAAACCCTCCCCACAATCACAAATACAAATACTACTACTAGAATTAGAGTCTGTGTGTTTTGAGTGTGTGCGTGCGTGCGTCGCGAGAGAGAGAGAGAGAGAGAGAGAGAGGCAGGGGCTTTTGTAGCTTTGTCACTCCAAGACTTATCAGTTTATTATCCCCACCCCAGTTTAGCACCAGCCCAAACTTGAAATGGGAGAGGTCTGTCCCAATCAACATCCTTTTACCTAATTTTTTCCGATCTTTTTGTTCCTTCATCGTATCTGTTCGATTGATTTTATGTAGTATTTGATTTTTCCCAGGAAGTACAGAAACCAGCGGAGGAAAAGAAACCTGAAGAAGCCAAAAAGCCAGAAGAGGAAAAGAAACTCGAAGAACCACCTACCGAGAAACCAAGCGGCGGTGGCGATGACAAGAAAGAAGAGGGCAAAGCAGTGGTCGATGAATCAAAAGACCCACCGCCGCCACCTCCCCCTCAAGAGATTGTCTTAAGAGTCTTCATGCATTGCGAAGGCTGCGCTAGAAAAGTCCGCCGCTGCCTCAAAGGCTTTGAAGGTTCAGTTAAATTGATGCTCCGTATTTAAAAATTAATTAGTATTAATTTGATCTTTTGATTAGAAATGGTGGAAATGATTTGAGATTAATGTGTGTTTTTGCAGGTGTAGAAGATGTGCAGACTGATTGCAAGACGCATAAGGTTGTGGTGAAGGGAGAAAAGGCAGATCCGCTCAAGGTTCTTGAAAGGGTCCAGAAAAAGAGTCACAGGCAAGTCGAGCTGCTGTCTCCGATGCCAAAACCGCCTGCGGAGGAGCCCAAAAAGGAAGAAGTGAAAGAAGAAGCCAAACCGGAAGAGAAGGAGGTTGGTGCTCTCTCATTTTTTATTTATTTTTTCTTTTATTGTTTTTACTTAATTTGGTGATTTTTGATGGGGTTGTTGAGGTCATGTGTTTGTTATGTTTTCGAAATGCAGCCTCAGGTGATTACAGTGGTCATGAAAGTACACATGCATTGCGAGGCTTGTGCTCAGGAGATCAGAAAACGCATACTTCGAATGAAAGGTTTTTTTCTTCTCTCTTTCCTTTCCGTTTTCTTGTTCAAACGTCATGATTTTATTTCTCTGTTATCTGTTTTTAATTCAATTCGAGATTGTTTTTTCTACTACTCTTTTTGGAAAATACTCCCATTACTTTTTTATTTCTCTTTTAGAATCTTAAAGTATAAACAAAAAGAGGCGTTATAATTGAATGCGGGGTAATCTTTACATTCTCTAATTGGAATAAATAACTCTTTTCTTTGAGATTCTCAGAATAATTTTCAAATTGAAGTCAATTCTCTCTTTCTGATTGTGATTCAATTTAAACATTCTTTTATTTCCCTAAGTTAATTTAGAGATCACACAAACCCACGTAATCCAAGGGAAAATTAAAATTAAAGATGTCAACTTTTTGATGATGGCTAGGGGTGGAAAGTGCAGACCCAGATCTAAAGAGCTCACTAGTGACAGTGAAAGGCGCATTCGAGGCAGCAAACCTGGTGGAATACGTGTACAAGAGAACCGGCAAGCATGCGGTGATCGTGAAGCAGGAACCCCCGCCGCCTGAGAAGAAAGAGGAAGAAGACAAGGGCAAAGATGGAAAAGTAGAGAAGAAGGGTGAAGAGGGTGGTGGTGGCAAAAAGGATGAGAAGAAGGAAGAAGGTGGCGAGGCCAAACCAAGCGATGGTGGAGGTGACGACGGTGATGCAAAGCCGGCTGCCGAGCAAGAAGATGTCAAAGTGGTGGAGCTAAGGAAGAATGAGTTTTACTACTATTACCCGCAAAATAATTACCAAGTCCAGCCCGCAAGGTTTGCTGCTGAATCATCCTATGCATACCCACCAGCACCCCAAATGTTCAGTGATGAGAATCCCAATGCATGCTCTGTTATGTAAATTTGAAGTGATTTGAGGGGTAAAATAGGGATAAGGGTTGGCACATGGGTATGCCCATGTCCAATTGTCCATGTCCAAGGCCCTTTGTTGTGCTCTACATGTGGCCCTGTCTGTGGGGATGGGGGTGGGGGGCTCTGTTTAGTAGTATAAGTCTGCAGGCAAAGCTGTAAGAATTTCATGAGGACTTTGTACTTTTTTTTTCTTTTCTTTGTACTATAATCGTTATTACATAGTACTATAAATAATTATTATAGTATAATACTCTTTCTTAGAATATAATAATAATATATGAATTTTATATTGAAGTTTCAAGTACTTTGTTTTGTTTGAGCCTAAGCCTAAAGCTCAGTAGAGTTTAGAGTGGGTGGTTGAATTGTTTAAGACTTGTTTTGGCTGATTGAGTTTGGTGGCAAAGGTCCCCTAAGAAACTGTTTGACCACAAGTCGTGGTGGGGTCTGTAGTCTATATAGTTTGGTGTGCGAGGGAATGACTAATGAACTTGTTAAAACATGAATGGTTCTCTCGGCTTTTCTTTTTTACTCTGCTTCTCTTGAGACCTTTTTTGATCTCTAGCTGAAACTTTGGGGTTTTTAATGAGGGATGGAAAATGAAGGCCCACAAGAAAGTAAACATGGGTCGCGGAACCAAGTAATGACGGTTTGCAAGGTGTACTACTTCCCGCAGGTAATCAAACTCTGCAGTTTCAAATCAAACCAAACTACTACGATAATTTAATTGGTTCGTTTCTATGTCGTGGTTTAATTTCGTGGTTTGGTTTTGTCGTTTGGCTTGTAGTCAAGTGTTTTCAACTTTAAAGTAAATCGAAATAATTTAAAAATATAATAGAAACTAATATATTGCTGACATAACATTTGATTTTGATGTGTTCATAATGTCTTCTAAATTTATTTTTTTAACAATTTTTTTTGGAATTAATGGTTAAGGAAATATCCTGTCAAAACTTTTTTTTTTTTAAATAGAAGATTCTCCGTTTATTAATATAGGTACAACTTTGCATGCTATCTGAAAATAAAATTAAATATATCATTACACTTCACACTAATCCATATAAAATATTATTTTACATTCCTTAATACTTGTGTCAATCATACTTGTGAGCATCATTCAAATTTCAAAAATCTTATTATATTGTACATGAAGAATATATATTGTATTTCTTTACCCAACATATATGGTTTAGCTTTGGTATTTACTTCAAAAAAAATTCTTCTTTCCCTGTTAAAATACATTGACTTGGTGTTTACCCATATCTTTTAAAAAAATAAATTAAATCCATCTATAAAGTTAGGATCTATATTTATAATTTTATTTTCTTAAAAATAAAGTTATGTACTTCTCATAGATTACATATCCAAAAATTTCGGATCTACATCTGTGCTTTAAGTAAGCAGGTTTAAAAAAATTAGAAGATGTAAAAATAAATTAACAAAATCGAAATAATTTGTCAATATATAATTTAGGAAAATTCCAATTCTAAAATTAACAAGCTCAAAATATCTAGTTCCATGAAAAAAATTAAAACGAAACTAATTAAAATGTTAAGTCCTATACTTTTAGATCTATTTTCTTTGAATTCGTGTTAACTCCGGTGATTGATATCCATCAATAGGAGAAGGAGGGGCATTTTAGGAAGAAAAAAAATGGACTTATGCAGTTGGATAAAAAATAGCGCACCAGAGATATTATAATTTCTAAATAAAGAACCGGCCCATAATTATTCATTTTATTACTAATAGATTACTAAAAATGTCATTTTTTTTCAAAAGTTTTTCAAACAATGACTTTTTACCAGGAACGGAGGGAGCACGTAATTAACATGATATTTAATGACTTTTTTGAAGGGCTAACTGTACATATTATTACCTTTTTCTATTAGATGATATTTAATTAGTAAATATATACTTTTTCCGACCCATAATTATTATTCATTATTCTCTTTGTGTCAATTCAAAAATTATTAAAATGAAATTTCCATCCGTTTTTAAATAATCATCATTCTTTCTTTTGGGATGGATGTAGTAATGTTAAAGTCTTGAATTATTTGATTCATGTCAAAATTATAGTGTGACTAAATGATCATTTTGGTGTTTGCTTTTTTTCAATTGAATAATCATATATAAAATTATGTTGTAGAAAATGATTAATTTTCAAAATCTATAATGACTAATCTTATTATTATATATTTTTAGTTAAGCAATGCCCCATAATTTATTCTTTTAAATTTGTATGTATAATTTAGTTGAAAAACATATATATCGTGCGTTTTACGCACGAGTACAAACACTAGTTAATAATAAAATGGTAAGATCGATTGGTTGTTCGGCTAAAAATGGTTTGGTTGGTTCAATTTTGCATAACTTGGAAGATCAACGCAAACAGAAATAAACCACTTGGTTTTTCAAAACTTCAAACCGAGCTGACCTATATAATCGATGAAACTGAATCAAACCATTTGATACGACTCGATTTGGTTCGATTTTGTGACTTGGGGACTCGGATTGACACTCCTTGTGCCTCGATTGGTACACAAAAATTGAATCAATTTCGACGAATCGAATATATGAATTCCATTTACTAGGAATCCAAATCACTTGCTTTTCATTGGAATTGTAATTCCTTAAATTTTAGTAATCAATTCTAATATTTCAGTAATCTATATTTCTATTTCAAATATCATTCTGACAACACTAAACACAATTAATTAGTTCTATATTTCCGTATATAAATCGAAGGCTTCAAAGCCATATTGTTTACTTATTGGGAAGGAGGTCTTTGTTATCATTAGTACTCCTTCCGTTTTTAAAATATTGTCTGTTTTTATCTGATACATCGTTTAAGAAAAAATAATTGAGTGTATCATAAATATTGGTGAAATGTGTGGTTTCCTTTAATATTCTTGAGTATGTGATTATAATTAAAATAAATAGAAAAGTAAGGGTAAAAGTGGTAAAAATATTTTTCTAAATAGAGAAAGTTTTAAAAAATGACAGTTATTTAAGAACGGACGAAAAATGAAATATGGACGATAATTTAAAAATGGAGGGAATATTTGTTACGGGTGAGTAGGAGCCATCAATGCCTATTAAGTCCGTTAAAGTCTGCCAATGCTCGACCCATGGAGCCCGTGCCATGGGCTATACATAGTGCTGAGCTTTAGATGAGTTCAATGCCCACGGTTGCAGACGCTACTCGGCCTTCAGCTCCTTCCTGCCTGTTATGCCCAGCATGACCCCTTCTAGGATAAGTTTTTTATTTTATTTTAACTATATATCTAAAATAAATTTAATTTAAATCTTAAAAGTTAAAAGTTAAAAGTTAACTACTACTATTACTTGAGCCTGAAGTTATGAAGCATGAAGCTATAGCCTATTGCGGTTTCAATTATTTGTTTCTTATAATATATAAATATAATAATAAACACAAACATTTTGCTAAAATTAAAAGCCTAAAAAGTTAAACCCTATTTTTAAAATTACTTGATCATCTATTTTAATCAAAGATTACAAGTCAGTATTATTAGTAGCTTGTAAAGTGCGACAAACACTTCATTTTCTTCATCTTATCAAGAAAGAGCCGACGGCCCAACGCTGTTTCAACTCTCAAGTCATTCTTAAGAATCTGGACTCACACATCCATCGTCTTCTTTATCTTTTTCGATTGTTTATAGCCCCTCTCAAGTTCATCTTCTTCATCTTCGTTCAGTTCACACTTCAACGAGTCATCCCTTCCCTTTAGCCGTCGGCCGTCATTGCTTCATCCTCGTCGTCGCCCAGACTCCTTAATCCCACCCTTAACAAGTTCATGCAGACTCCCACATTCCCACCGACCATCGTCAAGGCGTCAACGATACTTTTTTTTCTCTCTCTCTCACTGTGTGACTGTATGTGTCTGTGTGAGTTACAACTTGACTTACAGTTTTTTTTAATTTCTTTTTGTTAAAGGATTTTATTTATTTATTTTTGTTAAAGGTTTTTTTTTCTTTTTGTATATTGTTTCTAGTTCATGATTGAGAGTTACTGTTTGACTTACATGTTTTTTTTAATTTCTTTTTGTTAAAGGGTTTTTTATTTCTTTTTGTTAAAAAACATGAACAGATGGGCTAAAGCCCGTGAATGCCCGTGCCCGTCCACTAATGCCCGTGAGCTAATCTATAGTTCTGAGGTTTTAAATCTAACTAGTTTTTTTTAAACCCGTGTATTAAATGCACGTCAACTAAATCGTACATAAATAAAATAAGGAGGATCAATTTATTAACAATTACACATAAGTATATCAATAATCATTATAGATTCTAAAAAAATTCCTTATACACAACATTTGTTGTCTTATTAGTTGATTTTTCATCTTCCCCGCATATCAATATCTTCAAACCAAAATAATTTGTTACTCTAGAAACTACGATATATAAATTGTCTATGGCTAAATACTATTTTTTTTTTCAAATAGAGGCCTACATACAATTATTGACTTTGACATTTGTTAATTGTCACTGCATATGATACCAACAATGTAAATTATTTTCTCTAGAATTTGAAACACAGTCTTACATCGGATAGAGTTGATGACAATCTTGGGATAAAAACATTTTCTCCAACATTGCTTCCTCTTAAAACTTTTGTTTCAACAATATGATCTCCAAGATTTATGATGATTAGTTTTGTTCCATTGCACAACCCTGCAGTATGGTCAATGTTTCTCAAGAATATTACTGGAACACTAATTTTAAGTGTCAATTATTGTCTGACAACCCTAAACACTTTATACTATTCACAAACTCTGTATAATAAATATTTTCGAAAAAACTTGAATTTTTTCCGCCCTTCAAATAGAATATGAACTCAAATAAGTTCTTCCTTTTGAATGATTTTTTAATTAAATTATATTTGTATTTTATGACTAAAGAAATTTCTATGAAGAAAATAAACTAAAATCAAAATAACGAAATTATTTTTACCGTTAACTATTATTTTTGTTTTGTAAACTATTTTGATTTTAATAACTTACATTATATATATTTTTTGTTTTATTGACTTCGTAACTATTATTTTTGTTTTATTTTTAAGAATTAGTTTTACGAAAATATTTTGTTATGTAATTTATTATTATTATTTTGCTAACCTCTGTTTAAATTGTTTTGTTTTATTGACTACGTTACTACTATTTTTGTTCCATCAAATATTTTTATTTTACTAACATATTTTTGTTTTACATAACTATTTTTAAGAATTTGTTTTAAACTTTTGTTCAGTAAATTATTTTTATAATTTTACTAACCTTAGTTTAAATTATTTTTGTTTTATTGACTCCGTAACTATTATTTTTGTTCAATCAAATATTTTTATTTAACTAATGTATTTTTGTTTTATATAGCTATTTTTAAGAATTTGTTTTAAAATTTTGTTCCACAAATTATTTTTATTATTTTAGTAACCTTAGTTTAAATTGAAGATTTAATACTTAAAAACAGATTCTTCAATTGAAAAATTATAGTAGTATAAAATGCCCGCAGACTTAGGACTCATGTACACTCATAGTATTTGCGTTGCGTAGGATATCCATAAGTTGATTCATTATTGGAAAATAATAACAATACAAAATAATTATAGTAGTATAAAATTTTCATTCTAAATTAAAAATTGGGATCCTCTTTACTACTTCCTTCGTCCCTAAATTATCAATCCTCATTTCTTTTTTCGTCCGTCCCAAAATAATTGTCCAGTTACAAACTTATCTCTTTAGAAGATCACTTTTACCACTTTACCCTTATATTTTCACCTTACTTTAGTTATGAGCCACATACACATGTGCTTTAAAGAAAACTACAGTGAGTGCCCCGTTTTTCGTTTTTCGATCGATCCCCCCGCTGATGAAAACACGGGTGGCTTCAAACCCTTTAAGGCACATGGAATACGTTCGGCCTCAATTGTGGACTCAAAATGTGATCAACAGAGTCACCATCTTTATTTTAATGAAAACAAAGAAAAGCCAAATGTAACCATATTTATAAAGGGATCGGAGGCTAAGTTACGAGGTGGGAAGGGGTTGGGCACACAACTCGCCCTTTCGGTCTCAAAATAGTTTTTGGCTAAAATATGCTTTTTTATATTTATTTAACAGATGAAATAAAAATTTATATATATATATATATATATATATATATATATCTGTATCTATATTATTACAAATTTGCAACAGCCTCCTTCCGGGATTTACAAATACATTAAAAATTTTTGGCCATAATAATGACTCTTTTTAGTGCTATTTTCCTATAGAAATTTGGGAAGCATAACTGTTTATTTTCTTTACATCGGGCTAGTCTAAATAGCACTTTTATATATAAAAACTTTTAATGGCCTACCTCTTGAAGCGTGAGGGTTTTATCTCGTACCAACTAGCTTCTGACAGGTTCTAGGGTGCGCTCGCTCTGTCCATCAGGGAGAGTGAGTCTTTTTTTTGCTGCTTTTACTGTTGCAGGGATTTGGGCAGAGTAACTGCTTCCGAAAGTTGTTTTTCAGCCTCGAGATCCGGGTAGAGCAACTGCTTGCTTTTTTACTGTTGCTTGCTTGCTGACGGCGGAAATCGGGCAGAGCAACTGCTTACTTTTTGCTGATTCGGCGTCTAATTTCGGGCAGGATAACTGCTCTTTTTGGGATTTTTGGATCGGTGGAATATGGCGGAATTCTAGCAGGGCAACTAGGTTTCATTTTGGTCGGCATGTTTTAGTGTTTGGGGGAGATTTGGCGGAGCCTTGGGGCTAGAGGAAGAAATTTTCTCAGCGCTCTCGGGAGAACTCACTGCGTTGAGTGTGTTTTTTCACTTTCTGAGCTTTATCAGCTTGTACCGCGCACTTGAGAGATTGCACTAAAGACAAACAGCTAGAGGAGATAATGCACTATTGTGCGCCACCCATAGTGGGAGCTGGGGCGACACCTAGCCCTCCTTTTCCTCATCTTTTTGGCATTTCAATGTTTATGCATCCTGCTTTTGCTTTTTGCATTTTCGACCCTGTAACTTGAGTCACTTGACATTTGTTAGCTTTTTAATAGGTCTTGATATTTCATGTCATGTTACATACTAGGGGTATGAAATTGGGGTGTCTACAGAGCCCCTCAGCGATGGATTTTACGGGTAAACTGAAACTTACCAAGTGAACGAACATCGTTGATAAGAAATCGACTTCCAAATTTCGTGGAAATTATAATGGGGAGGAATGCAATATGTGGCAGTTTATAGATATGATAGTTTAGGATGCAGTAGCTCAAATCTCACATACCCTAAACATATTTAGTTGGTTATAACAGGTTATCGTAGTTTTTAAGCAGATATGCAATAAAATGCTCTGATGGTCGCACCTGCAGAAATAGGCTGCCTACGTATCCCTTTTCTCAGGAATCAGACCAAACGTAGTTCGGCCTCATGCAAACAAACAACAGCCACTCGGTGGGATGGATATGATCCTGATTATTCCACGTCCCGGGGTCTACACCCCTCGAGGAGATAATCCAACTCAAACGGGTGGGATACTGGGATAAAACCAATCATTTCCACGTCCCAGGGTATGCACCCTCGAGGAGAATGATCCAACAACAACTCTGGGTGGGATAGATGAAACCTGATTATTCCACGTCCCGGGGTCTACACCCCTCGAGGAGATAATCCTACAACTAACTAAACTAGTCTAACTACGACTAAACTAGTCTAACTACAACTAATTATTTCCACGTCCCGGGGTTCATATCCCTTGAGGAAATAATCTAACAACTCAGGTGGGATAACATGCAACCGATTATTCCATGTCCCGGGGTTCGCACCCCTTGAGGAGATAATCCAACAACCAAACTCAGATGGGATAGCAACTTGATTATTCCACGTCCCGGGCTTCACACACCTCGAGGAGATAATCCAACAACCAAACTTAGATGAGATATCAACCTGATTATTCCACATCCCGGGGTCTACACCCCTCGAGGAGATAATCCAACAACCAAACTTAGATGGGATAGCAACCTGATTATTCCACGTCTCGGGGTCTACACCCCTCGAGGAGATATTCCAACAACCACAGATAAAATGCGTGTAACAGGTAAAATACTAATACTTTACCTTTCCTTCCTTTTTTTTTTTTTTGCTTTCTTTTTTTTCTTTTGCTTTGTTCTTTGCTTTCTTTCGCTGTGCTTTCTTTCTTTTTTTTGTTGTGCTACAGGAACCCTATTGGGGATCGGAATGACATAATTCTTTCTTTTCTGCTTTTCTTGCGGCTAATCTGTTGAGGATATGAGTTTTCTTCTTGTTTTGGATGGATGACCGTCACTTTTTGTTAATAAAGCTAACTTCGTTAACTTTCCGTTAAGGTTCTAGGGCCATTTTGCGATTTGAGCAAACATGGAAGTTTAGGTGCTGAACTGAACTTTGGAGGGCGGGAAAATGAAACTTTCCACCCCTTATCATTTTCACGGGCTTGGCAGAGAGTGAGCAGTGCTCACTTCACCCATTTTTCTTTCCTCTTCGCCATTTTCTTCTACCATTGCTACCGACGCTAATTTCCCTTTCATTTCTTCACATTTTCTCGATTTTCATTCGCCAAATCGATTGTTTTGCTTGACAGATGACTTCTTCCTCAAAATCTAGGAAGGGGAAGGCACCGATGCACCCATAATCTGGCGAAAAACGCCGAGAGCTTCCTCCTCTAAACCGGAATGTCGTTAAATATTGGTATTCAAAAGACGACCGGAGCAACATACTCCGAGATCGACACACCCACGTCTCAAATCTTCAAAATCCGGCTGTAAGTTTTCTTTTTTTCTTCAACCCACTTGGTTGAATCTCTTGGATTTTTCTGGATCTTTGCCGTTTTGGGCTTTTTAGAGTATACATGCTCTTGATTTTAATGCTTATGCATGCAATATTTATGCTAAAATGATGCGATTTGACATTTATAACTTAGCAAAAATATAAAATTCACGCTATTTAATTTTGCAATGCATACTTGTACAGTTGACACTATTTGATTCTGCGATGCATCTTTCATGTAACTGATATATTTTAGCTCTAATGATGCATGCTCATGCTACAACTATTTTTAGATGATGTTTAATCATGCGATAGAAATTTCGGACAAATGCTGCATTTATATATATATATATATATATATATATATATATATATATATATATATATATATATATATATATATATATATGGTTCATGCACATGCTGCAAGTATATATTTTTCGCATGCAAAATGTAACGGAAATATTTTCTTTTCAATGCCTGCGACATTTTATTCTCATAATGCAATATGCAAATATTTGGAGATAAATGCACATGATAGATGCTAAAGTAAAGTAACATATGCATATTTATCATTTATCACTATTATTATTATGCCTATACTATTTTTATGCATGAAAATGTAAATGCATATGCACCATTAATGCTTGCAAAAATATAATATGGATCTTTTGTTTAGTATGCTTAAAGGACAATATTTAGTTTCTTTTTGAAAAAAATGCATGCGAAAATGCAACGTACGATATTTTTTTAGTGAACATGCAACATTTATCATTTCCAACAATGCAATATGCACATACTTTGCGAATAATGCACATAACAGATGCTTAAAAGAAAATGACGCATGCCAAATAAAACAATAATAGCCCCAATTTTTTTTTTTGTTATCCTACCCGAAATTCCATTTTTAATCTTTTTCTATATTCGCAACGGTACCCGAAACGAAGCTGCTGCAAGTTTCACGGTTATTTGCATAAATATATATACAGATATATAAAAATGCAATATTTAAATTGTTAAATAAATATAATAAGCATATTTAGTCAAAAATAAAAGAAAACATTTTTTCTTTTTTATGAAAAATGAGTCTAGCCTTCGTTTTTATTTATTTTTAAATAAAAACAACGTTCCCAGCAGAGTTGCCATTGTGAGTGCCCCGTTTATCGACCTATCCCCCCATTGATGAAAAAACGGGTGGCTTCAAAACCTTTAAGGCGCGTGGAATACGCCCGGCCTCAATTGTGGATTTAAAATGTTATCAACAGAGTCGCCATCTTTATTTTAAGGAAAAATAAAGAAAAATCAAATATAATCAGATTTGTAAAGTGTTCGGAGGCTAAGTTACGAGGTGTGAAGAGCTTAGGTACCCAACTCGCCCTTTCGGTCTCAAAATAGTTTTTGGCTAAAATATTTTTTTATATTTATTTAACAAATGAAATAAAGTATATATATATATATATATGTATCTATATTATTACAAACTTGCAACAGCCTCCTTCCTGGAGTTACAAATACATTGATAAAATTTTGGCAATAATAATGGCTCTGTTTAGTCCGATTTTCCTATAGAAATTCGGGCAGCATAATTGCTTATTTTCTTTACATTGGGTTAGTCTAAATAACACTTTTATATATATAAACTTTTAATGGCCTACATCTTGAAGCGTGAGAGGTTTTATCCCGTACCAACCAGCTTCTGGCAGATTCTAGGGTGTGTTCGCTCTGTCCTTCGGGGAGAAGAAGTCTTTTTTTTGCTGCTTTTGCTGTTGCGGGGATTCGGGCAGAGTAATTGTTTTCGAAAGTTGTTTTTTGGCCTCGGGATACGGGCGGAGCAACTGCTTGCTTTTTTGCTGTTGTTTGCTTGTTGACGGCGGAAATCAGGCAGTGCAACTGCTTGCTTTTTGTTGATTCGACGTTTGATTTCGGGCAGGGCAACTGTTCTTTTTGGGATTTTTGGATTGGTGGAATAGGGTGGAATCCTAGCAGGGCAACTAGGTTTCACTTTGGCCGACTGGTTTTAGTGTTTGGGAGAGATTTGACGGAGCTTTGGGGCTAGAGGAAGAAATTTTTTCATCGCTCTTGGGAGAACTCACTGCGTTGAGTGTGTTTTTTCACTGCGTGAACTACGATTTTTCACAAGCCGGGGACCTCTATTTATAAGTTGGGCGAGGCCTTCCTTCGCTGTTAAGTTTTCTCTTTCTTAGTTTCATCGGCTTATACCACGCGCTTGAGAGATTGCCAAAGGCAAACTGCTACAGGAGATAATGCACTATTGGGCGCCACCCATAGTGGGAGCTGGGGCGTCGCCCAACCCTTCTTTTCCTCCTCTTTTTGGCACTTAGACCCCCTCAATTTCACTGTTTACGCATCCTGCTTTTGCTTTTTGCATTTTCGACTCTGTAACTTGGCATTCGTTAGCTTTTTAACAGGTCTTGATATTTCATGTCATGTTACATAACATGGGTACGAAATTAGGGTGTTACTATACATTAAACCAATATAAATAATTAAGTCAATTGTTTTTCTCTATTGGACGTTGCTACTCTTACTTGCATGTAAACCATTATGCGGTTCATTGACGTAAATTGCGAGAAAATGTAATACTCACTCTGTGAAAAAGACTCTAGTTTTTTTAAAATCTCCTCCACAAATAAGTGTACGTTTTATATAAGTTCAAAATTTCATGTTTGAAGCATTTCATGTCATAATATGAACTTTAAAATGTCATATGTGGGCACTAAATGTATAATTTATACTACAATTGTTCAAAAAATCAATTTTTTTTACACTTTTAGTGTACAATTAAAAATGAATACTCATTTGTCGATGTTTTTAATATAAAATTTTGTATTTCTATCATTACTTATAATTCCAACCTTTCTCAGCATGGCACTCAATTGTATATATTGAATTATTGAGAAAATATATTAAAGTCTCGTAACATCACGTGACATTCTTGCATGATACATCGCCTCCAATATCAATATGCTATGTAGTCAACGTGGTACATTGAGTTATATATGATGCATTGCTCTTTTTTCCTGCGCAAGAGGAGCTAAACTTATTAGTAATGTTAGAGTCATTTCATGAACACTTATTTTTGTGTTGGAAATTAGTTTTAAAATAATTGGTTTGTCCAATATTTGATAAATTTTCTGAAGGATATATCCAAACATATATCACACAAGTTCGATATCAAACAGTAATCATGAGTTACCTTGTGTGAACTTGAACTTTGAGCGAGGCGGAAGAATTTCGCTTGAGCTACTATCTTCGTATGTCACGATCAAGAATCCTGCAAGTCTCTCTCGTCGGATTGATATCACGTAGCACGAATATCAATACTGGTTCACACCGCAAATCCAAGCCTCTTGATGGTTAGGTTAGAGGGAGTATTTGGTGAGATAGATTTTGGAGAGAGAGAGGGGGCGGCCACAATAAGAAGATGTGTTCTTCTAATTTTTGGTATTAGGGTTTTACCCCTTTAGTTGCTCTATTTATATTATTACCAAGAAACTCTATTTCTTGTAGGTTAAGTTAAGTCAATCCCAAATCCCTTCGGATTAGGAAACTAATTAACCAATAATAATATAAATATATATTCCATGTGGACCGAAGTAAATAATCGGGCCACAAGCCCAATTACTAACATCTCCCACTCGTACACATGGACTTACCTCTCTAACCACATCGTATCATCGAAACTCGTTAAACACTGCCTCTTCATACTGGAAGTGAAGCGTGCGACATGACGAGAAAGATAAAGGGTGGAGCGCTATACCAAATCACCATCTGACCAACATAAAACGTCCTCGTTAGAAAACAAAACTCGTCTATACCCCAGACCGTATATATGCATCAATTTAAGCATCCTCAATCTCCTTAAGAGCGGTGCTTAAAACTCAATATGTTTGTGTATCAAGATCAATCTCTTGAATCGTATGTTCAATATGATTGTCATGGCATTGAAACACAAAAATAGAGATGCATATCATACTATCTTCCTTAGACACTCATATCAATCACTATTGGTTAACTGCTTTCCCAGCAATGTTCCGTAGGACTGTATGTGCATAGCCCGTTGGTCGGCATGCCAAAGTAGCATCATCAACATCCAAGTTCATGATATAGTTCTAAGTCACATAGGGTATAATCGTGACCTGAATTTGATCACTAGAACTCACACAGTGATGAAGCAGGGATCATTCAATCACTTTCTTAAGTCGCATTATAGTCACATACAGTATGAAGTGTATGCTATGACGGAACTCCCACACGAAGTAGGCATGTCATGCTTAAACGTCATACGAACCTTAGTCTAGCCGCCCTTCTGGCGTCTAACCTGAGTACTTAAACGTAGTCACTCTTCTAGTGTTCCTTTTAACATCTCACATTCGGACTTTTCCTTGGGATATGAAGTCGACCTTTATAAAAGGTCTCATCTTGGCCGTATGCCAAGGCGATAAATGTAATGTCATTTGCGTACCCCCCTTCGTAGGTGCCAAAGACTTTTACTATCTCAACTTGCTCGCCCACCTAGCGAAAAGGTGAATTACCCGTGTGAGAGGGTCAATTCAATATCTACGACATTTTTTTAAAATCAAAATATATATGCTACGCAATTTCATATCAAAATATCCAATTAACATATAAAAGGAATAAAATGAAACTGCAATTTATTCAAACAATGATGAAAAATAATAATCAAATGTCAACAAAAGTGTTCTCAGAATAAATGTCAAATCCTACGAAGCCCTAGACCCAACATGTGATCTTGAAAGATCTCTCTAGCTAGAGGCTTAGTCATAGGGTCAGCCAACATGCTTCTAGTAGGAATATATTCTAGAACAACTTTCTTTTCTGCAACCATGTCTCTAGTGAAATGATACTTGATGTTAATGTGTTTCATCTTCCCATGATACTTGGGATCTTTAGTGTAACCTAAAGCAGCCATGCTATCACAAGCAATGACTACAAGACGATCCACATGCGTCCTAACATCAAGATGTTGAAGAAAACTCCTCAACCACACAACTTCTTAAACCGCAGCTGAGCAAGCCATATACTCTGCCTCCATCGTAGATAAGGCGGTGCTAGTCTGTCGCTTGCTACTCCAAGAGATAGCTCTACCACTAAGGAGGAAAGCGTAGCCCGAAGTAGATTTATAACCATCTACATCTCCAGCCCAATCAGCGTCAGTGAAACCTTTCAAGCTCAAATCCCCACCTTGGTAACATAGGGTTAAATTTGTGGTTCCCACCAAGTAACGCAGAACCCTATTCACTGCCATCCAGTGTTGAGGTCCAGAATTACGTTTGGAATCGACTCAACATTCCAACTGCAAAGCATAGGTCGGGCCGAGTACACACCATAGCATACATCAGGCTTTCTACCGCATTCACATATGGAGTCATAGACATTCTCTTCTTCTCTTCTTCATTCTTAGGGCATTGGTTTGTACTAAGGACACATCCTTTTTCCATTGGAGTGACAACGTGTTTTGAGTTAGTCATGTTTTGAGTTAGTCATGTCAAATCGTTCGATAACTTTCTTAATGTAAGTCTCTTGAGACAAACCAATAAATCTTTTCGAACGATCCCTAATGACTTTTACCCCAAGCACATAGCTTGCTTCACCCAAGTCTGTCATATCGAAAAGCGCAGACAACCACTCTTTGGTGGCATTTATCATCTCCATATCATTCCCAACTAGTAGGATGTCATCAACATACAATGACAGAATCAAGATCTTTTTCTTGGATCGTTTAACATACACACAGTGGTCTTCCTCAATCATCACAAAGCCAATTGAGGTTATCGCTTAATGAAAGCGAATGTACCACTGTCTAGATGATTGTTTGAGACCATAGATGGAACGTTTGAGTCGGCACACTTTGCACTCTTGTCCCTTGACTTCAAAACCCTCTTGTTGAGTCATATAGATCTCTTCATCTAGTTCTCCATTGAGAAAAACCGTTTTAACATCCATATGATAAAGTTATAGATCCATGTGTGCTTCTATCGCTAGGATTAGGCGAACAGAGGAAAATCTCACCACAGGGGAGAATGTCTCCTCATAGTCTAAACCCTCTCTTTGGGTAAAGTCTTTCGCCACAAGACGTGCCTTATATTTGTCAATTGATCCATCTGCCTTTCGCTTGACTTTGAAAACCCTTTTGTTTCCAATAGTCTTGCGACCTTGCGGAAGATCAACTAACTCCCAAACCTGATTCTTTTTCATAGAGGAAATTTCATCTTCCATTGTAGTCATCCATTCATTGTTTGTCATAAAGAAAGAGCTTCTTTGAACGATGTATGCTCACTAGAATTGTAAGAAGTAGTTAGGAAAGATTCCTCTTCGACCGTGAATCGATGACGAGGTATATTTCCACGTTTACTTCTTCGCTCTAGTATCGGACTCCCACTAGAATCCGTACTCCCACTCGGATGAAGATCACCTTGACTCTCATTGGCGACTTCCATTGGCTCAACCTCATGTTGTACCGTAGGATTAGGTTGAGGCAATTCCCCACCTTCGCCAAAAGACGTCATATGTTCTTTTTCCATCTCAAAAAGTTCAAAGTCTTTCCTAATTTCACCTATTTGTAGGAAATCATTCTCAATGAAATCAACATTGCGCGACTCTGTTTCAGTCATTCCTACGTCAGGTTTTCCACCGTACATAACATAACCCTTTGAGGTATCTTAATACCTTATGAAAACACACTTGTTTCCTCTAGGGCCTAGTTTTCCAAACTTATTGGAGGTACTATAGACATAACCTGCACAGCCCCAAGGATGAAGATGCCCCAATTTAAGCTTCTCACCTTTCCAAAGTTCATAAGGGGTTGTGGAAACTGACTTAGAAGGCACTCATTTAAGTATGTAGGCGGCAGTCATTAGCGCATCCCCCCAAAACGAAATTGGGAGGTTGGCCTGTGCCATCATCGACCTAACCATTTCCAACAATGTTCGATTCCTTCGTTCTGCAACACCATTTTGTTGCGGAGTTCTAGGAATTGTCAGCTGTCGGCGTATTCCCTTTTTCTCACACAATTCTTTAAATTGATCAGATAAATATTCACGGCCCCGGTCAATTCTAAAAGTTTTTAAGCTTTTGTCCTTTTGATTCTCAACCTTTGCGAGAAAGTGCTCAAAACACTTGAGAGCTTCATCGCGGTGAGAAATAAGGTAAACATAACCATAGCGTGTGTAGTCATCGATAAAAGTGAGAAAATAGGAAGCTCCATGACGTGCCTTAACATTCATTGGTCCGCAAATGTCTGAATGGACTAACTCTAATGGATGTGTGGCTCTTTTTGCCTTACTAAAAGGCTTTTGGCAAGCTTTTCCTGCCAAACAAGATTCACACAAGGGTAGGTTGACTTTGGTGAGAGACCCTAATAGGCCTTCTCTAGCCAATCTAGTCATCCTATCTTTTCCTATATGTCCAAGTCTAGCATGCCATAACTCGGAATTAGAATCATCATAAACCATACAAGAAGAAGAATCAACAGAAGAATTATGGGAATCCAACAAATCTAATTTAAAGAAATTATCTGACAAAAAACCATGTCCCAAAATTTCATCACCAAAACAAATAACCAAATGATCATCACTAAAATTAAAAGAATATCCATGTCCTAGCAATTGTACTACTGATAATAGATTATGTCGAATTTCAGGTGCATAAATAACTTCATGAAGAGTCAATGTGCGTCCACTCCGCAATTGAAGTTGGTATGAGCCAACTCCTTTGACTTCAACAGATGAATTGTTTCCCATGAAAATTCTTCTTGTACCCACATGAACTTTTCGATAATCTACAAATCCTTCTCGATCCCTCATCACATGTTTGGTTGAGCCTGAGTCTAGAATCCACACAGGGAGAGAGTTAGCTAATAAAACATGAGAACAAACACAACTTTGCAAGGAGATAGGATTAAGGGATACCTTCTTGAGCTCAGGACAAGTCCGAGCAAAATGACCCAAGGCACCACAGTTGTAGCACTTCTGCTTAGCAATATTCTTTTTGCCTCTACGGCGTTTAGCAATCTTGTCACTTTTGGGGCCCAAAATTTGAGTCTTCTTGCATTTAGCTTGTTTCTTGCGTTGCCCATGTGGCTTGCGCGGACCCTCAAGGGAAACAAGAGCAAGATCACGAGTCGTAGCACTTATCGCGCGATTCGCTTCATGACACTCAGCCTTAAGCTCAACATGGCGAGATACATCTGCAAAAGTCTGAATGGAGTCTGCATGAGTCAAGATACGCCTCAAACTACTCCAAGAGTCAGGCAGTGAACGAATAACCGCTTGAACTTGCTATTCATCTAGATAAGATAGAACCACCAGTCTTAAGATCACGAATCATTCCGGACATCTCACGTAGTTGTTCAAGAATGTTAGGTTTCTGGTCAATCTTATAGCTTTCAAACTTGTAAGTCAAAGTCCTCAACTTTGTAGCAGAAGTATTCCCATAAATGTGTTTAATGTCGTCCTACATTTGTTTTGCAGTCAGGCAATCCTCAAACTCGCCAATCAGATTATTACGCATGCTACTCAACATAGTAAAGCGTGCACATCGATCTTTCTTTTTCCATTTAAGGAATTCCTGCATTTTCTGGTGATGCTGGGTCATGGTTAAATTACCCATCTCTGGTTCTATCATCACAGTATCTAGGTTGTCCAGAACCTCTTGCTCGTTTAGCAAATACGTGATTTTCCTTTGCCAAACACTAAAGTTTGTGCCATCCAATTTCTCACCTTGTTAAGGTTAGTGATTACATTCTTAGAAGCCATTTCACTACAATTTATTGCAAAAATAAGACATAAGCATATATATATTTTGATTCACCTTTGTTCCAAAAAATCAATTACTGAACATAATTACATCATACACGTTAGGAGGGAAATCCGAGAGGCTTGTAATCACAACCAAAGTATTCACAACATAAAAATATTCAAAAATTGATAATTTAAACAAAAGAAATAAGATAGAACAAATCCATCAAGCACATATAATGTACATAAATATTTTCACTACTGAAAAATAAAATTATTGGGTCTCGTATAGTCCCAATTGCAATTTTAGAGGCCAAAACGATAATTAATTATGCTAAAAATGACTTTAAAATAGTTTAAAATTCACTAAGAATTTTAAAAAAATTCAGAACAGTCCCAAATGGCCCTAAACAGTAACAGAATGACAAAACAGCCCCTGGATATTATTTTTGAATTTTGAAAAAATCAAAAAACATGTTTTTATACACTGAAAAAAAAAAAAAAAAAATATCCAGGCTGAATTGATCAAAACAGAGGCCATTATTGGACTCAGAAGGCCAAAATTAGTCAGACACGCCGACTGCTACAAAAACGGAGGTCCAGAAACGCCGCACGCGCCACTTGCGCGTGTGGGCTTCCTGGGACAGGCTGACTGGACGATAACTGTACGCTAGGGCGGATGTGGCAGGGCTGACGTCATGATGACGTCAATGATGATGTCATCAAAACTGAGTCACTGGAGTAGGCCCCACTGCTGACATGGCAGGTGACGTCATCAGTCAACTGTTTGACTGTTGACCATCCAACAGTTGACTGGTCTTCTACTCAGCCTTCCCACGCGCCAGCCGGAGAGTGAGCTCCACGCGCCGCCTTCCGGTGCTTCGTTGAGGTCACAGACGGTGGCATTGGATTCGTCTCGTCGAGTACTTTCTAGTCATGTACTTTTTCATATAGAAAGGAGTGCCACAAAAGACACGTACATCGAGGCCGAGAGTGGGGGTCTTAGGACGTCAATTTTTCAACCCTGAAAATCGATTCACGAACATGATCCGTGAGCCAACTTCGCGAGGCCGTAAAACGTTCATTTTAAGTTCAAATTAAACATATAATATGTCGTTGGTAAGCCCTCACGGAGTACTACAAATACAGTCCATAAAACCATGGTTTTACAGAAAATAAACAGGTCAAAACAGCATGCAAATTTTCGGAAAAATCAATTTTCAACAAAACTTGGGTTTGCGATATTTTGAAAAATACCCAACGGATTTCAACGAGAATTTAGTATGTTGTCCGCATCGTCATAGGGAACTCAGACATAAATTTTTCTCTAAAATAAAAACGTTTTACACATGAAATAATAAAACCCATTTGGTTCGTTATCGGGTAAAACTTTTAAACAAACCCAAAAACAAAAGCATGCGATTCATGGCATAATGAAACGAGCAATCAAACATATAGGCTCTGATACCAATGAAGGATATATCTAAACATATATCACACACGTTCGATATCAAATAGTAATCATGAGTTACCTTGTGCGAACTTGAACTTTGAGCGAAGCAGAAGAATTTTGCTTGAGCTACGATCAAGAATCGTGCAAGTCTCTCTGTCGAATTGATATCACGTAGCACGAATATCAATACTGGTTCACACCGCAAATCCAAACCTCTTGATGGTTAGGCTAGAGGGAGTATTTGGTGAGATAGATTTTGGAGAGAGAGAGGGGCGGCCACAATAAGAAGACGTGTTCTTCTAATTTTTGGTATTAGAGTTTTACCCCTTTAGTTGCCCTATTTATATTATTACCAAGAAACCCTATTTTTCTAGGTTAAGTTAAGTCAATCCCAAACCCCTTCGGATTACGAAACTAATTAACCAATAATAATATAAATATATATTCCATGTGGGCGGAAGTAAATAATCGGACCACAAGCCCAATTACTAACAGTTTCTAATTGTGTTTCATTTATTAAAAATGAAAATAAGTTACAAATATAAAATCTATGTTTCAAATAGATTAAGTTGATATATTTATTAATTTCAAATGAATGAGATATTAATCCTCAAAATAGGCAACTTAACTTTGTTAATTAAAGAGTAAAATGGGTATGAACAAAATAAAGAGTTTTAATGAACTTTATTAATAGGTCCACTTTAATAAAAAAACATCAGGTGTTCCCAAAATAAAGAACTTTAGGCACTATTCGAGCTTGAGCACAACTCGCATTGGGCGCTTTAGAGGCGTATGTTGCTAGAAGCTGAGGAGCCTTTCATTTTTTTAAGCTCATGAAGCTTGGTGGGTTCAGCTAGTTAGCTCAGGTCATGGATGGGTGCGGCGCAGCCTTGGCTTAGAGAACATGCACGGTCCAGGTGCGTTGAACCGTGACACAGTACGAGTCAAATTTCGTCTAGTAGAGATCGTGTTCAACACGAGCCTCGACTCCAATTGTTGTTTTGATTAATTTAAAGTATATTTCTCCACAACTCCTTTATGTTTAAAATATATTGTCTTTTGCTATTCGGGAAAACCGCACCAAATACACAACATTTTGTGTACACAATGATGTGTCAACTTATCTATCATCTAGTTGGCTTCGATTTTAAACTTAAATTGGAGCCCATACGCTAGAAGCCAAATAACATAACACATAAGATGTTACATAATTTAGTGAACACAATTAAGTACACATTAAGTGACTAGCAATATTCAAAATTTATTTATAAGATAACCTATCAACTATCACGGCTAAATGAATTATATAGCATGTTATGCAAATATTTCAACTTTAAAGATGGAGAGTTTAAGTTTTGATAGAAGTGAGATACTTCCTCCGAACCTAATTAATTATCTTGTTTGACTAGACACATAAATTAAAAAAAACTAATTCATTCTAATATAAATATTAGTATAATGTTTAATTTCTTTTAAATCTCTTATACATGTGGTCATAATTAAAGTGGAAGAAAAAGTAAAGAGTAAAATAATAAAATTGTTTTCCTAAAAATGAATGTTTAGTGATGTGCGTAATTCGAGCAAGAATACCTGGTCGTATCAAGTAATAAAATGCACAAAAGTACGAGTTATCGATCTCACAGAGAATGTAAATTTTTTTACTCCGACTAAGTACCAAAATTGGGTTAACTAATTACATTTGAGCCAAAAAAATGAATTAAAAACTAAAAATATAAACAACCTAAAAAAGCAGTTAAATATAAACTAACGCGCAAGTGGTTTAACAACAACAAATCAAAATAACAATATAGGAGTGCAATATTTGTAGTCTAGCCGGCATCTAATTTAATCCTCTTTTTATGTTTCTTTAACTCAAATCTTGGTAGTCGGACGCATTATTTTATTCACTACGGGCTATTGCTACGTATAGTTAATCTAGCTATCACTCAATCTTGCTACAAGCTCATGTCATTACAACACATAACATAGTGGAGAAAAATAAATGCATGTCTAAAGAAACACTAAATGACTATTTACGCACGATCTCATTTATGTCTCATGTCACGCAAACTATTATTATGATTTTCAGAATTAATGGGAAGGGCTTTCACTTCGTATCCTATCGTTCTAGGGTTCATTTAATGGTTCGTTACATCATTAAAAAAACATTAAGAACACACAATAATAACAAAAGACATGGGTAATACTTCGCAAAAAATATTATTTATATTTTTCTACAAATCACGTTGGTAGCAGAGACACAAAATTGGTTAACTACGGGCTTTCGCATCTTATAGACAACCATAATTTTCCCGACCTCCCGAATGACTAAGGTGGTTCGATCGCGTGTCAAACTAAGTCTCATAATGGCTATCGGTGAGTATCACAAAACACCAACTATTAAATTGATTGGTCTGAAATACAAAGGTCGCTCTCGCAGATCCTAGGTATTTCTAAAATCATTTAATTAATGACCAATTAATTAAAATTATTAAACCCACAAAATAATAACAAAACAAGAATGTGTACTAAATAAAGATAGAGATTAAATTAAATTACTACATTTGACATAGAAAATAATTGCATCTATAAATCAATTAAGCAAAACAAATTCCACAATTACAAAATATTCAACCCAATAAAATACAATAAATATCTCAAAATATGAGTTGGAAGAATTAAGCCGAAGAATCGTGAATCCATGGTTGAAATCTTTTGTAGATGCATCATTGGTTCTTAAAATAATGCTTCAAACCTTCGAAGGTGCTCATGGGCATGGAAGAAAATGGGGTGGAAGGGGCTGCTGCCCCCATTTGAGGCTCACAACCCATACGGGTATCTTCATCAAGGAAAATTTTTCATGAAACAAATGAAATAATATATTTAAGAACCAGAATCATTTCTCACACATTCCATCAATCATTTATCTATATTGTTCATATATTTTGTAATTCTTTCTTTCCATATATCAAAGTGATCTTTATAAAAAATGTATTGAATAAAAGTATTTGATTGAAAAGTTTTATAAAGTTGGCATGATTGATCTTTCAACTTGTTAAACTTGGAAAAATATATTTTTCAAAAAGTTAGGCTCTAATACCAATTGTAAATCCAGTTGACAACGAAATAAGGCTAGGGGGTAAAAGCCTTTTTAAAAACTTTGAGGGTTGTTTTGAAAATCTTTATAAGATGAAGCGGAAAAGATAAGTTTTCAGCAGCTGATTGTAATATTAGCAAATAGCATCTGCTGAATGTGAAGACTGTGTGGGCAGCAGCTGCTGAAATGTAAAACTGTTTGGTTTGGTTTTTTATTTGATCATTTAATTATATGGACTGAATTGAAGTACAATTTATATATAAGATCAACTATATAAATAATTCAGGAATGTAACTATTAAACACTTAAGTAGATAAAAGCTGCTTAAGTGTATAAACCGTAAAAACAACAGATAGAAGAACCGAGTATTTGGAGTGGTTCACAGTGTTAAAACTGCTACATCCACTACCAAGTTGGTCAAACTTGGATTTTGAAATACACTAAATATATTAAAATTCTAAGTGATTACTAACGGATCTGTGTACAATAAAAACCAGTGTTTGAGGAGTATGATTGAGCAACAATCATACTCGTGCAACAATCAAATATTCTTTTAAGATTAGGAAGAAGTAGGGAAGAATACAATGATTATCTAAACAAGAACTAGAAATGGATGAAAGGAGACAGAACATCTATTAATTGTTTGAGAACTGGAACACGTCAAGGAAAGAATTGTTCGAAGAAATCTAATGTGTGTCGAGCATTGGATTGAAGCAAATCAAAGAAAGAATATAATTTGAATGGAGAATGATTTCTTCAATCCTTTTATCCTCTATTTTCTGATGTCTTCTATCATGAGAACTGGAACATTTCAAGGAAAGAGTAGCTTGAAGGGATAAGTGAAATGTTTGTACCTATTTCTCTATATTCTCTCACTCTAATTAATCCTTGCTCAAAACTACTTTATATAGGGATCTTTGAAAGTAGCCGTTTGAAAGAGCAGAGATAATCTTGAAGAGTGATGATGAAGTCTATCTTTCAAAACTCGAAGATCTTGAAGAGGATTTCTGAAATGGAAGATATCACCTATCATAAGATCATAATTCAATGATAGAGTGGTTAGATATCTTCTTTCGTAAAATGAGGAGAGTAGATATCTTCTAGGATGATATATTTAAAGAGAGTGGTTGGCTAGAAGATATGCTACATCAGAATATTTAATGCAATGGTAAACTGTTGAGTTATTAAATGTTTTTATAAAAAAGTCTCTTTTTGAACAGTTTAACGTATGAATTTAGATGACCATGAATTAAATGCGTTAGTGGCCAACATTGTTTTTCAAAGAACGTTTGTTTAAAATACTGTTTGAAGGAATATTTATATATAAAAATCATTTAGGTATTTTAATCAAACAGAGTGTAAGTAGATATAGTATGTTTAGCGAGGTGTCTTACATTGATTATGAGTAGATGTCAGCTGCTGATTACTTTAGCTTCAGTAGATGAATTTATCCTTTAATGAACGACTGATTTTTAGCTAAGAGTAAAGTATACACGTTTTTGAAAATATTGTTTTTAGGGAATTTTGAAAGCATAGATTTCGAAATAAGATTGAAGCGCATTGATTTCAACGGAGTATGGTTTTCAGCAGATAGGGATTTAGGTAGGAAAACATAGCGATTGAAAACTGAGTTTTGTTAATAGGAGGTGTAAGAAACTATTTTAAAAGCTACAGTTGTTAAGTAAGGGGATCGACAACTAGCTAGCTGCTGATGACTAAGTTACGGCAGATTGAATAAGACTTGTGAGAGTTGTCTACCTTAGTCTAAGTTTATTTTATCTTGCATTAAAGTGTCAAAACATTTGTTGAAGGTCTACCTGCTATGCTTCAACAGGAAGAACTTTAGACTTGCTAAAGTCTAATCAATTTGATTTTAGTTAACAACTAACTAATGTTATAGTCACGCAAGACTATAATTAACTCAAGCTATTGAACTTCACTAAGATATATCTATTAGAGTGATGTTAATTTTGTAGGTGAGCTTCTGTGAGTCCTAACTAATTCATACTTGTTGTGTTATATTCTAAGGTCTAATTAATGGGTTTAAGTAATTCTAAACATCTATGTTTCAACAAAAATGAAGGGCAATGTAGTACATAAGAAGCCAAGGGTAGAATATGGAGAGAATATGAGAAATGGGGGCTAAAATGGAAGGAAATTGGGAGCTGGGCATGGTTGGGGCAGCGGGTTAACCAGGCAGATGGACGCAGGTGATCCACTGGCGAAACGGGTGAGGAATGTGAGTAGGAGTGGGCTGTTAAGGAAGGGAAATGGAGCAGGTAGGTCGGATGAACGCGGGTTAGGTTTGATATAAGAGGGAAGGACGCGGGTTGCACGTTAGTGGAGGCAGGTGACGTGGCGTGCCTGGAGACTGACAACGCTTAAATGAGTAGGCTTTCAAAAATAGCACCGGTGCCCTTGGGCTTCCTGGGCTGTGCGCCGCCATCCTTTCTTGCCTAGCTCTTGCAAATTAGTCCATTGTTAGTGCTGGTTAGCCTCTGTTAACTCTCATTTGCCTTGGACTGCTTGACGGACTTAACGGACATTGACCGAATGATTTGTAACTTAACTTTAAAGCCCGAAATTGCCTCGAACTTCGTTCTAAACGCCATATAAATATTCGATTATGCAAGTAAACCTACATTAAGCACAAATACATAAATAATAATATTTTCAAGACATAATTAACTCAAAAATATCACAAAATAAAATGAAATTCAAGGGAAAATTCGTAGAAATCTTGGGCTCGTCATTTAGAAACAAGAAAATTATTTTGAAATTGATAAAAAAGAAAATCAAGACATTTGTTTAAAAAGTCAGGGATTAGTTGTTATTGTATATTGAATGAGAGAAGGTTTGGACTAAAAGTTAAGTCTTTGTGCGAATTATAGACAAGGTTTTAAAAATTGCTAGGCGCTAAACCAGCACCTAGGGGGATATAGGCGGGGCCTAGAAATAAGACATAATATACTATTTTTAATATTTTTTTATTATAACCTAATTATTAAACATTAATTTTTTAAATATACTAATACTAAATATCACCTAATAATTTAAAAATAATGATTACATTATGATGTTAAATTTTAAAAGTAAAACTAGAAATTTAATATCATCTAAGGTTCAAAATATTCAAAACTAGGCAACATTTCAATTATCCATAGGTACGTTGACAATTACAAATTTTCAAAAATAATTTAATAATTTGAAATTGATATTTATTATTATTTAAAAAAAACAAAATGAGATTATATAGGGCCAAAATTAAAAAAAAATAAAAAAGATGAAAAATTAGCAGTTGGCCGCCTAGCCCTCTTCACCGATTTGCCAAATTTTTAGCCGTCAGGGTGGCAGTTAGGTCGATTTTTAGAACACTAATCATAAGAATGAGATAAAGAAAAATTGAGACATGTGAGAACCCAAACCCATTACTTGCATTGCTTGTCTTATGCCTTAATAACATGCTTGTTTCATGCCTTAACATGTTAGATAATTCTAATTGTTCATGTCATACTCACATGAGAGTATTATGTGCCTAGTTGCTTGAATGCCTTCCTTGCATTGCTTGCCTTGCCTTGTACCTTGAGTGTTTGCCTTAGCGTGTTAGCACACGACCGAGACTTGTTATAGTTCTATTGTCCATCATAGATGACCTAGAACGTTCACCTTGATCATAGTAGGCTTGATTGGAAGTTTGGAAACCTTCTTGCTTTGTTTTGGCCTTAGCGATTTCCCTCGTCTCCCGTTTTGCGCGTATTTCGACGTGCGAATTGTTCCTTGAGTTCCCGGCCTTGTATTGAACTCTTAACCATGGATAAACAAGCCTTTTCCATGCCCAAGTTACCATAGTTTCATTAACGTTTGATTCGGGTTTGATTCGTCAACCAATCGTCGCATGATTCGAGCCTTGTCCTACCTTGTTCCGGGTGTTGTTCGGGTGTGTTTCGGACTTGTTTTGAGTTGTGTTAGACCCTAGAATGGTTGCCCACAAGTTTAGGACCCTTTAGGACATGTTTAAGTCAAGTTTTGGAGCCCCAGAAGTTCAGGCGCCCGCATGGATCGAGTGAGGCGCGCGCCCCAGAAGCTGAGAGCAAATGAAAATCAGGAGACCTAACCTGCATTTGAGGCGGCCGCATGGGCCATGCTGAGGCGCCCGCCTCAGCCCTTCACCAGCTACGGGAAATTTTCTCCCTCCTCTCCTATGTCCGACCTTTGACCCCTTTAACCCCTTCCTTATTGGCCCTAATCCTACCTATTAGACACTAATCAAGTTGGATTAGTCCTAACCTCAAGCTACCTCCATTTGACAAGTGGATTTGGAGGCCCTCTTCTTGTGCCAAGTGGATTTCCACTCAAACCATGCAAGGTATATAAGCCTTCTCTCTTGTTGATCAGCCATTAAGCTTCCATTTCCAGATTTCTCTTCTCTCTCTCTTGCCATATTAGTGTGTGTAGAGAAAAGGTGAGACTAGTGTGTGTCTACTCCATGGATTGAGCTACCGACCTCCGTTTGCCAAACCGAGACCACCGGAGTGAAGCTACCGACAAGGAGATCATTTCCATCCGATTACTTTGTGTCCATTCCATCTCTTTCTTGGGTGTAAGGTAAGCTATCGATTCCCCTTAGGATGTATGCTAGATATGCCATGTCCCCCTCTTCTTGTAAATCCCATGCTCCTACCATGCTCTTGCCATGATTATTGATGAATTGGTCTTTTGGGATTTTTGATTAATATGATCATCTTGTTAAATTAGTCCTATGCCTAGAATTAAATATGTTCTATGCCCTCTTAGGAACAACTAATGTTCTTGGACTATTGGATTTTGATGACTTTTGGAAACTATGAATTCTAGGGTTCCATATGCCATGATTTGTTCATCTTATTGAATTGGGTCCTATGTTGAGAATTAAATGTGTTCTATATCCTCCTATGAATAATTAATGTTCTTGGACTATTGTAAATTATCAACCTTTGAAATAATAATTCTAAGGCTCCTTGAATTTGAATTGATGACAATTCCTAATTACGGTTGTTAAATGGATTAATGACCTAGCCGATCATGTACGAGAACTTAGAAAAGGGTTTATGATGCATTTAGCATCCTAACTCTATTGGATGAATTGTTAGAGACGACTCAACGGAGTCAAGCTTAGCGAGCTATTGAACAATACCGGCTCACCGATCGATCCCTACGACGTTCTAAACGCGTTTCCCTAAGAATAATAATTCTAGACTTTGAACTTGAATTGATTGCCTTGCTTGATCTTGAATGTCATATTATAGAATACTTAATTGACATGTGAGTTCGCTCTTGTCGAACTCAATCCTACTTGGTTATTGATGAGAATAATTTACTTGTCATGAACGAGATCGCTCTTGTCGACCTCGTTCACTACTTGATATTTTTGTTAAGTAAACATTACTTGGCATTGCATGAGTCCAGCTGGCATCCTGTCCTTGTTCACACACGCCTCCACTGTGGCCACAGTGGGGAAGTAGCTCCCTTGTTGCATCAATACGAGTACCATTGGTTCTATCCCGAGCATTCCCTCGGAAGGTCGATGTACTACACGCATCTGACACATGCACGCTCAAGATAACGCTTGATGCGTGAACTACGTAGCGGCCCGGCTCTCCATATATCCTTATCCTATGTGATTTAATTATGCGCACTTATGTGAAACAATGTGCATCTTGGATATATGATCTCTATGCTTATGTGACTATAACTTGCCTTGTATGTTGCATATTGCCATGACATGCATGATTGATAGCTTACGAGTCTTTATGACTTACCCTTTCCCCTTTATGCGCTTTTAGATCCTAGCAAGGCAGGTCCCGCTCGCTTGAGATCGGGCCGTGTTCGTGCCTTGTTCCTTTTGTTCGCCGTCGATTTCGAAGAGGTGGTTTTGATGTCCTCTTCCTCTTGTTCATGTTTTGTAAGGACGACGGGTTAAAGCAAGTCAATTAGACTATGCTTGGGTATTTGTATAAAACTTGCTTGTGTAACTCTTGTTAGCTACTAGTTGTTATATCACTTGTAGTACGTGTATCCCTTTGTGCCTAAGATTGTGTTAGCCGAGCTTTGGTTAACTTGTTATTATCCCACTTGTTTAAGTCTTCCGCTGAGCATCCTAGTAGCTCTTATTTAATTCTTGTCCATAAACTGTTAGCTTGGGTTCCGGCATGTAGTGTCGCCGATGACTTGGTTTAAATTGTTTAACTGTTATATCAGGTTGAAAAGAGTTTTAAAAATACCGGCCCTTTGGTGCCGAGGCGTGCTACGCCTCTAATGTTTAAGGCCACGTCGTTTTTAAAAATTAAGTCCTTGCATGTTTAATTGCCTACTTGTTTCCCTCCTTATTTGGGCGGTCCGACCCGCGGTTCCTCCTCGGGCCCGGGCCGGGTCGCCACAGTTGGTATCAGAGCTTGTTTGTAACTTAGCTATCGGCCAGGATAGGTTCCATGGCCTAGGTGGGTTGTTTCTTGGTGTGATTGTTCTAACGTCGAGTGAATTCTTATAGGTGCTTGATGGTGAACCCTAGAGCCGACAGGTGTAGGCCGGGTAGAGGCCGACCTGTGAGAGTTCTGAGGAACCCGAAGTGGAGTTGCCTCCTCCACCACCGAACCCAAGTGGGCATGAATGCTCAAATGGCGGATTTGTATCGCCGCATGACGAATTTATGACCGAAATGGCCCAGCCTTGGCCGTGTCGAATGTACCTCCTCCACCACCACCCCCGCCGGAGGCGAGAGTGTCGCCACCGCGTGCGCTACCCACCGTGCTAGGGAGCACGGAATAATGCTTTGTGTTAGAAAGATTCTGAAAATGAAGCCTCCATCTTTTTGAGGGAGAGGCGGATGCTAGTATGGCCGAGCTTTGGCTCGAGGATGTGAAGAAGATCTTTGCAAAGACCGGATTGCACCTGGATGAGGAGAAAGTGGTCTTAGCCGCTTATAAGCTGTAGAGGAGCCGCCAATCATTGTGGGAGGTTCTACATGCTAGTTGGGAGTTGAATCGGGTGGCGCAGTGTGGCCTACATTTGAGGCGAGTTTAAGGCTACTTATGTGCCTACCGTGGTTAGACAAATAAGGGAGAAAGAATTCCAGATTTGGAGTGGTTCCATGACTATAGCTCAAGATTCTTCTAAATTCACCGAGTTGTCCGTCGTGCACATCTCGGTGCAAGATGAGAGACACGAGGACCAGAGGTTCGTGAAAGGGTTGAAGACCGAGATGCGAAACGCTTGTTATCCTACAGCTAGCGAGACACGGAAATCGTGCGGTAGATCGTGCATATGAGATCGGCGAGACATTGAGGAGCATAGGCGTAAGCCTCCTTGCATCCTTCTCGGCCAGCAGCGATCTTCACAGCGGCGGCCAGGTAGTTCAGTCTTTCCTCGAATCGGTGATGCAAGTACCAAGGCAACAGTCGCGCAGCCGGTGGTCGAATAGGCATCGCTCAGTGGGCGTGATAGCGCCCGCCTCGAGAGTCGTGGTAGTAGTGCTCCTTCTCCCAAAGCGTGGGGCCGGCAGACTCGGGGAGAGTGAACCCGCTGACTTGTTCGCATCGTCATAAGATTGGACATACTAGTGAGAAGTGGGGCTTCCGAGCTTGGTACTTGTCTTATTTGTGAGATTCTAGTCATCGCTCAAGATCCTAAGTCTGAGCAGCCTCCCCCTGGTCGGGCTCAAATAGCCTGGGTCCAAGAGGGATAATGACGGGCGCCCTAAGACGCAGTTTTCGCTTGATCCGAGGTGTTCCCGAGTCTTCTACCGTGATCTGAGGTACTCTTTCGCCTTCTGGTCATCATGCTCGAGTTCTTATAGATCCGGGGTCTACTCATTCTTATGTTGCATCGCATTTCTAGAACATTTATGTTTTTTGCCCCAGCTACCTTACGTGTTGAGGTGTCTACACCGCTGGGTGATTGCTTGTCACGGCCTCGAGGTCTATGGAGACCGTGATGCTTGTTCACATCGAAGTCTCGCATGCCGATTTGGTAGTATTGCCTATTAGAGACTTTGATGTGATTCTGGTATGGATTGGCTATGTGTACATCATGCTTTAGTTGACCGCCGTAGTAAGAAAGTAACTTTTGCCATGCCCGTATTCTGAGTTTGGTTTTCTGAGTGATCGCTATGAACGGGGTTCATATTATTTCGCCATGGGCTAGACAACTCTTATCGCGCTGGTGTACGGGTATTTAGCTTGTGTTCTTGATACTAGCATGTCTTCTAAGCTAGAGGATATTCCCAGTAGTTAATGAGTTCCCCGATGTCTTTTCTTCCGAGTATCCTTTGCCTCCCGACCGAGAACTAGAGTTCTCAGACAACTATTGCCGTGGACTTCGCCTATTTCTAGGGCACCTTACCTATGGCTCCCATGAGTTGAGAGTTGAAGGATCACCGCAAGAACTTCTAGATAGGAGTTCATTAAACCGAGTGTATCTCCTGGGTGCACCTGTTGTTTGTGAGAAAGAAGGATGGTAGTTCATGACTTTGTATAGACTATCGACACTGAACTGTGCTACTATCAAGAATAGGTATCCCTGCCACACATTACGATCTTTTTGATCAACTTCTGGGTTCACTTGTCTATTCCAAATTTGATTTGAGGAGCGGCCACCAGCTGAGGGTTAGAGCGAGATGTCCCAAGACAGCTTCCGTGACGCTGCATGGTCACTATGAGTTTGTTGTGATGCCTGATTGATTGACCAACGCACCCGCAGCTTTTTATGGACTTGATGAATAGGGTTTTTCATGAGTATCTCGATTGCTTGTAGTGGTGTTTATCGATGACATTCTTGTGTACTCCAAGTCACGAGAGGAACATGCGAATCACTTGAGAAGTTCTTTCTATCTTACTTGAAGAAGCAACTTTACGCGAAATTTAGTAAGTGTGCTCGCTTGAGCAAGTTTCTTTCTAGGGCACGTGGTGTCTAGGGATGGTATCGCGGTGGATCCATCCAAGATTGAGGCGACACAAGTGGAAGACGCCTAGTACGTGACCGAGGTCCAGTAGTTTCGGGCTTAAGGTGTTATTACCGTAGGTTCATTGAGGTTTTCAAGATCGCTAATCCGATGACTAACTTGACTTAAGAAGTCTACTTTTATATGGAGTGATAAGTGCGAGGCTAGTTTTCAGGAGTCAAGAGGAGATTGACTACGGCTCCTATTTTGGCATTTCTAGTGGTTCGAGAACTTTGTGATTTTAAGCGACGCCAAGGTCGGGTCATGCTTACGGTAATGGGAGAGTTATTGCCTATGCTCGAGGAAGCTATCACCTTACGGCGTAATTACCCGACACATGACCTTGAATTGGCAAATTGATATCTTTGCGCTTCAAAGTGGAAGCATTATCTTTTACGGGCTAAGTTTGAAATATTCACCGATCATAAGAGTTTGAAGTATTCTTTTCACAAAAAGAAAGTTGAATATGCGACAGTAGGCGTATGGATGGAGAAACTAAAGGATCATGATCGCACTATTTCATATCATCCGGGAAAGCTAATGTTGTTAAGTGATGCCTTGAGTAGGAAGGCGTATATATGTCTTGTTTGATGATTAAGGAGTGGAAGATGCTTGAGGACGCCCGAGAATGGAGTCCAGCTAAGTGAGTGAGCATGGGTTATCTTTGCTAGCGCATTTGCCACGCCCGCATTGTTTGAGTTGATTAAGAAGGCTCAAGCCTCCGATTCCGAAGTTGAAGAAGATTATTGATGGCTTGGGTGATGGTAAGACACCGGAATTTCAACACCGATGGATTTTGACCTTCGCAGAGTTTGTGTGCCTTCTACCCACGGGTTAAGCGCATGGTTCTTGACGAGGCTCACAAGGCCAAGTATACTATACATCCGTGAGTACCAAATGTATAGGACTCAAGAAACAGCTTTGGTGGAACGGATGAAGCGAGAAACAGCGCATCATGTATCTAGATGTTTGACGTGTCGCAGGTTAAGGCCGAACACCGTAGGCCCGGCCTACTATCACCACTCGAGATACCGGAGTGGCGGGAGCATATTACCATGGATTTTGTGACGTGATTGCCACGCATCGCCGAGGTTTCGATGCGCTTGGGTTGTCGGATAGGTTGAATTCAAATCTTCACATTTTATCTCGCTATGGCGACTTATAGTTTGAGTCGGGCTTAGCCGATTGTATGTCCAGACATCGTGAGATTCGCATTCCAGCTTAGCATTGTTTCGATAGAGACCCCTGTGTTCACTTCTAGATTTTGGCATTCTTTCATGAAGCTGGGTACGGTTAAACTTTAGTACGGCCACCCGCAAATGACTGGCCACGAGAGATTGATTCAGTATCGAGGATTTATTGCAAGTGTTGTGCTACGGATTTCAAAGGTAGTCAGATTCCCATTTACCGTTAGCCAATTTGCATACAATAACAAGCACAAGCCCAAGATTGAGATGGCGCCATACGAGGCTTTATATGGGCGCAAGTGTCGTGTTTCACCGATTTGCTGATGAAGTTGGTGAAGCTAAACTGGGGTTCGGAGATGGTACAACAAATTTACCGGAGCGTGAAGCTTATTAGAGATAGATTGCTTACGTAGTCGTAAGAGCTACGCCGATAACCGGAGACGACTTAGAATTTCAAGTTGGTGACTCAGATTCTTGAAGGTATCGCCTCGACGCATTTCTAAGCGATTTGGGAAGAAAGGTAAACTTACACCTAGATTCATTGGACCATTCGAGATCCTGAAAGGATTGAGCTTTGGCGCATCTGCTAGCATTGCCACCTTCTATATCGATGTTCATGACGCCTTTCATGTCTCGATGCTACGCAAGTACTTGAAGGATGAATCGCATGTCTTGACTTATGATGAGATTTTCAGCCCGACCTTTCTACGATGAGAAGCCTATGAGGATTCTCGACACGAAAGAACAAGTGTTGAGGACAAAGAAAATTCCCTTGGTGAAGGTCTTGTGGAAGAATCATGATATTGAGGAAGCCACGTGGAGACCGAGCTTGATATGAGAGAGAAGTACCCTTTCCTATTCGATGATTCTAGAAGAATTTAGGACTAAATTCCTTTAAGTGGGGGAGGATGGAGAACCCAAACCCATTACTTGCATTACTTGTTTTATGCCTTAATAACATGCTTGTATTATGCCTTAACATGTTAGATGCTCTAATTGTTCATGTCATACTCACATGAGAGTATTATGTGCCTAGTTGCTTGAATACCTTTTTGCCTTGCCTTGCCTCGAGTGTTTGCCTTAGCATGTTAGCACTCAACCGAGACTTGTTATAGTTCTATTGTCCATCATAGATGACCTAGAACGCTCACCTTGATCATAGTAGTTTGATTGGAAGTTTGGAAACCTTTCTTGCTTTGTTTTGGCCTTAGCGATTTCTCGCCTCCCGCTTTTGGCAGATTTCGACGCGGCGAATGTTCCTTGAGTTCCCCGCCTTGTATTGAACTCTTAACCATGGTTAAACAAGCCTTTTCCATGCCCAAGTTATCTTAGTTTTATTAACGCTTGATCCGGTTTGATTCGTCCAACCAATCGCCGCATGATTCGAGCCTGTCCTACCTTGTTCCTGTGTTGTTCGGTGTGTTTCTCGACTTGTTTTGAGTGGTGTTAGACCCTAGAATGGTTGCCCACAAGTTTAGGACCCTTTAGGACATGTTTAAGTCAAGTTTTGAGCCCCGAGTTCAGCGCCCGCATGGATCGAGGCGCGCACTTGGAGCCGAGAGCAATGAAAATCGTGGACCTAACCTCAGATTCGAGGCGGTCGCATGGCCATGACCGAGGCGCCCGCCTTTCTTCCACCACGGAAATTTTCTCCCTTTTCTCGCCTTGTCCGACCTTTGACCCTTAAACCCTTCCTAATTGGCCCTAATCCTACCTATTAGACACTAATCAAGTTAGATTAGCCCTAACCTCAAGCTACCTCCACTTGACATGTGGATTCCACCACCCTCCTCTTGCCATGTGGAATTCCACCCAAACCATGCAAAGGTATATAAGCCTTCTCTTGTTGATCAACCATTAAGCCTCCATTCCAGATTTTTCTCTCTCTCTTGCCATATTAGTGTGTGTAGAGAAAAGGTGAGACTAGTGTGTGTCTACTCCATGGATTGAGCTCCCGACCTCCGCTTGCCAAACCGAGACCACCGGAGTGAAGCTACCGACAAGGAGATCATTTCCATCCGATTACTTTGTGTCATTCCATCTCTTCTTGGGTGTAAGGTAAGCTATCGATTTCCCAGATGTATGCTAGATATGCCATGTCCCCCTCTTCTTGTAATTTATGCTCCTCCCATGCCATGATTGTTGATGAATGGTCTTTTGAGATTTTGATTAATATGATCATCTTGTTAATTTAGTCCTATGCCTAGAATTAAATATGTTCTATGCCCTCTTAGGAACAACTAATGTTCTTGGACTATTGGATTTTGATGACTTTGGAAACTATGAATTCTAGGTTCCATATGCCATGATTTTCATCTTATTGAATTGGGTCCTATGTTGAGAATTAAATGTGTTCTATATCCTCCTATGAATAATTAATGTTCTTGGACCATTGCAATTTATCAACCTTTGAAATAATAATTCTAAGGCCCCTTGAAATTGAATGGATGACAATCTTAACTACGGTTGTTAAATGGATTAACGACTCAGCCGATCATGTACGAGAACTTAGAAAAGGGTTTATGATGCATTTAGCATCCTAACTCTATTGGATGAATTGTTAGAGACGACTCAACGGAGTCAAGTTTAGCGAGCTATTGAACAATACCGGCCACCGATCAATCCCTACGACGCTCTAATCACGTTTCCTTAGAATAATAATTCTAGACTCTTGAACTTGGATTGATTGCCTTGCTTGATCTTGAATGTCATATTATAGAATGCTTATTTGACATGTGAGTTCGCTCTTAACTCAATCCTACTTGTTGTTGATGAGAATAATTTATTTGTCATGAACGATCGCCTTGGTCGACCTCGCTCACTACTTGATATTTTTGTTAAGTAACATTACATCGCATTTAGTCCATTGCATCCCGTCCTTGTCACACACGCCCACCGTGCCACAATGGGAAGTAGTCCCCTTGTTGCATCAATACGAGTACCATTGGTTCTATCCCGAGCATTCCCTGAAGGTCGATGACTACACGCATCCGACACATGCACGCCAAGATAACGCTTGTATGCGTAGAACTACGTAGGCCCTGGCCTCCATATATCCTTATCCTATGTGATTTAATTATGCGCACTTATGTGAAACAATGTGCATCTTGGATATATGATCTCTATGCTTATGTGACTATAACTTGCCCTGTATGTCGTATATTGCCGCCATGACATGCATGATTGATAGCTACGAGTCTTTATGATTTACCCTTTCCCTTTATCTTAGATCCTAGAAGACAAGTCCCGCCTGCTGAGCTCGGCTGGGTTCGTGCCTTGTTCCTTTTGTTCCCGCCGTCCAAGAGGTGGTTTAGATGTCCTCTTCCTCTTGTTCATGTTTTTTAAGGACGACGGGTTAAAGTCAATTAGACTATGCTTGGGTATTTGTATAAAACTTGCTTGTGTAACTCTTGTTAGCCAGCTAGTAGTTATATCACTGTAGTACGTGTATTTTCGGCGCAAGATTGGTAAGCCGAGCTGTTAACTTGTTATTATCCCACTTGTTTAAGTCTTCCGCCGAGCATCCTATTAGCTCTTTTATTTAATTCTTGTCCATAAACCGTTAGCTTGGGTTCCGCATGTAGTTGTCGCCACGACTGGTTTAAATTGTTTAACCGTTATATCAAAGTTGAAAAGAGTTTTAAAAATACCGGCTTCGTGCCGAGGCGTGCTACGTCTCTAATGTCAAGGCCACGCCGTTTTAAAAATTAGTCCTCGTGATGTTTAATTGCCTACTTGTTTCCTCCTTATTT
>CM028378.1:119385519-119453866 GCA_013146195.2 Codonopsis lanceolata
TGCTTTAAATTTGACTTAATTCTCAATTTAGTCAAACGCATTATTTCAGAAAGTCCTGGGTAAGCTACCCTAGAAACTTTGGGCTCGTTTGTCATTGAAAACCAGCTTTTTCAAAACGCAACGCTTTTCAAAACACGCTTATTTTTGTAAACACGTTTAGAAAATTATTTCAAAACGCTATTTTTCATAAATGAGCTAGTTGAAAACGTAGCATATTTTAAAACGCTTACAAATTATAGTTTTTAAAATGCTCCACGCTTAAAACACCGCATTGAAACACTTTTAAAAGAAAACGTTATAAGTACCGCTTTGACTAAACGCTCCACCAAACAAACACTTTGTCAACCAACCCATTACTAGAAAAATGACCTTTAGCAACGGAATTTTCCGTCGCTAAAGGCAAGATTCCGTTGTTAATGGCTTCCCTAGCGACAATTTTTCCGTCGGTTGCCCGTCGTTGATCCCGCGTCACAGATGTCCGACGGACCAATTTCCGTCGCTAAAGGTTAATATCAGCGACGGAAATTTACGTCCCTAAAGGCTTTTAAAAAATAATTAAATTTTAATATCAGTGACGAAAATTTTCGTCGCTAAAGGCTTTTAAAAAATAATTAAATTTTAATTTCAGCGACGAAAATTTCCGTCGCTGAAGGCTTTTAAAAAATAATTAAAATTTAATTTCAGCGTCAGAATTTTCCGTCGCTAAAGGCTTTTAAAAAATAATTAAATTTTAATTTCAGCGACGGAAATTTCCGTCTCTAAAGGTTTTTAAAAAATAATTAAATTTTAATTTCAGCGACGGAAATTTCTGTCGCTAAAGACTTTTAAAAAATAATTAAATTTTAATTTCAGCGATGAAAATTTCCGTCGCTAATAATGGAAAAAAAATTATAAAATACACAAAAATAGTATCATTATAAATTTATGTACCTGATAATATAACAATTAATACAAAACTACAGATACAAAATAAACAATAATATAAAACCTATTTACAAACATCAAACTCTAAATGTTATTACATCGAAGTACCAAATATATACATACAAAATCAAAAATATCAAAAATCAAAAATACAAAACCAATTTAAAAATCTAAATATTATTACATCGAAGGATTTTAAGTTGTATTTCTTTGCCGTGAACTTTTGCTTCTCCATTTCTTTTCCTTCCATACCTGCATAGGGTAAAAGTAAGGTATGTTGTTGACTTGTTCCAAGTTAAGAAACAATTATTTTTTTCTAGTAACTTGACAGAAGATCCTTAGTAAGTGCTGCAATTACATTTCCATTTTCTTAATTAGCAGAATCATCAATCTATATTTTTCAATATCTACAATGGGAGTAACAATTTTATTGTGTATGTGGTGTAACTTTTTTGCGTAGAAGCTTTTGCCATTGCGAGGGTAAGCTTTCTTCTCTTCATTCTTCGTGTGTGCCTTGTCCACCATCAATTGAATATGAATCCATAAGAATACAAATGAGTGCCAAAAAGAGGATGAAATTACTAATGCAGGTATCAAAAGCATTTGTATTATTGTATTGTGTATATATATATATATATATATATATATATATATATATATATATATATATATATATATATATATATATATATATATATATATATATATATACGATTTCTGGATTTACATTTTTTTATCAAATGAGTACCAAAAAGATGATGAAATTACTAATGCAGGTATCAATTTCTAGTGAAATTGCACACCATATTTTGGAGTTCATGAATGGCAGAATTTTCTTCACAAGAGGAATCATGCTCAGTGAGGGTTTTCTGCTCCATCATCTGTTAAGCCTATAATTATGTGACTGAGCCCTCAAAGTCTAATCCGAGCACATTCGCTAGAGAGTTTCAATCATAGTCATATATGGCTTCTCCTTATAATGAAATGCTGCCATTCAGGTGTCTTAGAGAGCAATCAAATGAAAGCTTCAATATGGCAGTCAAAGGGGCATTTCCCGTTGCTAAATTACCCTAGTCGGAAGAAGGAAATTCGCTAGAAACTTTGACAATGTCATTGAGAGGCAGACAATGCTATAACTTGTGTTTTCATGGTGAAGGCACAAGTTCTACTAGAATTTATAATTTCTTTCCTCAACTCAGATAAAGCCTTTGTATCTATTACTTTGGCTCAAAACATGAATTCTTTTCCGTCACTTTGTTCAGTCCAATGCAAGATTAACCAAATATATATAAATCATTTCCTCAATCAATCTTAAGATTATTTGCAGAACTGGTCTTAAGTTGTGAACTACCAAGAGCGCATCAGAAACTGGAATTTCCGTCTACTAATTAAGGTAAACTAGCAATCATTAGTTTTAAGTGTCCTGGATACTAATCAAACTAATGTTTAGAACCATAGTGTCAAGGAAATTGATTATGATCCCAATTAGAAGCTATCAAGTCTCACTAGCAATATAATTGAAAGAACGTGCTACCACGGATTCTCAATATGTGACAATGTGATTGCCAATGTTGCAGTGATTGTTGCAACAATGGCAGTCTCAATTAGAACAGTAACTTATATCAAAACAATAGCAGCGGAAGATTTGTAGACAGACTCAATTTCAAACAGAATTTTGAAGACAGATTTCAATCAAAAACAATCTACAAGTTTAATACTTGTAGATCAAGCCTCAAGGCCACACAAATTATACTAAAATCAATAATGTTTTACAATGAATAATCAAGCAAAAATTCTCACAAGATAAAGTATCCTGGAGAACCAAAAAATCCCACATAAACAAGTAAATCAAACGTGGGAAGAAAGACAGATTCAGCTTCCAAATAAAGAGAAAACAGGAAGCACAAAGATCAGATCTTCAGGAAGAACAATGTTGCATTCTCGAAGTTTCAAGCTGGGTGGAACTTGAAGAAGCCTTGAAACCCCGCGTGTGCTCTCAGTATGTGTCTTTTTATCTTCTCTCTCAAGCTCTTCAAAAAAAAAATACAACAGGCCACGAATTCCAGCTCACATATATAGGTAGCCATCTCCTGTAATCACATGGCACAAGAGGCATACTCCTAACAGGAAAGAGATTAGCAATTAAACATGCAAGATTATGTTTCCTAACAAAACTATGATACATGGAATAACTAAATTATTTGCAGAGATTTAGTTACCAAACATGTTTAGCCAAAATCTTTTGAAAGATTTTCCTACCAAAAACAAACCAATCTACCAAAAGAATTCTAAACAAAATCTAACACCTAAATAACCATTGACTAAAATAAAATCCTCCTTTGACCAAGAAAGGTGAAAACAAGATAAAATAGGCTTTGCCTATTTTACCCTTACAATCACCCCCTTTGTTGAACCTTTCTGGTCAAATCAAAAGACAAGTGTTTATACAAAAACAATCAAACCATCTAACCTGCATTGGTTAGAAAAAACACATCTCCCCCTGAATTTGTACAAGGTATAAAGTCAGAAATCATAGGAGGAATCATTAGCATCATCAGAAACACTTGATCTCTCTCCCCCTATTTGACCGGAAAAGGAAGAGGGATAAACAATTTATTAGGAATTCTCAAAAATCAAGGATTTTGAAAAACACAAAGAAGTGTTCACCAAGACTTGATCACACCCCTAGCAAAAACTGAGCACCTCATATCCAAATTCAAAAGCTCTTAGTTTCCCACAAAAATTAGACATCCACTAAATATTTTTCAACATGGAGATTTTTGGAAATTGATTTGCACAATTTGAGTTTAGGACAAAATTTCACAAAGCTGATATCGATGCCAACAATGCATGTCCTAAAATGTTATGCCTAAAAACATGATGACTAAAAGCTAGGCAAAAGAAATAAAAAATGCAATCACACACAAGTGATAAAGACCAGATCAAAATATGTAGTTCCTAATGTTGCTGCATTGGGAGATGCATTCGCCAAAATTGTGATTTTTTTTTAATTTTGCTCTTTTTTTATAATTATTTTCTCAACCAAATTTCTCTCCCAAGATCATAAAATTTTCACAACAAAAATCCATAGGTACTTTATTTCCCTAGGAATATAGCTCTACTTTATTTCAAGCTATAAAAACATGCCACTTGGAACCTTTCACACTATTTACCAAGGGAAGCATTTTTGCATTTGATCAACCCATGAAATCCGAGGATTCATAGTCCCAAAAGAAAGGTTCCACAACCTTGTTTATAGGTAGCTCTTTTCCGTTAGGTAGCTTTCACACTTTTTCAATTAAGGGGAGTCAATTTTCTCAAGATCAACCCATGAGAACCTAAGTTCCATAGTACCTTGACAAATTGCAGCATCCCAAAAATTTCAAAAGGTAGCTCTTTCCTTTGTGGACTTTAAACATACTCAAGAACTGGGAGAGAGAGAGAATCATAACAATGAAACCACAACAGATTTTGAATGAAATTCCCAAGCAACCACAAGAGACACATACATGTGAGTCAATTGATCTAGAGTGCCCTCTAAAGACAAAATGCAATCATGCCTAATTTTTTTTTATAATTAACTAAGTGTAAAAACATATGGCACACAAAACACAAGAGATTTCCAAAGATTGAAAAATCTCTCAAAAACAAGACACTTGGCAAAAATATCAGCAAGATGATTTTCGGTCCCAACATGTTCAATGCAAACAATTTACATAATCAACCAAGTCTCTAAAAAAGTGGTGTCTTATATTAATGTGTTTTGTTAGAGAATGATGAACTGGATTTCTGTGCTAAGCAAAATGTATAGGTGTTATAAAAAAACAAGGTTAACACAGCAATGTGTAGTCCATAACCTTTGATCATTTGGAGCATCCATAAAAGATTTAAGGCTTCTCTCAACAATATTTTGATAAGCATGCAAATTTTTGAGAATCAACCTTACCTCTTCTCCTTGTGTATATGCCATCATGAATATCACCTATCACTTGAGAGATTGGATGGTTTTTTTGAATACGGCTAGGAATGGCATGGCTGCAACCATTCAAATTGGTGATTTTCTAAATGTTCAGACCGATTCGAAAGTTCGAGGACTGTTTACCGAATCGCCAAGTTTACCCCAATGTGTCTGCCGATGTTGCAACATTGGGTGACACATTGTGAATCACATTGGCTGAACTTTAATATGTGTTCGTCGATCATGTGCAGATTTTGGTTTCGTATGTTGGTTCTGAAGATTTTGGAGGAGATTCATCATGGTATTCATCAATGGTTTCATAGAACCGCTTAGTACCAGGACATATATCAAAGGGTTCACAATATTTGGACTTGCCTTTGTCATTACTACCCTTAGGAACCCACATTTGTTTAAAAATTTTGGGTTGGTGGTTTTGAGAAAAAAATTTCTGATGAGACTTCCAATGTGACTGCCAATGTTGCTTGCATTGGTTGCATCATACGATTCTTCATCCGAGATTTTCCCAAGAAGGCCTGTCTTATTTCATTCTCATACATAGCCTTTTCGAAAAAAAAAGGGTTGTATGTGACCTGCTTATGGCGTATGACAAACAAAATTTTTCTTTCTTATTCTCGGTTTTTCAAAGAAGGCGTTTCTTGAAAATTGTGTGTGGGATGTTTTGGTTCAGTAAACATACCTTCACCTTCTTTCACAAACATCTTGGGCCTGAATCCAATACCAGACTTACCAGAATTATCATAATTCAACATCTCATCCATTTTTTGTTGGCTTGAGTTCCATTTAGCCATGGTTTCATTGGCTAGGATGAGCTTTTCTTTCAGATCTTCAATCTCCACATCTTTCTTACCCAAGAGACTCTCCAACCTTGTAAGACACTCCTTTTGTTCTTCATTAGCCTTTTTCAGCAGTTCGTTTGCTTTTCCAAGCACTATAACTTGATGAGCTCTCTTTTCCCAATCTTTGTACAGCTCTTTGTAACCTTCTAGCAGGTCTGATTCAGTTTCTCCATCGTCTTATGTGACTGAGGAGTTAAAACAGCAAAGATCATCACTGTTTCTGTCCATTGCTTCTTCTGATGTGACTTCCGATGTAGCAACATTGGGAGTCACATTTGCCGAAAATCCTGCAAAATCAGATGAAAAGTTGTGTACAGCAGTGAGAGTGATGAGATCACCTGGATCTTCATCATCACTATCACTCAAAGTCGCAGAAAAATTCAAACCCTTCTTTCTCAAGGTATTAGCACATTGATTAGCATAATGCCCAAACCCTTGACAAGCCCTACATTGAATAGAATCAATATTTTTACTTCTAGATGTAGGCGCTTAGCAAAAGGATTGGTAAAAAGATTTTTCAGGGGTTTGAAAAGAACTTTCTTTGGGAGGAAATTTGCTAGGCTCAATTTTGAAAACTGTTTTGGTGATAGAAGATGAAGATCTGTTTTGCCCCTTTGCTTTTATAATATTTTTAAATTTTGTTGTTAAAAATTCCATTGACTCTTCACCAAAATCAGATTCCTCAATTTCCTTATGCAATTCAAGAAATTCATAAGAGATGTCAACAACAGAGGGAAAGGCAATACTATCATCAGAAGGAGTAGAAGATGACACACTTTTGCCTTTGTTCTTAATTTGCTCATTGAGGTTTAGCTCAAAATTTTGAAGAATACCAGCTAGTCTTTCAAAACCAATTTTGTCAATATCATGAACTTCCTCAATAGCACAAATTTTCACATTAAACCTTTCAGGCAAAGTTCGCATCATCTTGCTAACAAGACGATCATTGGTGATAGGATCACCCAAAGCAAGAGCAGAGTTAGATATATCAAGTAACCTAGCATAGTAAGACATGATATCTTCATATTCATTCATCCTTGTGTTTTCAAATTGAGTGGTAAGCAATCTTAATTTAGAAGCACGAACACTAGAAGGTCCTTCACACAAGGTTTGAAGGGCCTCCCATACATCTTTAGCAGACTCATAGTTGGCTATAACCCTAAAGGTGTTAGCATCAAGAGCTTTGTATATGGCAGACAAGGCTTTGGAATTAAAAGAGGCAATGTTTCTATCATTATTAGACCAATCTGCTTCTCTGGTGATCTTTACATCACCATCATCATCAGTAGTTTTGGGAGGACTCCAACCATTTAAAACAGCAAGCCACGCTCTTTCATCAATGGATTTGATGAAGATGCGCATCTTGACTTTCCAAATAGAATAATTTGCACTAGTCAAAATAGGAGGACGAACGACATTCTCATACTGAGAATCCATCACAGCTACTACCAGAATCAACTCTTAGTGATGTCAAGAGAAGGCTCTGATAGCAATTGAAAGAACGTGCTACCACGGATTCTCAATATGTGACAATGTGATTGTCAATGTTGCAGTGATTGTTGCAACAATAGCAGACTCAATGAGAATAGTAACTTATATCAAAACAATAGCAGCGGAAGATTTGTAGACAGACTCAATTTCAAACAGAATTTTGAAGACAGATTTCAATCAAAAACAATCTACAAGTTTAATACTTGTAGATCAAGCCTCAAGGCCACACAAATTATACTAAAATCAATAATGTTTTACAATGAATAATCAAGCAAAAATTCTCACAAGATAAAGTATCCTGGAGAACCAAAAAATCCCACATAAACAAGTAAATCAAACGTGGGAAGAAAGACAGATTCAGCTTCCAAATAAAGAGAAAACAGGAAGCACAAAGATCAGATCTTCAGGAAGAACAATGTTGCATTCTCAGAAGTTTCAAGCGGCTGCTGTGGAACTTGAAGAACTGCTTCAGAACCCCAGCAGTATTGCTCTCAGTATGTGTCTTTTTATCTTCTCTCTCAAGGTCTTCAAAAAAAATACAACAGGCCACGAATTCCAGCTCACGCATATAGGTAGCCATCTCCTGTAATCACATGGCACAAGAGGCATACTCCTAACAGGAAAGAGATTAGCAATTAAACATGCAAGATTATGTTTCCTAACAAAACTATGATACATGGAATAACTAAATTATTTGCAGAGATTTAGTTACCAAACATGTTTAGCCAAAATCTTTTGAAAGATTTTCCTACCAAAAACAAACCAATCTACCAAAAGAATTCTAAACAAAATCTAACACCTAAATAACCATTGACTAAAATAAAATCCTTCTGTGACCAAAAAAGGTGAAAACAAGATAAAATAGGTTTTGCCTATTTTACCCTTACAATATTGGAAACAGTGATTCCAATCAAATTCATAAGTAACAGTATGTCATGTAAGCTGACCTTGAAATAAATGACATGGTCAATAGGTAAAGCAGCTGCTGATGCGAAAGCATAGGAAGACGATTCATATCAGCTCTCCTTAATATAGCTCCCTTAGCTACTGCAAGCCACTTTGGAGTTCCAAAATTAGTAGCTTCCCCGCAATTAAAAGCTAGAGTGAGAAGACACATGATATCAGGATCTATTAAACAATTATGAATGACATATTTCAGATTATGTGGACTCAACTAAGATAAAAAGACTCGCATAAAGAACTATAGAAATCAGATAAAACATGCACACCATATGCCATATAATTCTGATGTTATTGAGACAGGGCACAGGTAAGCAAAAGGAACATAAGATAAAATAAAAGTCGCCTTCCACATATAGCATTATAGCAGCAATTAAGATGACTACTTCATTATCAACATCTAGTGTCAGATATAAATTTTACAATCAAAAGAACATATATATATACTTCAAAATTTTAAAAATTGTGTGGTGTCACTAATAGTAGGACAAGGCAAAGATTCCTGCAACTGAAACTGAATTTTTTTCTTGAATGCTTGACTAAATCAAACAAATGCACTCAGCTAGGAAATCAATTTTTAATTCTTTTTTCACAATCAATCTGGTATAGATCATCAAATTATGTTTCAAAGTCATTTGCACAGTTAGAACCCAAAAGAAATTCATTTTAAGTAATACTTTCCTATTGTAAATCAAACACACCACATCACCCTTAATTTTACTAAGAATTAAGAGCGTGCAGGGCTGCCCATTATTACTCACCAATACTAAATTTCCAATAAGGAACCTGTTTTTTTTTTCTTTGAAAAATTAGTTACCAGACATCACTAGCCAATGCACTAGAAAATTGCAACATTTAAATCAAAAGATACCATCAATTTATCTATGTATAACCAGAGTATACCAAAATAGGTTTCAGCCTTTAGCAAAAAAAAATCATCACACCCCTCTCAACTTTATATATAGGCTTATACAAGTCTTAAACCCAAAAGGGTCTGGATCCCTAACTATAAACTAATTATATATGACTACACCACCTATAGAAAATTCAAATTCAAATTCAAGTTCACAAATAACTATCATGTCCAAACTAATCAAGTTTCAGAAAATTCAAGAAAAATCACGCCGAATTCAAGTTCACAAATAACTATCCTGTCTAAACTAATTAAAGTAGCTCCACCAGATTCAAATCCACTTCTAAGAAACTACATTGCTCGTACAAGTAACACACCAAAATCCTCGCAATTAAGAGCCCTTACATATACAGTCCACCAATTCTAGCTAAAATAAACCATCAAAACATCTTTAAATAGTAAAAACATAGCTACCAGCTACAAAAAAAATCTCTAACTTTCCAAAGCGAACAATCAGCTACATCTTAGAGCCAGAAACTCGGTATCCTAATTCAAAATCAAATTCAACCATTCATTTAACAACAACACATAGGTATGAGAAAACGTAACAGCAATAGCTTCAATTTACTAAAATTCGACTTCCCAAAATGCAATATGTGACATAAAAATCAACTAAAACCGGGGTTGAAGAAAGATACAGAAATAGAGGGTCAAATGAATCATGATCAATTGCATAAATGAATCATCACAAGGCATGCAGACACATACATATAGGTGAAGAGTAGACCTGAGAGAGCTATTGAAAAACGGAGTCGAAGTTGGAGAGGAAAGTGGGGACGCCGGGATCTGGAAGCAGGGACGACGAAGACGATGTCGTCAATAGGCGTAGCGTGTTTTCATGTTAAGTTACGTTAAGTTACGTTATGTTAAGTTAAGTTAAGTTAAGTTAGGTTAAGTTAAGTTAAGTTAAATTAAGTTAAGTTATGGACCATTATGTTACGTTAAGTTAAGTTACGTTACGCTACGTTAAGTTACGTTATGTTAAGTTACGTTATGTTACGTGACGTTAAGTTACATTACGTTACGTTATGTTAAGTTATGTTACGTTACGTTAAGTTACGTTACGTTAAGTTAAGTTAAGTTAACTTACGTTACGTTACGTTACGTTACGTTAAGTTAAGTTAAGTTGTGGACCATTACGTTACATTAAGTTAAGTTAAGTTAAGTTAAATAAAGTTAAGTTAAGTTAAGTTAAGTTAAGTTAAATTAAGTTAAGTTAAGTTATGGACTATTACGTTACGTTAAGTTAAGTTACATTACGTTACGTTACGTTACGTTATGTTTAGTTACGTTACGTTACGTTAAGTTAAGTTAACTTAACTTAACTTAAGTTACGTTACGTTTAGTTAAGTTAAGTTATGGACCATTACGTTACATTAAGTTAAGTTACGTTACGTTGCGTTACGTTAAATTAACTTACATTATGTTAAGTTAAGTTAAGTTACGTTACGTTACGTTAAGTTAAGTTACGTTACGTTAAGTTAAGTTACGTTACGTTACGCCAATAGGCATAGCGTGTTTTGATGTTATAATGGTCCATCGTACAACATTATAACATTTCGCCAAAAGGCGTAGCGAATTTTCATGTTATAATGGTCCATCGTAGTCCATTATGTCATTTCGCCAATAGGCGTAGCATGTTTTCATGCTATAATGGTTCATCGTACTCCATTATACCATTTCGCCGGCCAATAAGCGTATCGTGTTTCATGTTATAATAGTTCATCATACTCCATTATAACATTTCGTCAATAGGCGTAGCGTGTTTTGATGTTATAATGGTCCATCGTACTCCATTATAGCATTTCGCCAAAAGGCGTAGCGAGTTTTCATGTTATAATGGTCCATCGTACTCCATTATAGAATTTCGCCAATAGATGTAGCGTGTTTTCATGTTATAATGGTTCATCGTACTCCGTTATACCGTTTCGCCAATAGGCATATCGCGTTTCATGTTATAATGGTTCATCGTACTTCATTATAATATTTTGTCAATAGGCATAGCGTGTTTTCATGTTATAATATTCCATCGTAGTCCATTACAACATTTCGCCAATAGGCGTAACGTGATTTCATGTTATAATGGTCCATCGTACTCCATTCTACCATTTCGCCAATAGGCGTATCGGGTTTTCATGTTATAATGGTCCATCGTACTCCATTATAACATTTCGTCAATAGACGTAGTGTGTTTTCATGTTATAATGGTTCATCGTACTCCATTATACCATTTCGCCAATAGGTGTATCGTGTTTCATGTTATAATGGTTCATAGTACTCCATTATAACATTTCACCAATAGGCGTAGCGTGTTTGCATGTTATAATGGTCCATCGTACTCCATTATACCATTTCGCCAATAGGCGTAACGTGTTTTCATGTTAAGTTACGTTATGTTACGTTAAGTTACGTTACGTTACGTTACGTTAAGTTATGTTACCTTACGTTAAATTAAGTTACGTTAAGTTAAGTTACATATAAATTACGTTAATTTAAGTTACGTTACGTTAAATTAAGTTAAGTTGTAATGTGAATATTTTAATTTTTGTAATTATATTGATGCTAATCATTTTAATTATTGATATTATATTATTAAATTAACATTTCAAATATTAATTTAATAATAAAATATCATTCATTAAAATGATTATAATATTTCCTATATATATATAAAGGGATTTTACAAAAACACAAATATTCCAAAACATTATTTATTTTAAATTTACAAAGGAATTTTACAAAGGGATTTTACAAAAAAAATATTTCAAAACAAATATTAATTCCAGCGACGGAATTTTCCGTCGCTAAAGGTCACCTTTAGCGACGGAATTTTCCATTTTCTGTCGCTAAATATTTCAGAATTTAATTTTAATTTAATTCCTGCGACAGAAAATTCTGTCGCTAAAGGTCACCTTTAGGGACGGAAAATTCCGTCGCTAAATATTTCAGAATTTAATTTCAATTTATTTTCAGAGACGGAATTTGCCGTCGCTAAAGGTGACCTTTAGCGGCGGAATTTTCCATCGCTAAATATTTCATAATTTAATTTTAATTTAATTCCAGAGACGGAAAATTATGTCGCTAAAGGTAACGGAAAATTCTGTCGCTAAAGGTCACCTTTAGCGACGGAAATTCCGTCACTGATAAATTACGTCGTTGAAGGCAAATTCCGTCGCTGATGCTCAATTTCCGTCGCTAATCAGCGACGAAAAATTTCCGTCGCTAATAATTCCTGTCGCTGAAGGTGCGCTTTCTAGTAGTGACCCTCCCGATCCCAAAGCTCTGTCGTAGAAGTTACAACTTCACCATCTTCGCCTCACACAACTGAACACTGCCGATTGTCTAATCTCCGTCGTTGCATATTTCTTACCCTTCTTCACGTTCATCACTCTATCCTAATCTCCGCCGTCACCTACTTCATGTGCCGGTGTATGCCATGAGAAAAATAGTGGGTTTGTTGATTGTGTGCGGGTACCCATGGCAGCCAAGGGTAGGAATGGAAATACAAGAACTAATTTCATGGCAACCCAAACGAGGCAGATGCACCAAACTAAAGAACAGTTTGCAAATTTTTTTACTCTAGAATGCTAATGATGGAGATTTGAGTGCCGAGAGAGATGCCGTGATTGAAAAGACCTCGAATCTAATGTAGATCAAAGGTATCTTTTTCTCTGCCGAGACCTTCCGATTAGAATGAACTCCACCAATCAACTGACATAGCCCAAAAGAGTTCAATTTTGAGGAAAAAAAGAAGTGGGGACTGAATTTATCTTGAAAACAAATAGGCATTCAAGAATCGAGATCCTTGGCAGCAGCTATAGAGCTAGATGGCAGATCTTTGGTGGCTAATGCTTGTCGCAGGGAGGATTGATACATATTAGCTTTTTTTTCATTATGTTAATTATAATAAGGATACCAAGTTTGAGGTTAATTGGTCTTCAATTTAAATTATCTAATAATCAAATATTATTTATGAAATATTTCAATTTTGATTTGATCTTTGTTTCAATTTAAATTATCTAATAATCATTTTTTTTTAATTTGTGCGTCTGGTCGAATCAAAAAATTAATTTGAGACGAAAGGAGTATATGCGATAAACTTTTATAAGTGAAATACTATTACGTATGTTTTTAATACATTTGACCCAACATATCATTTAAGAAAAATAAATTAACACAAATATAATTATTAATATATTATAATTTATTTTTTTGTAAAGCTTTCCCCAGTTCTACCACTGGTAGACCCCTTAGGGTCAATATATTCCCTATTTATTACATTTAAATACTCAAAAATAGACAAGCAATAAAAATATTTTTTAAATGACATGGGTATATAAATAACTATTTATTTTAAATTTTAAGGCTTGATTTGGGGAAACTAAATTTTAGAGTTTTTTAAGGCCTAGGTTTTTTATGAAATTACAAAATTTGTACAATGTTAATAATTAAATAAAATTGGCGGGAAAGTAGTTTTTGGATTCAACGTTGAGATTTTGCTCTCACCAAGTCCACGCAGGATGCCACATAAGCATCCTACTCAGCAAGTCGTTAGTTATTTAACGGGTTTATAGACGGAATGTTTTAATTGAAATAAAAAAACAAAGTGGGTTTCAATGAGTCTATAAACAAAAGTCAGGGATCAATTTGCAAAAACTAAAATAGGTCAGTGTTTTTTATGTAATTCTCCCATAAACTTAATAATGTTATTCCTTTTTCAAATTAGTCAATTATATAAAACAAAATATAGAAAAATGTCAGGGTTTTTACAATTTCCATAGGATTCGAGGTAGTTAGACGAAATATCTCTCTATTCCCCTCCCATGGCTATTGAGTTGATTTTCTTCTACTGCACGACTCTTTTGAATGAAAGAGACTATCACGTACTGACATTTTTTTAAGTACTCACATCCAAAAGTCAGATTATTCTTTTGCTAAGTTATCTAACAATGAAGGAGGAAACCGATTAAGAAGAGTGAGACGTTCGAAAAAAGAAGTGCAATTGAATAGAAACTAAAGCTAAAGATTTAATTTCTCCATTGAGAAAGACAAGATGAGTGCATTTTTTGGTGGTGATGATTGTGTTGACAGCAATTTCATGGATAATTGTGGTGGTGGTTAGGGGTGATGGTCGCGGCAATTGTAGGGATACTAGGGGTAGTTTAGGTTCAATACGGTATCGTTAGATCTCCAAATATTCAAATTTTCAAATATTCATATGGGTTTGGGTTTAAACCTTCAAATTTTAAGATTTAAAATTTTGAATTTGAGTTTGTAAATAGTGAAATTTTAAGGTTGTGGTGGTGGCGGATCTACAAATGATGAGTTTTGCATATGAGTTAATTTGAAGAATGGAATAAAGAACAAGAAGTAAAAATTATTAATGAAAATCAAAAGTTGATTTTTGGGTTTATGACGAAATTTGTGGTGATACAAGTGATGATAGTGGTGGTAATAGTGGTAATGGTGGTGAGTTTATAAATGATGACGTTGAAGAAAGTGAGGGATAAAAAAATTAAATAAAATCTAAATTTTATTTTTGGCACTAATGCATTTTTTTAACTTTATAATTAAATATGAGACAAAATAAAGTAGTCCATTCATCTATTTTTAACCAAACAATATAATAGAATTATTTTTATTGCATTCCAAATTGTTTTGTTTCTAACCAAATAATATAATAGAAATTTGTACTATATTAGTAATCTTATTCCTTTATCTTACCTAGAGGTGACAAATTTTGCCCGCACCCATTTGCTCGCCCAGACCACCCAACAAATAATGGGTATAGGCACACCAAACATTTTAAGTGGGCACAAATGAGCATGCCCATTCAAGACCATTAATTATAATTGGTTAAATGGGTGCCCGCTTGGACACCCATTCTAAAACTTATTTTCTTGCTCTTCAAATTTTACTCCGATTTTTGTTCTCTTCGATCTCTTAATAATGACGTTTAACGTATGACATATAATATATTGGAAAATTATGTGTTTTGGATCCCCACCCCTCGCCTTCCCCCTTCCCCCTATCTCACTTATATATATATATATATATATATATATATAGTAAAATTATGGCGTGTGTTGTATCCCCCCTTCCCCCCTCTCACCCCGCCACCGATCTCATTTAGATCCGCCACTATTGAGATTTTTTTTTAATGAAAACTAGCAATTTACCGAGAAATATTCTTTGAAAATTACTAATTTATTCATATATATATATATATATATATATATATATATATATATATATATATATATATATATATATATATATATAATGTGACATCTCGAGCCTGAATGTCTAGATTCTACGCATGACCCATCGGTTAGGTCACTAAGCTCCTAGGTCGATTTAGATTTTAAACCTATCAACCATAATCACGTCATAAAGTCTATAAACGATATTAATGGTGTCTAATGGTAGTGAGGTGGTCACTTATAAGCACACACAAAAATACATATTTATTTTTCCTTTTTTTTTTTGATAAAATTAATGTTTTTTTGTATTTATTTAGTAATTTTGTGTTATGAGTAGATGTGCGCACATGGGCGTCCATGCCCATTTATTGCCCGCTCATATATATCCATAGTATTAAATGAACATTTACTTGCCAGCCCATTGCCCATATGGGCGCCACCCATGTCCGCCCATACCACCCGTTTGTCACCTCTAATCTTATCAAACACTTTTTAGATATTATCCTTCCATCTATTTCAGTGGAATCTTATTATTAGTAATCGATTCCGTGAAATATTTTTGTATATCAATTGAGACCTAAGCATGATGAATATTGTGCAACTTTCAATACAATTTTCTTAATGACTCGTTTGCCTAATGACTACGTTTTTTTTTTTTTTTTGAGCAACCTAATGGCATGATTTGATAGTAGAATTAATTGTGTTCAACTCTGAAATATCGAAATCTTATATTTATTTTTCAAAATTGGTATTTGGATATATAAAAAATTAAGGTTTACAGTACAGTGTTGGAGTTGATTAGAAAAAAAAAAACCTTGGGTTTGTACAACGTTAGAAAATTAACAAAACATTGGATGATATATATCAGTGTTCTAAAACTCCTCGCCTAGGCCCCGCCTAGGCGCTATGCCCCTCTCTACCGCCGCAACTTTCTTAGTCACCGCCTAATCAACCAAGTCGGCGCCTACGTTGCCGGTCTGCCAGATAGATAGAAGAAAGAAGAAGAAAAAAAGATGAAGAAGAAGAGGGTTGTCTCGAGACTCATAATTTAGAATGAGAAGGGATTAGGGAGGATATGTTAGACTGTGGGTTATAGAGGTAGTAAGTAGGTGGAGTAATTTTTTTTTTTTTTAGTTCTAAACTTGGCTGGTTAGCTTTGGGGTTGTTGAGAATTGAGATTAAAGGTAGGTTTGTATATTTTTGTTCATTTTACAAATATAGAAAAGTGTTTGATGAAATGACAAATATAAAAAAAAAAAAAAATTTGTAGTTAATGTGTTTGATCTTTGATGTAAATTATCAAAAAAATGGTAATTATGCCTTAATTCTAGGTCTCGCCTAGGCCCTGATTACGCCCCCGACTAGTCCCTTAGGCGCTAGGCGCTAGGCGCTAGTGTGACGCCTAACGACCGCCTAACGATTTTTAGAACCTTGATATATATACAAACTTCTGTACATTGAAGAGTATAGAGGCTCTCTCCATGCATCCCGGCATAGTCGTATTCCAGCCGATGTTTTGTAAATTATTTATTTTTAATACATTGTCTTACTTAAAATTATTTTTAGACACACATGGACATCGACGTCAAAACGATGCCACTTAGGGGTTAAAAAAGAATATTTTTCTAATGGGTTACAATATATAAATGGCTCTGCCGTTGGAAGCATAGAATGTATCATAAATCTGAAACAATATTAGTTTTTTAGTGTCAGTAATGTATGAAAAAAATAACCCCAAAAAAATATTGAATCAATAATACAATAGAGCTCATACTCACAATGTGCAATTAAGTAAAACTATCGAAAGGTTGAGATTTATTTTTATACCCAAATCTTTCGGTCACGAATAAAGTCTACATTCACATGTGCGAAGACGGTTGTCCAACTACCCGTGTTCTCTCTCCAACTCCCCCACTCATATTTCTCAATATTTTTGTTGGATTTAATTTAATAATCTACTCCCGTACTAACGTCGTGCCATAGACATAGGCACACAATCTAGAATATATAAAATATTCATCATAATATCATGTTTTAAAAACTCAATATTTTTTTCTATATCTAGCGTTTGCAATATATATATATATATATATATATAGTGTTCTAAAACTCTCCGCCTAACTCCACCTAGGCCCTAGGCGCTAGGCCCCTCTCTACCGTCGCAACTTTCTTAGTCGCCTCCTAATCGACCAAGTAAACACCTACGCCAATCATCGCTGATCTTAATTTATATTTTGTAGCTTTGATTTTGTGGCATGCGGTGACCGGAGAAGGAATGGGGCGAACTGGAGAAACAAGAAGTAGTGGTAATGATGAGGCATAGAGGGAGGTAGAAAGAAAAAGGGTTTGATTTTGTGGTTATTCGGTGGGATGCAAGAGGGAATAGATTAAAGGGTTAGATCTAGGAGGAAAGAGATTGGAGGATGAAAAAATGAGCAGAGTCGGTCTACCGGAGAGAGAGAAGAAAAAAAAAGAAAAAAATGGGTTGCCAGTCTGCCAGATAAATAGAAAAAAAAATGAAGAATAAAGGGGCTGTCTCGAGACTCTGAATTTAGAATGAGAAGGGATTGGGGAGATATGTTAGATAGTGGGTTGTAGGGGCAATAGATATGTGGAGTAATATATATTTTTTTTTTTTTAGTTCTACACTTGGCTGGTTTATTGTTTGGGGTTGTTGAGAATTGAGATTAATGGTAGGTTTGCATATTTTTGTTCATTTTACAAATATAGACAAGTGTTTGATAAAATGACAAATATAAAAAAAATTTAAATTTGTAGTCAATGTATTTAATCTTTGATGTAAATTATCAAAAAATGATAATTATGCCTTAATTCTAGGCCTCGACTAGTCCCTTAGGCGTTAGGCGCTAATGTGCCGCCTAGCGGCTGCCTAACGATTTTTAAAACCTTATATATATATATATATATATATATATATATATATATACTATATTATACTATACTTACTATACTATACAATGGAGCTCAGTGGGATAAAGAACGGCTGGGATTGATTATTTTTACTTATATCAAACGGCTGTAATTTATTCCCCGCACAACCCTTATCCGTTTGCGTCCCGCTCTCCCTGTACGACTCCAACTCCTCTTTCCTTTCCGAGTGTTTCTCCGGCAGTTTGCGTCTTCCAACTCCAATGGATTTCTCCACCTTTTATTCCATAAAAAGGCGGCTGCTCCATCTCTCTCTCTCTCTCTCTCTTTTCATCTCCAAAAATCAACCGGCCCCAGCGACACCAACCCCTTCGTTCATCTCTCCCTGCAACCAGCCGGCTTCATCATCCATCTTAGCCCCTTCTTCCCCTAATTTCTCCAGCCAGACGTCTTCATCTCCTTCCCTGCTCGCCGTAACCCACCGGCGATCTCCTACATCTTAGAGAAGAGGAGATGGGTTTGAAATTGATGAAGTGAGAGTGAGATAGAGAAAGAGAATTAGCCATCATCGTATTTATCGTTATAATTTGTTTGTTTATTTGTTTTTATATATTTTTTGTGATTTAAAATCAAGGGTATCATGGCATCGATGTTTTTGTATCACGTGGTGGAGACTGACGGTGGTGTTCTGAGCCGGTGGAATTCCCGGAAACGGAGACAGTGGAGGCGGTTATTCGTGCAATTGGGGAATCGACGGAATGCGGAATACCCGTTTGGAAAAAGAGATCTCCCAAGACCTTGATTGAGAATGCTGAAATGAGACAACAGAGGTTTGTGGGTCTCCTTAATCCGCTTGATATTGTAGCTTTCATGGCCAGAGATGACTGTTTGAGTGATCAAGACAAGGATATGAAGACCCATGTTTCTGAAGTTGTTGTTCCCAATAATTCCTTGCTTAAAGATGGGTTGGGGGATGTCGGCAATAACTGAGATAAAAGTAAAATAATCGATCTCATGCTTATAATTGACTTGGGATAAGAAGGGGTCAGGATTTACTGTTTTATAGTGATCCAACGGTCCTTATTTCTCTCAGCTCTAACATATGCGAATGACAGTTTTACAGTTTTATGTTTTCAGGGTTTACTGTTTTACGGTTTTACGGTTTTACAGTTTTATGTTATCATAATTAACTTAATCAATTTAATTTTTTCCGATCCGTAATTTCGTATACAAAGTAATTGAAATATTTGTTTTTTTTCTTTTTAACTGTAATTGTAATCTTTTTGCCTAGCCCGTTTTTTCCGACCCATAATTTCGTATACAGTTATTATTTTACATTTAATAATTTTACAGTTAATATTTTACGGTTTTACTGTTATTTGCGAAAATTAGTTACTCTTTTACTGAGATATTACGATTTTATAGTTAATATTTTACAGTTTTATGGTTGCGAAAATTTGTATTTGTATTTTTTTTCTTTTTAATTGTTTAACTTAATCAATTTAATTTTTTTCCGACCCGTAATTTCCTATACAAATTTAAAAAAAAAACAAAAAAATGTAAGTTTTGTAATTTAAAATATTTTTTCTTTTTAAATGTTATCGTAATTAACTTAAGCAATTTAATTTTTGTCCGGCCCACAATTTCATATACAAATTATTAATTAATCCCTCCGTTCCGGGCAAAGAGACTCCGTTTGAAAGTCAATTTTTTAAAGAAAATAATATTTTTAGTAGTTCATTTCTACAATATTTGCTTCATTTATTCATAAATTTTCAAACTTACGTCGTGTCATCGGCACGAGCAAGAGTACTAGTCTATTATATAAAACAGATCAGGAAGGTTACAAAAACTATTTACCGGCCAGAATTTAGTTTTAACAAAGCTATTTACCGGCCAGGACTAACTCATATCAAAAGCTATTTACCAGTCAGGATTTGTTTTTACGAAACACAATCAACGGCCAGGATTCCATTTCATCTACAACCGTTTTTTCACTTTTTTTTCTCACAACCGTTTTCTCTCTCTTCCTATTCATCTATTCTTATTCCAATTAATTCTCCTACTCCTACTCCATCTCCTACACCTATTCTGCCTCCATCTCCTATTCTACTCCGTCTCCTATTCACAATCTCATTGTGTAATTTCATTGATAAATCTATTATATAAAACAGATCACAAAGCTAATTACCGGTCAGGATCTGTTATCGATCACAAAGCTATCTACCGGGCAGAATTAAATCTTTTGAAAAAGCTATTTACCGGCCATGATTGATTTTTACGAAACACATTCGACGGTCAGGATTACATTTTATAAAACCGTTTTTTACGGTTTTTATTAACGTAGAACCGTTTTATACATCCTTTTTTTATCTCTCACTATCTCTTTCTCTCTCTTCCTCTAATGATAGTGAGAGATAAACATTTAATGTGTAAATACAGAAGAGATGTGGGAGAAGGAGTTGCTGAGTAATGGAGCAGTTAGTTGAACGTGGGTTGTGATTCGAGCATGAGTTTTGTGGGTGGTTTATGATGCGGTGAGATATAAAAGAAAAGAGAAGGTAGCTTTAATTCATCACTCTCAACTTCCTCCCCCTCTCTCTTCTTCATCCTCTCTTCCGGCCGAGCTTCCTGTTCTCGCCATCGCCGCCTCTCGATCTCCAACTCCAGTTAAGGCTCCTCAGATCTGTGCCTAGCCGCCATCTTCTTCCATCGTTGATTTCCCCCGCGCTCACTCTTCTCCGGCCTAGCAACCAGCCTGGCGAGCCTTGAACAATCTCTCCAGTCCGGCGACATTCAACCCTTTCCTCCTGTTTCTCCAGCCGATGATGACGATCTCAATCTCCATCTCTCAGGTCGTTTCCCCTTCGCTCCCATCCCACCATCTTCTCCGGCTGCAAATCTGGCAAAATCGCCAAATCTTCTCAGTTCGCGCACCTCCCCCAAATCGCCATCACTGTCTCCCTCTCTATAAACCCAGCAGTCCTCCCTCTCTGAACCCGGCCAAAACTGATCTCTCACCCATCGCCATCTCCATTCATTCTCCCATCTCTATCCCCAACGCCACCGGCCTTGCCGTGATCCAGATCCGGCCGATATCTTTTACTTTCTCCATAGCTGGACCAGCACCCACCATTTCGATACCGTCAGGTAACATGCCCATCTCTCAAGTATGGTTCACTCCAGCTTTGATTCCGGCCTAAAGCAGAGCCGATCGAGCCTCTTTCTACAATGTTGCACCAGTTCCAGTTACAATTTTCAAACGTCATCTTTCCACAATGTCACACGGTTCGCCCAAGCATACTCCGTTCCGATTCTTGAATTGGCAATTGTTGCTTCGATGGTGAAATTTTGTCATTCAGTTGATAATTTTTGAGTAGGAGAATTAGTTGGAGTTTGATTCGAATTTATTCATGAATCCCATTCAATCAGATGTGGGTAAAATTTGAGTAGGCTAATTATTATTTCTGTGTGGATAATGGTATGTGCTATTTGGTCAGATTAAATATTAAGAGTAGTGACCAAATATTGGGTTGTTTTAATATTTATGAGTTTGGGTTGATTGCATTAAAATTTCTAAAATGTTGAATTTGAGTAACGGATAGATTGAATTATCTGTGGAGATGGTGAATAGTTTTTTCGTTACTCAGTTCAGATTAAATAGATTTTTTAAAAATAAGAATAAGTAATAATATGTATAATTACTAATTTGGAATTCTTCCGATTTTTTACGTTCTTAATAATATGTATAAAATATAAAATACACTTTTCATTAAATAAAACAGGTTACGTAGTTTTAAAAAAAAGTTAAAAAAATTAATACCCTTGGTGTACATGTTAAAAAAAAAAATTTATATTTTAACGAAAGATTATTAATTATATAAGGGCAAAGCTGGTTCTCCTCCTCAAAATTTAAATCGTCTCTGTTTCCTTAAAAAAATTACAAATAAATAAAATCCAACAAGGTACCGCATCTGTTTTTTTAAATAAAATTACAAATAAATGTTTTAATTTTTTTCTCCACTACTGACATCCTCCCCTATTTGCGCCGTGCCATAGGCACAGGCACAAAGACTAGTATATATATATAATAGATAAAGCCATTTTGATGAAATAAAATGTTTATGGTATAGATGTGAGTACAATTGTAAAAATTAGGTCTCGTTTGGTACAGTGTTTTAAAAATACAGCTTTTTCAATACACGATATTTTCAAAACACAGTTTTTTTCTTATAAACATGTTTGAGAAACTTTTTCAAAACGTAATTTCTCAAACGCAACATATTTTTAAAGTGTTTCAAATTGATGTATTTTAAAACATTGCATTTAAACATTGTTAAAGAGAAATACGCTACGTGTTTTGTCAGTATTTTGGTCAAAACGCTTCGGCAAACAAGCACTTAGCCAATTAGTGATAGCACGTTGTGAGTTATGAGTGACAAACCAAAATGTTGAAAAGATAGAAATATTGTGCTTTACAAACACGGATATAATATACCAGAATTAATGGAGAGAAAGAGGGAGTAAAATTAAGGTAAGAAAGGGAATTCCACCTTTTTTTACCACCGTACAAATTAGGAAAATATGATTTTTCCAACGACGTTTCATAACGACCAAATTAACTAATTAACTTTTAATTTGGTTGCAATGTCGTCCTCGCCGTGAACCCTCCGTTCAATTTTATTTTTTTTACGTTAGTTGACTCCTTACGTGGCGTCTACGTGGAATTGTCAAATTGAACGGAGGGTTCACGGCGAGGACGACATTGCAACCAAATTAAATGTTAGTTGGTTAATTTGGTCGTTATGAAACATCATTGGTCAAATTGGATTTTCCTAATTTGTACGGAGATAAAAAAGTGGTATTCTGTGAGATCGTATCAATCCTTGTAACCCTTGTCCTAAGTAGGGTGAGTACACCGAAAACTCTATTGTAATTCTTCGTCATTTATAGTGAAGTTGTTGTTTGCCTTAGAGTGGATTAAACCACGTAAAATCATTTGTTCCCTTTTACTTTGTTCTGTTATATTTTCTATTATCTTGCCATTATTCGTCAAAATACTTGGTGTTATTATTTTCGATCGATTCGCTTCCGCATTAAAGATAGAAACTTTGAATTCGTAATCCAAGAATTTCCTCGTATTTATAACAGACTGGTATCAGAGCTTTGGGCTAGTAGAAATTTTTGAGACCAAGAGATTGGAGTTTTTTTAAGATGGCAGAATTTGAAAATTCTACGCAATTCCAATTGGAGAAATTTAATGGAAGTAATAACTTTAGCTTGTGGTAAGTTAAAGTTAGGGATGTGTTGATCCAAGCAGATCAAGAGATTGCTTTGGAAGGAAAGGAAGCAAAACCCGACGATATGAAAGATGAGGTGTGGAAGAGAATTGATCAAAAGGTGGCTAGAACTATCTGACGATGTTGCGAAGATAATGTTCTTTACAACGTTATCTCTGAAAAGTCTGCGAAGGAATTATGGGAAAAGTTGGAGAGTCTCTACATGGGTAAATCAATATAAAACCGGTTGTACCTAAAGAATGAATTGTTCAATTTCACGATGGACGAAGGTACAAGTATTCATGATCACTTGAATATGTTTAACAAGGTACTTTGCGAGTTGGCGAATATTGATGTTAAAATTGAGGATGAAGGTCAAGGTTTAATTTTGTTGAAGTCTTTGTCACCATCTTACAAGTATTTAGTTACTACTATTATGCACGGTTAAAAAACGCTTACTTTTGGTGAGGTACAAACTTCATTATTAACGGATGATTCTATGAACAAGGGTTTTAAGAATAATAATAATAATGATGCTTTGTATGTGGGAAGTAAAGTTAAACATGTTGATGATTCGTCCGATCAAGGTTCAAGTGGTAGTAAGAAGAATAAGAAGACTTCCAAGCAAAAGTGTTGGCATTGTAATGTGATGTGTCGCGCTATTCGTAATTGTCAAAAGCTCAAGGATGGAGTAAAGAAAGAATTGAATTCTAATGTTAATATTGTCACCTTTGATGAGGGTGATATTAACAATGACGAGTGTAGTACAAAAATAAGGATACTTACCGAACCAAAACCGGAGCCACACCAAATTATATTATGAGACTTTGTAGTAATACCTGTCTTCGACTTTGGCAGTAGACTTACAATATACCAAAGTTGAAGACACACTAATAAATCGTTAACAATCATATATTGCCAATAAATCACATGCAACACACAATATATAACAAGGCAATATAAAACGATTAATTAGTATCTTAAGTATCCTCGGCTCAACGGAGTCTAACTCGAATCTGTCTAGGGCTTATAATGTCTAGGCTTAGATCCTCACTGCCTATACACAAAGTATAGCAGTCCAACCAAAGAGTTCACAATCGAAAGGACAGTGTTTCCAAGGATCGCCCAACTGTGTATATAACCCAGCCTTCAAACAAGAAACCCAACACAACCCGAAACCCCCCCCCCCCTTCATAGAACTCTCTATCACAGTAACCTTAAAGCCTCATGCACACATACAGTGTATTCCCGAAGAGCACGACTCACAGCAGAGACGCAGAGAGAGAGAGAGAGAGAGAGAGAGATAGGTTACTTGTGTACCAAAATAGTGTATTGTATGTGTGATACACAAAAGAGGCAGATAGAGGGAGTATATATATTCAGCCAGGACCATCAATCAGCCTGAAGAATCAGCCTGAAGGAGAGAAAGACGCGACTGACAGAGAATAAGAAGAAAGGAGCGGATATTTTGGGGTTTAATTGGAGACCCCCAAAATACAACCAAATCAGTCGGGTGTTTTGGGTCTTGGGCTGTTGGGTTTGGGATTTTCTAAGTGGGATGCCCATTTGGGCCAAGCCTACACTTACAATCTCCACCTTGAAACAAGTATCGGGACAATCATATTGAACTCATGGACATAAGTGGGGAACATTATAGCCTATCCCGAACTTGATCCAACACAAAGAAGGAAACAAGAACGGGAGACAGATTTTCATAAAGAAAAATTGCAGAAGGGACAAAACTCACTTTCCAAACACAAGGTAAGGAAATAGGGACACGAAGCATGCAATTAACCACTAGTATCAAAATTCAAAATTTTCAAGCATGTTTCAAATTTTAACACAGGTAAGCATTTAGTATTCATATCCGCTAGATTATATTGAGATGGAATTTTTTCTAGTAAAATAAAACTCTTTTCAATTAAATCTCTCAAGTAATGAAAACGAACATCAATATGTTTGGTTCTATCATGAAAAACAGGGTTTTTGTAAAATTGAATTCCCGACTGACTGTCAGAATAAACTATAACTTTCTCCTTTAGAAAACCAATTTTAGTTATTAATCATTTCAACCAAGTCGTTTCTTTAAAAGCTTCCGTTATAGCAACAAACTCAGACTCGATAGTAGACAATGTAACAATGTGTTGTAATTGAGATTTCTAACTAACACATGAACCACACAAAGTGAACACATAAGAGGTAGTAGACTTCGTATTGTCTCTATCATTAGCATAGTTAGAATCCACATAACCTTTCAAAAACAACACCCTCATTGCATTTGGAGAATTTCAAGCCATAATTCACAGAATAACCAAGATATTTGAGAATCCATTTGACCGCTTCCCAATGAGGCATACCAGGGTCAGACATGTATCTACTCAAGCAACTAATAGCATAAGCTATATCAGGTCTAGTGCTAACCATAAGATACATAATGGAACCAATCGCATTAGAATAAGGCACCTTCTCCATATGTTTTTTTTATCAAAATCAGTTTGGGGAGCCTGATTTTTACTAAGGATGAAATGTCCTCCTAGAGGCACATCAGCAGGTTTAGCATCCTCCATCCTAAATTTACTCAAAATCTTTTGCACATAAGAAATTTGATTAAGAGAAATAGTGGAATTCTTTCTATCCCAAACAATGTTCATTCCCAAAATCTTTTTCGCATCTCCTAGATCTTTCATGTCAAAATTCGCACTAAGACAATTCTGCACATTTTCAATTGATTTAATACAAGGACTGATAATAAGCATATCATCAACATAAATCAATAGAAACACAACAGTAGAAGAGTTGGCTTTAAAATACAAGCAATGATCATAAGAGCTACGAGTGAACTGTAAAGACAACATACACATATCAAACTTCTTGTTCCACATTCTAGGAGATTGTTTCAAGCCATACAAAGATTTTTTTTCAATAAACACACATAGTCGGGATTTCTCTTATAAACAAAACCTTCAGGTTGTCTTATGAAAAAAAATTCATCCAAGTCACCATGTAAAAACGCAGTTTTCACATCCATTTGTTTTAATTTCCAATTAAACTAAGCAACTAAAGCAAGCATGACTCTTACCGAAGTTGTGAGAACCCAAACCCATTACTTGTCTTATGCCTTAACATGTTAGATAATTCTTTTTGTCTACGTCATGCTCACATTAGAGTATTTCGTGCTTAGTTGCTTGAATACCTTCTTTGCATTGCTTGCCTTGCCTTGTACCGTGAGTGTTTGCCTTAGCATGATAGCACTCAACCGAGACTTGTTATAGTTCTATTGTCCATCATAGATGACCTAGAACGTTCACCTTGATCATAGTAAGCTTAGTTGGAAGTTTGGAAACCTTCTTGCTTTGTTTTGGCCTTAGCGATTTCCCTCTTCTCCCGTTTTGCGCGTATTTCGTCGTGCGATATGTTCATTGAGTTCCCGGCCTTGTATTGAACTCTTAACCATGGTTAAACAAGCCTTTTCCATGCCCAAGATATCTTAGTTCATTGATGTTTGATTCGGGTTTGATTCGTCAACCAATCGTCGCATGATTCGAGCCTTGTCCTACCTTGTTCCGGGTGTTGTTCGGGTGTGTTTCGGACTTGTTTTGAGTGGTGTTAGACCCTAGAATGGTTGCCCACAAGTTTAGGACCCTTTAGGACATGTTTAAGTCAAGTTTTGGAGCCCCGAAGCGAGTGAGCAAAGCCGAGAGCAAATGAAAATCGGGAGACCTAACTCGAGGCGGCCTGGGACATGCTGAGGCGCCCGCCTCAGCCCTTCACCAGCTACGGGAAATTTTCTCCCTCCTCTCCTATGTCCGACCTTTGACCCCTTTAACCCCTTCCTAATTGGCCCTAATCCTACCTATTAAACACTAATCAAGTTAGATTAGTCCTAACCTCAAGCTACCTCCATTTGACAAGTGGATTTGGAGGCCCTCTTCTTGTGCCATGTGGAAATTCCACTCAATTCCATGCAACATATATAAGCCTTCTCCCTTGTTGATCAGCCATTAAGCTACCATTCCCGATTTTCTTCTCTCTCTTGCCATATTAGTGTGTGTAGAAAAGGTGAGACTAGTGTGTGTCTACTCCATGGATTGAGCTCCCGACCTCCGTTTGCCAAACCGAGACCACCGGAGTGAAGCTACCGACAAGGAGATCATTTCCATCCGATTACTTTGTGTCCATTCCATCTCTTTCTTGGGTGTAAGGTAAGCTATCGATTCCCCTTAGGATGTATGCTAGATATGCCATGTCCCCCTCTTCTTGTAATTCCCATGCTCCTACCATGCTCTTGCCATGATTGTTGATGAATTGGTCTTTTGGGATGTTTGATTAATATGATCATCTTGTTAATTTAGTCCTATGCCTAGAATTAAATATGTTCTATGTCCCTTTAGGAACAACTATTGTTCTTGGACTAATAGATTTTGACAACCTTTGGAAACTAGGAATTCTAGGGTTCCATATGCCATGAATTGTTCATCTTATTGAATTGGGTCCTATGCTTAGAATTAATTGTGTTCTATGCCCCCTTAGGAACAACTATTGTTCTTGGACCAATGACTTTTGATAACTCTTGGAGATGATGATTCCTAGGGTTTCACATGCTACAAACTGTTTATCCTATTGATTGAGTCCTATGCCTAGAATTGAATATGTTCTATGACTTCTTAGGAACAACTAATGTTCTTGGACTTACGACTCTTGACAACTCTTGGAGATTTCGAATTCTAGGGTTTCACGTACTATGGATTGTTCACCTATTGATTGGGTCCTATGCTTAGAATCGAATGTGATCTATGTCTTCCTAAGAGTAACTAATGTTCTTGGACTATTGGCTTTTGATAACTTTGAAATATTGATTCTAAAGTTCCCTTGAATTATGAAATGTTGAACTTATGATAATACTTGACTATGGTTGTTAAGGGGATTAACGGCCTAGTTACTCGATACGAGAACTTAGAAAAGGATTTTGGATGCATCTAGTATCTTAACTCTCTTGGATGAATCGTTAGAGATGACTCAACGGAGTCAAACTTAAGCGAGCCATTGAATAATACCGGCTAAATGATAAATCCCTACGACGTTCTAAGCACGTCCCTCTAAGAATAATAATTCTAAACTCTTGAGAATTGAATTGATTACCTTGCTTGATTCTTGATGTCATAATATAATGTCTATTTGACATATTGAGTTCGCCCTTGTCGAACTCATTCCTGCTTGATCATTGATGATAATTCTTAACTATGGTTGTTAAATAGATTAATGACCTAGCCGATCATATACGAGAACTTAGAAAAGGTTCACGAGGTATCTAGCATCTTAACTCTCTTGGATGAATTGTTAGAGATGACTCAACGGAGTCAAGTTTAGCGAGCTATTGAACAATACCGGCTCACTGATCAATCCCTACGACGTTCTAAACGCGTTTCCCTAAGAATTATAATTCTTGACTTTGAACTTGAATTGATTGCCTTGCTTGATCTTGCATGTCATTTTATAGAATACTTGATTGACATGTGGGTTCGCTCTTGTCGAACTCAATCCTACTTGGTTATTGATGAGAATAATTTACTTGTCATGAACGAGATCGCTCTTGTCGACCTCGTTCACTACTTGATATTTTTGTTAAGTAAACATTACTTGGCATTGCATGAGTCCAGCTGGCATCCTGTCCTTGTTCACACACGCCTCCACTGTGGCCACAGTGGGGAAGTAGCTCCCTTGTTGCATCAATACGAGTACCATTGGTTCTATCCCGAGCATTCCTCGAAGGTCGATGTACTACACGCATCTGACACATGCACGCTCAAGATAACGCTTGTATGCAGGAACTACGTAGCGGCCCGGCTCTCCATATATCCTTATCCTATGTGATTTAATTATGCGCACTTATGTGAAACAATGTGCATCTTGGATATATGATCTCTATGCTTATGTGACTATAACTTGCCTTGTATGTTGCATATTGCCATGACATGCATGATTGATAGCTTACGAGTCTTTATGACTTACCCTTTCCCCTTTACTGCTTTAGATCCTAGCAAGACAGGTCCTGCTCGTTGAGATCGCTGTGTTCGTGCCTTGTTCCCCCTTTTGTTCGCGTCGCCTCGAAGAGGTGGTTTAGATGCCTCCTTCCTCTTGCTTTGTATTTTGTAAGGACGACGGGTTAAAGCAAGTCAATTAGACTATGCTTGGGTATTTGTATAAAACTTGCTTGTGTAACTCTTGTTAGCTACTAGTAGTTATCTCACTTGTAGTACTTGTATCCCTTTGTGCCGGCATTGTGTAAGCCGAGCTTTGGTTAACTTGTTATTATCCCACATGTATAAGTCTTCCGCTGAGCATCCTAGTAGCTCTTATTTAATTCTTGTCTCTAAAATGTTAGCTTGCTTGGGTTCCGGCTTGTAGTGTCGCCGATGACTTGGTTTAAATTGTTTAACTGTTATATCAGGTTTGAAAAGTTTTAAAAATACCGGCCCTTTGGTGCCGAGGCGTGCTACGTCTCTAATGTTGCGTCACGTCGTTTTTAAAAATTAAGTCCTTGCATGTTTTATTGCCTACTTGTTTTCCCTCCTTATTTGGGCGGTCCGACCCGCGGTTCCTCCTCGGGCCCGGGCTGGGTCGCCACAGTTGGTATCAGAGCTCTCGTTAGCTATAAGCCAGGATAGGTTCCATGGCCTAGTTGGGTTAATTCTTGTGTGTATCATGACGTTGAGTGTTCTCTTTCGTGCCTTGTTGGCTGATTCTTCGTTAATGAATAGGACTTAGAATCCTAAGTTCATTATAATCTAGATTCTCGTGAGTACAGTGTTCGTGTCAAGGAATATTACCTTTCACCCGTTTTACTTTCAAGGCGCCGTTATACCAAGAGTGTGTGTTGCTGCATTGTAGAGCTATTGTTCCTTGTCCGTTGTGAGTGATCCTATAAGCTCAGGTTGTTGATTCCGAGCGTGATCATCGTGGTGTCCATTAGTGCCCTTGAACGTGTTACACCTCCTTGAGCGGCGGGGCTAAGCCTCCCGTAGTACCTAGTGTATTCCTTGATTCCTACCTAAGTATATATCTTCTGTAGAGCCAAATCGTGAGTACTTGGGCTGTATAGTGTCAGGAATTAGAGGACTCTTTCCTGCTTCATGTTATTGAGATTGAAGGGATACCCTAATGATCAAGGTATCGTTGTAGTTTCAAGTTGAGACTGGGTGAGTACCCGATAGGTGATCGCATGATCGATGATTGGATTAATCGTTAGCTCGTTTACGTCTTGACCCAAAGTGATTTGAGGTCTTCTAGCTAATAACTATTTGCTAGCCAAGGATTATTAAGTTATTGACTTGTACCGTTATTCGACTAATGCATTAATAGAGTGTTAGCATTTTATAAAAAGAATTTATCTATCAGTAGTGAATCGTTAAGGGTATGAATGTTCCATACTTGGTATACTTGCATGGTAGATTAAAATACTATGTATATGATATTGATTTCCATGCCTAAGTGTAACTATATTATATGTGCATGAGACCTTCATAAAGGATGCTCTTATGTGACTTGTTATCCCTCCCGCATCCTAAACGACGGAAGCTTTTGAAGTCACTTCAGAGGGCCCCTGACTTGATTATCAAGAGGTATTCGTCGGAGAACTAGAATGGTATAATATGATATAGGAATTGACTGAACCCATGACCAACTGGAATGAAATTGAAAGTGGCATCTTGTTTTACTTGTGCAAATATGTGCAACGTGTATATTGAAATCATGCTACGAATAAATTGAACCTGTGACATGATCGAATGAATTGCATGGTATTGAATGCCTTCTTTGAAAGGCGAATATGTGGTCCATGATGATTGACTACTTGATTTTATTGTTAGGACGTTAGATCCTATAGATTCGTGTTGTGACCGGAATAATTTAGTTAGTCTGGAAAACTCTTTGTTGGAAGTTGTTAGTTTGGTGCAACTATTGCACGTGCATTCGAGTCACCTGTTTAGTTGATAAAGAAGAATTTTCACCTCATTGTCCACGTTTGTTGGAACTTTGTAAACCTCGATAATGTCCTTGAGCCCTGTCGAGAGTCAAGATGACTCAGCTTTGGAATTGATTGGAGATGATACTTAAGCCTTTCTTTCCCTATCGCCTCCGCAGATTCATGTTTCTATGACCCGTATTTCTGTATACGACTTCTCTACCTTTATTGAGCTCGTTAGTAACTGTTCGACTCTCACCACTGTTTTGCAAGTGCTTGTCCTCTTCTTGCCTTGTCCTTGTAGCACGACTTTGGGACTACACATTGCCTCCCGACCGAGAATTAGAGTTTTGCGTTGAGCTATTGCCGTGGACTCTCGCTATATCTAGAACACCTTACGAATAGCTCCAATGAGTTGTGAGAAGTGAAAGAGTAGTTGCAAGAACTTCAAGATAGGAGTTCATTAAACCGAGTGTGTCACCGCAAGGTGCACCGATATTGTTTGTGAAAGATATATGGTAATTTATGCCTTTTTATAGACTATCGACAGTTGAACCAGACTACTATCAAGAATAAGTATCCCTTGCCACGCATTGATGATCTCTTTGATCCACTTCGGGGTTCAGTTGTTTATTCCAAGTTTGACTTGAGGAGCGGCTATCACCGGTTGAGGGTTAGAGCGGAGGATGTTCCTAAGACAGCCTTTCGTACGCGTTACGGCCACTATGAGTTGTTGTGATGCCGTTTGGGTTGACCAACGCACCTGCAGTTTTTATGGACCTGATGAATAGGGTTTTTCATGAATATCTCGATTGCTTGTGATTGTGTTTATTATTGATATCCTCGTGTACTCCAAGTCACGAGAGGAGGTTGACTACGGCCCCTATCTTAGCATTGCCTAGGGTTTCGGAGAACCTTGTGATTTTTTTTTTTTAGATGCCTCTTTAGAAGGCTTGGGTTGCGTGCTTGTGCCATGGATTTCAAGGGGCAGTTGGGATTCTCATTTGCCGTTAGCGGAATTTGCTTATTATAACAGTTACCAGTCTAGTATTGAACTGACGCCATATGAGGCCTTTTATGGGTGTTAGTGTTGTTCACTGATTTGCTGGGATGAAGTTGGTGAAGCTAAGCTTTAGGGTTCGGAGATGGTACCACAGTCGGCTGAGAGCGTGAGGCTTATTAGAGATAGATTGCTTACAGCCCAGAGTAGACAGAAGAGCTACGCGGATAACCGGAGACGCGACTTAGAATTTCAGGTTGGTGACTATGTGTTCTTGAAAGTATCGCCCCGACGCGGTACTAAGCGATTTGGGAAGAAAGGTAAACTTACACCTAGATTCATTGGACCATTCGAGATCCTAGAGAGGATTGGAGCTTTGGCATATCGGCTAGCATTGCCACCTTCTATATCGGATGTTCTTGACGTCTTTCATGTCTCGATGCTACGCAAGTACTTGAAGGATGAGTCGCATGTCTTGACTTATGATGAGATTTCTTTTGAGCCTGACCTTTCTTACGATGAGAAGCCGGTGAGGATTCTGGACACGAAAGAACAAGTGTTGAGAACAAAGAAGATTCCCTTAGTAAAGGTCTTGTGGAAGAATCATGATATTGAGGAAGCCAAGTGGGAGACCGAGCTTGATATGCGAGAGAGATACCCTTTCCTATTCGATGACTCCGGTAAGAATTTAGGGACTAAATTCCTTTAAGTGGGGGAGGATGTGAGAACCCAAACCCATTACTTGTCTTATGCCTTAACATGTTAGATAATTCTTTTTGTCTACGTCATGCTCACATTAGAGTATTTCGTGCTTAGTTGCTTGAATACCTTCTTTGCATTGCTTGCCTTGCCTTGTACCGTGAGTGTTTGCCTTAGCATGATAGCACTCAACCGAGACTTGTTATAGTTCTATTGTCCATCATAGATGACCTAGAACGTTCACCTTGATCATAGTAAGCTTAGTTGGAAGTTTGGAAACCTTCTTGCTTTGTTTTGGCCTTAGCGATTTCCCTCTTCTCCCGTTTTGCGCGTATTTCGTCGTGCGATATGTTCATTGAGTTCCCGGCCTTGTATTGAACTCTTAACCATGGTTAAACAAGCCTTTTCCATGCCCAAGATATCTTAGTTTCATTGATGTTTGATCCGGGTTTGATTCGTCAACCAATCGTCGCATGATTCGAGCCTTGTCCTACCTTGTTCCGGGTGTTGTTCGGGTGTGTTTCGGACTTGTTTTGAGTGGTGTTAGACCCTAGAATGGTTGCCCACAAGTTTAGGACCCTTTAGGACATGTTTAAGTCAAGTTTTGGAGCCCCAGAAGCTGAGAGCAAATGAAATCGTGAGGCGGCCGCATGCCGAGGCGCCCCTCGCCTTCACCGCCTACGGGAAATTTTCTCCCTCCTCTCCTATGTCCGACCTTTGACCCCTTTAACCCCTTCCTAATTGGCCCTAATCCTACCTTTTAAACACTAATCAAGTTGGATTAGTCCTAACCTCAAGCTACCTCCATTTGACAAGTGGATTTGGAGGCCCTCTTCTTGTGCCATGTGGAAATCCACTCAATTCATGCAACACATATAAGCCTTCTCCCTTGTTGATCAGCCATTAAGCTACCATTCCCAGATTTTTCTTCTCTCTCTTGCCATATTAGTGTGTGTAGAGAAAAGGTGAGACTAGTGTGTGTCTACTCCATGGATTGAGCTCCCGACCTCCGTTTGCCAAACCGAGACCACCGGAGTGAAGCTACCGACAAGGAGATCATTTCCATCCGATTACTTTGTGTCCATTCCATCTCTTTCTTGGGTGTAAGGTAAGCTATCGATTCCCCTTAGGATGTATGCTAGATATGCCATGTCCCCCTCTTCTTGTAAATCCCATGCTCCTACCATGCTCTTGCCATGATTATTGATGAATTGGTCTTTTGGGATTTTTGATTAATATGATCATCTTGTTAAATTAGTCCTATGCCTAGAATTAAAAATGTTCTATGCCCTCTTAGGAACAACTAATGTTCTTGGACTATTGGATTTTAATGACTTTTGGGAACTAGGAATTCTAGGGTTCCATATGCCATGAATTGTTCATCCTATTGAATTGGGTCCTATGCCTAGAATTAAAAGTGTTCTATGTCCCTTTAGGAACAACTATTGTTCTTGGACCAATGACTTTTGATAACTCTTGGAGATGATGATTTCTAGGGTTTCACATGCTACAAACTGTTTATCCTATTGATTGAGTCCTATGCCTAGAATTGAATATGTTCTATGACTTCTTAGGAACAACTAATGTTCTTGGACTTACGACTCTTGACAACTCTTGGAGATTTCGAATTCTAGGGTTTCACGTACTATGGATTGTTCACCTATGGATTGGGTCCTATGCTTCGAATCGAATGTGATCTATGTCTTCCTAAGAGTAACTAATGTTCTTGGACTATTGGCTTTTGATAACTTTGAAATATTGATTCTAAAGTTCCCTTGAATTATGAAATGTTGAACTTATGATAATACTTGACTATGGTTGTTAAGTGGATTAACGGCCTGGTTACTCGATACGAGAACTTAGAAAAGGATTTTGGATGCATCTAGCATCTTAACCCTCTTGGATGAATCGTTAGAGACGACTCAACGGAGTCAAACTTAAGTGAGCCATTGAATAATACCGGCTAAATGATAAATCCCTACGACGTTCTAAGCACGTCCCTCTAAGAATAGTAATTCTAGACTCTTGAGAATTGAATTGATTACCTTGCTTGATTCTTGATGTCATAATATAATGTCTATGTGACATATTGAGTTCGCCCTTGTCGAACTCATTCCTGCTTGATCATTGATGATAATTCTTAACTATGGTTGTTAAATAGATTAATGACCTAGCCGATCATATACGAGAACTTAGAAAAGGTTCACAATGTATTTAGCATCTTAACTCTCTTGGATGAATTGTTAGAGATGACTCAACGGAGTCAAGTTTAGCGAGCTATTGAACAATACCGGCTCACCGATCGATCCCTACGACGTTTTAAACGCGTTTCCCTAAGAATAATAATTCTAGACTTTGAACTTGAATTGATTGCCTTGCTTGATCTTGTATGTCATATTATAGAATACCTAATTGACATGTGAGTTCGCTCTTGTCGAACTCAATCCTGCTTGGTTTTTGATGAGAATAATTTACTTGTCATGAACGAGATCGCTCTTGTCGACCTCGTTCACTACTTGATATTTTTGTTAAGTAAACATTACTTGGCATTGCATGAGTCCAGCTGGCATCCTGTCCTTGTTCACACACGCCTCCACTGTGGCCACAGTGGGGAAGTAGCTCCCTTGTTGCATCAATACGAGTACCATTGGTTCTATCCCGAGCATTCCCTCGGAAGGTCGATGTACTACACGCATCTGACACATGCACGCTCAAGATAACGCTTGTATGCAGGAACTACGTAGCGGCCCGGCTCTCCATATATCCTTATCCTATGTGATTTAATTATGCGCACTTATGTGAAACAATGTGCATCTTGGATATACGATCTCTATGCTTATGTGACTATAACTTGCCTTGTATGTTGCATATTGCCATGACATGCATGATTGATAGCTTACGAGTCTTTATGACTTACCCTTTCCCCTTTACTGCTTTAGATCCTAGCAAGACAGGTCCTGCTCGTTGAGATCGCGGTGTTCGTGCCTTGTTCCCCCTTTTTGTTCCGACGTCGCTCTCGAAGAGGTGGTTTAGATGCCTCCTTCCTCTTGCTTTGTATTTTGTAAGGACGACGGGTTAAAGCAAGTCAATTAGACTATGCTTGGGTATTTGTATAAAACTTGCTTGTGTAACTCTTGTTAGCTACTAGTAGTTATCTCACTTGTAGTACTTGTATCCCTTTTGTGCCGGCATTGTGTAGGCCGAGCTTTGGTTAACTTGTCATTACCCCACATGTATAAGTCTTCCGCTGAGCATCCTAGTAGCTCTTATTTAATTCTTGTCTCTAAACTGTTAGCTTGGGTTCCGGCATGTAGTGTCGCCGATGACTTGGTTTAAATTGTTTAACTGTTATATCAGGTTGAAAGGAGTTTTAAAAATACCGGCCCTTTGGTGCCGAGGCGTGCTACGTCTCTAATGTTGTGTCACGTCGTTTTTAAAAATTAAGTCCTTGCATGTTTTATTGCCTACTTGTTTTCCCTCCTTATTTGGGCGGTCCGACCCGCGGTTCCTCCTCGGGCCCGGGCTGGGTCGCCACAGAAGTAAATTTGACAACCGGAGCAAAAATTTCTTTGTAATCTATCCCCTCTTTTTGAGTAAATCCTTTAGCAACCAAACGTGTTTTAAATCTAACATTCTCATTCTCAGTCTTAACCTTAAGCAACCATTTGCAAGGAACAAAAGAACATGTTTTAGGTTTAGGGACCAAGGTCCATGTTTGGTTAGCATGCAACGAGTTCATTTCATCTTTCATAGCATTTAACCACTTAACATAATGAGAAGACTTTAAAGCATCATTATAAGATTTAGGTTCATCACAATTGTCAAGAGATTCAAAAACACTAAACACAAAAGATGACATATGAAAATCATTAAGTCTAGATGGTTTCCTAACTTCCCGTCTAAGTCGGTCCCTAGCAAGTTGGTAGTCATCTAGATTTTCTATTTCCGGGACATGTTCATCCTCCACATTTTCATCATCTTCATTGTGTTCAATTTCAACATTTTCAATATCAATTTCCACATTTTCGGTTGGCACATCATCAATAACATAGGGTTGTTCCACAGCAATTGGAGCCGGGGGAGGGGGAACATCATTAACAGGTATAAGTTGAGCAGGAATCAAGCAAGGAAATTCAAGTTCATTTAAAACAACATCCCTACTTATTATGGTCTTAAAACCATGTTCCTCTTTTAACCAAATTCTATACCCCTTCACACCCTCCGGGTACCCTAAAAACACACACCTAGCAGCCCTAGGTTCAAGTTTTTCATGTCTTTGATGTGCATAAGCCGCACAATCGAACACCCTCATATGCAAGATATCAACCTCTTTGCCTGTAAAGATCGCTTCAGAACATCTACCATACAAAGGCACAGAGGGGAACATATTGATGACATAGGCAGTAGTTACAACTACCTCTCTCCAAAACCGTTTGGAGAGACCCGAGGTATTAAGCATAGCTCTCACTTTTTCCAAAAGAGTCATGTTCATACGCTCGGCAACACCATTCTGTTGCAGGTTATAGGGAACAGTTTTATGTTGACCAATACCATGAATAGCTAATAAGCTTGTAATTTTCTTATTATTTTCATTAATTTTTCAGAATTTTATTGGTTATTTTGAGCTTTGGTTGATAATTAATTGCATTTGAGATATTATTTTTATGAATTATGTGCTTCATGTAGGTATCTCAAAGATATTCGAGGTTTTATAGCTCAATATATGCAAATCGAGGACATTCCGGGCTTCAATGTTAAGTTTGGACACTTGCCGTTAAGTTTTGTTAAGGATTTCAAAGCACAGAAGGCAACAGAAGCTAACTGAGGACTTATTTGGGAAGTCTGGGTGCAGAGGGACTTTGGCAGCAACATTGAAGGACCCAGGGGCACCAGAGCAATTTCTGGAAGTTGGAGGGCAGCACTGACAGCCGGCCATTCTCTCATTAATGCACTGTCGGCTTGAGGAAGAGCCACGTAGCCTGGTCCCGTGTGATGACCCGCGTGTCTCTCTTTCGGATCCGGGTATAGCCCGCGTTCTGCCTTGCCCCATCCGACCCACCTGCCTCCCTTCCAGACCACTTCCTTTTCTCCTCCAAGCCCAGTTCTACTGGGTCTGACCCGCGCTCCATTCCCTGGGCTAACCCTGACCCGGCTGCGACCTAGGTCCCCTTTTCTTACCCTTTTTTACCCCCCAAATCTTCCTTAAACTTCCTAATCTGCCCTTAGTGCCCTAGCAGCCTTTGGGGAGAAACTGGGAGCTTCATTTTTCGGTAATGAGGGCTGGAAACAAAGAAGAATCTGAATAGAAAAGTAAGGAGGAACTGGAAGCAGCCGCCATTCCATCCATTTTCATTCTATTCATTGTTCTTCCATTAGTGTTCAAGCCAAGAAAGCCAAAGAACTTCAATCATCTCCTTCATTGTAAAGTATTATCCACTTTTATTTATATTTTTATTTAATGAAAATACTTTTGATTGAAGATTTGATTTATTTCCTTAGCATTATGAACAAAATTAATTACCTAGGGTTTTGATATATATTGGCTTGGAGATTGTGATTTTAATTTGGGTTTCTGTTATTAATTTCTATTCATTAATTTTTGGGTATTATGTTGTGCTCTTAATGCTTGTAATGATTTGATCACCCATTACATGATTTTAAAAATTGTTTAGTGCATGAAAGTGACTTGATAATTTTGGAAAATACAACATAGTTGTTTTGGGTTGGGTTAATCTAAGTTATTAATTCTCCTTAAAATAGTCAATTGGGGTTTTGTATTTGGACGCGATTAATTGGAAAAATTCATATGTTGCGAAAGCCCATGAATTTATACTGTTAATTAGCACCGTTATACGAAGCGAAAACCCTTAACGGTGATTTTTGAATCCCAGACTTCCAAAAATAGAATAGTTTTAATAGCAACCCCTTATTAAATCACAACGGAAGAGCCAATTGAAAATCAAAACCCTAGATCCCCTCTCATTGAAGTCAACCTCATTTTAATTTTGCTTTATTTAATTTCTTGTTTTAGCTTAATTAATAGTTAATTCACTCAAAATCGATAGTCTAAATATAGTTAAAATTGCAACGTGCTTGGTACTCATTAAAAACAACCAATTTGCTTCATCGTGGGTTCGACACACTACTTATCACTTTATTACTTGTTTGACCGGGTAATCTTGCCCGTGTGCATTTTCGCACCCAACTAGTTTTTGGCGCCGTTGCCGGGGAAGCACGGTGTTGTTTTAAGATATCATAATAGTTACTTTTGAGATTGTAATTTAGACATTTTTATTTTCTTGTTTTTATTTATTATTGTTGCTTGGGCTATTGCACTTGATCTTTTGGTATAATTCTTTGAGCTTGTGTGTAGGTGTATGCGACACACCCAATCGGAAAAAGTTTCATTGTTGCCGATTGATCCGGAAATCGAAAGAACTATTCGACTTCGCCATAGAGTGCAAAGAACTATGGCGGAAGCGGGTGCCTGAAATAATCCCCGAGAAGAAGTTCAAGGGGCAAATGAAAGGGTGAATAGGGAGAATCCTATTGAGCAAGAGAGGCCACTCCATGACTTCACTATTCCCTTCATGAACGATTATCTACTGGGAATTGTGAGACCTCCCGTGGCCGCCAACAATTTTGAGATCAAGCCATCTCTCATCTCTCTAATCCAAGGGAACGTTCAATTTTGGGGGATTGGTGACCGAGGATGCTCATGATCATATCATGAACTTCATGGAGATTTGTTACACGTTCAAGATGAATGGAGTGTCGAATGAAGCCAAACGCCTTCGCTTGTTTCCTTTCTCTCTTAGGGATAAAGCGAAAGTGTGGTTGAACTCGTTGACTACGGGATTTATCATAAATTGGGGAGAGATTAGGCAAGCTTTCTTGGAGAAATATTATTCTCCTGCGAAGACAGTCCAATTGAGGAATACCATCACTTTCTTTCTTCAACTTGATGGTGAGACCTTGTATGAAGCTTGGGAGAGATACAAGGATATGTTGAGGAAGTGCTCACATCATGGATTGCCTCGGTGGTTGATAGTGCAAACATTCTATAATGGTTTGCTTCCATCAATAAGAACTTCTATTGATGCGGCCACGAGTGGAGCATTTATGACAAAGAATGTTGATGATGGATATGCCTTGTTGGATAAAATGGCCTCAAACAATCATTTTTGGGGGAATGAAAGAGGAGCTCAAAGGAGTGTTGCCATGGCTCGGGAATCCTCAACCGAAGTTGCTAGCTTGACCGTTCAAGAAGCGGAGCTTACCAAGATCTTGCAAGCTACTCTTCTTCCACAAAAAGTGGCATGTGAGCTTTGTGGAGGCCCTCACACTTTGGATGTTTGCCATTTGAAAATGGAATCAATCCAATTTGTTTCCAACTTCAACCGGAACCAAAACAACCCATATTCAAACACATACAGTCTGGGTTAGCGAAATCACCCCAACTTTTCTTGGAGCAACAACCAAAACCAACCCTCCTCCTCAACCCAAAATCGAAATTCCAATAACCCTCCCGGATTCTCTAACCAACCTCACCAACACCAACCACCTTACCCAAATCAAAATCCACCTCAACCACCACCCAAGAAAGAGATACCCGTGGAAGACCTCCTAAAAATCATCCATGACCAACAAGCCATAATCCTTAGCACCCAATCTTCCGTGAGAAACCTTGAAATCCAAATGGGTCAACCTGCATCTTCCATCAATTCTAGACCCCAAGGAAACCTTCCAAGTGATACCGAAACCAACCCAAAGGGGAAGGAGCAATGCATGTTTATTACTCTTAGAAGTGGGAAGGAGCTACAAGGTGGAAAAGAAGAAGGGAATGTGGGTGAACAAAATAGTGAGCAAGTGAAAGAAAAGCCCAAGGAGAAGATTGAGCCAATTCCCCCACCTCCGGTCAAAGAAAGAGTGTATCCTCCACCTCCATTTCTGCAAAGGCTCCAAAAGGCAAAGGATGACAATCAATTTCTCAAGTTCCTTGAAATTTTCAAAAAGCTTCACATCAACATTCCTTTTGCCGATGCTTTGGAGCAAATGCCTTCTTATGCCCGATTTGTGAAAGATATCCTCTCCAAGAAAAGAAGACTTGAGGATTATGAAACCATATCTTTGACGGAGGAATGTAGTGTCGTGCTACAACAAAAGCCTCCTCCAAAATTGAAAGATCCGGGTAGCTTTGTAATTCCATGCACTATTGGGGAGAATTTTACGGGCAAGGCATTGTGTGATTTGGGGGCTAGCATTAATCTCATGCCCTTGTCGGTTTTCCAAAAACTTGGTTTGGGTGAAGCTACACCTACTTCGGTCACTCTAAAATTGGCGGATAGGTCGCTAGCATACCCTAAGGGAGTGGTTGAGAATGTGCTTGTGAAGGTTTAAAAACTAATTCTTCCGGCGGATTTCTTGGTGCTTGACATGGAAGAGGATAGTGAGATTCTAATCATTCTTGGAAGACCCTTCTTGGCTACCGGTAGAGCTTTAATTGATGTGGCGAAGGGAGAGCTTACAATGAGGGTGCATGATCAACAAGTCACATTTAATGTCTTCAAGCCCATCAAGTACTCGGAGAAATTGGAAGATTGTGCAAGAGTGGAGGTGGTTCAAAAATTGAAGGGAGAAGGATCTCATGATAATATTCCTAAGAGCCGGGTTGAGCAAGTTTGTGAGAAGGTGGTGATTGAGCCGAAAAAAATGAAAAAATGTGATGATGAGAAAGGGAGGTATGTGATTCCTTCAAGAAGAAAGAAAGTAAAAAAGTTGTCATTGGATGTGGCACAACTACCATCCAATGTGATTAAATGGAAAAGAATCAAAGTGGAGGCACCAATGATGGAAGCAATGTTTAAAAATGGTGCCAAGAAAGCTTCTCCAAATGGTAGCGTTCAAGTAAAGGTTCAAGTGCTTCTCCATGATCCTCCATAGGCGGGAGAAGAAGTCAAGCTAAAGACTTTAAATTAGAACTATTCATATCGGTTTTCTCTTCCCTCTCTTTTTATTTATTTGTTTTTACGGCATTTGTATTTATATGCATGTGTCGTTTTTCGAAGCCCTCCCGAGTTTGTGGGTTTATAGGGAGGTGTATATAGTGTCCCCTCGCAAAAATATTTTTCTTTTTATTTGCTTTTCATGGGGTTGTAGTGATTGTTGCCTTGCCTTGGTATGCTCATGAACATTGAGGGCAATGTTTGGTTCTAAGTTTGGGGGTGGGGTTAGCATTATTTTTGCCCTCGATTTTTGAGAAAATTTTGAAAATTTTTAGAAAATTTCAAGCTAGTTTGGACCCCATTAATTATGCTTTGTTCATTCATCTCATCACTTTGGCGCTCATTGAGTTGTATGTGCATTATTTTCTTGGATTTGACCTTGAAATTATTATATGCATACTTGAGGATATTTTGTGCTTTTTGTGCTAGCTTTCCCTCATTCATGTTAAATAGCGCCCATGTGTGGTTCTCTTGATAATTTTTTTAAGCTAAGCTCTAGCTTTGATTGTGCTTGTGTTATGAGTATCTTGTTGTGAGTTTTGATACCGTTAGATGATCTTGAAATTAATTAATAGCTTGGCTTGTGAGTATGACAATAGAATGATATAGGTCATGTTTAACTCGTTTGTGCCATATCGACCTACCCATGTTCACATTAAATCCCTAGTGTCCCATTTGAGCCTTAATGAAAGAATGGTGTGTGCAAGAGCACACAATGACCCCCATTTGCCTTCATTTCTATCACCTACATTAACTTATCCCATGAGCCTATACACTTTATCCAACCCTTTGAGAGAGCACTTTGTGAAATGAATTTCTAATTTTATGTCTTGGAGGGAATGTGAGTTTCATGGAAGTGTTGTTCTTCATATTTTGGTGTGGTGTGTTTTTAATCTTGGTTGATGAGTTGGGGGTTGTTTATCTTGTAAAAAGGGGCCCTTGTGTATAAAAAAAATAAAAATCAAAAGTGAAGGGCAACCCAAAATTATGAATCATTTGTGCTTTAAAGTTATTCAAAAAGGGGAATTGTGGGATGAAAAAAATCATTTGTGGTAGTTTGATATACTCTCAACCCCAAGGTCTTGATATGTAAAGAAAAAAAGAAAAAGAAAAGAAGAAGCTAAGTTTGGGGGTTGTTGAGAAGAATGGTGAGTTATGATGAAGTATGTTGTTTCATGAAGTTAGACTTGAGTATGATTTTGAAGGCTTCACTTGTGCTCTCTTGTCTTGATTCCATTCCCTTCATTTGTAGCTCAACCTTGGCCTAAAGTTACAAGCTTTGCAAAAGTCCTATTGATATTGTCATGTCATGAGTTATTGCCTTGTGAAGTATATATCTCTTTCGGTTTCATGGTTTATGTTTGGTATCTCATTGAACGTTCAATCCTAGCTAGAGTGATGCTATTTAGTCATGGGCTTGTGCTTCTTGTTTTTAAGTAAGTGTTTGAGGAAAGTTTGCTAGCATTTAAATCACATCATACCTTGGTTATGCATTTTTATAATCTTGAGTTTGATTTCTTTCATGGTAATGTATGTGGGATCTTGATTGAGTGCCTTCTTCATTCCATCGTTGTCTCGAGCTTCTCCATAATCCATATTTCTCTTTGCTCAGGACGATCAAAGCTTAAGTTTGGGGGTGTTGATAAGCTTGTAATTTTTCTATTATTTTCATTAATTTTTCGGAATTTTATTGGTTATTTTGAGCTTTGGTTGATAATTAATTGCATTTGAGATATTATTTTTATGAATTTTGTGCTTCATTTAGGTATCTCAAAGATATTCGAGGTTTTCTGGCTCAATATATGCAAATCGAGGACATTCTAGGCTTCAACGTTAAGTTTGGACACTTGCTGTTAAGTTTCGTTAAGGATTTCAAAACACAGAAGGCAACAGAAGCTAACTGAGGACTTATTTGTGAAGTCTGGGTGCAGAGTGACTTCGGCAGCAACATTGAAGGACCCAGGAGCACCGGAGAAATTTCTGAAAGTTGGAGGGCAGCGCTGATAGCCGGCCATTCTCTCATTAATGCACTGTCGACTTGAGGAAGAGCCACGTAGCCCAGTCCCTTGTGATGACTCGCGTGTCTCTCTTCCGGATCCGGGTATAGCCCGCGTTCTACCTTGCCCCATCCGACCCACCTGCCTCCCTTCCAGCCCACTTCATTCTCTCCTCCTAGGCCAGTTCCACTGGGTCTGACCCGCGCTCCATTTCCTAGGCTAACCCTGACCCGGCCGCGACCCAGGTCCCCTTTTCTTACCCCTTTTTGCCCCCAAATCTTCCTTAAACTTCTTAATCTTCCCTTAGTGCCCTAGCAGCCTTTGGGGAGAAACTGGGAGCTTCATTTTTCGGTAATGAGGGCTGGAAACAAAGAAGAATCTGAATAGAAAAGTAAGGAGGAACTGGAAGCAGACGCCATTCCATCCATTTTCATTCTATTCATTGTTCTTCCATTAGTGTTCAAGCCAAGAAAGCCAAGGAACTTCAATCATCTCCTTCATTGTAAAGTATTATCCACTTTTATTTATATTTTTATTTAATGAAAATACTTTTGATTGAAGATTTGATTTATTTCCTTAACATTATGAACTAAATTAATTGTCTAGGGTTTTGATATATATTGGCTTGGAGGTTGTGATTTTAATTTGGGTTTTTGTTATTAATTGTTATTCATTAATTTTTGGGTATTATGTTGTGCTCTTAATGCTTGTAATGATTTGATCACCCATTACATGATTTTAAAAATTGTTTAGTGCATGAAATTGACTTGATAATTTTGGAAAATACAACATAGTTGTTTTGGGTTGGGTTAATCTAAGTTAATAATTCTCTTTAAAATAGTCAATTGGGGTTTTGTGTATGGACGCGATTAATTGGATAAATTCATACGTTGCGAAAGCCCATGAATTTATACCGTTAATTAGCACCGTTATACGAAGCGAAAGCCCTTAACGGTGATTTTTGAATCCCCGACTTCCAAAAATAGAATAGTTTTAATAGCAACCCCTTATTAAATCACAACGGAAGAGTCAATTGAAAATCAAAACCCTAGATCCCCTCTCATTGAAGTCAACCTCATTTTAATTTTGCTTTATTTAATTTCTTGTTTTAGCTTAATTAATAGTTAGTTCACTCAAAATCGATAGTCTAAATATAGTTAAAACTGCAACGTGCTTGGTACTCATTAAAAACAACCAATTTGCTTCCTCGTGGGTTCGACACTCTACTTATCACTTTATTACTTGTTTGACCGGGTAATCTTGCTCGTGTGCGTTTTCGCACCCAACAATAGCACAGAATTCATCAAACTCATGATTACAGAATTTTAATCCATTATCGGTCCTAAACATTTTGATTTTCTTTCCTGCTTGATTTTCAATAAAAACTTTCCAATTTTTAAATTTCTCAAACGAATCAGATTTGTGTCTCATTAAGAAAACCCAGACTTTTCGTGAAAAGTCATCAATGATGGATAGAAAATACTTATTGTCACCTTGAGTGGGCACACTAAAGGGCCCCCACACATCAGCATGTATGTAGTCAAGGAATTTCTTGCTAGAATGTTTTCCTAGGAAGGGGGTGGAAAACTTACTTTATGATATTTGCTCTTAACATAAGTATCACAAAAAGGTAAACTAGATAGTTTTTCATTTCCAAAAACACTCGTTTTTTTGTAAAATTTCTAACCCTTTATTACTTATGTGTCCTAGTCTCTTATGCCACAAAATCGTTTTATCTTCCTTAACGACATTAGCATAAATCTCATAAGTAGACATAGGTAAAGCACAACAAACATATAAATTCCGATGTTTTTCACATTTACCAATAACTAAAGACCCCTTTAGTATTTTCATAACAGCCTTCCCCCATTTTCCTTCCAAACCATCATCCTCCAATGAGGCACATGAAATCAAATTGCTACATAATTCAGGCACATGTTTCACATTTTTCAAAGTTAAAACATAACCAGAATTTTCATTTCAAATCAATATCACCAATACCAAGCATTTGACACTTTTTCTCGTTAGCCAGAGAAACAGAACCAACATCAACTTCATTATAAGTAGTAAACAATGATTTCAATGGTGTCATGTGATAAGTGCAACCAGAATCTATAAGCCATTCACTAACACAAGCAGAATGCACAGAATTCACAACATTATCACAAGAATCAGTAACTATAAACACATTAGCGGAAACATTACTACCAGAAGCTAAGTTGCAATCACCTTGGTTTTGTTCGTGATTTTGATTTTTCTTTTTCGGATTAGGGCACTCCTTTTTAAAATGACCTATTTCCCCACAATTGTAACACATTTCATGTCCTTTCTTTGAACTCAACCTATTTTTGCTTCTCCTTTTACTCTTGCCACAATTTTCATTTCGATGAGATGTTCTATTATTCCTAAGGACTGGTCTTCCTCTAACCATGTTCATTTTACTAACAATTGATTTACCCTTATTAGCTTTTAGATCTAACTCCTTACTCTTTATCTCATTGATCACCGTATCAAGAGTAATTTGGTCCCCACCATACATAATATCAAATCTTAAATCAGAGTAAGATTCAGGTATATAATTAAAAAACACTATAGGGGTGTAAACATCAATATGTTGGCCACCAGTTTGTTTAATGTTCTGGACTAATTTAGCAAACACATCAAGGTTTTCCTCCATGTCTTTATTAAGGTCTAACTTGAACCTAAAGAACTTTTCTAAAAGGCATAGTTTACTAGGAAGAGACGTTTCAAAGTAAGTAGCTTCTAGTTTATCCCAAAGAGCTTTAGTCGTATCAAGTTTACCAATTTTCCTACACACAGAGCCAGTCAAGTTTAAAATAATATAAGAACAAGCAATCTCATCCATCTCAACTTTGTCACTTTCTTTCATTAAAGTCGTGACAAATTCAGCAATGACAACTTTAAAAACTTCTCTTTTTATCAAAATATCTCTCATCTTTTGTTGTCAAATTGAAAAATCAGATTTTCCATTAAACGGTTCCAAAGTGTAAGTAGACATGGTCAAAAAACTATAATTTAACGTTTATAGAAAAAATCACTGATTTTAATTTTGAATGCAACAATGATCGAAAAAATAGCAGGCAAAGAGCAAAAAATATCCAGAAGCAAAAAACAATAAAGCAGACAAGAAACAAAATTAATAGGCGAAAAATAAATACCAAAGTCACAACCCAAATTTGGATTGAAAAAATCTCCCAAAAATTTGATTCAACCACCCTACGCTCTGATACCACCGTAGTGCAAAAATAAAGATACTTACCGAACCAAAACCGGAGCCACACTAAATTATAAATATGAGACTTTGTAGTAATACTCGTCTTCCACTTTGGCAGTAGACTTACAATATACCAAAGTTGAAAACATACTAATAAATCGTTAACAATCATATATTGCCAATAAAGCACCTGGAACACACAATATATAACAATGCAATATAAAACGATTAATTAGTATCTTGAGTATCCTCGGCTCAACGGAGCCTAACTCGAGTCTGTGTAGAGCTTATAATGCCTAGGCTCAGATCCCCACTGCCTATACACAAAATATAGTAGTCCAACCAAAGAGTTCACAACCGAAGGGATGATGTTTCCAACGATTTCACCCAACTGTGTATACAACCCAGCCTTCCAACAAGAAACCCAACACAACCCGAAACCCCTCCCCCCTTCACAAAACTCTATATCAGAGTAACTTCAAAGCCTCACGCACACACAAAATGTATTCCCAAAGAGTAGGACTCACAGCAGAGACGCATAAAGAGAGAGAGATAGGTTACTTGTGTACCAAAATAATGCATTACCTATGTGATACACAAAGGATGCGGACAGAGGGAGTATATATATTCAGCAAAGACCATCAATCAGCCCGAAGAATTAGCCTGGATGAGAGAAAGACGCGGCTGACAAAGAGCAAGAAGGAAGGAGCGGATATTTTGGGGTTTAATGGAAGACCCCCAAAATACAACCAAATCAGCCGGGTGCAGCAAAGAGGGAAATAAGGGTAAGTGGGTTTTGGGTCTTGGCTTGTTGGGTTTGGGATTTTCTAAGTGCTGCCCATTTGGGCCAAGCCTACACTTACAACGAGAATAGTGGTGATTTATTCAATGTGACCATGGGTGATAATTTACGGAATGAATGAGTTCTTGATTTCGGTTGTTCTTTTCACATGTATTCCAATAAAAATATGTTTTTTACTTATAAAAATACAAATAACGATATATTTTTAGCGGATGGTTCTTCCTGCAAGATTGAAGGTGTTGAAGTAATAAAATTGAATACTGAAGGTGAAGTAAAAACGCTAACGGAAGTTCGTTATGTTCCTAGTTTGAGGAAAAATTTAATTTCTTTGGGTTACTTGGATTCGAAATGGTGCAATTACAATGTTCGTGATGGAAAGATGAAAATCTTTCGTGGTAGTCGTTTTCACATGGGTGGAAACGAAATGGGCAACTTGTATTTAATACAAGGGAGTATGATGCAAGGTGGAGCTCATATTATGTTTCAAAGTGAAGATGTCAAATATGAAGAATTTGGAAGTATCCGGTTTGGTAATATTTCATGGAGCGAATTCAAGGGCCGCTTGGATTCGTGTGTTCGAGATCAATTCTAGGCACCCATGGTGGGGTGCATGATGGGCAAGCAACAATGGGGATAGGCGATTGATGAAATTTGAGCCAATGTGGAGATTTGTTAAAATTGGTGTCTCAAATCCTTTTAGGATTAGGATTGATAAATTGCTAAAGGATTAGAAGTATGTTAATACTAATTAGTGAAAGATAATATTTGTGAACATGGTCTATATAAAGACATGTATATACCGCATAGATTGTGTGCCAAAGACGAGTTTGTGATACAAAGTGGAGATGGACGACATCGATACAATTGGTGTCGAGAGTCTCAAGGTTTTGACGTTGTTAGACAAAATAGTGCGTAGCTATTTTGAGCTGTAAAAGATGTGATAATTTGTAGAATCGTATCTGTAAGTGTAGGCAAGGTCCCTAAACGGGCAGCCCACTTCCAAACCCAAAGACCCAGCAACCCAAGAAACCCAAACCCACTTACCTTCCCCCTTTGACTTTCGGCTGATGGTTTGTTAATTAGGGAGAATCATTGATTTCCCTAATATAACTTCAGCTCCTTCCTTTCTTTCTCCAATCAGCCGTGCCTTCCATTCCTTGGGCCGAAATTTTCGGTGATTGATTGGTCCCTTGAGCACTTTATATACTCCCTTGGTCTGCCGCCTTTGGGTGAAGAAGCAGGAACCTTGAATCAGTTTTTGGTTGTTGGGTGAACAACCAAAAACATCACAGTGCCATATCTCTCTCTCTCTCTCTCTCTCTCTCTCTTTGCGTCTCTGTTCTTGAGCCGGTACATTGGGTATACACTTTGTGTGTGTGAGCTTGAGATTACTGTGATTGAGAGTTCTGTGAGGGGGGTTTTCGGATTGTGGGATTTCTTGTTGGAAGGCTGGGTGGTTTACACAGTTGGGTGAAATCCTTGGAACATTGTCCCTTCGGTAGTGAACTCTTTGGTTGGACTGTTATACTTTGTGTATAGGCAGTGGGGATCTGAGCCTAGGCAACCATAAGCCCTAGACAGATCGAGTGAGGCTTCGGCCAAGGATACTCAGTTACTCCTGTTTGTTTACGATAGATGAATTGATATCTTGAATATTTTTTATTCTGTATTTCTTTGGTTTCTAACATTGTTCTGCAGGCCAGAAGGATTATTGAATTAGACTAGGAACTCAATTACCATCCTAGAAAAATACATCCTGCTGTTTTACATAGGATTGTTAGGCTAAGGTTGCTCCTGTTTTTTGCATTGGTAAATGGTATAAAAACCTAACAGTATCAATCCTTATAACCCTTGTCATAGGTAGGGTGAGTACGTTAAAAACTCTCTATTATAATTTCTCCTCATTTATAATGAAGTTTTTGCTTGCTTTAGATTAGATTAAATCATGTAAAATGCTCTGTTTTCTTTTGCTTTATTTTGTTATATTTTCTATTATCTTGTCATTATTCGCCAAAATTCTTTGTACTATTATTTTCGACGGTTTCGCTTCCGCATTGAAGGTAGAAACTTGGAATACTTAATCAACGAATTTCCCAAAAAACCCGAACAATTGCATGTAAGTCTGGTTTTGCGGGAGAGAGAGAGAGAGATTGAGCGAGAGAGGAGGTAATTAGTTTCGCATTACAAGTGAATCACGGTTATAGCGTGACAAAGTATCTCGGAGAATTGTACAATGCATCAAGCGATTTCATAACAAGGGAATACGGAAAGGGGAGGAAAATTACAGGGTAGGAACTCTTTCAGCAGTTCCTTGAAGGACAGTGAGCAAATTGTTTCCAAAGGGGTCGCTCAAGTGGGCAGCAAGGTTTTCAACAGGACCCTGTCCAGTAACGTAAGCTTGGATAAAGAAAGCAAACATGGAGAACATTGCTAGTCTTCCATTCTTGATCTCCTTCACCTTAAGGATAGCAGCCTGGTCTGGATCGGTTGCAAGTCCCAATGGGTCAAAAGGGCCACCAGGGTGTAGTGTGTCCTCCAAATCCTGCAAGGAACGAATGCGAAAAATGGCCTAATTCAGGACTCAAAAATAGTACATAATATCCCTTTCTGCTCGCATTCATGAACGAAAAAAAAAAAATCATTTTGGAACGGAAGGATAACAAGGTGAAAAGAGAAAGATGTGAGTCAAACATACCAATCCATTAATAATTCTGTAATATTCAGCACCACCAACAAGAACAACCTCAGCAGCGATTGCAACAATAAGATTAATTGGAATGTTCTTTCCGAAGTAGTTCAATGTGTTCCCGTCAAGGAGTAGAGCTCCAGTCTACACAAATGGACTCTCGATGACTCGTTGCAGGTGAAAATATAAATTAGGACATTGATGTCCATCTGTAGAAGTGTACAAAATGAGATAAAATACCTTGAACCAGACAGCTTCAGGGCCACAACTAGCCCCAAATTTGTTGAAGGCCTCGGGGATGACGCACCCAGCCGCTCCGAGCATAGCCCAACGGGCATGAATCAGCTCGGCTGCTTGGTATCTGCATATTGGAGTTAATCAATTTACACATCCCCAATATAGCTATCCAAATGCTACAAGAGTAGGTTTTCTTTGAGAACGTCCTACGGATAAACCCTACTCTGTTACAGCTCAGCCCACCAACACACAGGTAATTCAGATTACACGTATCCGTCTTACAGAAAATATTTGAAGTTACCAGGAACAACAGGGAATTTATTAGTAACTTACTTGGCAAAATCTGCTGGTTTCTTGCCAAGACCAAAAGGATCATAACCATAACTGCATTTAGAAGACAAAACCATGATCATCAACTTTGCTCAGTTTAATCTTAAAGCAAGAAATTACATACTACTACCAGATACAAGAGACAATCAACACTAAGCTAATAATGGTGGTTCATTTTCTTACTCTCCAGGAACTTCTCCGGTAAGGTACTCGGGGATTTCGGATCTGTCCAAAAGCCCTTCCGGCAAGAAAATCCTTCGCTCAGGTCCTGAAACAAACCAATTTCAAATTACACACCCATTTTATTTTGTTAAGATATGATACATTTCGTGCTTTCAAATAGTCTATTATAGTATCATTCGAATAGATTAAAAAATGAATTTTTATACTTAAATGGTTAGATACCCTTAACTTATAACATAATATTTTTTCCCCATCTCAAAAAAATAGTCTATTTTTCTTCGGCTTAACACAATAGTCACTATTACAATATTAACACTACACCGTTTCTAAATAAATGTCATGTTTGATTATTTAATGTCAAAACCGATCATTTTTCAAATGAAAGTATGATGTATATTTTTTTAGTTTTTAAGAACCATAAAACACATAATTCGTACTCCATCCATCTCAAAATTATTGTTCTGCTTTCATTTTTCATCGATTCCAAAATAATTTTGTTTAAAACTTTTCATTACAAGACAATACTTTTACCACTTTACTCTTACTTTTTCATCAACTTTAATTATCAGTCATATACACATCAACTTTAAAATAAACTAAACATCAAACTAATATTAATAATTCAGTCGATTGTGTTTTTAGGAGGTTAATAATAACAAACTACTCAGATCGAAAAAGTAGAGGTAATGATCAACATACCATACCACTTGGAGAGCTCGTCGTCGACGGGGATGGCTTTAGCCTTGGCGGGAGCAGCCTTTTTCTTGGAGAAAAGGGCAACCGTTTTGAACGAGAAACTAGGAGTTGACACGGCGGTGGTCCTCGACGCGGCGGTGAAGTTGAGTGTGGTTCCCAACATTTCCGACTTTCCGATAGAGGCTGCCGCCGTCGACGCCGCCAACGAAGCCATTCCTAGTCCGGTAGCTGATGAAGTTGTGTTTGTGTGTGTATTTTTTTGTTTTTCTGTTTTTTTCTTTTGGCTGTGTGAATGCGAATTGTCTAGGACAACTCAAGGGGGACTAAATGGTTGTTCTGGTGGATGTGGACTTGCCAAGTAGGATCTTGGTTCTCGTTCTGTGATTGGGTTCTTGTTTAGAGAAGGCAATCTGATGCAGCTATCCGATAGGATGACCATGATTACGTGGCAGATTATGATGCTGACGTGTAACACCATCTGTTGAAATTTGTGGATGGCATGGTGGTGGTGTGGATAATGAAATATCTCCCTCCCCCTCCACCTTTCAAGTCACCCACAGCCACAGGCATGGCTTTTGTTTCCTTTTGTCCTTAATTTGTATCAAGATTCAAGACCTAGTATGGTAAATTCTACTCCTTCCGATCCTAAACGATGACACTAAACTTGCATCGAAAATAATTAAATTTAGTAATCACTTAATAAAGATCTTGAAGTCACATCTAATATAGTTAATTAGTTTTGAGATGAATCCCCAAACTTTAACATAATATCAGGACAGACTCTTTAAATTTGCAGGCCTAGCGGTCCACGTTCTTACTTCATATCCACCCAAATCAATGAGTTCACGTTGTAAGTCTTAAACTCGACTACACGTTAGGGGACGTATTGACACACCTAAACCACATCGGGAATAATCAAGTTATGAATCACTTAATAAAGATCCTGAGCTCACATCTTTCATAATTAATTGGTTTTGAGATGAACTCATATACTTTAACACTAAATAATAAATAAATAATTGTCTTATTACATTTTTATCACTTTATCTTTTATATTATTTTTACCACAAAATGCACTCACAATATTCTAATAGAGTGACAACTAGGGGCGTAACTGGTTCGGTTTGATTTTTGGTTTTGGTTTATACCAAAACCACAAGCCGAACCGTCCCCTATTGGTTCCAAAAATCTCAAATTGAATCGAACCAAGTAAGGATTGGAACCGAACCGAACCGAACCACTTGGTTCGGTTTTATGGTTTATATAAATTATTTTTAATCAAATTAACAAACATTAAAAATAATAATAAAAATAAGATTATAGTTTGGAATTAACATTAAAATTATGAAATAACCAACTAATAAAAAATTATCATAAGGAAAACAATACAAATTCTAAAATAAACACAAACAATAGAAAACAAATAGTTCTCCAACAATCAAAATTTTGTTTTGTTTAGTGTGTTTATATATAACTAAATTAAAAGCCTAGATTATGCATATAAGATGATTCAAATGTTCAAAATAGTTAACAAATATAATAAATAAATAAATAAATAAATAAATAAATATATATATATATATATATATATATATATATATATATATATATATATATATATATATATATATTGGTTTGCTTCGGTTCGGTTTGGTTTGGTTCAATATCAAAATCGTAAACCGAACCAAACCGGGTAGTTTTTCAAGTTTGAAACTGAAACCGAACCGTATTCGACCAAACCGACTGGTTTGATTTGGTTCGATTTGGTGGTTCTGATTTACAACTTTAGTGACAACATGCTCTCTGGTACTTACCAACTCATTTTAAAGTTTGACATGTTAGATTAAGGCTCAAGAATATATATCAAATTTAACATAATCAATTATTTTTTCTTAAACGATATGTTAAATCAAACAAAACGATTATTTATATAAGAGATGAAGTATATTTTTTAAACAGTCGTTTTAAACATAATGTATTTCGTATAAGTAAAATATATCATTAATTAAGATGCAAATAAGAGTCTTTCTATGACATTTGTGAAGGTAGGAAGGTTTTCGTGTACAAACACAGCCTATTCAAACTCGTATTAACTTCAAGCCGAGTTCAAATACTCTATTTATCTCTATTCAACATGAGTAAGATTGTTATTTATATAAATATAGAAAAGTTATGTACTCCCCCGTATCAGATAAATATTTCTATTTTCTATTTTTAGATGTTTCAATTAATGTTCCTAATGACTTTTTGATGATAATCATTTTACAATTCTTCCCAATAAACCCTTAAACCTTCATTTAATCTCATCATGACATATGTAAAAATCCACTTATTAGAGTAGTGAGACTAAATTAATGCTAATTCTAACTATTTTTAACCAAAAATTAAGAAAAAAAATAAGAAATAGATGGGTATTATCGTTCCATCACATTTTATAGCACATTATTAATTATGTTTCTTAATATGTATTTTGTCAATGACAAACATTTATCTGAGAAGGAGAAAGTATTATATATTGTCCTATCTTCTATAAAGCTCATGTTTGACTCTCAATAAATTGATTAGTTAAGTGGTTGTTGAAGTCCAATATAAGTTGTATAGTTTTGATAAGCAAAAGAAAGAAGAGATAGAAGATCCAAGGAAGATGGCGGTGGATAATAAGCTTTGAAATTTTTATGACAAATTGCTGGCCGATTTCTTTTTTGTAAGTTTTTAATAAGTTTAGTACTTTGTTTTTATTCTAATCAGAAGGCACTTTCATTAAACTGTTCCTAAAATACCCCCCCCCCTCGGGTTCATGAAACTGGTTTCTTTATTGTTGGAACAATGAAATGGAGATCATTGTGGAGATTTTGTGGAATCCCCCCCCCCCCAAGTTAAACTATTTTTCACAAGACTGATTGATAGGCATAAAGAAATAAGAGTCATGTCTCTTCAAAACAAGCAGAGGAAAAGGAGAAGGAATATGAAACTCCACCCTAAGCCCAAGACTTGCAATGAAACAGGAAGAAAAAGTGGAATAAATGTGGATGAAATCAGCTTGATGGGCATAAAGGAACGAAATCACTTTGGAGGGAAGACAAAATTTATAGGAAAGATTAATTTACTGATTAGTGGCAATGAGAAATTTGATGAATTGCAATGTGTTAATTTAGAAATCGCAATGTAAAAATTAGATGAATTGTGATGTGTTGATTTAGAATTGCAATGCACCGATTTGGATTTGTGATGTAACTATTTGGAATTGTTATGTATCAATTTGGAATTAGAATACAAAAGTAAATCTCAATACACAAATTGAATTTCGAGATGCAGAAATTGGATTTGTGGTACAAAAAAGGATGAGGCACAAATTGGATTTGCGATGAAGAAGTTGGAATTGTGATTCATCAACTTGGAATTGCAATGCAGCGCACTTGTTTGAATTTCGTGAAGGGTATATTTGTGTCACTAGTGCACTTTACCAGTTAAAAAAAAAGTATTGTGGTTTTTAGCAGTTAGAAAATGTATGAAGGGAACCGGCCCGATTTTCACCCAATTTTTTAACCATTAACCCTTAACATTTTCTGTTTAAATGGGTCGGTCCTTCGTCCCTATTAACATCTCTAGATGGACTATCACATTTGCAATATTTATTTATAATTGCTAAAAAATATGGGGAAAAAAATTAATGTTATTGAAGTTGGGATACACAAAGTCATATGAGCTTTCCATTTTTAGAAGTTTAGGAAAACGATCTATGTTTCTATTTGGAGGATTAATTCAAGCAAATACTTTTTTTGGGACTTTGGATGGAAATATTTAGAAGGAAGGTTTAAACTGTGAATACAAGCTTTGGTTGTCTGATAAGAGTGTTTTACTATTAAAAGATGCTGTAAATTATAAGTAACGCCCCTCAACTATGAGTAGGATCCCAATTTCCCTCCTAACTACCGATTGAAGCATTGCCCCCCTCAATTATTAACATTTTTCTTTAATCATGCCTTCTACTACCGTTTAAGTTGACGAAAAATGCCAACTCATGTGACCAATTTTCAGGTATTTTCCTTTTTTAGCATAATGCTTGTTTGGTGTTTTAATTAACTATGTTATTCTTACTACCTACCCTAATACATTCTTTGTAGTGGAAACAATGATACAACGGTTAATTTAAACACCAAATAGGTATTATGGTCAACAAAAAACATAAAGATGGTCACATGAGTCTCAAGTAGACATTTTTCATCAACTCAAACAACAATGTATAAACAAAGCGTGCGATTAAAGAAAATATTATAATTGAGTGAACATTGCTTCAAAGGGTAGTTGCGAAGAGGCAATTCGATCTCAACCCGTTGAGGATAATTATTTGTAGTTTAAAAGAGATTTATAATACCCCTAAAAGCACGCGACGTGCATACGTGTATCAAAAGGACCAATAACTTTAATTTTGAAAGTATAAGGAGCCAAGTGTTGGTTTAAAATTTTTATATAGGAACGAAACCCAAAACGGGGGAATCGTACAAAGACGAATAGTGTAGTATGTGCAACCACAAATGAGACACACAAAACACTTTAAACAGATCCCATATACATAAATAATGTGAATGATTCACAGAGCCAACAGTTTTCAGCATTTCATGGACACAAGTATATCTACATTGACATGATATGCTTAACTGTGATGAAGAAAAGTCTAAATCTCTGCACTTATTTGTACACACTACTACTAGTACTTCTTGAGTATTCTCTATGGTCTTCTCCATTTGTCAACCTCTCTGGATGTTGCTTTGATAAGCTTCTTGGTATTTATGACAACCTCGTCGACGAGAGCACCAATATCATCCCTGATGACAAAATTTGAAGATTGAGGATCTGCGGTATACATTAACAGCAAGAAAATAAGATAAATTCAACTATCCCTATCCTCAAATGGGAGTCCATTCTAAGTGGTATTTTGTATTTAAATGAATGTCCGTTGTTAGGCTAGATTGTCGCATCCAACTTGTTTCTCCAAGGCTGAAATTCAATTCACAACAAAAGCTAAAAGTGACCCTCGTTTAGGGAAACTGCAATCATTCACAGGGTGCTACGCCTGTGAGTTTTCCCGTAGCTTCAACATTCCAACATAGCATGATAGGTATTTGGGTCAAACGCCATATCGCACAGAAAAAGAAACAACATACTCAATCTTCACAACTTATTCCATAGCAGTTATTTACTTCTGCTTTTGCTAGCTAATAATATCAAATCACCATTAAATCCAATCCCATGAAAGATCGCCCTTGTCAATATATACTGGTGAATAAATATTAATATCTCATGGATAGGTGGAATTTTATTTTTCTTTTCTATAAGACATCTTCGCTATTCTTCCACCCCCAGCAATCTAGCTCCATAGTTTCACTTACCATAACTGAGCCAGAAGAGGAAAGCTTCATATGTCAAAGCTTTGGCTAGTAGTTGACAGGTAGCAAATGATATTACCCCCAAGTCCTTTTTGGTTCAAGTACATGCTATGTTGTAATTGAGATAATGCCAAGACAAGGTAAGGCAAGTGTCACAGACTGCCTCTTTGGCTGAACAAAGTGCCAGCAATTACTTCCCAGCAGTGCTGCATGGTTACGCCCAAAATATCAAGAGTAACGCCCATGCGCCACGGACACAAACAATACCCATGCACTTGCGAATCATGCCTGACAGCACCAACAAGCCCTTCCCACAGCTAGAATACTGCAATGATCAGTGCATCTTTCTCAAAGTCCACACCATATGCACTTTTACTTGGAGGGAATCATCTGTTACATATTTAAACTTTTACTTTTTAAGTTTCATACAATAACATTTTCTAATTTTAGGACTTCAAATATTATGACTAAATGATCAGGGATGACAACTGTTTTGTCACTTTAGCTTTTGCCTAGTATACTGTGTTGGAAGAGATTGCATAGTGCACTGCTCTTTACACCTGGTTGTAGAAGGGCTTCTTGAAGTACACTAGTTATTTCCTTATTAAGCTATTTCCTCTTATAATTCCATCCACTGCAATGAGATTTGTGATTTATCTCTTGTACATGCTCTAGTGCTATCATTATGCTTCCTTCTGCTTTCAACTTCTTGCATGCCAATTGTCATCAACTTAAAGGTCCCCAAAGGAGCTTGGACCTCATATCCCCGTATCAGGGCCAATGTCCGGAGCACTTAGCGAGGCTCCTCAGAGCCAAGTGCTTGGCAAGGAAACGGACAAAGAATTGGGTTGGCTCTGTACACCGAAGAGGACAACCCAAAAAAGTAGTGAGTAAGGTAGTGTTACCCATAGTTGTCAAAGGCGGGTGCCTTTGGCGCCCGAGGCGAGGGTGTAGCGCCTCATACATCACAGGCGAGTCGATGAACAAGAAGTGCTTAAAAGGTGATGCCTTTAGCGCCTTTTAGAAAGTCGTGAGGTGCTAAAAAATCGTGATAGTCGCTCACTTAAGTTTTTTCTTTTTTAAAAAAAAATTCTGATAGACCAAACGACGTAGTTTGGCCTTTTGGTATATATTAGAATACCCTTCCCAAATCAGACGACATATCCAAAGACAGACTCCCGATATGACTTACGAGCATAACTAGGGTTCCGATTTCGCCATGCTGATTCTACTTCAATTTGTGACTTCAACTAGGGTTTCGAGTGTCAACTGGCTTCCCCTTCTTCAAGTGTCGACTGGCTTCCTTCTTCTTCGCACCAATCGATTCCAACTTCCAAGTAAGCCCTCATTCTGTTTGAGACCCACTGACTTCGAAAATTTCGAACAACATTCTTTAAAAAAAAAAAAACACTCTGTTCTTCTATTTAACTTAAATACTTCGAAAAGTACTTGCAGTATTCAATTCAAATTTGACTTCTATCTTTTAAAAAAAAATAGTTTCTCTTTTTGAAAGAAATTTGCTCTATTCTATAATTACTCTATTCAACTTCAAAAAATTGTTTCTTTTTGAAATTTTTTTTACTCTGTTCTATATTTAATTTGTGTTATTGATATTATATTAGAACTTAATTTCATGTATTATGCTCACTTATAACATGTTTTGTTGATATTTGTAAAGTTATATGCATTTTATGTATTTTTCCTTAGTATTGTTTCCGAGAGCGCCTTTTTAGTGCCTCGCTTCTCGCCTCAAATATGGACCTATCGCCTTTTTAGCGCCTCTCGACTTTGACAACTATGGTACTACCATGTGGGTTTGTTACATTACTCAACCTTGATTGCTCGCTGCAAGCAATTTCCCCACAGTTCCCAAGAAATCCATCAAAGTGTCCTTTGTGGGGTATTGCCCCCTGGGCTGCTGGGCTTGGAGAACTATCAATGACGAAGTCCCAAGCAAGGCTCTTGAAATAGAGTAGGATGTAGCCTAAGACTCTAAGCACCGTTGTTGCACTTTTTTTTTTTTTTGATAAGAAGCACCGTTGTTGCACATAGCCTGCCTGTCAGGCTTGAGTTCTCTTTTTCTAGGTTGGTGTCCAAATGCTAGCATATATTGACCGCATTAGACAGGTATGATGTTGTGATTGCTTTCACACATTCAATAGCTGGCCCAACATATGCAGAATGTCCAAGCAAAACAAGCTCGATTGGGATTAAGTTATTGTTAGGATATTTCGTGTTATTACATAAAAATAAAATTGATTAATTAGTTTTTAGATAAATAATTGGTTAGGGTTATTTTAGTCTTTTAGTTTACTGGGGTTTTATTGTTGTAGTAGAATTAAGATTTAGTTATAATTAAAATATTGAGACACTCCTTCATAACCAATCAGGTTGAATTTTTAAGAATTGAAAGCTGGCAAGCTTTTGTGTGTTTCTACCGATCCCTTCCAAGGGTACGTTCCCCTTCTTTCTCAGTTCCTCACTAGTGGATGACTGGATCCTTTGAAAGGGTGACACAAACCACTACTTTTGTTACCTCCCCATGCTCTTACTCCTATTCCTCAGCGCCATAGTAGAACGAGATCCCTGAATTTCATCCTGTATCATAATCCCAATGCCTACAGTGATATAGAATCAATTACAGATACCATAAACCTCATCCTCCCCAAGCACGTGTTCCTGAAGAGAATTGTTGATCTTAGGCTTCACCTGTATTTGCTAAAATAGAATTCGATCAGACTGAGAAGGCCATAATAATTGAAGGTAAGGTTTATTAGGATATATTTTACGTGGAACAGCTCACTTTACAGCTTTTTTGACGGAAGATGGTTTTTCCCAAGCCCAAAGAAGGGAAATACATTATATCTGTAAACAATGCCTTAAAAGAATGATAGTTAAATCGCTCACAATCAAGGGAATGGTTTTTAACCCTATAATTCGGACCAGTGCCTTGAACAATAGAAAGGAAATGGGCAGAAAAAAAATATGAATACTTACTGAGTGGGGAGAGTTCCAGACCCAGTAAATAGCTTCCCAACATTAGAGTATTTTCGATTGTCATCATAAGCAATGCCCCTCCCAATACCATAGCCAAATCCTAAACCAACCCCACATCCAGCACCAAATCCAAAGCCAAGCTGCAAGCCGGGGAATCCAGGACCAAATCCTGTACCTGGTAATACATATTATTAGAATTTAACATCAAAAGAAGTAGGAATGATTGTTTTTCATAATGTGATAGCAAGTTAAGGCGCCATCGTTAACATGTAGCTATTAGATATTTGAGACCACAACTTCACCCATTTATATGTATTATCATCCTTATTAAAGGGAGACAGAGAGCAGACAAGAGCCCACAACTGCCAATTTCCCTTCAATACAATAATACTCTTAGAGCCTATAAAAATAGAATAAGGGTATGATGATGTTTTCTATTTCCAAAAATCCTCTCCCCAGTCCTTGCAAGTTTCTTTAGTACAATGCCTCTGAATAAAAACACACAAATTAGTTACAACAGAACAACTAATTATTTTTGTATATTTGGCACCTGGTACTCTGATATGAGAAAAGGAACATTCTATCTCAAAATTCAAAGGAGAGAAAACAGCCGAAGGCAATTGAGATGCTCGATATTGGAACATTCAATATTCAAATAGTATTTACAACCTGACATGAACACTGCTGCATTCAAACACTAGTGCTCAGAGAACGAAAGCAAAAAGTACAGACAGGGACTGAATCACTAAATTTGAATGTTGATATTGTGAGATAGGATACAGGATCAACCAATTGCAATCTGAAGGGTCCACCCAACTAGTAATCAACAAGAAAGAATGAGCATGCAATGCAGACAAAATTTGCACAGGAATTGTCCTATAAACAATTGACATTGATCGAAGAATATGTGTCCCATTCTGTTGCACCCTAAAGTCACAATCAGATTGATGATTAAAAATTTTGTTTGCCAAGTTACAGTTAGTCCTCAAGCATAGTCTCTGTGTGCATGTGCCAGTGATTAACTGCGCGTGCTTGCGTATGTGCATGCATTGGGGTGTGTGTATACAACAATGTTCTTGACTTCACCTTATCTTTTATATGAAAGGTGGCATCACAAAATACTAAATTGTCTCGGCTTGACTCATACACTTGGTGTATCTTAATCAATTTATGTAGCTTTAAGATGAAAGGAAGAATATATTTATCACGTGTCAATCCCAACAAAAGAAAAGGCTCTAGATAAACCTAATAACATAGAAATCATTTTATGCAGGCCCCATGACTCGGTAAAGGCCACTTTTACATTCTCCATGAAGGAGAGAGACTGGCACATTGTGATGGTCACATAATATATTTTTAAAAGGAAAAAGAAAGAAAGGGAGGAAGAAAAAGCGTTTTACACACCTAGTAACTTCAAATTTTCACTCAGCTCAAGTTAGCAAGGTAACATCTTCCTTTCGGTTTTCCCCTTTTCCATTACCCCTCTGACAGTGCCGAGTATAGGAGTGAAACTGAGGTTTCATAAGTGAAACTAATTTCCATAAACCACAAAATCTGAAGGCTATAGGTCTCTTCTTATGCCAAGTTTTTGAAGAAGTGTGTTTTTCAGTTTACAGTAAGACAGTTTCTGGCATATTTAATGAACCCAAATAAAGAATTGTGACAACTATAGAATTTGAATTTTTAAAAGACAATTCATTGCTCCACGAACCGTAAGTAGCCTGATACTCATGTAAATATTACTCAATACATCAAAGCAAATTTTATTTTATTTTGATAAGTAAAGTATATTAATGGGCATCAAATGAGGTGACACATCAAAGCAATTATCATGCATGAATCTTAGCATAAGGTTTATGCCACATCTTTTTGCTTCTCATCAAAGCAAAGGAGCTGTTTTTACATGCCTAATGTTTACAGTAACACAGTTATCTAGGGCAAACATCTGTCGGTGTATATGTTTAATTATCCAAGCTGACCAAATAAACTATTGCTCTAGGTATCCATACAAATAAACTATTGGGTGTTCTGAAAAATCAAACAATTTCATACCAGATATCCATTCATTTCATAATAAAACAGAAACAGTATACAGAATTCCCTTTACACAAAATTCAGTTGTTCATTGTGATCAGTTTGTAGTTCAAGTTCACGGAACCAATTTTCAAATTTCCGATTAAGAAAGAAATAAATAAATGAAGAACTAGTACTTGCTCTTAATTGGCTCAACGATCAGTGGTTACCTCCGATGAGACCGACGCCGAAACCGACACCGCAGCCAGTGCCGAGGCCGAAAGCAGGGCCCACTTTACCTAGTTGCTTTGTCCATACCACTGGTAGCTTCCATAGCAACCCCTTGTCTTCGTCGCTGCTCATCTCTCTTTCTCTCTCCGTTTGAAATTGATTGGCTCGGACCGCTCGGTGCTCTTTTTAGTGCTAAAAGAGATGCGTAAACCACTTAGTCCATCACTTGTTCGACCTATAGAATACATTTTTCGACTAGTGATTTTGGATATTGAATTTGAGGTATGTATTTTTATTGGTTTATTGATTATTGATAAATCATTAACTAGTTTATCAATAAATTAGATGATAAAAAAGTATTTTTTTTAAGTGAGATTACAAATGACCGAGTCAATTTTTACTTGGCCATTTGTGTAAACACTCATCCTTGTCCACTCTCCTGAAATAAATAGGAAAAATGTCAAAAATACCATCGTTAGCAATTTTCTAAAAATCACTAGGCGGCCGTTGTACACCAGTGCGGCAGCGCCTAACGCCTAGGAGACCTAGAATTAAGACATAATTACTCTTATTTTGATAAAAATAAAATTAATGTAACATAGTTACCCTTATTTTTAAAAAATATTCTATTTCTTATTTTATTTTCCTAGTTATTATAAAAAAATTACATAACCTATTTATTAAATGGTGAGACCATAGTTGTTAAATTGAGATACGTATCGTGTATCAAAATTTTAATTTTATGATACGTATCGGGATATACTATGTGTATCATAGGATACACTATGTATATAAAAATATATAATTTTTTTAGATATTCTATTTGAGAAATAGATATTTAGGAAGAACAACTATAAATAGGTGTAATTGAATTGAGTTAATTTTTGACAAAATAATAATAATTGTAACCGTAATATTTGTAAGTTAAGACTCAAAACTTGTATTTTTACTAATTTACACCCAAGTATTATATTCAATATGATACTTTTTATATCCTGCAATTGTTCAAAAAAAAGGATTTTTTTTAAAGTATAATATTTTTTTTAATTTGTGCAAGTCTAATTATAAAAAACAATGTAGCGCAAGATACGCTATTGTATCGTAAGATACGCACCGTAAGATACGAATAATATATCGTATGATATGTTGTCATATGGGATACGCACATAAGATATGTATCGATGACCTCAATTTTTAATACGTATTGTAGAATAATGACAACTATGAGTGAGACCATGTATATATATATATATATACTATTTAGATTTAGATTACATTCCATCAATTGTTACTTCCTTTATTTGGTGGGAGAGCCGAGAGGTGTACAATTTCATTAACAGAACACCTAAATGCAACACCAAAATTCTTAAATATAACACTATTTAAAAGATAAAATTACTTCACTACCCCTCTTCACATTTAAACTACACTACCCCCTCCCTCCCTCCCCCCTTCACGTAATTTTGATTACGTGTCATTGTTGATTCGATTTTCATTGTTAATTCGCATGATATCTCATGTGAATTAGATTGATTGTGATTCAGTTTATTTTTTCTTTTCAATTAGGCAAAACACACAAATAGGCCACCCAATTTTGCCCTTTTTTGCAATTCGGCCACCGAAACTTTGAATCATCTATTTTGGCCACCCTAATTTTATTATGTTGCAAGCGAGCCCATTTTCTAACGCCCGTTAGAAAATGGCGTTAACTTTATCTGATTTTCTCATTTTGCCCCTGTTATTAGACAAACCACCTAATACCTTCTATTCTTTGATCGGGACGTATCACGGGAGACATTCCAAATCACATATACAAATCGAAGAAAAAAAACCCCAAATTCTAGGGTTTTCGATTTGAATCGAAATTCACATCTCTTCGATCCCGTAGCAAGAAACCGACTTCGAGGCATCAATCAATACCAGAAGATACTGGAATCTAATGTTTTAACATCAATTCGAGCTAAAGAGGTGAGTATACGATAACCCTAGTTCTTACTGTTGAATATGTTGTCGTTAATGAACATGTTTCAGTCTCTGTGTTTGGGTTTGCTTTATATACACTGTTGTGTTCCAATGTTGGTGTAATTGATTGTTAATGGTAGGTTTTACTTACCTTTGCCTTTTGCCTTTATATACACTGTGGTCAAATTGTGTGTGATGATATCTTGAAAATTGTTGAATTCATCCATGTCATACTTTTAGGGTGGTTTTTATATCGCATGCTTTATATGGTCCATGTTGGTGTAATTGATTGTTAATGGTAGGGTTTTGCCTTGGTTTTGCCTTTTGTCTTTTATATTCGGTGGTGGTCCCAAAACCTTGAAAAATTAGGCTTTACTTATATGTGGCTTTTGAAGTGTGGGGCTTTACTATCATATTGGGGCTTTAATATCATATAGTCGGGCTTTAAAATAGTGATTTGTATAGACACTAATAGTGATAGTGTGTCATTTCTTATTATATGCAGAATGTAAAAGGAAATTGGAATATTTTTACATCATGGTGGGGCTTTTCGTAAGGTTAATAACAAATGGAAGTATGAAGGAGGAAATGTTGATTTTATTCTGAAGTTTGTATGGATACTCTAAATTACTTCAAAGTTGAAAAGTATGTTAAATCATATTTAAAAGTGTGATGGAAATGTGAAGCAAGTATGGTATAGGTTGCCTGCACAAACTATTGAAAATGGATTGTACTTAATAGATACTAATGAGGAGTGTTAAGAATGGTAAATGAATGTAGGAATATAGGGTTTGTGTATATGTATGTTGAGCATGGTATTGATGTACGGTGCTTGTATGAGTCGATGAACCAAGAATTGTAGATTTAGATACTGAAGGACATGAATTGTTGAATAAGGGAGGATGAGATGGAGGTTGAGATGGATGATGGTGGCCACGACAAGAGTCGTTTACAATGAGGCCGAAAAGAAAAGGTGAGGCTTATATGGGTGAGGGTAATATGGGTGAAGATGAGTTTAAAAAGAGTAAGGGTCAGATTGATATGGGTCAAGATGAGTTTGAAAAGGGTAAGGGATCTGATATGGGTCAAGATGGGTCTGAAAAGAGTAAGGGTCGATCGCATGGGTCAAGATAAGTCTCGAAAAGGGTAAGAGGTCAATCGAGCATGGGTCAAGATGGGTCAAAAGAGTGGTCGATCGATATGGGTCAAGATGAGTCTCAAAAAAAGGGTGCGGTGAAACCGATATGGGTCAAGTCAAGATGATTTTTACCGGGATGAGGATGAGGTTGAGGTTGTGATGGCTCAATGCGAGGCCGAAAAGAGTCAGGTTGAGAATAATGAACATGAGAATACTGAACAGAATAATGTTAGGCATGAAAACAGTAATGAACAAACAGGTATTGAGGCTGATATGGCTCAAGATGTTATTGTTTTTGAATATCCATATGAGGTAGAAGATGTGGGGATCAATGTAGAACCATGTTTAAGTTGATGATGATTTTATGTTTTAAGTGATTTAAGAACTTTGTAGAAATTAGGGTTGTTGTAACAATAATAGAAGAAACAAAAACAAAAGGATTGATCCTCGTAGTTTACCCTGCTAGGTGATCCAGCCGAGCCTACACCTACTGTGGGACAAACCACGCACTCGTATAGAAATGATGATGCGGGTTGATTTCTTCCGATAGTGATTATGATTCTAGTGATGAAGAGGATAAGGTAGATGACAAAATATTTCATAGTAGAACAATTAATTTGAGGAATAAGCAAGGTATTAATTTTCAATCCAAACATAGACATGTGAAAAAGTAATTAAAATCTTGAAACAAAAGAAATTTTTAAGGTCATAGCTGTTATAGTATGGATTGGATGAAAAAAGGATATTAAATGATTAGGAAATGAGAAGATGAGGATGTATGGAGTGCATGAACTCACTGTATGCCCATGGAGAGTTTGGGCCGGATTGAACCAAAAGAAGTTCGCAAATTATCGCATTTAATCCTCAAAGATGATTGTGGATGGCACTTAAGAAAAAATCACAAAGATCATTTTTGGCTAAGGAATCTTTGAAACATTTAAGAAACATTGCTATAAGTCGATCGATATGAAGGCCGATGTTTTGAAACAATTGGGTGGAATTGAGTGATCGCATGTGTAGCAGAAAGGAAGAAAGCATTGCAAGAACTTGATGGATCAATGTATGAACATTATGCAAAGCTATGGAGTTATAAAGATGAGTCGAGAATAGAAATCCCTGTAGTATCGTGATCATCAGCATGTCAACCCTATCCCATCCAAAGGTTTGTTTCAGAGAATGTATGTCTCTGGATCAAGCGAAGACATCATTTATGGAGACTTGTGCCCACGTTGGGAATTGATGGAGCATTCTTGAAAGAAATACGTATGGAGAATTGTTATCTAGCTGCCAAGACAAATAATCGATGTATCACGTGGTGGCTGTAGTTCAGTGGAAAACAAGGACAATTGGACCCTTGTAATTTGATCAAGACCTTGAAATGAGAGATGGAGATGGGTGGACTATCATTATGTATCAACAAAAGGTAATATCATAATCTTATTACCTTTTTTCCTCATTAGTTTTTATTAAAATTGATTTAATGTCATTTATTTATATGATTGATAGGATTACTACCTCGTTACAAGCTTGTCGCTCTAATGTTGAGCATTTAAATGCCAAATACATCTATAGCAATTGGAGGAAGAAATACAAGTGGGGAGTATAGGAGATGCTTTTGGAGTATCAAGCATGCCTTGCACGTAAGATAAATTCAAAGCGTAATTTGAAGTCTTAAAGAATTTAGACAAGCGTGTCACGGAGATCTTGTGGACAAATCCTATTCATTGGTCCAAGGCCTATTTTGACACACATTCAAAGGTATAATGTTGAAAATAATATTGTAGGCATTCAATGGTAGTATAGTAAAAAGGTCTAGATCTATATATATATGCTCGAGGAGATTAGGTTGGCAATGATGGTCAATTCAAAAGAGAAAGGCATAAATTTCAAAAATGCTATTATAATATTTGTCCAAGGATCGTGAAGAGGATGGAGAAAAGTAAGGAAGTCATAAGCATTGGTCTCATGTATGGTGGAGATGAATTTGAAGTTAGGTATGCGGGATGCATTTAGTGTTAACATTGGGAGAGGACCCGCATTGTGAGAATGAGATCTAAGTGGCATTCCTCTTGCACTCATGCTATGGTAGCCATATACAAGATTGGTCAAGATCCGTAAAATTATGTCTCCAACTAGTACAAGAACGAAACTTTTGTTAGTACTTATTCCCATCTCCTAAATCCCATCAATAGTGAGAATCAATGGCCAAGATCATCTCAACCTCTTCAACCACCACCAAACAAGAAGATGCCCGGTAGACCAAAGAAATGTAGGGTTAAAGACCCTAATGAAGAAAAAGTAAAATCTAGTCAAGA
>CM028378.1:119453966-119666685 GCA_013146195.2 Codonopsis lanceolata
CTTCCTACGCCTCAATATATCTTTCACTTGCGGACAAAAAAGGGTTAGAAAACACCAGATATTTCCATGAACTCATAATCAGCGATAAAGAGTGAATACCGGCATCTTTAAAATCAAATTGAGGTGTCAATCTCCCAAACCAGCATGCTTGGCACTGATAGAACTTGTGGCCATGACAAGTCCCAAAAAGAGGATGGCTTAGGCTCGGGTGCTATGATAATCAAGGGATCCACACCCTCCACGGGCGAGGATACATCGGCCGGGCGTAAGATCGCGCATCTTGCACGATTGACTTCCGGTCAATCAACCACTCACGACCTGGCTCCCAGCCGGCTCCTCGTGACATGTCCATACACATCTCTCCGGTGAAGGTGGCATACCGATCGTAAGTTGGAGGTTTCATCACATAAGGGGTCGGGGCAAATGGCCACCCGACCGAGATTCCACGACAATAATCCTCTTGTCCCACTTATCAACTTTATGGGGAAACTCATTAGGCAACTTAGCTCCGACTTTTGATCGGCCAATAATCTACCCGATCTCTTGTCCTTGGTAAGCGAAAAAGTTTTTGGAGTATGGTCATCTCAGGTTCAAACCGATCAACCGGTCGAATCGCGATCGAAGATCGGCGATCGTTGTAAGGTTTGGAGATCACAATCAACGGCGTTGGTCTCCCTTAAGAACTCGATAACAAAGGATCTAGCGGAAAACGCATCCCGCAAAGAAGAAATCATAGAAAAAGACCACTCTTTTGGTTTTGCTCCTCATCGGCGAGGGTAGTCATCTCGGATTCGTAAGGGACCCCTCGGTAATCTTCCCTCGAAATCCCAATCGAGTCAAACCCGTTCCCCACCTCTACAACTGAGTCAATAGACTCCTAGTGAGCAAGCGAGCTCAAATTACAATAATCCTCGTTTACGATGTCTCCTACCCGCTTTCGAGGTCGACTGCCTTAACTTCCTGTCACCACAAATGTTCCTCACACGGGCATCCCACTCGAAGCTCGCCTCATCCACCTCATCCTCGATTCGGTGGTCACATCATTCACAACCCTTTCGAAGGAAAGTGTGACTACTTGCTTCTTGGGTATTCCTTCTCTCTCTCGAAATAAACACGCGGACCAAATCTGTTCTCTCGAATCTACGGGTGAATGATGCTCCTGGAGCACCATGGTCATAATTATAAGCTTCTTGCTCATGATCGAGAATCACAAAAAGTCGAAGAGGGAAGACATCCACATAATAGATCGACGATAACAGCTTGATTAATCCCTAAAACTTATGATTCTTCGAAGATCGTTCCTTGATCTCCTGAAACTACCCAAGCCTAAACCGAAAGTCCCAAGAATCTACCCGTAAAACCATTGAATATGAAGAACACGAAAAAAACCGAACCGTAAAACTCAAAAGAAACGTAAGAGGATTAAAACATGAGAAAACTTACTTGTGCGTTGAGCGGAATCAATTTGCGAGAGGCTGAAATGTTGAAATGATCCAATGAGAAAACTAATTTCTTGTTAGCATAAAGAATCACCACCTGGGGAAAAGTAATAGGAAGAGCAAAGCGAGCAATCGAAGAATCAAGAAAAAGGAAACAAGACTAGGGTTTTCCCTTTATAGGCGCAATTTTGGGAAAAAGGCAAGCCGGCTTACCCGTCAAGCCCGCCATTAATGCGCCTCGAAAACACGCTGCTCATCATGACCGAACTCAAAGAATTGCGGTTGTCACTTCGGAAAAGCCTTTTCGGTCTCACGCCGGGCGCTCAATACACCAACTGTTGCAATGACGGCTCCACCTTCACCCACAAATGAATTAAAACAAGTGTATTGCACCCCGCACCGAGCATAAATACTAAAGGTGGAGCGGGGATACGATGAGCTCGGCCCAAACTTTGGTCACGAGCCAAGCACGTGTGTCAACACGTGATAGTCAAGCATGCATGATAGAGACCAAGAAAGAAGCTATCCGGCGAAAGGATAGGCTGCGAGGCAACGCCATACATCCATATCGGGCGAATTTGTCTATCATTCATTGAAGCAGATCTGGTCGCTCGGGTGATCCCGATCAATTTTGAGCTTAACGGGAAATGATCTCACCGATCCCGAGATTTCAGTCATGATTCCTTCCGCTGTGATCGCCATTAACCCCAGTATTTATGGTATTAAAGTCCTAAATTATCTCCGTGATAGTGGCTAGCAGGATCTCACTCCCAAAGGCTATATATACCTCATAAAATCTCATTTGAAAGGTACGCATTATTCTATATACCGAACCTGTTATTTTGCTTTCAACTAAGCTCAATACTTACTCTCACACTGAGGGGTTTCGCGAGGCCCCGCTTGCATTCCATCTAAGGTGTTCTTTCTTTTGTGGTTTTAGGAGATCTTACATTCGAGATAAGCCGGATATCCTACAAACCGCAGGGAACGGCCCAAGACCAGATTGTGCAGCATCAAGGAATTAAATGGAAACCTTACGAGTAGTACTTAAAAGATCGAAACCTAAAAGAGGTATAATCTCTTACCTTGAATTACTTAGCAAACAAAAAGATCCGCAACACGTACGATCGCCCTAAGCTCGCTTGTCCAAATCTAAATTCAAAATATACAATAATTACTAAACTATAATTGTATCGATTAAAACCTATTAATTTCTAATAATAATGCTTATTAATTAAATTACTTTTAACCACTATTCATGCACACATACATACACTGCAACGCACAACTACTATTCATGCACACACACTGTTTTTACACACAATTACACGCATTGTTATACATACATTATATATATATATACCTTTAATCTCAGTAGTATTAATTTACTAATTTATACCTAGATATATATCAACACACACACACGAACACGCGCACACACACACACCCACACATAATATAATAAACCCATCTCCCCCTGATATTCATTGTTTTAGAATTTGCAAACCATAATTATATGTTAAGGCTTACCAGATTATGAAGTCCTCTCCTAGCTCGCCTATGGCTGCTGAAATTCCCTTCTGTTCTGACTTTCTTTTTTTTTTTTGTCAATCGATGGTAAGGGTTTTCCCCATCTCAACTCTATTTAAATAAGTAAAACCCTTCTAGGTTTTCAAACCCTAACGGAGTCCTAAAGTTGACTGGACCAAAATTAAAACCAATAAATTTGTATTTAATTTAAGTCAAAAGTGGGCCAAGCCCAACCCAATTAATTTCTTACTAAATAGGTTCTAAGTAATTAAATTATCTCAAAATAGTTATGATATTAATTATATAGGTCCAAAACGATTGTAATATTAAGTAACACAATTTAATATTTTTTGCTAAAATTATTGGGGTATTAAAGCCTCCCATTGAGCGCTTTTGTTTAACGTCGTTCGTTCGACCTAAGGCTAAGCCTACTACATGGGGTCCCAAAAGTCCATTAACTTAATTGTCTCTATAATAGAGAGTCCCTCATAGTATGGCTTAGCACGATGCCCATTAACCTTAAATTTTTTGTTTGTTTTGTAATTTTTTAATTCCACTGCACCGTGAGGAAATACGTTCACACACCTCAAATGGACCAGATCATTTGGATTTTAGCTTACCTGGAAATAATTTCAATCTAGAATTGAAGAGTAATACTTTCATACCAGTACGAATATATTTAGGAGTGATGCGCATGTTATGAAATCGCTTTGTTATTTCTTTATAAAGCTTAGCACTCTCATAAGAATTAAGCCTATGCTTTTCCAACTCATTAAGTTGGAGCATTCTCTTCTCGCCAGCTAATTTTAAGTCCATGTTGAGAGCTTTTATAGCCCAAAAAACTCTATGTTCTAACTCAGCAGGTAAATGACAAGCCTCTACTTGACCTCTGATGATGATAAGGAGTTACCATTTTATGTACTACTCTATACTTACTCAAATAAGCATTCACCGAGTGATTGGTAAAGTGCGTACCTTGATCACTTATAATGGCTCGAGGTATCCCAAACCTGTTAAAAATCACATCACACAAAAACTTCACCACATTTTTAGCATGATTATTACGGGTAGCAATAACTTCCACCCATTTTGAGACATAATAATGGGAAAAGATCCCATAAAATCAATACCACAGACATAAAAAAAAAATCATCTCTTTTACTAATTCCTCCTGTTCTTTGACATTTATCACAAGTTTTACTAAATTGATAAGCATCTTTAAAGAGTGTCGGCCAATAAAAGTCCAGATTGGGTCACTTTACGCACAATTTTCTCTCCACTAAAATGACCACCACATGCAAAACCATGGAAAAATTCTAACACACTTTGTTGTTCCTCCTCAAGAATACATTTCCTAATTAATGAATCAGGGCAACATTTAAATAAATATGGCTCATCCCAAAAGTAATATCTTACATCTAAAAGGAATTTCTTTCTCTCATGATAACCAAAATCAGGGTTTATAATTTTTGCAACAATGAAATTCAAATAGTCTGCATAACATGATTCATTTTTCTTAATAGAAAACAATTATTCATCTGGAAAATCTTCATTCAGAGGAATAGCATTTTCAAACAATTGTCTTTCTAGCAAGGGTAATAATTCTAATCTGGATAAGTGGTCAGCTACCACATTTTCTGAACCCTTTTTTATCTTGAATTGTCAGATTAAATTCTTGTAACAATAGCATCCACCTAATTAGCCTAGGTTTAGCATCTTTCTTTGTTAACAAATATTTTAATGCAGCATGGTCAGAAAATATAATAACTTTTGAACCTAGCAGATAAGGACGAAATTTTTCAAGCGCAAACACAACTGCTAAAAATCCCTTTTCAGTAGTGGTATAGTTAAAGTGTGCATCATTTAGTGTCCTACTAGCATAATGAATCACATGGGGTAGTTTATCAACTCGTTGACCCAACACAGCCCCAACTGCAAAGTCAGAAGCATTATCTCAAAAGGAAGAGACCAACTGGGACTGGCTAAAATGGGGGCTATAGTTAACTGCTCTTTCAAAAGGTTGAAAGCATCTAAACATTCTCTATGAAAAATAAATTATGTATCATTAGCTAGCATGTTACATAAAGGCTTACAAATTTTTGAAAAATCTTTTATGAATCGCCTATAAAATTCTGCATGTCCAAGAAAACTTCTCACACATTTCACTGTCGTGGGCGGAGGTAATTGAGCAATCACTTCAATTTTTGCTTTGTCAACTTCTATCCCTTTATTTGACATGATAAGTCCTAACACAATACCTTCCTTAACCATAAAGTGACATTTTTCCCAACTAAGGGTTAAATTTGTTTTACAACATCGTTTCAGTACTAAAGTCAATTTTTTTAGACAACTGTCGAAAGAATCCCCAAAGACTGAAAGGTCGCCCATGAATACCTCCACACACATTTCAACTAAATCAGAAAATATTGAGATCATACATCTTTGAAAGGTGGCTGGGGCATTGCATAAACCAAAAGGCATCCGTCTATACGCAAATGTACCAAAAGGACATGTAAATGTCATATTTTCTTGGTCCTCTGGCGCAATAGGAATTTGATTATAACCAGAGAAATCATCTAGAAAACAATAAAATTCATGACCTATTAGTCTCTCTAAAATTTGTTCAATAAAGAGCAAAAAAAAGTGATTTTTCCTAGTGGCTGCATTGAGTTTCCTCAAATCAATGCACATCCTATATCATGTAATTGTTCTTGTGGGAACTAACTCATCTTTGTCATTTTTCACAACAATGATTCCAGATTACTTAAGAACCATTTGAACTGGGCTCACTCGTTTACTATCAAAAATAGGGTAAATGATTCTTGCGTCGAGAAGTTTGAGAACTTCTTTTCTCACTGCTTCCTCCATGTGAGGATTCAGTCTCCTCTGATGTTCTCTAGAAGGTTTGGAACTTTCTTCAAGATCAATTTTATGCATACACATTGAAGGACTTATTCCTTTTAAATCTGCCAAGGTCCACCCTATGGCTTTTTTATGTTTCCATAACACTTTTAGCAAACTTTCCTCTTTTTCTTTGGTCAAATCTGATGTTATGATAATAGGTAAAGTTTCACCCTTTCCCAAAAAAAAACATATTTCAGATGGGTAGGTAAAGGCTTTAACTCTAGTTCAAGTGGTAACTCAATTGAGGGTGCTAACTTAGTGTTAAATTGACCTAGGGTCTCAAGGAGCTTCCCTAGGGATTGCTTTTTCAGTTTCTTCAAACAAGGAGGTTAGTTCAAATATTTCCTCATCATCATATCTCCTTCACCGTCTAACATTACTTTTAATATATCCGTGGTATGTTCTTTAGTCAATGTTTTCGTGTGGCCAATGTGTCTAACTCATCAATTGAAAAACATGCATTAGTATCACTAGGCAAATTCATTGAATCAAATACTGATATTTTCACAGTTTCACCCATCACTGTCATAGCTAGCTTACCATTTTTCACATTGATAACAGTGTTAGCAGTAGCCATGAAAGGGCACCCAAGAAGAAGGGGCACTTCATGATTACTACTAACTTGTTTTTCCATTTCAAGAACCACAAAATCTACAGGGATAATTAACTTATCAACTTGAACCAAAATGTCCTCTACAATGCTCATGGGATGTTTGACCGAACGGTCTGCTAATTTTAAAGACATTGTAGTGGGCTTTAGCTCCCCCAAATCTAGTTGTTTGAACACTGAGTAAGGCATTAAATTAATACTGGCGCCTAAATCCAACATCGCCTTCACCTTCTTTGAATCACCTAAAGTGATTTGGATGTTAAAACTGCCAGGATCCTTCAATTTGGGTGGAAGGTTTTGTTGGAGCACAACACTCACATTTTTAGATACAATAACTTTTTCATTTTTCTCAAACCGATGTTTCCTTGTGTTGAGATCTTTGAAGAATTTTGCATAAGATGGAATATTTTTAATGACATTTAGCAAAGGTAGGTTTATATTAACTTTAGAAAGCATGTCATGTATTTCGGAAAATTGTTTTTCCATCTTATTCTTCATTAATCTGCCAGGAAAAGGTATAGGAGGAACATATGGTTTGGGAGCAATATGTGGCACCTCGATCCTTCATTAGCTTGATTTACGTGCCATGCTTGCATTTCTTCCTTTGTTGATGGTACGATTAGTTTGATACATGTCCCATAGCTGTTGACTTGCTAAAGTCACAAGTCATAACTCGACGTTAGTCGAAATGCGACTCGATTGAGAGTTTGCTTGCATTGTGTGTATTCGCGACCTCGGTTAGGCCCTAGGTATTTATATGATTGTTATGGACTTGTTAGATGTGTTAGACTTCAAGTTGGAGGTGTTCCTTAAGTCTATTGATGGTTTGAAAAATTTGGTGATAGCATTTGTCTTTATCGCGTAGTTCGAAATTGAGTTGTATGATAGTCTTTTTGTTCGGAGTTCTTATTCTCCTAGTTGTTCATTAACTTCTTAGAAGTATTCTGTAACACCCCGGATTCTTGCATGATCATTATGTGCTTGTCTTCATGCATTCATAACCTTCAAGAGTATGTTTACTTAGTTTATGTGTATATTATAATCATTTATAAGTCATTAGTTGTTAATTTGCTACTTAATTCATACTTTGATTCTATTATGTTATTTAACGTTTTGATTTCTATTAAAGTCTTAATCTAGCATGTTCATGCATTGTAGATCATTCATGAAGTGTTTAACATGTTCATAATCATGTTTGTTTATGTGTTTAATCATTGATTCAATTGTTACTTTAATATTGCATGTTTTGTGCTTTGTTTTGAGACTTTCCTAGTGAGTTTCGGACCCATTTTGAGTGTGGAATCAACCATGGATGTTTGGGTTTGGGTTAGGACTCCTTTGGGTTGAATTTTGAAGCATTTTGGTTCAGGAGGCTAAACGGTCGCTTGGTGTTTTGGGTTGAGCGAGTGCACATTTTCCAGAAACAGCCTTACGATGAAAAGGGACCAAGCGGTTGCTCAGTCCCATGACTAAGCTAGCGCTCAGTCCCCAGACAGCAAACCCTTGTTTCGTGATTTTGGATATTTTGACCAATTTAACCACACTTAAACCCTTCCTAAACACCACCTAAACCTGCCTAAACATCTTGGACCCTATCTTAACATGATTACCTAGTTCTAAGTATGATTAGAGTGGTTGTAATGAGGGGATTTAACTCACTAAAAATCTAATTTTGGGCACCACAGGTGTTGGACACTTGTCCCACTACTTGTTTGACTTGATATATACCACAAATAAGTCATTTAGACCCTCATTTATTGCATCCCTTCTCCAAAAATGTGGAGAGCTTCTCCCATGGTGCTCCCTTGTGCTCTTGAAGGTCTTCCTTTGTCTTTCATGGTTCCTCTTCTCCATTGCTCAAGCCCTAGCTATAGAATCGAAGAGCTTATATGTTATTGTTGATTGAGTTGTGATTTGGGGATCCTGAGTATCTCAATACGTGGTTCTTGGACTAAACTTGTAAGTTAGTTAGACTTGTTAAATATGTACAAATATGTGCATTGTTGAATTGGTGTGTAGAGCTTTATGACCTACTTGATTTGATGAGTCTGCTCTTGTCGGACTAGGTTCCTATTTGATCATGCGAGTAAATATATACTTGTGCATTGCATGTAAGTCCAGCTGGCATTATTTGGATTGATTTTTATGTCAGGGTGGGACGATACATCGTCTATACGAATCGTACGATTCATATTCGCTATGGATTGTCATACTTGGGACCTCACACACCCCTCCATTGTTGGCCGCAGTGGGGAAGTAGCCCATTTGCCATATCAATACGTGCCGCATTGGCTTGCTAGTTAAATTGAGGGTTTCTCAATATGTCGATGAAATCACGAGCATGGGTGGTACAACCCGATTATTAATGTGTATTGCAGGAGCAACACAACGACACTATTTAGGTATCTTCTCTATCCCTTACGTGACTTACTATGAGCACTTATACGAAAGACAATATGTTATGTGGTTTATGTGAGAATATATACTTTGACGACTTTCTATATGTTTATTGTTGGTATACTAATATGATACCATGATTCTTACATATGATTGTGCATTATGTCATGCCATGCCATGCTATGCCATACTTTTGCATCTAGTAGCTTATTGGATCATTATGACTCACTCTGTGTGTTTGTTTTCTTTAGTGTGCGCAGTGAGCTCGTTAGTACGTGTGACGACTGTGGATTAGTGATGTCTAGCAGGTGGTCTTCCAGGCAATAGCTTGGATTTATTATTATTGTATTTATTATCTTGTGAGACACGAATGTAAAGTTATGTAAACTTTACTTGGGTAGATTGTGTTAGCATTTTATTATAGTATTATTTTGGAAGCCGACTTGTATGGTCGAGCTGTTGTATTTATTTAGTTGTTAGTTCAGTTGTCTTCTCGAGTAAGGTTTTAGCTCGCATATTCTAGTATCGTTGTTGTTATCTCCGACAACTTTAGTTGTGAGATTTTGGTATAGTGGTATAGCCTTTGAACTCTTATTCTTATAGTTGGTTTGTCCCTTCGGCATGTTATAGCTGTTGAGTGGTTGTTATCAGGTTGGTATTTTGTCGTTTCGCCGGCCTTAGGTTTGTCGATGGTTTGTTGCCCGTGCACAGTGTTGCATCACGTGAGTCGTAGTATTGTCGAGAGATAGTTGTCTCTCAGCCTTGCGTTCCATGATTTGGAATTGAAGGCTTGGGTTCCACTTATGATTTGCTTCCACAGGTTTAGTTTTTTTTTTTTTTTGTTTGTTTTTGTTATTCTGTATTGTCGTTATGACTCTACATTCCTGTTTAGAGCTTGTTGGCTCAACTGTTGACTCGTACCATTATGCTTAGCAGGTGCTTGTCCGTCTTTTAGCTTGTCTTGGCGGCACGACCTTGGGATTCCACATTAGAGATTCGGGTCGGATCGCCACAAATATGAGGTTCATCTTCTTGTTTTTCCTTTTCTTCAATTATTTATTTGTTTTTCTCATTATTAGTTTTCATATTCTTTTCAGTAAAGGTTGAGGGACTAGGAATACTTACCTCTTCACTGAATGTTTTACCACTACGCAATGTAGTAATGGCCTTTGCTTATTCATATTTACTAGGGAACTTCCCTAGTTCTCGACCTTTGAGAAAACTGATTTCTTCTGCCATTTGTCTCATTTGGATCATCAGCTTCTTCATGCACGCATCAAGCGAGTTATTCTGCTCTACGCATTTCTCAAGTTTCACTTCTTCCGTAGTTCTTCCTTTAATTTGAAGTTGTCCTTGTGGGTAAGGTTGTTGTGGCTGCAATGGTTTATTACCTACTAAAATTTTGGATGACTTCTCCATCTAGGATTGTATGTATTGGAGTACGAATCATTCCTTGGTCTTGGTGAGTATGATTTCATCGAATTTACGTGTTCAGGAAATTGAGTACTAGAAGGACAAAGATTAGTAGCATGGTTATTTAATCCACAAATAGCACATACTTCATACATAGAGGGTCTGTTTGCATTTGCCACTTAGGCTTGCAAAGCTTCTATTTGGACTTTTGCAGCGTCCAATTCAGCAGATTCTTTATAATTATTTTGTATTTCATATACTTTTTTTGGCTTTCCTCTAACACTTTTCTATTGAGAATTAGATCCTAGCATCTCAAATAACTCTTCAACTTGTACAGGTGTTTTTCCTCTAATTAAACCACCAGCTGCACTATCTACCATAATCTGTAGGTGTGGAGGTTGCGAGTCATAGAATTACAAGACCAGGACAGGCTGAGTAAAATTATGTTGTGGGCAAGCAATTTATAAATTCTTAAATCTATCCCAAGCCTTATGAAATGACTACCCTTGGTCAGGTTGAAAAGTCATGATATGTTTTCTATAGTCAGACAAGGATGCATGTTGGTAGAATTTACCTATAAACAAATCATATAGTTGATTCCAAGTATAAATACTCCCAGGGGCCAGATATACCACTTTTTAGCTGCATAGTTCAATGCACACTGAAAATAACGCATTTTTAATTGGTCTTCACTCAATCCTCCTAAAGGGAAATTTTGAGTCATATGAGCGTACTCACGCACAAATACAACAGGATTTTCAGTGGCCATACCATGAAAAGTAGGCAACATATTCTAGAAGTGTCCTTTCAATTCAAAGTTCCTAACTGCGGTAGGTAAGACAAGACAGGATGGTGTAGCATCTAACATAAGACGAGCATAGTCATTCATCGTTCTTTGATCTTCCACAACAGCCATGTTTGGGACAATTTCTTCTACCACTGGAGGTGGATTAGCCATTGGAGGATCAACCATAGGATCCTCAATGTTTACTGGGCCTAGATTAACATGGTTATTATGAGCTCTTCCTAAATTATTTATATTATCGTTTAAGTTCGCCAACGTTGGATTGAAAGATCTTCGACCGTGCATACAATGCACAATCAAAGAGATTAATTTTAAAAAAATACTAATAAACTAACCTAATTATTAGCTTATCCCCAGCAATGACACCAAAAACTTGATGTGTGTTTATTTTAACCTCGTAAGTGCATGAGTCAACTAGAGTATAGTTGTGCAGAAACAAGGATCGAACCACAGAAATTATAATTGGTAAAAAGCAAATATTAAACTAAGCGGGGTTTTCTTTTATTATTCTAATTAAAACTATTGGCAATTTGATTAAATAACAATTAATTCAGAAATTCAGAAAACTAGAGGAGCATGTAAATATCGAAGATTAAATTAACGAAGAGTCTAGGAATTATGATTCACTTGTATCTATCCGTATGTTCTTTGGGTATAGTATCAATCAATAATCAAGGGTTTGTTCACGATGGCAAAGAATGGTATGTTGGGTTCACGGTTTGCAAATCTTAGTGTCACTAAATTGATTAAGCTTTTTTTGGATCCGTCTGCATAATCGATCAAGGATATACCTGAAGTTCAAGAACACAAGAACATAGATTTCACCTTAGCCCAATCAGGAAATCAATGAAATCTAATTATCACAAAGGTTGGCCAACATATGACATGTGCATTCAGTCGTTCAGCTATTCATACCCAATGGTTTTTAACGATTGCAACACCATTATTTCATAAATAAACAAAAGATAAAGAGAATGATTAACTTTGTGATAAACAAGATATTGATTGAATAAGAATTTAGATTAGAACATAATTTTTGATACAAGTTACCTCAAATTCCTAGATTGATGAGTTTAGCTCATCACGATTGGTGAACTAACACAAAAGATTGATGAACATGTGAATCAAACTTAAATAAAGCTTAAAAGAATATTGTTCCAGGCCTAAGAGAGGCTAAAAACTGATAAAAGTCGGATCCTAAACCTAAGCTACTAAGGTTGTATTTATACTAGGGTTATAGAATGAAAAATTATAAAAATTGCCCTTTGCTGAAAACGGGACAAGGTGGTCGCCTAGTAAGAGGGTTAGGCGATCGCCTTTTCTGAAGTTTCTTCGGATGCATGTTCTGGAAAGTAGACGATGGTCTAGCCCGCGGGGGAAGGCGAGCGCCTTCTACTGCTGAGCCATCTACTTGAATCTGGAAATTACACTTTATCCCCTGAAGTCTTCAATTGTAACTAGTTTTACACCCGTGCGTTAAACGTACGAACAAAAATATTTTTTAATTATATAATAATCAAGCAAAACAAATAAGAAAATCAAAATCAAAAGAATAAATTAAGAAAAGTAATGTTTGAGGCAACTACTTAAATATAAGTACATCATTTTATTGGTAATATTATAGATTTTTAAAAATTTCCTTATACACAACATTTGTTGTTTTATGTGTTGACTTTCCAGCTTCATCAGTATTAATATCTTCAAACCAGAACGGTTTGTTACCCTAGAACCTGTAACATACAACTGACCGTGACTTAATACTGGTTTCTTCAAGAAAAATCCTACATGCGATAGTGATTGACCTTGACTTTTGTTAATTATCATGACATACGATACTACCAATGGAAATTATCTTTTTTAGAAACTTGAAAGACAACCTCACCTATAATGGAGACAATGACATTCTTGGTATAAACATTTTGTCTCCAACATTGCTTCCATTCAAAAAATTTACTTCAGCAGCGTGATTCTCAAGCATGATAATAATTTGTCTTATTCCATTGCACAACCTAGCAGTAGGGTCAATGTTTCTCAACAACATCAGCAGCAGGGTCAATGTTTCTCAACAAACTTGTGTTGTTCTCTGCCCTACACATATAATTTGAACTCAAATAAGTTCTTTCTTCTAAATGATTGTTAAATATCATGTACTCATTTATGGTGTCAAAAACATCAAGAGTCGGGACAAGTATAACCCTTCCTTGCATATATGACACGTCATAAAAGACTCAGCGGTTAAGGACGGAAAAAAAAAGTACTTTTGCGGTTAAAAAAAAAGTATTTCAACGGTTAACATTTTAGAAAAAAGGGACCGACCTGTAATTTTTCCTTACCAAAATGAAAAATAAAAAAACTCACCTCATTGAAAAACACTAAAAGACCTACTGTATATAAAACCTAGCCTATTAAAATCCCACATCCACTCTTAAGCCTCATGTCATGTAAGTTATCTCTTTTAACCTATTAATATACAATAAAAACTTACAAAAAAATAATATTACATGTATTTTATGTAAGACGTATCTCCTTGACTTGACCCACCGTGTGTTGGTAAGTTGCGTTGTGAGATAGTGAGGCTCCCTCTTACAAATTAAAACTCGTAAGACAGTCTTACCGGAAAACTATTCTTAATAAATCAATACACGACCTCAACACCTAACCAAATTCAACATCTGCCGTTTAACAAATACAACCCTTCAGTTATAACCCTTCATCTAGAATCCTTAATTTGACGTATATTCTTTCACTTCAAAATTTCATTCACCTAACATTCGGTAAGAAATCGTAGCGATCTCTTCCCGAATTATTCAAATCCTTTTAATTTTTCATTGAGTTGAAAATTGAGCCTATATCATTTTGTTTTACATTATATTTCCTTGTACAATTTTTAAAGTTTTTTTTTTAAATACAAATCTAATAATCTGAGACTTCAATATTTAAAAAAAGTAAAGTATTTAGTGAAAACATTGTTTAATGATAAATATTTTATTTTACTGTCTGAGATTTGTTATATTCTAAATTTTTAAACATACTTCTTAATGTTATTTTGAAAAGAATACATAACTCAAATTTTGAGATTTGAATTTATAACTGATGAATTTATCTGTTACATTTCTTAATATTTTTTATTTAACCATTCTTCATGCTTATAAAAAATATATAACTTTAAAGTTAGACTATGTCAACAACTTCGTTATTTATTTCAGCTGGAACTAACTATTTCCTTACAACTTTGATTTTGAGAATCCATTCGAATCTTTGTTTGTGGACGTCTCTTAGGACGGATGATATGGAAGCCATAATAGTTGCAGTAAAATTTTTTGGTTCAAAATGTCTAAAGTTTATTTCGTGACTGATTTTTAAATTTTTTTTTTTTTGCAGAAGATTGATTGAACATCCGCAAAGAACATCACATACTTTATATAAATGTGATGGAAAATAAAAGGTCAGACATGATATTGTGAATTGTGCTGAGAATACCAACAGTTTGTGTGTATTCAAAGTTTCTAGAAATGTATAAATATATTCATGTCAACTTATCTAAGAATATTAAATGTTCCGTATAAAAACAAAAGAAAAAACAAAAAAAACAAAATATTTCAACTTCCAATGTTTTCATTTATGGAAATCAGTTTTAGGCGGGAAAATCACGTTTGTCATATATATATATATATATATATATATATATATATATCCCACATTTTTTTCTATATTAAAATAAAATTTCTTTTATTAACTGTTACCTAATATCAATAATTATTGTGGGCTTAACTATTCAATTTGAAGTTTATTAAAAATTGAGTTAGGCCTAGTACACTTGAATTTCATTTTAGTGGGCTTGATGTTCATTATTTGGTATACTTTGAGTGTGATCTTAACCCACCAATTTTGGGCTTCTTTTACTTATAATAATAGTTGTTATATAAGATAATAATAATAATAAGCATAATAATAATCATCATAATGATAATAGTAATAATAGTAATAATAAAATAAAATAAAATAAAAGAAACTGACGAGAGAGAGATCAAGAGTCCGGATGAACTTGGGAAGAGAGGAGAGCACTATAGGACAAGATCAAGAGGATGCTCACATTTAGTATAAAAGATAACATATTGCCACTAGTTGGGTCTTCGGCTTAAACAAGCACAAACACACAGAGAGTGAGAGAGAGACGGCAATGAGAGAGGGAGCATGGACCGGAAGTCGTCGGCAAGATCTCTAGGTGGAAGGAATCGACGACGCACTGAGTCATCATTAGACGAAATCGTGAATCGTGATTGGAGGTAAGATATTGCTTCTTCCGTTTCTTAAGTTGCCCGTAGTATGATTCCTCTGTTAAAATTAAAAATATTGCATCTCAGTTTAAGGTTAGGAAGAAACTATAATAATAATAATAATAATAATAATAATAATAATAATAATAATAATAATAATAATAATAATAATAATAATAATAGTAATAATAAATAAAAATGAAATTTGGTCATATGTTATTTGAGCAATTGAGAGATGTAGTCGGGATTGAGTTGATGCTTTAAAGAAAGAAGAAAGAGATATTGAAAGAAGCAGAGAACAAAAAAAGATGGAACGAAGAGAAAGGAGAGAACAGAGGAATGGCGGAAGAATAGAAAGAAAAGAAATGGAGGAAGAAAGTTGGAAGTGGGATACTCCACTTGAATGAAAAATAGTACAAATAATACTATAATGGGTAAAAATCAAAGACTTCTTTTTTTTTTAACCCAAAATAGTACAAGCTGGAAATGATTTCAGTGAATGATGATTTTTTTTTATTCATCCCCTATACTTTAGAATTGCAAACAAATTTATCCCTTGTACTTTTGGGTTTCAACAATAGTTTTCTTTCGACACATATACTTTCAGAAATTATCCCAAGTTACAAAAGTTAAAAATAGACCCTATATAATGAAATTAACTTTATATCAAGGAATTATTAATTATGTATTAAAATCTATATATATATATATATATATATATATATATATATATATATATATATATATATATATATATATATATATATATATATATATATATATACATATACATATATAAAACCTATGTAGTCTAAAAATAGTAATTTCCCGCCAAAATTTGTATCCCTAAAATAGTAACGCCTATTTATAACAAACATTTAATGAATCCTATGATTAAATAATACAAATTCAAATACTTATAACTATTTGAAACTAGAATGTAGGAACTAGAACCACTGCATTAATTGCTTTGTTATCCAAACACAATCTTTTATGCATATAACCGTTAGTTTTTCATTGTTGTCAAATAAACTTAAAAAAAATCATGGATGATTTTGCACAAGAAATTTCACTGAAGTGAATCACAAATACTCACAATTAATTCTAACTGAATGACCAATCTGTATATATATATATATATATATATATATATATATATATATATATATATATATATATATATATATATGATTACTTATGATTTTTTTTTGTCTACTTCACCAGATTAAAAGTTATTAAAACAAATACTTCCAATTAAATCACATAAACTCACAACTCATTTTAACTAAATGAAATATATGAATACTTTTTTGTCTATTTCATCGGATCAAGGTTCTTAAAAGAAATATTATGAACAAAATTACAAATACTCATTATTGATATTAAATATATGACTGACCAACAAAAATATATAGATTTGAAATTTTATTGTTCATTTTATCATATTCAAAATTTAAAAAATATCAAAAGTTCATCTAAAATACGAATGCACATGATTAATTATAAATGACTGACATATCTAAAAAATATATCGATTTGAAATAAATAAAATTTAACAAATATTTCAAGTAACAAGAACTATATAATGGTAAATAACAAAACGAAACAAACAATATTGCAACATAAGTTTTCCTCTAATAAAGAAGAACTGTTTTGGAAGTGCAAAGTTACCTCTCTTTTTAAAAAAAATAAATGAACCGACCGTTTAATCATGAACGAATTGATTTGTCGTTGTGTTTGAAAAGTAATCAGATTTACATCAAATTGTAGAGTGCCCAAGTATTCTCACTTGGAAAGCTATCTTGATGATCCCCCTCTATAGAGTTTTATATTTTCGAGGATAGAGAATGGGGATAGGGATAATGAGTAAATGGAGTGAAGAAGAAAAACTAAAATGAGAGTTGGTTCCATAAGTTGGGTTAATAGTTTGTTTTTCTTTGGTGAGAGGGCAAGATTGCTGGAATAGATATCATAACAAAAGGTAGCTAACAAGACCCAAGACAAGAGTTTTTAATATAATATATATATATATATATATATAAAACTATGTCGTTTTAATATCCGTGAGTGGGGCGAAGTAACAAAGTCAAGAGATTAAATTTGTCTTTTAAATTATTATTGATTATTGATATTGAAATGAGCCATTAACATGCTTAAATCAGTACAAATAGAATTATTTGAGTCAATTTTCAATCGATCATCATCAATTAAATTTGTTTAGAGTAAGTTTTGTCATTCAATTAATATGTGTCGGGTTATGAACACGTCAGACCCATTTATATTTTTTGTCTTTTAAAGGTTTGAAAAGAATAGGGTAAAAATTGGGTCGTTCTCTTTTGACAGATATTCAACCGCTGTCCACTATACTTTTTAATCGGAAAAAATATTTTTTGATGTGAAAGGATGAGTATACCTTTAATGAATCGGACACGCGTGCGGTAAACATCAATTCATACATTGCCATACACGATTCAAAATTGTGTAATTGTCATTCTCATTCCATAGCAGTGCATCGCGATTTTAAATCGATGCCTCACGTTCATACTGGTCTATTTCCAATTCATAGCGATGCATTGTGATTCTAAATTGATGCATCGCGAATCCAAATCAACGTATCGCTACTGAAAATTGATACACTGCGATACACATTTTTTTGTATTTTCATTTTAATTATTTATTTAATTTTCATAAATTGCAGTTATTCCAATTTATTTATTTTATTATTGTTAATCAACTAACACATATATTTCTTTATTTTCATAATAATTTTTAATCAAATGAATCAAATGATATTTTTCTATTCATTGAAATAATATATTCTTTTAGTTTTGTTTTTTGTCTTCATTTTACTTGATTATAATTTAACTGAGGATTATTTGATTGAAAAATATATATGTTCGTGCGTTTAACGCATGGGTATAAAACTAGTTTAAAAGTTATTAGAAGGTCACTAAGTTCATAATTGTACTTGGTTTTATGATAATTTAGATTCGGATAAGCACGGGTAGCGGTACGTTGTACTCAAGATAATTTTTTGACAGCATCGCTAAGGTAAGGGATTATACTTCTTACGGTCTATATTTTTAAACATCCTCCGTTAGACTTTCAATTATTTTTATTGACATTGATATTCCTTTGAAACGTATGCTGACTTGGGTCGGTAGTTGATTTGAATTCCGTCGATTTTACTTCTTAAAAAATCATTAGTTTGATTCACGTTCAATCTCACTTCATTATTGAATTTCATGTTAGTTATTTCTCCTACATGAAATATATTATTGTTGTGATGCATAATTTTTGCGATGCATTACCCTTGTAGTGAAATTTGATTATTGCTTTCCTTGAAATTCTACCATGATCATTAAACTGATTTTTATGATTATCGAATTATTATCGAATGCCACTTAAATTGTGAGCATAATTATTGAATGATCGAACTTATCGAATACTACCTAACTAGTGGTATATGGTTATCCGGATATACCAAATATGGTTGAATTATCAATACTCTTCGGAGTAATTATTTAAATTGCTTATCGATACTCTTCAGAGTAAATATTTAAAAATGGTTTTATGATAATAGGATTCTGTGAGTAATTTATTGTCTCCAATCGGTATGGGACGGTTGGTGACGGTTAATCACTCAAGTCGTTTTTGTTGTTAAATCTTCATTTGACTTCTTTTTACTTGGAATTAAATAAATTGCTTCTGCTTATCAATACTTGAACAGTGAACTTGGAATATTAAAAAATTATTCCTCTCTGATTTATTCTGGTCAGCTCCTCCTTAGTAACCGGGTGGGTTGTATATGATCTTGTTGGACATTGTTTGCTCACCCATTTTCTTTCAAAATTCTCCTTCTTCAGGTAATGAGTAGGAATTATGAGAAGACTTGACTCGGATAAAACAAGATGACGGTTCAGAGAGATTTTTGGATCTAGACTTTTATTTAATAAAAGATAGTTTAGTTAAGAATGATTGATTTTTATTTGGGGTGGTCTCCTGTAAGACGGTCTTACGGATCCTTATCCGTAAGACGGAGCCCCATTTAAACATTCGCGGGTTAATAACTAAATATGTTAACAAAAATCATAATAACCTGTTTGGCAAGTTGGACAGAAGCGCTGCATAAAGGTTTGGGCGGCCAGAGGTTGGCGGTTCGAAACCTCTTACCTATGCAATTTTGGTTTTAATTCTTCTTAATGAGAATAAATTTTCAGGTTATAATAAATTAATAATACGTTACAAACAATCATAAAAATCAATTTGGTGAGATGGTTCATAACAAATTTGGTAGGTTGTTGTAATTTGCTGGTCTAAGGTTCGAAACCTCTTAGGATTTTTTTTTAAGTTTTATTAGCAAGATGTGTCATTTTGACATTGTTTACATTTATGATCAATAAGAGTGTTACTTTTAGGCTTGGCGTGTGTCACTTTGAGAACAAAAGTGTGTCACTTTTGGATAATTGTTGTCTTAGGTCTGATTAAGTTTTACTTAGTTACTTTAAATCAGAGTGTCACTTTTAAACATAAAATGTGTTACTTTTAAGTTTTACGTGTGTCACTTTTGGCAAAAAAAAATCACTTTTCATCTTTAAATTTTTATTCATAAGTGTCACGTTTAGTATGTCACTTTTATGTATTAATTGTGTCACTTTTAGGCATTAGGTGTGTCACTTTTGGTAAAACAACTTATTTTTATAATCATACAATTTGTATCAATAAGAGTGTCACTTTTAGGGTTGGAGTGTGTTACTTTTAGGACTAAAGTGTGTCACTTTTGAGCTAGTGATTTTAACAGCAATAACCAATTGAACACTACTGAAACATATCTTCTCATTCATAGAAATGTATATAATCCCAAGTGTCAATCGTTAAAAACACAAAACCATAACTTTTTCAAGGTAAAGTATATGTTTCTTACTCAAACATACTAAATTTACTGAAAATATGTATAAAATAACCGAGCATTAGGAGTCTTGGAACCAAATTCCTTGGCTTGATGGAAATCAGAAAAATCAGTAGTCTTTTTCTTGCCCTTTTCAATACTTCCCTTAATTCTTTTTCTCTTTCCCTTCGTAACAGAGCGAGCATGATCTAGGCATGTAGAAGATTAACTTGAAACACGATGTGATTCATTTTGGTTCGGTAAATTATTTAAGGAAGAGTGTCACTTTTTAGTATTAAGAGTGTCACTTTTTAGTATTAAGAGTGTCACTTTTTAGTATTAAGAGTGTCACTTTTTAGTATTAATAGTGTCACTTTTTAGTATTAAATGTGTCACTTTTTAGTATTAAATGTGTCACTTTTTAGTATTAAGAGTGTCACTTTTTAGTATTAAATGTGTCACTTTTTAGTTTTAAGAGTGTCACTTTTTAGTATTAAATGTGTCACTTTTTAGTTTTAAGAGTGTCACTTTTTAGTATTAAATGTGTCACTTTTTAGTATTAAGAGTGTCACTTTTTAGTATTAAATGTGTCACTTTTTAGTATTAAGAGTGTCACTTTTTAGTATTAAATGTGTCACTTTTTAGTATTAAGAGTGTCACTTTTTAGTATTAAATGTGTCACTTTTTAGTTTTAAGAGTGTCACTTTTTAGTATTAAATGTGCCACTTTTTAGTATTAAGAGTGTCACTTTTTAGTATTAAATGTGTCACTTTTTAGTATTAAGAGTGTCATTTTTTAGTATTAAATGTGTCACTTTTTAGTTTTAAGAGTGTTACTTTGTATTTTAATAAAAATTATAATAAATTTTCATTTATAGTGTTACTTTTAACATTAAAATGTGTCACTTTTTGTGTTTTTAATGTGTCACGTTTGATTTTAAATGTGTTATTTAGCATTTAAAAGTCATAGATTCATGTATCCCAAGACAATTAATACTAACGGAGCTAACAAACATTGAAAGTGGAGGGGCATTGATGCTAACGGAGCTAACAAACATTGAAAGTGGAGGGGTACCAAGCAAATAGAGGAAATGAGCATTAAAAAAAATTTTGTTGCTGGAGAGAGTTGAACCCTAGACCAGCGCGCGCCTGAAAGGCTTAAGGGCCGCCATTTTACCAACTTATCCAACAAATATTTGTGATTTATATTAGCAGGTTTTGTTATTAACCCGCGAATTTTTAAATGGGGCTCCGTCTTACGGATCCTAGATCCGTAAGACCGTCCTATACAAGTTTTTGCCTTTTTATTTAGTATCGAGCTTGTAATAAATTATATTGGGTTATTTGACTTGAGTTAAACATGTTTTTAGGCTTATCTATTATGAGTTGGGAATATTTATGAATTAAGATGTGACTATTGGTGATGTGGCCAAATAGTGGGATCGCGATGTCGGTACCGAGTTCGGGGCGTTACATCAATTACTTGGAAAATGCCTCAAATCCTGCAATCATCTCAATCTGACCCTGAAACTTAAAATAAAGCTACAAACTCATATTAGTAGCATAAAACTCATGGAATAGAAAATTCTAAGCCGTATATATATCCATTAGATGCATATAAAACACATTTATCACATATCTAAACACTTCACAAACAAATACATTGTATAAACACACCAAATCAAAACCAAAATCAATGAAAAATATACACACCTCTATTCTCCATTTTTCAATGAAAAGATGGGTTAGAATGAAGATGAGTTTGTGTTTTAGTGGAACCTTCTCTTCCAAAGCACTGTACAAGGAAGGAGAAAGGAGTGTCAGAAAGAAGTTGCTCTGCTATTGGGATCGTATGGAGGGGAGGGGATGGGGTATCAGGTTTTTTGGAGGGTGGGTAAAGGGGTATTGGGTGGGTGGGGGTTGTGTAAAATTGTGTGTTCAAAATTGAGAAGAGCAAAATAGGAAAACAAGAGGAATACACTTAATGTTTTGAAGTATTTTAAAATAAGGTGGGGGTATACTTAGAAGGACTCAACTTATAGGAATCATGGTTTTATATTTCGTTGCTCGTAATTCTTAGGCTGAAGTCTACTTAGGCTCCGTTTGTTTTACGGAAAATGACTTCCAAAAAACATTGTTCTCATTTTTTGGTGTTTGGTAACCTTAAGAAAATATAGTCAACGTAAAAACTGTTCTGAGTCAATGAAAAATGGAGCCTTATTTTCCAGAAAATGAATTACATATTCTTTTTCCGTCAGTCATTTTCCAAATGTTCGAGCACCCCTCTGCTCCTTCCACAATTACACATTTACATACACGCACATTATTTCAATCAACAAATGAATAATTTAGAAATATAAATGAAGTTTGTGCACACTATTTATAAATTATAATTTTAATAAATACTACTCACTACGTCCTAAAATTAGTGTCGACTGTATTATTTAGGGACGTCCTAAACATTGTCCATTTCTTTTTTAAAACGCTTTTTTCATATCAATTATTAAGTTTTTATTTGCATTTGTGAGATTGAAAAATATTGACCTTATTGATTTGATACCACTAATGATAAATTGAGGATTACTAAATGAAAAATTACTTAAAGTTCAATATTATCTCTCCGTCCGGGATAAATATTCGTAGTGGATAAAACATAAGGATTAAGAAATGTAATTAATAATAGGTTGTAAAACATAATGTGACAATAATACCCACACACACACACTCATTAATTATGCACCAATTACACTCACTCTCTCTAAAATGTGCAATAATGATAGTATTATATGAAGGGATATATTAGGAAAAATGGTATAAAATTTGTACACCAAAAGTCTTTAGGAACATTAGTTACATCCAAAAATAGAAAGTAGAAATATTTATCCGAGATGGGGGGAATATTCAATATGGTCATTAATATTAGAATATAATTTTTGTATTTATTCATTTATTGTTTTCAGTAACATTTTTCGTGTGATTTCCCAACACCCGAAAATGTTTTCCAGCATATTTCCAAAAAAAAATTACCAAACGCTTAAAAATGAAATCTTTTAATTTTCCATAAATCATTTTCTGGAAGGGCTAGGCTAACCACACACTATCATTTACTTTCTACACCACCCAATTAATCAACTTTCTCACTTTACTCTCTACACTCCACCTAAACGACCTATTCTACCCTTAACCCATTTAATCCTTCTTCCTCTCTGCATGTCTCTTCCTCGTTCTCTCGTACTTGAAGTTACTTGAAGAAGAACGCTTTTTGAAGACGATGTTGGTCTTCCGCCGTTGTATGTGCACGGACCGAAGATTCTTATTCGCAAACTTCCTAGCTTTCTTCTTGAGCTTTCCCATGTGGAATTGCTGGTCGATGATGGAGGGTAGGGCGCACTGACATCAGAAGGGGGGAGGAAGGAGAGAGGGAAATAAATGGAGGCGGACAACTGATTAGAGACGGTTGTCGGAAGAGAGTGAGGTGCTGTGGAGATGACGATGGAGTTGTTGGTCGGTGATGGAGGGTGGGGAGCACTGACGTCGGAAGGGGGATGAAGGAAAGAGGGTAATAAATGGAGGCGGACGAGAGCGGGAGATTAAATTGATTCGTGGGGGGGGGTGTGAGAGGGCTTAGGGTTTTGTGATGCAGAAGCTCGAAAACTTCTCAGTCTAGTTGTGCGGACATGGCTAATTGCACAAAGGGAGGGATGTGCGACCCTGATTTATTGCACAAATGAAGGGATGTGCAACTGAGAGTTGTCGCACACACTCGAGCGTGTGCGACCGAGGGTTTTAGTACCGTTCATGTGGGCTATTTTGTCATTTTATACGATGACATTTTTACAATTATTTTTGATGGGGTGGTACACTTCACTGGCCCAAAACTGCACTTAGGGCAACTCCAGCCGGACCCCCAAACCCCCAATTTGGGTCCAACCTTCCCCCAAATCCATTCCAACCGAACCCCCAAACCTCTCCCCAATTGGTGAATAGTGTCACCCCAAATTTGGGGCAACATTATTCATCTAACCCCAGGGGTTGATGGGACCTACTCTTTTTTATAAAAAAAAATGATTTTAAAATACAACAAATTGATTTTTAAATACAAAAAAATTATTAATAATTTATATTATGAATTTAAAAATATTTTAATTGATTAATAACTAATAATAGCTATGTAATAAATATTAATAATGTAATTTATTTTAAAGCATTAAAAAAAGAAAAATAAATTATAATAGATTGATCTATTATGTAAATTGAAAATAAAAATGACATACAACTTAAAAATAAAAATGACATTCAACTTGAAAATAAAATATGACATACAACTTAAAAATAAAATATGACATACAACTTGAAAATAAAATATGACATACAACTTGAAATTAAAAATGACATACAACTTGAAAATAAAAATGACATATAACTTAAAAATAAAAACGACATACAACTTAAAAATAAAAAAAACATACAACTTAAAAATAGTGAGAATTAAGTTAAAATAGTATATATTTTGAATTGAGTGTTGTTGTTAAATTTTTTTTCTTGATAGTTTTTAATATTTAAATAAATGTATTGCTTGTTTTTATCATAATATATGTATTTATATTTATCAAATGATTTATAATTTAAAATATATTCGACCCAAATTGGGGTTTTTGGTTTGGACATAGTCTTCGAGAGAGCATTTAGGGGTTCAAGCACCCGCTCCCTGTTTGGCGCGAACTTTTGGTTCCCGTGTAATCGATCAAAACACTGTAGCAGTAGTAGTAGAGGAGCAGCACCGCTTGTCTCGGTCACCATGCCCATGCCCATGGAAATCGAAACCACCGAACCACCGCCACTCCAATTGGAAGTAAAAGGCCCTCCAAAGATCCACCGCCTTGACGAGTCCGTCGTCAATCGAATTGCCGCCGGTGAGGTCATCCAGCGTCCCGTCTCCGCCGTCAAGGAGCTCCTCGAGAACAGCCTCGACGCCGGCTCCACTTCCATCAACGTCACTGTCAAAGACGGCGGCCTCAAGCTCATTCAAGTCTCCGACGATGGCCACGGCATCCGGGTAACCCCTAATTGCGCCCCCCTCTCTCTCTCTTTCTCTCACTCATACTCACACGCGCTCAAACAATCCTCTTTCTGTATTTTAAGAGTCAGTATGATTAAATGACATACTTGGGTCAAAATTTGCATGGAAATAAGTCAAAATTGAGTATTTGCATGGAAAAGATGGAGTATATAATGTTGTGATTTTGCTTGTATAGTATGAGGATTTGCCTATACTGTGTGAGAGGCACACTACTTCGAAATTGTCTACATTTGAAGACTTACAGTCAATCAAGTCGATGGGGTTTAGGGGAGAGGCCTTGGCCAGCATGACCTACGTTGGTCACGTGACTGTCACCACCATTACCAAAGGTCAACTCCATGGTTACAGGTACACAATAATCCCACACATTATATATGGCCCACCTATCTCTCTCTGTGTATGCTGATATTTTGGCTTAGGAAGATTTACTACTCTCACTAGTACAGTATTAATTTTTTGTTCTGTCAGCTTTTGTTGTTTTCGTTACTATTAAGGTATACCCATTGATTTATCGGGCAGTCAAATTTTGTACTTCCACTTTTTTATGTTGGAAACTGCGTATGGAATTGATTAATATTTTTATTTCATTGGGGTTAAGGGTCTCATACAGAGACGGTGTGATGGAGCATGAACCTAAAGCATGTGCTGCAGTGAAGGGGACCCAAATAATGGTACGAAATGTTTCTTTGAAGGCTTTATGAACCTAAAAGTATTGCAGAAAAGATGTAATTTTTCCCTATGTGATGGGTTGTATGTATGCATGTCAGATTGAGAATCTATTCTATAATATGACTGCACGACGGAAAACGCTTCAGAACTCTACTGATGATTATCCGAAAATTGTTGACCTGCTTAGTCGCTTTGCAATTCATCATACCAGTGTCAGCTTCTCTTGCAGAAAGGTTGGTTGCTCAGGGTTTATGTTGGTTTTTCATAGTAATACTATTCTTATTCTTGTCTGACTATTCTTTACATGACTGTACATAATTTCACTTTCTCACCACTATCCTAGCATGGTGCTGCTAGAGCGGATGTTCACTCAGTTGCCACATCCTCAAGGCTTGATGTAATCAGATCTGTTTACGGTGTTTCAGTTGCTCGCAGTTTGATTAACATAGAAGCTTCCGGTTGTGATCCACCTGGTTCGGTTTTTGAAATGGAGGGTTTCATATCCGGTCCTAGTTACTTTGCAAAGAAGATAACCATGGTGCTTTTCATCAATGGTATGCATGATCTCTTTGATACTATGGTTATCACCATTATAGACTCTGTAAGGGTTATAACTCCAAGTTCCAGTTAAAATATAGCTCCTTGATTTGAATTCAGCGTTTCTGAGAGGGCTACTAAAGTCAAGATGTTTGGTTTAGATTATTATGTTATCTATATTACATAGGCGTTTTGATAAGAAACCTTGGCTGACTTATTCGAGGAGGCCACGTCAGAAATAAGTTTATTTATTTTTCAGCATTTTTATTTCTTAGTTATTCTCCCAGTAAGTGGTTTGAGTTAATTTAGGAGCAAGCTGAGTCAAATAAGGTTCCCACTACTTTGTTAGGTTCCCACTCCTTTGTTAGTTGTTGAGCCCACTACTTTGTTAGTTGTGGAGAGTTTTTAGGCATTATCTTTCCAGTCAGTTTTATTTTCCCTATTTATATCTTAGCTACATTTGAGCAGGATATCAGTGAAGAATATAAGTATTTTCCCTTCATTTGGAGATTCTCCTACTGGCTGTTGGAGAAATATTTGAGTGAGATTCTTGCAAAAGTTATTTCTTATCAGAATGTTTTAGTGTTTCACTAGAGTGCTTTAGGTACTTAACACGTTTGGTTTAGATTATTATGTTATCTCTAATACTCCCTCCGTTCCAAGCAAATAGTCCATCATAATTTTGGGTTGTTTCACATAAAAAATCCACTTTTAGAAATTTGGAGAGTGAAAGCTCCGAGTAGAGTTTTGTTTTTTGCATGGGAAGCTGCTAGTGAAGCCATCCTTACAGGGGATAATTTGAAGAGACGTCGAGTGATATATGTGAATTGGTGTTTCATGTGCAAAGGATGTGAAGAAAGTGTGAATCACTTGTTGCTGCACTGCCCTATTGTGTCTATGCTTTGGAATTTAATGCTTGGTCTGTTCTCTGTTGCTTGGGTGATGCCGAGATCTGTTAAAGATCTCCTTTTGAGTTGGTCTTTGTACAAGCGGAGAAGAAGGATCAGCTTTTGGCACGCAGTTCCTCTGGGTATTTGGTGGATCATTTGGAGGGAAAGGAATAGGAGGGTGTTTGAGGATGAGGAGAGGACGGTGGATAAGTTAAAGGATGAGTTACTTCGTACGTTGTCTTTTTGGGGGGTTGAGGACACTAATTCTTCCAACATTCACAACATTTCTTGTATCAATTTTGTGAATAGTCTTTCTATAGATTAGTCCGTTTGTGTATGCTTTTAGTTTGTAAAAAGGTCGCGTCTCCTGTTTAGACGCTATGATATATAATACTTATCAAAAAAAAAGAAATTATGTTTACAATTTTTATAATCTTTCATCTTTACCCTCTACTTGTGTTGTAATCATATTGGTTGTGCTTAATTATTTTTGTAATTATGAGCAACTCTAATGACATTAATATATCCCTTAATATTTGACTTTTCAAACGTAGACTCTTTGGGTAGAACGGAGGGAGTACATACAAGTGTGCATTTTGAATATTCTTTTCGTGGAAGTGGCGTCCTTGCTATCTCCTTTTAACTAAGCTTATTATATGTGGTACTTCCAAAGAAAGATGAGATTGTAAGGGTCAATCGCATGACTCCCTTAGTGTTCAAGGTTCGCATGCTTTGCTTGGAAAGCGCTCAGCTCGTTCAGAGAATCAGGAAACTGGACATGTAGGTTCTAGGATAATTATCTGTTACTTCTTTGTGGAACCATATGGGCTCGTCAGCGGGTCTTCATTAAGCTAAGATACTCTGCCTCTATGAAATGATTTATATCATAGTGTGCGGGAAGCTGTACAAGATATATCCACCATTGTAATGCCTGCAATTGTCTTAATGCCTATTCTTAGAGCACATTAATTCTATCATCCCTTTGAATAATTCTATATTCCAAAGCTCTTTTATCTTGTTCACTCATGTACATGTACATGTACAACCAGATCACCTTACACGTGTATTGTAGTAATTACTCTCTCTCTCTCCCCCCCACCTTTTTCTAGAAATTTTCTTATCCTTTATTTCTGGCTTCATGTTATTGGAGAGGTTTCTGACTTTCTCTTCTTCAGTTGGATTCCTGTCAAGGGATTTCTCCTGACATCAATTGGATGGCCAAAAAAGGATGATCTAGGTCAAAGGATAGTATTGAAATTTATTTTCCAACTGCTGAATCGGGTGAGATCTGCTGAAACAAGCAAAGCTTGTCTGTAGCAACCTAAAAACTAATAGTTATTGATCAAAATGACTATCCTTTTTCCAAATATTAGTGTTACTTATCTGCCACTCAACACATTCAGAAGAAAGACTAATTAAATGCTCATATAGATGTAGAGGGACCATGCTTTAGCCTTTATTCTTTCTCCCTGTTTCTCACTTGAGCAACTATTTCGACTACGGAAGGCAGCACTCTTACTGGTGACAATGCCACAAATGAATTGTTTCTTTTTTTTTTTTGATAGGTAAATGTGACCCCTTGTTGGTATGTGGTTTGGAACCAAGGGCCTCAAGGTCTTTGCCTAAGTGCCCTTGCCATCTCACCCACCCCTTGGGGTCATGAATTGTTTCTTCTCAATATTGTTTCATTTTGTCAATTGAACTAACTGAATTTGCTCTTCAATTCATTTTCGTATATTTTTCTCCTTTTCAGATAGATTAGTTGATTGCAGTGCCTTGAAGAGAGCTATTGAAATAGTTTATGCTGCTACCTTGCCTAAAGCGTCAAAACCTTTTGTATATATGTCAGTTAGATTGCCACCTGAGCATGTTGATGTGAATGTGCACCCGACAAAAAAAGAGGTATGGATGTTTCTTGCATGAATGTTAATGCTCATTTGATAAGTAAGAATAAAATAAAATGGCGTCAAAACAGGTGACACGTCTTTTGTACACACGGAGTATACAAAAAAAACTAATCACTAGATATACTATGCTCATTTGAAAAATAAAATAAAAAATGTTAATGCTCATTTGAAGTTTAGGTATGCAAAACTGTAAATATTGTTTTCATTTGGAGTCTCATAGGTCATACCGAGATCTGTGTTAGATCTTCTTCGCGGGTGGTCTTTGTATAAAAGGAGGAGGAAGAGGAGTCGCTTTTGGGATTCAGCCCCTTTGGCGATTTGGTGGACCATATGGCTAGAGAGAAACCAAAGGGCGTTTGAGAATGTTGAGTTATATATCGAGCGGATTAAGAGTAATTTCACCCAGACCCTTAGTTTTTGGTGTTTGGAAGGGGCTTCTAGTGCAGGGGAATCTTTTGTAGATATAGTGAATAGGGTTTTTGTTGACTAATTCTTGACTCATACCCACAGTGTACAAGGGTGCGTCCCCTTTTTGATGCTGTAATATATATATATATATATATATATATATATATATATATATATATATATACTGTTACTTATAACAAAAAATTAAATTATAGTGCATAATGTGATATTTTACTGCAGTGTTTTTCTCAAGACCGAACTTCTAATCTGACACTTTATCGTCATTTTTTGTTTTGGTTAAGCTATCACCATTTGACAACTTCTCTGTGTGAATTAGATATTGCATTAATCCTGTTTTCACTCTACGCTTGATCCTCACTCGGATCACTGCATACAACCTCAAAAAGAATGAAAAAGATGCATCCCTTACATTTAACACCGGTCCCACTGAATACAACCTCAAAACTGTTTCAACATCAATTGTTTTATCTCCATTTCCTCTACCCAAATGCATCCTACTGCATTCCAATTGATCTTACCACTGAAGGCCTATAGGAGCAGCTTTCATTGATCTCTTCCCAAAACTTTCTTTCAGCATAGCAACCTCTCCAGCTCGAAGACACTCCTAAAATCACCAGCATAAATGGATAAAGCTCTCAAAGAAACAGATAAGTGATACATGGTTGACTTCCTAGCGCCTTTGCAAAAGTACAAAAAGCACAAAGATCTCCCTTCTGCCTCAAGGGGTCCACTTCCATGATCAACTCAAGGAGGCATGCCACATACCAAATAAAGATCATCACCTCCCTCCTGCTGGCGCTGCTAGCGCACTCCTAGGAAATCATGCAAAAAAACTTGATCTTCCATTGTGAATTTTCTATTAAATAGAGCTGAACAAGAAGAGTAACGTGAGTTGAGTATACTTGCTACTTCTTGGTTAATAGTCTTTTAAAACATCTCTTGGAAAGAACACTTTTTGCAAACCAAAGTCTAGTTAAGCACTTGATTGGCTTTGTACTTGACTGATAGAATCACTTGAGTAGAATTTAAAAGAGTTTTCACAGTAGAGACGTGAAACAATCTTTCCAAAAGGTTTACTAACACAAAAAGCTTTCAAAAACTCATCCTCAAGTTTTCATGAAGACTCTGGCTTAAGTGAGTGCTAGATGAATAGAATCTACAAATCTCGAGTCTCCTACATCAGCCAAGCACTGAATGAAGTGAAGAGTCAAGAGAGAGGGTTATAAGTGGTTCATAGGCTTCACTAATCAAGTCCTCCTACCTGCACTGTCTTTATTTTTAACTTGGAAGAAATTCTACTACACAAATCCTGTTTTTACTACAAACAACAAGTAACATGAAACAAACCAACTCGGCTTTTTAATCAAAACAAGCTTGTACACATTCAATCACCAGAGTTTCTTCAGTTTCTAGATCAGATCTCTTAGAACTTCTGTTTTGCTCAATCAACAGTTTGGCTTCTGTTGCTGTGAAGTACTGCTTGCTTATGCTTTGATTCTTAATCAAGTCATGTATTGATTGATGATGCGTCCAAAATCTTCTAAGACGCATTGGACTCTTTCAATAGGATATCTGGCTTTCAACTTATCCTTTTTCTTCGAGGCTCAACTCTGCACATAAGCCAAGAAAGTCGTAAACTAGGCAGGGGCACTCCCTGCAAAAGCCCTCCGGTGTGTGAATTAGCACAGCACTTAATCAAGTAAGCAATTTAGCAGAGTTTAGGCTTGTAAATTAGAATAACATACCTCCCTTCTTCATTTTGAGGGGTTTATATAGCTGTTGCCGGAGAGAAACCGCTCATAACTGCCCATTAATGTTCATGGCTTAAATGGCGGGCATATTAACTGTCTCATTAACTGTCCCATTCATTACAACGGTAACATCATGGTAATGATGGAGAATTTTCCGGGAGTAACCGACCATATTCATAATAACTTTGACAAACGAGCATGACAAACCATGCTCGCTGCACGCTGTTGACCGTTGGTTGAGCCCCCAGCTCGCTGTGCCTTTACCTGCTGGAGATTTAACCCCATCTCGCGATACATCATTGGTTGCTATATATTTCTCAATGACTTGGGCCTTTTAACATACATGCGTTGCTCGTAATTAAGAAGAATGTGCCAGACACGTGACTGATGACTTGGGCCTATTGGGCCGGGCAGCTCAATTGATATGTTCGGTGGTGCCTTTATCAGTAGACGAATCCTCTTTAAATGGCTGAGAAGCTATATTGAGGCAGCAATCAATCACTCCCATCCCACTGATTACCGGGGTTTGATTATCCAATGACTTACCTCTCAATCTTCTAGCTGTCTGAGGATATCTTCCTTATTTCACCCTTAGAATACTCAAGGAAATATTTTCACTACTTCCATTCTTCAAAATACTTCATGCGTCTTCAACAGATTTTTTATGGCTTCTTTGGCAGTTACAACTTTACTGGCTGTTCAGCAACTTTAATGTCTTCAGCAGCTCCACCTCAAGTGTTCTCTGAAATGCCAACTAACTAATCCAATTAAAAAATTAATCCTGTCATAAAATCACATAAACAACTGTGGGGTATTAATTCTATACATTTGGTCCTAAAGTCATCATCTTGACTAACCCAAGTACGATTGGCCTAACATAAGGAAACCTAAATTTTCTCTCTCCTTGTATAGTTTATAGGTAGGGCTGTACTGCTATTTAGAGCAGTTGGCTGCATTACTCGATTTATTTGGAAATACCTTCTTCAGATGACAAAAGAGTTCTATCTTTATTTTGCTTCTTGTTTTGATTTTTATGTGGTGAATTGATTGGTAATGGTCTTTGTTGACTACTTCAGAACATTGTATGCCATGTGCAGGTAAGCCTTTTGAACCAGGAGGCTATTATTGAGAAGATACAGTCAGAGGTAGATTCAAAGTTAAGAAACTCCAATGAGTCGAGCACATTTCAAGAGCAGGTACTTTCAGAAAACTTGTGACCCTGTCTAGATATGCTTTCTAGAGTTTGTTAATATGTTTGTTCAGCTAAAATAATTGTTTTGTATATAATGAAAAGCTAAAGAAAATGTTCAATCGCTACTTCATTAATTACATACTGAGATACATGTAAGAGGTGTAAAAAAACAAACACATGATTCATTTGTGCATTTTAAGAGGGCTCCAAAACTTTGAAGTACCTATTTTGTAGGCTGTGTACTTGGATTAAAAAATGAGATCAAAATTGTCCTAAATCTTTCGCTAGATATCATTCAGTTGGCAAATAGAGTCTAATTTTAACTGTACAGTTGCAATTCACGCAAGAGGGGGGGGGGTGGGAGACCAAATTGAGGCATCAGGTGGTTAAAGAATCTGAACCAATGAAAGTTCATTGTTACAGATACTTGAGTTGGAAGATTAGAAGTCCACCCTAAAAGCAAAATAGCAAGGAATAAGAAATATAGAATCAAACTATAGATCACGGAGTAGCTACTCTTCAGTTTCACTCAATATCCAAAGATAGTCCCTTGAAAAACCGCAAATCCTTTTCTTAAAGAGACGCGAAAAAGACTACTCGATACCAACACAAATCATAGGGCATACTCTTATTGAAAAAATAATTTGGTTCAGTTCAAACACTCCAAGGGATAGCATATACTCCAGATTTCAAAAGCAACTGGTCATCCTTCCAACTCTCAAATTGCCACTTCCTCTGAAAGAAAACCCTTTCACAGCTGCTAGAGAGCTGATACAGGTTTCATAGCTGATAGAAAACAAGCAATTACACAGTTGCCATGCTACTGCTAATGAAGAAACAGATGCAAATGCTTTTTATCTATCACTAGAGAAGCATTTGGACATAAAACTTCTAAAGATTTTTGTCTTTCCTGTAATTTATAGTAGTATGTCGGCAATAAGTACCAACACCCTTTCATATACCAGCGTCGGTGGCTAAGAGGTTAGAGAAGTTAGAGAGTTTTTTGTGGGAAGGGTGGGCGGAGGAATGAACATATCACTTGATTAATTGGGAGTTGGTATGTTCCATCAAAGAAATGGGGGTTTAGGGATTAAAATTCGTAAGGTGTTTAACTCCATTCTTTTGGGGAGATGGTTATGGAAATTCTCGATGGAAGACAATGTCCTTTGGAAGTAGTGGGAAAGTATGGGGCACGGGGCAGGTAATCATTTGTGGGCCCCTGTGGAGGTGCATATGTCGTTTGGGACGGGAGTGTGGAAAGAGATGGACCTTGTTAAACCGGTTCATCTCTTCGAAATAGGAAATGGAGCATAGGTTAAATTTTGGAGCAATAAGTGGTGTGAGAACATAGAGTTGAAGAGAGCCTTCCCCCTGTTGTTTGAGTTAGCAACTAATAAGGATGTTCTTATGGTGAGTGAAGTTAGGAGCAGTGAAGGGGGTGTTGTTACTTGGAATCCCTCTTTTAGAACGAATCTGCAAGATTGGGAAATAGCTTCCTTGGAGCAATTTCTTACTTTTCTGTATAATCAGAAGGTTAATGGGTCCTTATCTGGGAAGGGGGGAAGAACAGGGCGTTCTCGGTCAGCTCTTTCTATGAGGAATTGACAAGTAGCGACAGTATCTTCCCATGGAAGACTGTTTGGAAATATAAGGTCCCTGCCAGGGTGTGCTGTTTCATGTGGGAAGCTGTCAATAAAGCTATTTTAACGGTTGATAATTTGCGGCGTAGACAGAAATTTTTGTGAATTGGTGTTACATGTGTAAGGGGGATGAAGAAAGCGTTATTCATCTTTTGTTGCACTGTCCGGTAGTTGGAGAACTGTGGGACTTCATCTTCAGCTCGTTCCTGCTGAAGCGGGTCATGCCAAGATCAGTGAAGGACTTGATGCTGACTTGGTCGCTGTATAAGAGGAGGAATAATCTGTCGGAAGCTGCGCCGTTAGCTGTTTGCTGGTTCATGTGGAAGGAAAGGAATGGCAAAGCTTTTGAGAATATTGAGTATTGAGGGATTCTGATCCTTCAGAATTTGCTTTTTTGGTGCTGAGAGTCAGTCTCACAGGAGACCAATCTTTTTGTAGATTTCGTGAATAGTATATCTTTTGGATAGTGTTAGCTATGTATACTCCCTATGTAAATAGGACGCATCAACTTTTTTGACGCTTTTTACATTATTTTTACTTATAAAAAAAAAGAATAAACAAAAGATTTTGAAGGAACTTTAGCTTTCCAAATGAAATTAATGAACTTTTAGAATGATATAGTCAAGCTTATATCGTGTAATTTTTTTTTAATAAGTAAAGATATTATATTAACAAAGTGCCAAATCAAGTGGTCCTTGTACACAGGGAGCATACAAACCAAAAGTATAAAGCCTAAACACTGTCCATAATATTAACAAAAAAATCTCCAACATCCGACTCCGTCTCCTAGCCCCAAAACCCAAAATGAATAGTCTGCTCTACTCCCTTTATAAGCCGATCAACGTTGTTCTCCACACTATCAAAAATCCTATGATTCCCCTCCTTCCAAATACCACCATATTGCCAAAGGAACGGTATCCCATCTCCGAAACCCTTACTGCACTTGAATAAGAACCACCCTCGGAGTATAAGAAGGGTAGACCTCGGCATAACCCAAGAGACGCCTGCCATAATAAAAATATAATTCCAAATCTCCCTCACTACTTGGCAGTGTAAAAGAACATAATTAACTGTCTCCTCATCCTTTTTACACATGACACACCTGTTTATATAAATCTTCCCCCGAGCTCTAAGATTATCCCCATTCCCCAGTCAATAGAGCCTCACATGAGGCCTCCCAAGCAAAAAAAACCACTATACATTGTACAGGCACCTTTGTTTTCCATAGAATCTTCCATGGAAAACAACTACTAACCTCGCTATTAAGGAAATAATGATAGGATTTCACCGTCAAAGTCCTGTTCTTTGTATTACCCCAAACAACCCTATCATCGTGCAACCCTCTGCTCTTGGTAGAGTACAAGTCAAACAGCTGACTAATGTCTTCCATCTCCCAATCATGCACGTTTCTGCAAAAGGTGGGATTCCAAGAGACTGCCCCATTGGTGTCAACCATGATCTAACTCAGTCGTCTTGCTATATTAAAGACTAAAGAGTCTAGGAAGCACATGCTGGAGCTTCTCCTCTCCACATCATTTATCCTTCCAAAATCTTATCTTGTTCCCTCTACCAACCTCGAAAGATATAAGACGCTTAAATGAAGCCCATCCCTTCAAGATGCCTTTTCAAACACTCATCCCATGCAATGCTAACACTGCCCTTGGAAACCACGCATGGTTCCCTTCCCCATATCTTCCCACCAAAATTCTCCTCCACAAGGCCTCTCTTTCCACAAGGAACCTCCACAACCATTTTCAGAGCAGAGCACAAGTAAACTTCCTTAAATCTTTGACTCCTAGGCCACCATTTCTCACGCTTCTACACCTCTTTCCAATTGACAAGATGATACTTTCGATCTTCCGAATCCCCCTCCCATATAAATCTCTCCCCAACTTTTCTAATCTCTTTGCTACTGAGATTGGAGCTGGAAAAAGAGATGAAAAATAAGTGGGAAGATTTGATAGGTTACTCTTGATCAAAGTCAACCGACCTCCCTTCGACAAGTATTGACGCTTCCAACCTGCCAATTTTCTTTCAAACCTTTCAATTACTGGGTTCGACAAAGAAACACTCTTAAATGTCGCTCCAAGCGGAAGGTCCAAGTATGATGATTGATGAAGGAAGACTAGCAGCTTTACAACCGAAAAAAGTGACCAAATCCTCTAGATTACGCACCTCCCACCTCCCCCACTGTGATAATTTCACATTTTGAAATATTTATCTTCAGGCCAGATGCCACTTGGAAGAAGAGTAGCACCAAACGGAGAATAGAGATAGCCCAGCTGCTCCCTCACCTCGCAAAAGACAAGGGTGTCGTCTGCAAACATTAAATGCCAGATATACAGTGTTTGGTCAACTGCTCCTTCTGCCTTAAACCCATTGATAAGACCTCCCATCAATGTCTTGTTGAAAAGGCGAATTAAGGCCTCCATAATCACAATAAAAAGGAATGGGGAGAGAGGATTCCCTTGACGATGGCTTCCTGGAGGCTTTCAATTTACCAAAACTGAAAACCAGACCGTGAAGATGCAAAAGAAAATCCACTTCCTCCATTTCTCTGTGAAGCGCATCCTTGCCAAAACATACTTCAGGAAGTCTCATTCTACATGATTGTAGGCTTTTTCGATGTCTAATTTACATAGCAAACCCAGAGCTCCACTCTTTAGCCTGGCATCAATATCTCATTTGCTATAAGAGCTGCATCTAAAATCTGACCACCCCCTCAAAAGCTTGTTGAGACTCTGAAACCACCTTTCCAATAACCTTCTGTAGGCGAGCGGAAAGCACCTTTGCTAAAATCTTGTAAATTCCCCCAACGAGGCTGATGGGTCTGAAGTCTTTCAGTTCATCTGCGCCTTTTTTCTTCGGAATCAAGGCTATGAATGAAGCATTAAGACTCCTCTCAAAACCTTCTTCCGCAGAGAAGAAATGAAAGAACTCCATGATGTCTGACCGAACCACCTCCCAGTACTGTTTAAAAATGCTAGAGAAAATCCATCAGGACCTGGGGCTTTATCCCCCTCCAATATCTCTAAAGCTGCAACGATTTTCTCTTCAGAATATCGTGTAATTAAGGTTCCTTCAAAAAAGCTGCTTAGGCTCTGATTCTCTTCTCTCGTGTAATTAATATCTCAAGTATCAGAGCCTAAACTGCTTTTTTGAAGGAGCCTTTGCTTTCCAAATGAAACTAGAGAATGATGTAGTCAAGCATAAAGAGAATGACACAATAACAGCCAGACATATTAGGTTCCAAATATGTCGATTAATGGAGGGCCCTAAAGGGCAGGAACCAAAATTGGAATTAGAGACAAAAGATCCTCATACTCTTGATCCATGAAGCACTGATATGAGTGTGATACACGGTGGGCAGGTGATGCATCAAAATCCAAGATTATAGGATTCGGAAAATTTTTAGTATACAATATAAATTATACGTTCTGAATTTTATCTTTAAATGATTCGCCTAAGAATCATGTAAATTAGTACATCATAAAGAAATATGGGGAGGGGGAACATAATTGGTATCCAAAGGTCGTTTTTAATTCTTCTGGTTTGAGGGTGTGGAAAGGTATTTGCAAAGGGTGGGAAGCTTTTGTGAGGTAGATTTCCTTTGATATTGGGATTGGGTAGAGAGTAAACTTTTGGAAGGATAAGTGGTGTGGGGAGGAAGAGCTGTGTAAATCGTTTCTGACTTTGTTTAATTTGGCAGTGGATCAAAATTGCAGTGTCAGTTCAGTGCTTCTAGTAGATCAACATAGAGTGGTGTGGAATCCGGCTTTTCGCAGGAACTTGCATGACTGGGAGTTGGAGATCTGTGCAGAGTTTTTTAACAGACTGTATATGCTCCAAATTGATGATAGCAGGGAGGATAGGGTGAGGTAGGCTGCCTCGAGATGCAAAAAGTTCGTGGTTAAGTCTTTTTTTCGTGCCCTTTTGAGTAGACAGGGTCTTCCTTTCCCATGGAAAGGAATTTGGAGGCATTGTGCTCCCACTAGAGCTCTTTTTTGCTTGGGAGGCTTGCCATGGTGCCATTTTTGCTGGAGAAAATCTTCGGAAGAGAAGAATAATGTATGTTAATTGGTGTTACATGTGTAAAAGCAATGAGGAGAGCGTTAACCATCTGTTACTCCATTGGCCGGTAGCTTGTGCCTTATGGAATATGATTCTTGTTGGAAGTTTGAGATAGATTTTTCGGTGATTCATCTCCTTGATTGATGGTCTGTGTGAATGATGGGCTTGAAATCAGGAATTTGAATAAGAATATTCCTGTTGTTTAGGACATGTGTAACTTATGTTGTATTACCTTAGTTAGAAGATTACGATTTCATTAGGCCTTGATTTTAGGATCCTAATTGATCCATTCCTGTGTATAAATACTCACTGTCAGAATAATGATTAGTTATCTAATTCCCTTCAATATTTCAATTCTGGAATTTTTTAGAATGTCGTGGGTGATACCCAGCTCTGGTAGGGAGCAGCTTTTAAGCTGGTCGCGTTATAGCCAAAGGAGTCGCAATGCTATTTGGGAGACAGCTCCGGTGGGTGTGTGGTGGACTATATGGAAAGACAAAAAATGGAGAATTTTTGACAATGTTGAAGCTTCGATGGTCCAACTGAAGGATTGTCTTTTGCGCACGTTTCAATGGTTTTCAGCGACGGAACTCTCTCTTAGTTTGTCTGGTCATTCTTTTGTAGATTTTGTGAATAGATTTAGCCATGAAAACCTCTAGTGTACAAAGGACGCGTCACCTGGTTTGACATATTTTATTATATATACTTTATTCATAAAAATAAATAAATTATCTTTCACGTCTTACATATCAACAAGCAAAAAATAGCACAAATATGCAAAAGGAATAGATTTCTACTCCAAAACTACTGAAAATCCAATCAGCAATACCTTAAAGGAACACCCATCTTTCAATCCTCTTGCGAGATTCAATGGTTTCTTTCTTCTTCCCGAGCAGCAATCTTTGATATATAAAATCTAAGAGAAGAAATATTGATTTTGACTACTCACACAGATATCGTTTGATCCCCACAAGATATTGAGGTCTTATCTTTTTGGAAGTTATCTAGTACATCTTAGTAGAATTACCACTCAAAAACTTATATTACTTGCAAAGAAGCCCCTGATTTAATGAATGAATATTCTAATTTTGACCCCGATGTATCCATTACGTATCCTCTTCGTATCCAAGCTGTATCCCTGACCTATCCAAGCAGAAAGAAGAATCCCTTTCATTATACCATTGCATTTTAATTTTCATAGTGTGAAGCTTGGGTACTACTAGTATTACGGGCTTTCATAGTTTTATCTGAGAATGTGATCTTAGAGTTATTGATTTATTGTGCTGCATAATGCAATGTTTAGTTGGTCGACTTTGAACAACTGATGTTGGCTACTCGTATTGGTAGATTTTTTTTTCTCGTATCTGAATGTAATCGCATCATTCTTCAGTGTAATCCTTTAAAGTGGTGTCCTACTCTTACTGTTCTAAAAACCATGGGCATGTCCAATCCCAACTTCTATAAGTTGATTAGTCAGGTGGTGACCCTGGTGGGGAATGGGCATGATAATAAAGGTCAAATTTCTCAAGGAGAAGTGCCTTTCGGGATGATAAGGTGAGAAAGATTGATGTTATTCATGAGATTACTGAGATTAATAGTTCTTCTATTGTTCTTTAAATCGTTCCCAAGTCGATTCCTTAAAGCGAGGTTAAGGAGGTTATACTCCTTTTTCTTTTGGAAACATGCTGCAATCCAATTTGTCATTGTTTGGTTACAGGTGAAAGGAATGTCAGGATCGAGGTTGTGGGTTCACCGGGGGGGTGTCAGTGAGAAAGCCCATCTTTCATAAAGAGAGGCCTTAGATTGGGACAGGAAACAGGGGGCAGATAGAGTGAGGAAGAGTTGTATTCTTTGTGAGATTTACTTAGAATGATAGGACGAAGAAATAGGGGTTTGAAAAGAAAGTGAAGCATCATCTTGATTGTCATCACAAGAACCACTAGCACTTAAGGGTCGAAGGAAGTTATGTTAGGTGAGAATGAGAGAAAAATGAGAGACAAAAATTGAAAATAGTGTGAAGTAAGTTTTGAGAGGGGATGTACAAAGGGCTTATTCGGGTGGGTAAGGGGTTTTGTGTTTAGTATAAACACAAGTGAACTTTGTATTATGTACTTCTCAATAAGTGAATTGGTGGTTCTCTTTGGATGCAAGCATGATTTTCCAAACCATGTAAATTTGTGTTCTCTTTTTGGTAAATTCTTGGCTTTATTTATTTTCTCCCCATTACCAACTGCTGACGTGGTGGTAATCTTGATCAAAGTTGTGTTTCAAGTTTATTGCGCCTACTTTTCCTAATTCATCCCTTTCTATTATATGGGAACTCTTTTTTGGTAAAACCTCTTTGGTTGTTAATCCGACCACCTTCTACGATGACCCCGGAAGAGAGAGAAAGAAACAAATTGATGGTTAGAAATAAGGATAAAGAGGGGAAATGGCTAACGTAGAGTAAAACAATTTTTTCTTCTTACAGAAATACTGATTGGAATTTATGAAGATAATCATTAAGAAAATAAAACTCTGTTACATTGTATATAGCAGACGCTTCGTGTGTGCACAACGACTAGTGTTATTGACAGATGGTTTAATGCTATTTGATAAAAAAATACTGAAGTTTATGTCATAAATGATTCACTAAATCCTTATAACCATTTATGTCCTATTTGGATTACTGAGCCTGGCTTGCAAACCTTCGTACTGTTTGGGTTGGCCCTTGTACTACGTAAATGAAGAGTCAGAACTTTGAATACAAGTTTTAGGCCTATTAAACGTACAGGCCTGAACAAGGCTGAGGTCATGATTCATTAGTAGTATTAAGCAAATGATACACTTTTTTCCATCTTCTGTCTTACGGTGTTTGTGTCCTTGAGAGTTCTGTGCTTCTCTCATTAGGTCAAATGTTCTTTTGCTACACAAAACGTGTTTTAATGACAGTTTGGACATAGTATGTTGAAGTACCTTGTCAACCAAATGTGACATACCTTTTTCAGGTATAATGCGAAGTGGAACACACTTGCTAATTTTTTCGTTCACATTTATAAATACTGATTTCACACTCTTTTAGCATGATTGTGTTACTTTCTTTAATGATGTGTTTGTGATGCTCTCTGCACATTGGAATTAACACATCTTGAAAAAAAAACTTGGATTTTAGTGTTTGCTTATCTTTTGTTTCATGTATGCGGCAGACACTGGATCATTCTCCTGCTAGTCGAACGCCACCTAGCAAAGATTCTCCTGTAAATCCATCATCTTCTGGTATGCATACTTTCTTTTGGCTTGGATGGTTTTTGTTGCACTAGCTTCGTCCTCTTAAGTTGTTCAACTATATATCACAGTTCCAAAATTGCAAAAAGTTCCTGTGCATAAGATGATACGGACAGATTCACTTGATCCTGCTGGAAGATTGCATGCCTACTTGCAAGTTAAGCCTCTCGGTAATGATGCAAAGAGTCATGACCTGACCTCTGTAAGGTATGATCCACATTCATGCATGTCGACCTATTTACCTTGTGAGATGCAGTTTTTGAACCACACGTGGTGGCTCAGTGGTAAAACTTGGGCTTCACAAGAACATGAGGTCTCAAGTTCAATCTCTTCCCATGCCTCCTTAGCGCCATAATTAAAATCAACTTTGGTCGTTAAAAGAAAAGGTTCAGTTTTTGATGCTTTTGTGAAAGGATGTAAAAATTGCATTCTGGTGGCCAATGAGCCAATCAGATTAGCGTGATTTCGTTATGATTTGATGTTATCTACTAAATTTACTTATTTTGTAGCAATCTCTGTTTCCTTCATGGTTCTTAGGTAGTTATGCTGTGCTGTTGACAATTTTAGTTAAAGTTGGCTTATCTTCTGTCAATGTCAGTCCATTCTTCTCTTTACTAAGTTCGGCCTGAAGATAATTGTGAAGTGGAGTATCTCACAGATAAAGAGATGGAGGAGGATATCTCGTTATGGGTTAAAAAAAAGGCTTTAGGTGTCAGAAAGGCATTGGGGGTGGCTGGTTCTGGTTATGAAGATCAGATTCTGGCACTTCTTCTAGACATCGAAAAAAAGTGGAGAACTTCAGGGGGTGGTAGCGTAAAGAGGCAGAACAAAACTAGGGAGAAAGGAAAAAGGGAACTCAAACAATTATGCAGTAATCTTAATGCCGATCTGTTTGCTTGTCAGGGAGGGGGAGATAGAAGGAGGAAAAAAATAGTTTAATATGCATATTAAAATTGTGTCTTGGAACGTGTGGGGCCTTAATGATGTCAATAAAAGAATGCTTATAAAAGGTTTAATCAGGAGATGGAATCCGACTATTGTTTGTTTGCAAGAAACGAAATTGGAGAAGGTTGATGTGAGGATTATTGACAGTATTTGGTGTGCTAGAGATGTGGACTGGGTGCATTTAGATTCTGTTGGAGCAGCTGGGGGGGTTCTAGTTATGTGGGACAGAAGAGTTCTGTCGAAAGCCGATTCAGTGTTGGGAGAATTCTCAGTCTCTTGTCTTCTGAAAAATCTGGATGATAATAAAGAGTGGCTTTTTACAGGGGTTTATGGGCCTTGTAATAATGCTATTAGGGAGAGACTTTGGGCAGAACTCAGGAATTCTAAAGCAAGATGGATAGTGCCTTGGTGTGTGGGGGGTGATTTTAATGTGGTTAGATTTCCTCATGAACGTTCTAGTGCACGCATCTATTCCAGTGAAATGATGAAGTTCAATGATTTTGTCAATGAGATGGAGTTAGTGGATCTTGCTTTGGTAGGGGGGGATTTTACGTGGTTTAGAAATGGGGAGCGTCATCAATTTTCGAGGATTGATAGATTCTTAATTTCTGGAGATTGGGAGTGTTGCTTTGGTAGTTCTGTGCAGTCCTGCCTACCGAGATTATCTTCTGATCATGTGCCGTTGCTTCTTGAGTGTGATGGTGGTTCTAAAGGGAGAACTCCTTTTCGATTTGAGAATATGTGGTTAAAGGAGCCTGGGTTTTTGGACTGGGTTAAGGATAGATGGGATTCTTATTCGGTGACAGGCGATCCAAGCTTCAGATTAGCTAGAAAACTGAAGTTGCTCAAGGAGGATTTAAAAGTTTGGAATAGAGAGATCTTCGGTAAGGTGGAGATTAAAATCAAATCAATTTCAGATGAGATTTGCAGACTGGATGAGAAAGCAGGGGCTGGTACACTGAACGAGGAAGAAGAATTCCTTAGGGTGCAGTTAAATCAGGAATTGAAGAGTCTTCTTATTCGTGAAGAGATCTGTTGGCGCCAAAAGTCGCGAGTTCAGTGGTTAAAGGAGGGAGATAATAACACCAAATTCTTTCACAGGATGGCAAAAATACGTGGAGCAGCAAAAAAAATCAGATCTGTCCAGATTGAAGGTGTGCAGTTAGAGGATGAGGCTGATATTAGGGTGGGCATCACGAATTTCTTTAGGCGTCAGTTTGAAGAAAGTGGGGGTTGGAGACCAAATTTGGATGGTGTGGGTTTTGACAGATCGGTCTTGAGGATTCGGCAGCCTTGGAGCGTCCTTTTCGATCGAGGAAGTGGCGGGAGTGCTTCGTAAGATGGAGGAAATAAAGCCCAGGCCCAGATGGGTTTTCTATGGCTTTTTCAGCATTGTTGGGAGGTGATTAAAGGGGACATCATGGAGGTGTTTCAGTTCTTTCACTCTAGTTTGAGATTTTAGAAAAGCCTTAATGCTTTGCGTTCATAGCCTTGATTCCGAAAAGAGTGGAGCGATTTGAAAGACTTTCGGCCGATAAGTTTGGTTGGTGGCATTTACAAGTTGCTATCCAAAGTGCTAGCCAAAGAATGAAGAGGGTTATGGGGAGTATCATCTCGGTGACGCAACACGCTTTGTGAAGGATAGGCAGATTTTGGGCGCGTCCTTCATTGCCCGATGAAGGTGGATGAAGGTTGAAGTGGGGTCCAGGGGTTGTTGTGTAAGTTGGATATAGAAAGCTTATGATAATGTGTCTTTGGGATTTTTTGTTATATATGTTGGAAAGAATGGGTTTTGGTTTCAAGTGGATTCAATGGATCCGTTTACGCATTTCTACGGTTCACTTCTGTCTTGGTGAATGGAGAACCATCGGGATTTTCTCTAGCTCGAGAGGCTTGCGTCAAGGAGACCCTTTGTCCCCATTTTTGTTCATCGTGGTAATGGAGGCTCTTAGTAGGATGTTAGAGAGGCGATGCAAATCTAATCGGTGGATTTAAGGTGGGAAGGAGAGGGGAGAGGGAGATGTCGATTTCCCATCTTCTTTTCTGAATGATACCTTAGTTTTTGTGGTGCGGATAAGGCTCGGTTGGGGAATCTTCGATTGGTTCTATTATTTTTCAAGCGTTTCGGCATCAACATTTCTAAGATTGAAATTATTCTGTAGGGGGTGGAGAATGTTGGGGATCTAGCGCATTCTTTGGTTGTAAGTATCTTGTTCTTCACACGCCTCCTATCTTGGGCTTCCCATAGGTGCGCCTAAGAGCGAGGCGTTATGGAATCCGGTGGTCGTGCGGTTCGAGAAGAGATTGGCGGGGGTGGAAGCGTCAACTTCTTTCGGGGGGGAGATTAGTTCGATCAAGAACACTCTTGCTAATTTACCAACCTATTTCTTATCTCTCTATGTGATTCTTGCCACAATTAGGCAAAGATTAGAAAAGTTGGAAAGGGATTTTTTGTGGGAGGGGCAAACAGATGAGCATAAGTTTCATTTAGTGAATTGGGAAAAGGTGTGTTCGAGGGTTCGGGGAGGGGTGCAACATTAGAAAACTGAAATTATTTAACGAGGCTTTGTTGGGAAAATGGGCGTGGCGATATCTCACGAGATAAGGAGGCTTTGTGGAGGCAAGTGGTGGTTTGCAAGTATGGGGAAGGGGGTTATTGTTGGTTTCCTAACGAGGTCAATTCGTCTTATGGGGTGGGAGTGTGGCGTGGTATAAGGAAAGGGTGGAATTCTTTTGAAAGATTCACTGCTTTTGAGGTTGGCAATGGGGCCTCGGTGAGGTTTTGGAAAGATAGATGGTGTGGGGACATTTGCTTGAGGGAGGTGTTTCAGAACTTATTTGGGCTTTCCACGGATAAGGATTGTAGAGTTAGCTCTATTTTATCTTTGGTGGAGGGTAAGCCTATTTGGAATCCCACGTTCAGAAGGAATTTTCATGATTGGGAGTTAGAGTCAGTTGTGCAGCTTTTAAGGATGCTTCAAGAGCGGAAAGGGATTCTTTGGGGTGCTATTCCGGCGGGTGTCTGGTGGACTATTTGGAAAGAGCGAGCAGAGAATTTTCGATAATAGTGAGGTTACACTTTGGATCAATTGAGAGATGCTCTTTTGCACATTGTTTTTGTGGTGTTCGGCGACAGATGATTCTCTTGGGCATTCTTTTGTGGATTTTGTGAATAGTTTTAGAGCTGAGTAGTTTGTATACCCCTAGTGTACAAAGGCTGCGTCACCTGTTTTGACGCCTGTTATTTATATATACTCTTTACTTATCAAAAAAAAAAAGGATGCTTCAAGAGCAGAAGACAGACAGGCCGAAGGACAAGGTGGTTTGGAAAGGCTCAGGGGACTCTCTTTTTTCAGTTAGCTCGTATTATTTCAAGCTTCTCAACTGTGGTAGAGCTTCTTTTCCGTGAGAAGCGGTTTGGAGATCCAACGCCCTAAGAGAGTGGCTTTTTATGTGGGTAGCGACTCATGAAGCTATCCTAACCGGGGATAATTTGCGGAAACGTAACATGGTTTTTGTTAATAGATGTTATATGTGTAAGGTGGATGCGGAGAGTGTAAATCATTTACTTCTTCACTGCCAAGTGGCTTTAGAGCTTTGGAATTTTGTGCTGGCTATGTTCAACATGTCTTGGGTCATGCCAAGTTCGATCATTGACCATGTCAGAGGTTGGAATAGGGGTCATTCGAAGAGGAGTAGTAGTATATGGAGGACAGCTCTTTTGGGTGTGTGTTGGATTCTATGGAAGGAAAGAAACCATAGGGCATTCGACAACGTGGAAATGTCAGTCCCGGAGTTGAAGAATTTGTTGATTCGTACTCTTAATTTTTGGTGTTCCGAGGCTGATCACTCTTTTCCTAGATCCAACATAACTTTTGTAGATCTTGTAAATAGCATAGATATTGGTTAATCTTTGGGATGGTATACTTCTAGTGTACAAAGGACGCATCACCTCTTTTGATGCTTGATATATGTTATTTATTTACTTATCAAAAAAAAAAAAACTAAGTTCTGTCTCTTTATATATACCTTTCCTTTAGATTCAAATGATATCTTTTTTCACCTTAATCCTGCATATGCAATACTTTTTCTGTTTCTTTATTTTTTTGTTTGGTCCTACTTTCCCCAGAATGTTAGGAAAAGAATGGCAGCTGATTATGATATTAAAGCACCATTTAGAGATTTTAGCTATAAAAGCTACATATGCTGGTTTACCTCCATTTGGAAATACTATTTTCCCCCTAGGACCCACAAGTTAGGATTTCTACGTTGTAGATTTTTGGTGTATGATTTCCAATGTAATCATATATGCTTAATATACAATGTATGCTCGTTTGGTTCTATATGTTTCTTTCGTTACCGGACCTTGAATCTTTGCTAAAAAGCAATTCTCCTGTTATTTGGGAATTGTCAACGAAATTAGGGCCCTTCTAAAGGAGGGAAACATTCTTGGTGTTGAATGATTTGCAATATCTTGATGAGATTTTCTTTCCTATAAGCAGGCATTTCTTGTGCTGAAATTTAAAAATATATTTTTTCTTGTTATCTTCTCTGGAAGATATTATTTAAGGTTTTCAGTGTATCAATGGATTCATGGGGTTTATTAGCAAAATGAAGGTCTATTTTCACTATATTTCTCTTCTTCGGGTTTTACTATTTACTTTTTCATTTTATTTCTGTCTTGTATGTAGCTGTTGATTTTCATAAGTGTTCTTCGGGTAGGCATATAGTAATATGCAATTCGTGTATCTATTGCAGGGCTTCCATCAGACTAAGGAGGAACCTACAGGAAACTGCAGATCTGACTAGCATTCAGCAGCTTATCAATGATATGGAGAGTAGTTGTCATTCTGGTATGTTGACCCCTTGAATTCTGATTATGCAGACATTTCTACTCTTGAAGGTGAGTAGCGTCAACTGATCTTTGTCTGGTAGGTCTTCTGGACATTGTAAGGCATTGCACATACGTTGGAATGGCAGATGATGTTTTTGCTCTGCTTCAGCATAAAACTCATCTATATCTTGCAAACATTGTGACCTTGAGGTAATACAAGTCTTCCTTGTCTGCCTTTTACTTCAGCATAACATTCACTTACATCTTGCGAAGTGGATGATGTAAGAACTATTAACCTCGCAAGTGGACAAGTATACTATAGTATAGCTGTGCAAGGACAAGGGTCAAACCACATGAACATGAGTTTTGTTCTAATAAATTCAACAAAAAACAATAAATAAAAATAATGATTTTGTATTATTTAAACTAAATAACAAGAAAATAAACTAAAATAACAAAAGCAATTAATTGGAGAGAATTCAAGGTTTGGAATGTCTTGGAATTGGAATTCACTAATGATCTCAGCTATACGTCTTTGTCATAAAGTACCAATTCAATTCTAGGGTTCGTTCACTTGGGTAAAGATTGGGACACTTGGGTCACGGTTTGCTATCTTAGTACCCCTAATTGTTATACTTTCTTGGTCCGTCCGTATAACAATTAGGAACCCTTAAAACACATAAGAACACGTGAACCTGATTTCTAGCTTAGCACGGATCATGAATGACTAGAAATCAATCAACCCTAAAAGATGGCTATATGTATGAGTTATGCACTTTGATCATGCAATTCATGAGACCCTAATAAATCTAAGGGTTAAATTCACCATTAGTCCCTATACTTTGGGAAAGTCCATTATCAGTCCCCGAACTTGAAAAGTGATCATCATTAACCAAAGAATGCATTTTTTTTGCCCACTAGTAATCCCTGGACTTAGACACCATTGCTTAAGCTACGTTAAGTCAGCATGCGTAACTCACGTGAGGATTTTCCAAGGGCAAATTAGTCATTCCCAATTCAAGGCTTTCGTTCATTGCTCTAATTCCAAGAAGAAAGGGGCAAAGGATTTGAGTGATTTTAGACCCATCAGTTTAGTGGAGGAGTTTACAAATTAATTGCTGAAGTGTTATCTTTGTGATTAAGGTGCTTAGTAAAATCATTTCAAGGAACCAACATACTTTTTTGGGGAAGTGGCTCTGGAGATTCGTTGTGGATAGGAATACTTTGTGGAGGAGAGTGGTGGTGAGCTTGTATGGTGAGGGTGAGCACTTGTGGTTTCCGAATGAATTTTCTTCTTGTTATGGGGTGGGGGTTTGGAAAGGTGTCGAAAGGGTTGGGCTCGGTTTGAGAGACATATTTCTTTTGAGGTTGGTAATGGGACCAAAGTTAGATTCTAGAAAGATAAATGGTGTGACGATACGGAGTTGTGGAGATCCTTTCCTGCCTTGTTTCTTAGCTATGGAGAAAGATTGCTTAGTAAATTCAATTTTGCATATTGACGATGGGAAAGTAACTTGGAGCCCCATGTTTCAGAGAGATCTTCAAGATTGGGAGATGGACTCTTGCGTGCAGTTTTTTGACAAGTTGTATTCTCAACTTGGGAGTCACGGGAGGATAGGGGGGGTGTGGGCAGGTTCCAATAGTAAGACTTTTTCTGTTAAATCCTATTATCACATTCTATCTAAGAGAGAGGATTGTGTTCCCTTGGAAAAGTATTTGGAAAGTGCAAGCTCCAAGTAGAGTGTTGTTTTTTGCGTGGGAAGTTGCCAGAGAAGCCATCCTTACACGAGATAATTTACTGAGACGCCAATTGATCTATATTAATTGGTGTTTCATGCGCAAAGGATGTGATGAAAGTGTGAACCACTTGTTACTCCATTGCCCAATTGTGACTGCTTTGGGATACACTGTTTAGTCTTTTTTCTGTTGCATGGGTGATGTTGAGATCGGTGAAAGAACTCTTTTTGAGTCAGTCATTGTATAAGCGGTAAAGGAGAAGGAATAGCATTTGGCACGCAGTCCCACTAGGTATTTGTTGGACTATATCTATATGGAGGGAAGGGAATAGAAGGGTGTTTGAGAATGAAGAGAGGACGATTGGCAAGTTGAAGGATGAGCTGCTGAGGGAGGATACTAATACTTCCCATAATCATAATTATTCTTTTGTCGATTTTGTTAATAGCTTTTCTATACTTTAGTCCTCTTGTGTATACTTCTAGTGTAGAAGGACGCGCCACCTAGTTTGATGCTTTGGTATATAATATTTTACTTATCAAAAAAATAAAATAAAATAATGGTCTTCCTTGTCTTCCACGTCTGCCTTACTTTTGCAGTAAAGAGCTCATGTATCAGCAAGTTCTGAGAAGATTTGCTCATTTTAATGCAATACAACTAAGTGATCCAGCTCCGCTGCGGGAGTTAATTGTGCTGGCGCTGAAGGAGGAGGATTTAGAAGCAGACGACAATGAAAATGATGACTTAAAAGAGAAAATTGCCGAAGTAAGCTTATCCCTCAATTGCTTCAGTTTGATGTGCATTTTTGTCTTAATTGCTTGAGTTTGATATGCATTTTTGTTTTGTGCTTTTCTACTCATACTTGTTTGAACACACATACATCATACGAGAGCTGAGAGTTATTGGTTAAATAAACAAGTTTGCCAACTTGAAAGAAGTACTCATTGTGCGTTGTTATCAGCTAAGAAGTATTCCTTGTGCGTTGTTCATCACGCCCGTCGGACTTTTCTTTTGTGGATTTTGTGAATAGTTTTATATTGGAGCAAGGTTTTTGTATACCGATAGTGTATAAAGGACGCGTCACCTGTTTTGACGCTTTTTATAGTATTCATTGTTCATCAAAAAAAGATTACATGAACAAGAAAAGCCTAATAATAGATCGACAACCACATACATATTACATTTATTATATATTCAATCTTTTTGAGTAAATTATTTTAACTTTTGAAAAAGGCTAGAGACTAGGTACCTTCAATATTCATTTCTGTGTCCCTAGTCCCCCCCCCCCGATGTGTTTAGATTTAGTTGCTCTACGTTGATGTTGATGCATGGACAAACCACGCGTCACTTGTTTTGACGCTTTTTATAGTATTCATTGTTCATCAAAAAAGATTACATGAACAAGAAAAGCTGAATAATAGAGAACCACATACATATTACATTATTATATATTCAATCTTTTTGAGTAAATTATTTTAACCTTTGAAAAAGGCTAGAGACTAGGTACCTTCAATATTCATTTCTGTGTCCCCCGATATGTTTAGATTTATTTGCTCTACGTTGATGTTGATGCATGGACAAACCACTCCAACATGGGAAGGGGGAACATATTTTAGTATTATGAAAAAGATAATTTATTAAGTAAAACTAATTTTTTTCCCTCTTGTTTTCCACTCCTCTATTACATCACTTTAGAGAGATGGATTCCTTTTGTTAGTATATTGAGGGGTATTCAGGTAATTGAGTTGAATATAATATACCTAGGTCATATGGAAAAGTGTACGATACATAAAATATGCAAATACCTCTTTTCCCTTCTTCATCTTTGTCAATCTGTGTGTGTGTTATTTATCCCTGGTTTTTCTGATTTCACACCTTTCAAGTTTTCATTTGTTCCCTTACACAGCCAATTAGCTTAACAAAACATAGGTGGCTAGGTGTACTTACATAGGTGCTCATAATTATTCTCTAGTATAGTTACCTATCAAAAAAATATTATTCTCTAGTATAGTAGAAACTAAATTCCTCACATCGTCTACCGAATGCCGATAGAGTATATTAACAGAGATAAAAGAGGATCTCATAAGTGTTCAACCATACAGAAGAATCACATCTTTTGACTATATAGTATTATTTCCTCCAACAAGGCACTTCTATTTTGGCAAGTCAATTTTATGGATCTTTTTTCTCGTGGATAGCATCCTAATAGTGTATCGGACCACTATACGCGAAAATCGAACCAACCCGCCCGATTCGATTCGGCGATTCTAACTTACACCCTATCTGAAAGTAGAGCCATCAAAATGGGCCAAACCCGTTGGGTTAGTCCGCCCCGCCAAGCAAAAAGGGTGGGTTGGGTTTTCAAATCATTGGTCCGCTAAGAGGCGGGCCTGACGCTTGGACCGCGCGGGTCGCGGTCCAAGACGGGGTGGGTAACCCACTAATTTTGACACTTCAATTGCAAAATTCAAAATATGGAACACAAGTTACAACTCTCCAAATCAAAGATTGAAAAGGTGAAATGTGAAAAAGACAAAATCCATCAGTTCAGTAGCTAGCTGCCTAGCTCATAGCTGTAGCCTTCCAAGTAACTAAACCACAACCGCACAAAGATTCAATGTCAAATTGTCAAACAAGTCTCCCTTTTAAAACTTAAAGCTAAAATACTAGTAGAATTTAGACCCATTAACCGGTGAGAGAGACCCTTCACAATCAAAAAATCATAATAAAAAAATCACAATCGTGGCTTCACCCTTCTCGATCTGTGTCTGACTGTCTCTCTGTGTCCCAAGAGTCAAGCGGCCATTGTTGACCTCTCGGCTCTCTCCCTCTCAATCCACCATGGAACCATCTTCGATCTCTCGCTCGATTTCGTCTGCCATCGTGTATCTCTGTCGGTTGGTCTCGCACTTTGTCTCTCTCACCGATATCCTCCGGCCACGGCCATCGATGCTCTCCCTGTCACACAACACAAGGCACAAGTCACAACTCTCAAGTCTTCCTCAAATGACTAACAAGTAACAGCTCCAAGACTTGAAAAAAAATGGAGTATTTCTTTTTTGGATGATTGGTCCGCCCCACCCCGCAACCAAAGGTGGGTTGGGTTGGGTCAATGTCTTCTCAGTCCGCCATTTTCGCGGGTTGGTCCGCCCCGCCCCACCACACCATGTTGCTGGTTGGTCCACCCCGTTGGTCCGTTTTGACGGCTCTACCTGAAAGCAAGCTATATATATATATATATATATATCTTATTGCTCTGGTTTGGACATCTCCATTTCTTCCAATATTCAATCAATGGTTTGAAAAATGTTCGATGATGATTTCCTCATGCGGCAAGCTAGTGCCTTAGACCATTACGTGCCACCGATAGAGCTGTAGTATCAAAATTCATAATTTAATGGTCCATAAGTTGAGATGTGTTTTTTGGTTGTTTTAAGAGTGAGTTGGATCGCATAATCTTATCCTCTATTTCATATTTCCTATTCAATTTGTAGAAATTTCTCACAGTTCCCAAGTCAACATTTCAAGAGACTTGGGGGTGGCAGTTTTTTCTTTATTGTCAACTTTTGTAATACTTGTGGTTGAAGGTAAGTTATTATTATTATTATTTTCTTTTCGGATTGATTGGATCGGATGAAGAGGATAAAAGTGCTAAACTGAGTTAGGAGGCTAGACTAGAAAACAGAATTGAAAATGAATTAATATTGGGTTATTTCAATATTTGTGTGTAAATGTATTATGATTGTTCGAAGAAGAGCGGCAGTCTTGTTAGAGTAATTGGCTCTGAAGGAGGAAAAATGTAGGTTGCGTGAAGAGTGGTCCTTGGTTCATGGGAGAGCTGTCGCTGTGATAGAATTATATGTGAGGAGGAGATGCTGTGATATGAGGCACATTTGAGTAAAGTGATAAGGAGAGACTTAACTCACATCGTTGAAACACAATATCTTAGGCTTGGTTTAATATAAGCTTGTGTACTGGGTCTTCCCCATCTCTCTGACCTTAAAAACTAAGATTCAGTCATGCATGTTTCTAATTATTACTCTAGTCTTCAGCTTTTCAATAGTATTTCTTCTGTTAAAGTTGGTTCTATTCCTTCTTCAGATGAACACAGAACTACTCATGCAAAAGGCTGAAATGCTTGATGAATACTTTGGGATCCAAGTTGATTCACAGGGTAATTTGGCCAGGCTTCCTGTCATACTGGACCAATATATACCTGACATGGACCGTGTCCCAGAGTTTGTTCTATGTTTGGGCAATGATGTAAGTTACTTAGACTATATTCGGTTATTCTTCTCATCACTTTCTTTACAATGGTATTTTCGAAAATGCGACATATTTCTGTAGTTTGTGATGTTTGGCACTAAGCTAAAGCTGTTAGCGTGAGGGTAAAAATGTCTCCTTACTGCGACACCTGATCACATGTGGAGAGATGAATGGAGGTGCATGACTAGGTGCATCACAAGCCAAACATGGTGCGAAGTTGGATCAGAGTCTCCACGTGTAATTTAAATGCACAAGTGGGACTCTTTGTGATGCACCTGGGTTTATTTCTAGTATGAGCGGTGATCGGGTGGGTGGGGTAGTGTTAAAGCATCATTTCTATGTTTGAGAAAGTTTTGTACGCTAGGTCTTAAGTTCAAGTCGTCACCCATGTCTTTGTTTCCTTGAGTACTATGACCCATAGTTAAAAGGCGAAGGGTGAGAGGCGGCCAGCCGAAAGGTCAGCATGTCGACAATTAAGATTTTAAAAAAAATTATATGTTGTAACTTTTTTCATAAATTAGTTATAATATACTCTCTCTGTTCCACCCAAGGACTCTATGTTTGAAAAGGTTTATTATTAAGAGATATACAACTAGCATTAAAGTTGATCATAATTACAATTATGTTGAGCATAATCAATTTATTAATATCAAATGTGGAGGGTAATGTTGAAATGCTATGGAGATTGTAGACATAATTTTTTAAAGGAGACTTAACGTGAAACATCCCATAATAATATGGTGGACTCTTTGCGTGGAATGGAGGGAGTAAAAGTAATTCATATAACTTAGTCCAAAAATGATAATAATAACATCATTTTCAACTTGAGTTCAATATTCAAATTAAAAACTAAACTTTTTTCTTGAAAATCAAAAGATAAAAGGTGTATATTCAAAATATGAACAATAAACACCCAATCATCTTTAAACCAGCCAACCAACTTTGGATATAACCTGTGCAGTCTCTGGCAACCTCGTTTGTCATCTCCGGCAAACTTTCTGGCGGTCGGCGCCTCCAAATAGTCCGGCTAGATCTGGCGGTAAAAAGGTACATACGCAAAAATGGTCGGAATTCTCACATGTTCACCTAGCCGGCCTCTTCCCACCTCTTACCCCTCGAAAAAGCGAGAAGCATAGAAGCAAAAATGCCTTGCCTGACCTCCAGTGAGGTGGCGGCCCCTCGCTTCGCCTCAGACGGCCGAGGCCCTCGCCTTGAATAACTATGCTGTGACTGCACATGTTGTCACCTTGCTTGCCTTGGGATGCACCTCAGTTAATCTCTCCACGTATGAGCACGGGTCACACGTGAGGGGGAGTGTTAAACTTGATATGCATTGTTGCCTTGTTGGGCTCCTCTCTAACAGGGCCAAGATTGAATATCTAACTTAACATGTGGGGTATTAAATGTGATTCAGACTTGGCGCTAGTAACTACATTGCAAATGTTTGTCTATTTTGATAATAATGGCTAAATATTAGTCTAATATGATAAATTGACTAACCGTTGTCCCTAGGTGCTCATGTTGCCATTGGTAGTTAAAAAAAATGGGGGTTGTTCTCTCATGAAGGTCGTGGGTGTAGAAAGCACTTATTCCATTTAAAAATGAAGCCAGGATTAGCATCATATATACATTTTTATTTATCAAAAAAAATTAATTGAGCAAATGGCAGACTTGTAATCATTGGACATTTGCACCAGAGCCAAGGATCTTATTTTGTTTAGATGATTGAGATTCATATGAAAGATGAGAGATTGCACCACTAGCTGTTCACCAAATTAGATTTCAATTGGCCAAAATTCTGGGTTGTCTTTGGATTTGTTCTCTCATTTACATATGCTTTGGTTGTTGTTAAGTTGTCAATTCTGGAATAGCTAAGCTGTTAGAGAGAGAGACCGACACATCTATATCATGCTTTAACAATGTCCCTCATGTGTGACCTTGTTCAAATGTTGAGAAATTAATGAAGTTGCGTCACTAGGTGCATTACAAACCAACAAGGTGTGAATTTGTGCGCTAAAAATACTTGGGAAATCAAATGCAAATGGGGAGACTTGAACCCAAGACCTGCGAAATCAGAGCTCTAATACCAATTTTAAGTTACCTTTTCATCTAAAGCTCAGAGTGTTAGAGAGATACCAAAAATCTATATCACACTTTAAGAGGTTTTTAATTTATTGTAACTTAGAAGCCTTAGAGTTATGTTCTTAGCTGAGCCATGGGTTTAAACACCTGCCTAGACCAGGAGTGTGGTTGGTTTATCTGTACTTTCTGTTGACTTGGTAACTTCAAATAGATCAAAGCAGGGATCTTTTGCTTTGTTCAAGTTACAAGTACCAAATTTTCTGAAATGTTTTAGAGAAAGATGTTGGATTTTATTCTTTCCGCATCATATTTTTAAATTTCCACAATCCTTTAGCATATTAGGCAATATCATCCAAGTGCAAAGAATATAAACCTTTTTCCTATGCAATACTGCATCGAATATTATATGGAAGGTAATTTGTAGAGTGTGTCCCCGCACTTGTATTTACTTTAGGACACTTTTAGCTGTATCCTGGTTTCCTAGATCATGGGGTACTGAGGGATGTTATAATTGGGCACTCACCTGAACCTAATTTCAGCTTCTGGCTCCATTTGGCACTTGGCAGAGTCTCTATCCAAGCTCTTGCTCATAATTGAAGAAAGGAACAATATAATCAGGAATTCTTCTGCAAGCGTAATGATATATACAATGGTCTACATGTTTGAGAAAGGTTTAGCAGATTCTAAGCACCACCTTTGTTGTGTTTGGGAAAATCAAGTGTGAAAGATCTCGCACCTTCCTAAATACTCAGCTGAAGTTTTCTTGCTTAGCGAGCAAAATATGCATCTTAAGTTGTTCTGCTAATATGTAATGAGATATTGAAATTGTTTTAAGCATTTAGAATTAACATATGAATGTAACAATCGTTCTTTCTTGGGACATGTTTGAATTAAATTTTGTTTAAAGAGTGTTTTTTGCTTGCTGCTGTAGGTTGATTGGGATTGTGAAAAAAGTTGCTTTCAGTCACTTTCTGCTGCCCTAGGGAACTTCTATGCTCTGCATCCTCCATTGCTACCCAATCCAACTGGTGATGGTTTGGAATTTTATAAGAGAAAAGTACCCTGCAATAGTGGCAAAGGTGAGAAACTTATTCAAAGGACATGAGAATGATTACTTATCGGTCTTTTTACTGGGTGCTTCTTCATCTGGTTAATCAATAAATGCTCTATACCATGCGTTCATGCAAACACATCACAGGCTGGATATAATAGTAAAGCTCTTGTCATTGATGTTTTACAAGTAATTTTTTTTTTTTTTTTTTTATGGGGGGGGGGGGTGTAGGGGAAGTTGTAATATTCGAATCCAAGACTATTAGATATTGTTGTAATGTTGTTTGAGAACAGAGAAAATAGGGACGAGAGGAGAAGAGGTTTTAGAAGCCGTAAACTGGTTAGGTAAAGATGTATATATATGTTTGTAATAATACAAGATACATCAAGTCTCCCAAACATATATCTTATACCAAAAAAGCCCTTAGTACTTCTAACACTCCCCCTCAAGCTGGAGCATAAATGTTATGCATGCCTAGCTTGTTACACATATATCCTATTCTCGTGCCATTTAAGGACTTGGTGAAAATATCCGCCAATTGACACCAGTCAGAACGTAGCTTGTAGCAAGTTTCTCACGAACAAAATGACAGTCAAGCTCTATATGATGTGTTCGTTTATGGGACACATGGTTAGAGGCAATATGAATAGCTCCTTGGTTATCACACCACAGGTGCATAGGCATTGGATTCCCAATACCAATCTCACCAAGTAGTTGACAAATCTACACCAACTCACATGTAGCACGAGCCATAGCCCTCATTCAGCACTATAGGACATCCCGCTCAATATATTACCCCCTACAAACATGCAATATTCGGTAGGATCTCTTACTTATAGGACATCCCGCCCAATAAGCATCAACAAACCCCTCCACTTTCATATGCCCATGATCACGATATAATATGCCTTATCCTAGAGCTCTATTCGGATACCGAATACTCTTAACAGCAGCCTCCCAGTCTGTACTCGGAAGAGAGGACATTAACTGACTTACTACACTGACCGCAAATGCAATATCTGGCATGGTTACAATAACATAATTCAATTTACCAACAAGCTTCCGATACCTCGTTCAGCAAATCTCTCACTCAACAAGTCACAAACATACTTTCTCTGGGACAAGAAGATGCCTTGCATGCATCTGGAAACCTCAATCCCTAGGAAGTATCTCAAATTATCAAGATCCTTCGTTTGAAACTTTTCCCCCTTTTAATGCATCAATACCTTTACTTCCAGTAAGGACAATATTATCCACATATGCAACCAACATTATAATGCCTGCACTACTTTGCTGATTGAAATACTGAGTGATCACTATTACATCGCATAAGCCAAAACTTGAGCACTACCTCACTAAATTTTCTAAACCACGCACCTGGAGATTGTTTTAAACTATATAACGACCGCTTTAATCTGCATACCAACCCTGAGCAACAAACCCATGAGGTTGCTCCATGTAAACCTCTTCATGTAAATCACGGTGAAGAAATGCATTTTTGACATCAAGCTGATAAAGAGGCAAATGAGAAGATGCGGCAAGAGAGATGAGCAAATGGACCGATGCAAGCTTAACAACCGGAGAAAAAGTGTAAGAATAATCTACACCATATCTTTGAGCATACCCCTTGGCAACAAGGGGAGCCTTTGAAGTTTGAACCGTCTGGATTAACCTTAACAGCGTATACCCACTTGCACCCAATACCATGTTTGCCTGCTGGTAATGAAACTAAATCCCAAGTTTAATTGTGTGCAAGGGCATTCATTTCCTCTTCCATAGCTGATTAGCTGCCTTCCGCCCAGATGACCCACTGTTCAGACGTAGACTTAGGAATATAATAAGACTCGAGAACACCGACAAAAGCACAACAAAGACAAACCATTGTAACTAACAAAGTTAGAAATAGGATGTAATGTTCAACTACGTTTACCTTTTGTAAGGGCAATATGAATATTAAGATCAGAAGGTACCTCAACAAGGACAGTGGGAGGACTAGCCCACTGTTAATAGCACAAAGTCGCCTGGTCTGGGTGACACCAACTAGCTAGGATGTGACCCTCAAATCACATGGCATACCCTCTAGCGACTCAAATCACATGTATTTTTCCTTAGTATTTTTTCTGTGAGCGTCTTTTTGGCGCCTCGCCTCTCGCCTCAAATTTAGACCTATCGCCTTTTTGGCGCCTCTCGACTTCATGTTGTTTGAGAATAGAGAAAATAGAGACGAGGAGAAAAGGTTTTAGAAGTCGTAACCTATACTGGTTAGGCAAAGATGTATATATATGTTTGTTACTCCCTCTATTTCACCCAAAGAGTCCCTATTTGAAAAGTTTAATTATTTTTTATAAATAATAATTGTACTAATTACTGCTCCTAATCAGGAGGCGCGTCCTTGTACACAACGTATGCATAACAAATAAAAGCTAAACTAAACACTATCCACCATATTAACAAAAGGGTTTCCATCATTTGGATACAACTCCGAACACCATAAATGAAGGAGTTGGAGGGTAAAGTCAATTCGTCAGATTGCAGTACATTTGACTTCTACAAAGGTGTCACATGGGCACATAAAATGTGACTTTCCCGTTTAAGGCTTATCTTAGTAAAGGACATTCTGCAACGGTGGACTGCTTAGCCATTTTGGCAAACTCTGCTTTGTTTCTCCTCTGAAGTCTGTACGCCCCAAACTCGGCACCATCTCCGTGGTCCCACGGTTCGGCCACATCACCATCTCTAAATGCTAAACCATAAAATATCTCAAAAGTTATAAAGTAAAAACATTAAATCTGTCCAACCAAAATAAAAACCTTAGTCGTCTATTACAAATCCCAAAACTTATTCGAATCTACAAATCCCAACTCAATACAAAACCACATCCATTATCAAAAAGCATAACTAGAAAATTTCAAAGTGCTAATAAAATTATTTCTTCTCGGGTCGCCCTCGACAATGCTTACATGAGCCCATAGGATCCAAATCTACTTATGACCCGGAGGAAAAACAAATAGAAAAGGATGAGCGAACAATGCCCAGTAAGTTCATATATTTTACGAATATCAAATAACTAAATAAATCATTTGTAGCCTCAACTTAAAAGTAAAATCAAACGTTAAATATAGCCTACTTGATCTCCAGGTTTGCTTCCACGGAAATGGAATTCTGCGCCTATTGGTTAACTTAAGATAATACGAATGGACAGAAAATTTCTTGCTCTTTACCCCATTCCAAACCACCTTATCAGCCCCTGTCCACCTATTGGGTATGTAACATGTAACTTCTCGCTGAATAACAGAAAGGAATCCACCTCCCAGTCTTGAAGGTTCCTGCGAAAGACCGGACACCACGAAACACTGCCTTACCCAAAATTCAGAACCGATCTGATCACGCAATCCTTCTCTGTAGCTATAGCAAAGAGATCCGGGAAGGACTGAAGGAGCGAGACAAGTCAACGTTGTCGCACCATGTGTCCTTCCAAAACTTGATTTTATCACCTATGCCAATGTCAAAAGAAATATTTCTCTTAAAAGACACCCAACTCTTTCTAATTACCCTCCAAACACCAGTCCCATAAGGTGAAGATATGGCGTTTGTGATTCATAAATGATCCCCTTCACAGTATTTGCAAACTACCAACCATCTCCATAAAGTCTCCCTCTCGTTCATATATCTCCAAAGCCATTTACCCAGTAGTGCGATATTAAACAACTTCAAATTCTTAATACCCATCTCACCTACCTTGATGACATAGCACATATTATCCCACTTGACTAGATGATATTTGCGATCCTCCGACGACCCTTCCCAAAGGAAATCTCTTTCCTACTTCTATAATCTACTTTTAACACAATTCGGAAGAATGAACAAGAAAAGAAAATAAGTGGGAAGACTTGAAAGTGTATTTTTAACTAGCGTGATTCTCCCACCTTTAGATAGTAACAACTTCTTCCACCCGCCAACCGACGTTCAAACCTTTCCACAACTGGATTCCACAAAGCTATGCTCTTATGAGGGGCCCCTAATGGAAAGCCAAGGTAAGAAGAGGGGAGGCTTCCAACCTTACACCCGAAGAACAAAGCTAAAACATCCATATTATGAACATCCCCAACTGAATAATCTCACTCTTGTCTATGTTGACTCTAAGACCCGAAGCAGCTTGAAAGAATAAGAACTAGCCTCAAGTAACCCAATTGAGAGGCATCCGCATCACAGAAAATAAGAGTGTCGTCCGCAAAAAGGAGATGAGAAATCGATCGATAACTTCAAACTTCTATCGCAAGCCACCTTGAACCCTTGAATAACCCCCCTTCCACTACTTTGTCTAACATCCGACTTAAAGCCTCCATAACTATGAGAAATAAAAATGGAGAAAGTGGATCTCCCTGTCTCAATCTTGTCGAACTAGGAAAAAAGCATGCCGGTTCTCCATTCACTAACACGGAGAAACGAGCTGACGAAATACATAATAGAATCCATAGCCTCCATTTGTCTCCAAAACCCAGCCTATCTAGCATGTACAACAAAAATTCCCAATTAACGTGATCATACGCCTTCTCAATAACTAGCTTGCACAAAGACCAGGCCCTTCTTCGAAACAATACTCGACTAGTATACAACAATTACACCTCAGCTTTGATTGAGATTGGTTCAAAAGCTTTACTTGATACGATTGCTAAGAAAATCAACTCCAGTTGGAAGTGCTGGTAATTTTCAAGAAGATTAAACTCTCATTGCAGAAAAACTTTTTGTAGAATGTGAGTATCCCGAGGGTGTGATGTGTGCCGGATGAAGTGTTAGGCGTGACACGTTGCTATCAAAGAACTCAAAGAGTAAAAGATCTGGGTGTAAGTCATTAGGTTCTCAATCAAATGATTTTCTTTCAATGATATTTGATCCATGAAAATGAGGTTTTGACCTCTATTTATAGTGAATATGGGATGACACAGGGAATTTTCTTCCCTGCTAGGTGTCATCGTCCTATTGACCATGCAATCCCGTTAGTGGGGATCACAATTAGCTCTTTCTTTCTTAGTGATCAGATAACACGCATCGTATGTGTGTGGTATCGCACGCGTACAACGTGTGAGACTTTCTCTTGACTTCAGCCACCAAACCAATAACCCCAAGGTTCCCAAAAACCGGCTCTGCCGTTTGAGGGTTCAGGGACACCGAAGACTTGACGTTGCACTTAGAGTAGATCGCTTGGTAGTGCCCTAAGCTGGGTTATCCTTGAGGGATGTAAGTGCTAGCGGTAGGTTGTTTCCCCTTACCTCAGGCTTAGATTAGTTCCTCGGAACACTAATGTTCGGAGATCGGGGCTCTAGGGTCGGGCAAGATGTTATCTTGACGGAGCGTTTTGACCTTCGGCCAGTTTGCTCGTGGAGACCATTGATAAAGCCGGGGAGTGGCCATAGAGGTCTGGGTGTCATTACCCTTAGGCTAAAAGCGTTTAACCTTGGCCCCCCTTTAAGCTATCTCCCGGAGCCTAGTACGTTCTCTTACGTAGGTCTTAGATTGGAGAAGACTAGGTAATTACGTGGCAATTGTGGCATAACCCCTACTACACTTTCATTTTAGTCATTGTCTCAGAAAATGCAACTCTGTTGCTGATAAGCTATTTTTCTGAATTTTTTTCTTTTTCTTACTAATAAGATTTTTCTCCTATTATTAGAGAAAACAATCTTATTCTACAGGTCTTGCACTCCTTATGTTGGATTTGTAAAAGCTTTTGAAGTAAGACCATATGTCCTCTTTGTAGCCGTTGGGCATTCCAAACTGGCATTAATCTACCCCCCCTCTTTATGTATTTACATTTTCTGTTATTAATACACTTTCAGAGGGTGCTGCCCATCCTCTCTCTCTCCCTCTCCCTCCTAAAAAAAAGAGTTACATTTATAGGAATGTCATGAAAAAAAAAATGGTATCTTAAATTTAGAAAAAAAGTAAAATAAAAGTTCCATCATAATCCACTTTCAGTTTCCAAATAGAACTCATGAGCATAGGTAAAGGAAAATCGGTAATTTGAATGATTATATGAGATTCTCTTAATTCATCAGTTATCTTGAATATGAATTGAAAAACATCATGCATGTTATTTGTCCTTCTGTGTTCTGTCTCACTAATCTCTCTCTCTCTCTCTCATGTTTATTTCTAAGATTCAATGCAGATATTTTGGATTTCTTGATTAAGATATGTGCCACTGTATGATGACTTGTTTTTCCAAGCGCATGTCAAATGGCTCTACTTTAAAGGTATCTGCAGATGGGTCCTCTTCTTGGAGTTTCTGTCCAACATAGTCTCGAACATGGTTGCTGTTCGTGTTTAGTTGTGTCCTGCAGTCTACGCAGATCAATAAGTGCTCGCTTGTTGCAGCTTTTTTCGAGTGACTTTTGGCTTTTAGCTTAAAATAATTCATATTTAAAGTGTTTGTTTCAGCTTATAAGTTAAAAGCCAATAAGTTAGGTGCAACATCCTTTATCCATTAAAAAGCCAAAGCCAAAAAGCTAAAATTTTAAGCTTTAGTTTCTTGAAAACACAAAGACAACTATTCATTAATAAATTTTGATTATTACAATTCTATCCTTTTCTCATAAATACATAAAAAGAGCTAGGAATACTAATTTCAATATTTTAAAAAAAAATAAACATTTAATGCAGGATAAGGAATATTATAAATTATTTATTCATTATGTTTTAGGGTAAACATTTTTAACCTCGGCATATTTGACTACTCACATTAAAAACAAGTAAATAATAAAAGTTAAAGTAAAATACTACACATACTAATGGTGTAGGAGTGTTTATTTATTTATTTAAGCATGATTAAGTAAATAAATATTAATTAAATATTATCCGAATGTGAGACTTTTTTCCTTAATCAGGGACTAGTTGATTTGAAAATTTAGGATTTATGGTCAATTTGTTGTAAATAAACAATTTTCAGCTTATTTAATAAATATACTCATAAGCCACTTTTCATCGACTACAACAAACAGTCTATCATCAAATCAGTCATAAGTCATTCAGCCAACAACCTAAGCTATCAGCCACAAGCCACCAGCCATGACAAACGGGCCCTAAAAGCGTTGACAAGGTTTAAGCAAAATTCCCGTGGATACCATCTTTCTGAGCTAGCCTTAGAACATTAATATACATAGTAGTTTTTCGTGTAATCATAAATCTTCTTCTATTTGCTGACTTCTTGATGACTGCATTTCCTAACTGTTACTTTCTTCCAGTTTACTAATTCACATACATTTGATGCTGTAGAGCCAGTTACCAAGATAGACTTGTTGACTGAGAGCATCATTTTTTGCTTCTAAGGCTTGATACAGTGTCGAGGGTCTATATTTATTTACTCTATTGAGTTTCAGAGCATGCTGATGTAATGGAAGAAGAACTTGAGCATGAGCTGCTTTCAGAGGCCGAGACTGCATGGGCGCAGCGTGAATGGTCAATACAGCATGTTTTGTTTCCCTCCATGAGACTCTTCTTGAAGCCCCCAACTTCTATGGCAACAAATGGAACATTTGTGCAGGTGTAGCTTTTGAATTTCCTTGAAATGATGTCTTCTATATCTTGCACGTCTCATTGCTTCTTACCTTCTGGTTATCACTTTAGTGAATTCAAGATAGGACAATTTTAATAATCTGTTACTTGAAAGAAGAGAGGGAGGGTGGGGGGTTGAATAGATGTCTTCAGCACTTATTAGGCAATAGATCATTCCTAGTTGTCTTCAAGGAATTGAGCTAGATTGTGGATAGAACAAGATCTCTTGGCCTAAGCAGCCAAGAGCTTGCATGAAAAGAGAGGGAGATTGTGTTGCTTACCAAACTAGCACTGAGCACCCAAGTAATGCCAAAGTTCACTCTGTGTTTCAAGAAAAGGAAATCAACAATCTTACTATATATGGATTTTATCATCAGACCTGAGTCATGGCAACTCCCTGCATTCATGGCTTTTGTACTGGCTGGGGGTGGGGAGAGAGAATCATCAGTCAAGTGATTACACTGGACATGCTGCAACTGCAATTACAAAATAATCATACCTGACTTGCAGCAGAGGAACAAGACAGGCACAGGATCTTCTTTGTGGACCTGTTTCAGCAATACACACTGTCAACAGTCTCTTGCAGTCACAGTTGATGGCCTTTCTATTTGTTTCTAGCCGCCCTTGTAGTTTACAAACTCCGTTTCTAGCAGCCCTTGCACTTAGCTCACAGTTTTTAAGTCCTAACATCTTTGTAACTGTGCTGGTCATCTTCCGTTCACTCCGCATCTCTACTGTAACATCAGACATTGTGAAACCATGGATGTGGAAATCCTCAGCCCCCAAGTGGTTCTATTAAACCAAGCTAATAGGGCTTTCTATATGGGAGCTGGAGAAAAAGACAAGAAAAAGAAGAGCTTAAGTAACTTTTGATAATGGGACATCAAGAGCTTTTGATAGTTGAGTTACACTAATGCATCTTCATGGCTCGTCTTGTTAAGATACATTTAGTGACCGTGTCTGTGTGTGTGTGTGTGTGTGTGTCTTTTGGGTTATGAGAGTTCTACTGATGTCACACTTTTCTTATACTAGGTGGCTTCTCTGGAGAAACTATACAGGATTTTTGAAAGATGCTAACGAGACTATTCTACCTACCACAGATGCCGAATGAAAGCAACTGAGCATTAAAATCTGTGTGTTTGTGCAAAGCCTGTTGTTGAAAAATGTACTATATGTCGATCTTTAGCCTTAAAGTAGATGCTTTTTGTACTTGTTTAGACTTTTGGTAGGAAGGGTGATCATGTAGAGTGGTTGAAGAGGTATTTAACTTGAAATTTAAGTGGGAACTCTCCCCTTATTCCATCAGTTTGTGAATATGTAGTAAATTTAACGTATATTCGGCAAAGAGATTTATGTGTCGAGCTTTTGTGATGAACGGCTCGATGCGTTGCAGATATTATCGAAATGCCATTGCCACATCCCACAATAGATTTATGTGTCGAGCTTTTGTGATGAACGGCTCGATGCGTTGCAGATATTATCGAAATGCCATTGCCACATCCCACAAAGGCCTAGTTACCATGGTCAAGAAAGAGATTATCATGAGTTTCACTACAATCTTCCACAGAAAATGGTGGTGATACTGTCTGTCTTATTTATGAGTGACCCTAAATGTAACACCAAAATCCTTAAATGTAACATCATTTAATGCATTAAATGACCTAAATATCTATTTTAATATTTAATAGATATTTATTTTTGGTACACGCTATCGGATGTTTTATAAAACATTCGTTACACACTAGCGGATGTTTTATATAAAATATCCGCAACACACTAGCGGATGTTTTATAGTTTGTAGCGGTTGTTTTGTCCGAAATTGAAAAATATACAAATCAACCGTTTTTTGTTGGTAATTGAAAAGAAAAAATAAACCGAATCAAAATCAATTTAATTCACATATGTGATATCATGTGAATTAACAATGACACGTAATCAAACATGAAGGGGAAGGGAGGGAGGGGATTAGTATAGTTTAAATGTAAAGAGTAGTAAAGTAATTTTACCTTTTAAATGGTGTTATGTTCAAGGATTTTGGTGTTACTTTTAGGTGTTTAGCTTATTTATTTATCATACACGTTAAATATTGCACCATAAACACACTAATCGTCGCACGCACGTAAATGATCAATTACTAAATTGTCCTTTTTGGGAAAAAAATCACCCTGGTAGACATTTACTCTCTTTTCACCATTGTCACAATTTTCAACCTTTACTCTATTTCTACCAATTAAACACTCTCCCAACTTTTCTTCTCTCACTATCTCTCATTTTTGCAATAGATACTAATCATGACAACATTTATGTAGATTTTTTTATTTTACGGTAAGCTTACATAAAATATGTAAAAATAGTAATTAAATTATATTTCTATTTAAATTTAATGTAAGCATTTATATTTTGACAATTTTTGAATCAATTGCCGTAAACATTTATATAAATAACTGATAATTAACAATACAACAACAATTAACATAAAAACTGTAAAAATAACAAAAAATTATGTAACAATATTACATATTTAAACATAGTAATTAAAATTTTATTAATTTAAATAATATAAGATTTAAAAATGATTTTTAAAAAGTGAACAAAGCCACTTGGGGTTGGTGGCTTTCATGAAGAAGAGCGGCCGGGGACTGGCGGCTGTTAGGGCTTGTGGCTTTCATTAACGAGAGTTGTCAAGGCCCAACGACTTTCACGTCGGAGAGTTGACGGTGCCCGACGACATTTAGAAAGAAAAAAAAGTTGGTCATTTTTTTAATAGGAGGGAGAGTAGTAATGTAAATTAATCCTTTAAGTGGGTGCGACCTTACGGAAACAGAAATTTTATTGAAGAGACGAAATTATTCATCAAACTGAGGACACTAAGTCCCTCTTTACCTTAGCTATCTGGAATAGTGAGAATTAACTACAAGAATACAAACGACAGGGATCAGTTAACCAAGAATGATGATCAAACAAGGAAAAGTGTTAAACGGAGATACCACTCGTACCAGCCTCTGGGCGCTTCACCATAACTACACTTTAGGGACCAACGTGAAAGTCCGACTATGTGAGTCGAGTACTCGCTTCGACTCATCTTTAGACTATTTTCTTTTCGATTGGAATAGAGAAGGGGCACACAAAATGGAAGTCTACCCGAAAGCCTAGTCAAAGCAAGAGTTATATGTAATTGTAAGGGAAGCTTGTCAGCCCAGAAAGAACCTGCAGTCCTGCTTATCCACTCAGTTTGGCTTGCCAGAATGAATAGAACAATCAACCGCCTACCCATATCAACCTACACTTTTCCATTCTCAATCCATCACCTCATTAGCAAGGCCCTACTGGCTACTGACTAGACTTTTCTGCAAACCAAAGTGAGAGCATGAAACTAATACATCCAACACCCCACACCATTTGCATGGGATTCAAGAATATACTCTCAAGAATTCTTAGAAGAGTGGTCCATTTTTGTACTCCCTCCATTCCAAGAAGAGTCCACATTTGACAGTTAAACTTTTCAAGAAAATTTGATATCCCAATAATATACTTTGAAAGCTTAAACTATTAATTACCTACGAACACAGCAAGGTGTTTTTCTCATTATACAAAGGATTAGAATACAATGAAAGAGGAAAAGTTCAAACTCCCGCACTTTAAGTTATAGCAAAAATAACAGAGAGATTTTTTCCGCTAACAAACTACAATTAAATAACGCATTTGAATCAAATTCAAACTCGACAATTGCATGGCACTGCATCGCTAAGTTGGGTCTTACTTGATTTGATCATACTGTTTTGTTTTCATACTTATTTATGGAAATATTTAATTTTTTTATGGCCTCTAATTAAACCCGTACCAACGCAATTCTGTTACCAGGCCTATGATACATCGGCAAAATAAAAAATAATTCAAAAAATTATATGGCTTATAAGTTTACTAATTTCACATTTCATGTGAACTCTCTGATGTTATACCGTGCTACTAAAATACCCCAAAAGTCAACTTCCAATACCCCAAAAGTCAACCTCCTTAATTTAGGGACAGAGGGAGTACCTATCAACACCCTCAACTGCAGCCTAGACTCGACCTCGTTATTGAAGCCAAGTTACTAATCCCATCTGCAGTCCAAATAGGATCAAACTATGCCCCATTAGTGCCAATCTCCTTGAAAATTTTGCACTCTACTTTAGGAATCACCTTGTGGAAAAGAAATAACGAGTTTTTCCTCCTCCAGTAAAGGCTAGCTACCCATAAGCTCCTGTGAACTCAATATTAATCAGTAGCCACTAAAGAACAATTTTCCAAATCAAATAGCACCAAAAGGAAGAAAACAAACTTACAGGAGAGTCCATCCATGTACATAATTTAACAAGTTCTGTGATAAAGTAAAGCTCCTCCACAGTAGCATTGAAAACCACACATCTAAAATATCAGAGAGGATGTTAGTTAAAATGATGAAAAGGTACGTATATAACTATTTCCATTTATGTATGTACATATGCACCTAGTATGTGTTTGTGTGTATCATACATAAATTATATACATGCATACCTATATATACATAGTCACAGTATATGCATACACAGACACACACCGTGTATATATACATAACAATATAGACATTCATACCCGCTCGCGCACGCACACACACACACACATATATGTGCACGTGAGTATAAGGTCGTTAGTTACCAGACTTGCGTCTGATAGCATTTCCACTTCCCCGTGCCGAGTTATCTCCATAACTTAGTTCACAGAAGCCAAGGAGCATCCAGTCTTCTTGCAATTATTTTCACGGAGTAACAAACTGGTTAAACATACAGAATGACCATCCAGTTCGGAAAATCACAAAGAAAGTAGATTTAACTTTTGAGATAACCCTACTACCCAGGAGTATTCTGAAATGCCTGCTCTTGATGACATACTAGAATCCTGAGCTAGCTTTCTGTCGGTACACATTTCAGAAGGATAAAATGATACCAGATAAACCATGACATGCAAACAGAAGTGACACATGGTTAAGACATGCAACGATTTCAAGTTTACCTGATCTATGCCAAATGCAAAGGAAGGGAATGAAGGTAAGAAAGTTATTTTTTTAGCCTTTTAGTTGCAGAAAAAGCTTAGTGAATATAATTTTGTGATTTGAGGAACATCCAATATCCAAAAACCATCACATAATTGTTTGCAAATCCACTAAAACATGATGTATATAACAAGAAAGAGATATAAAATGGTATAGAAGGTAAGAAACTCTGTCCACTAAACAAGAAAGGATGAACTCGTTAGATGAAGGGAAATAATGCAAGAAACTGAACAATGCTATCATACAAAATGAGCACAGATGTTTTTATCCAAGTACTTATTCTGCAAATTGCTAAGAATACAAACACATGACTCCTATGCCAACTGCAAAATAACAGAACCAAAAAAGAAACAAAATCATAAAAGAAAAAGGAAAATTGACACCTATTCAAGTCAAATTGGCATTGCACACTTCTTTTGAGAATGCCCTAACATATGGCAACGACCACATTGAACGATTCTCTTTGGGCGCTTAAAACTCTCTACACGAAGAACCTTCTTTTTAGGCCTACCAGGAGGCCTACGAGTCTTCGGTGGCCGTATTGCGATATCAGCCTTGGCACCTCCACCCTCTGCTCCATCACCAGTATCCGTCCAAAGAATTTTTTCTGGGATGGCATATATCATCTGTGAATAGGTCTGACGGTAACTATCTACAGTGAAACAATGCTCAGCAAATAATTGAGCATTCTGGCCACAAGAAATGAGTGCAGCTGCAGCATGTGCACATGGCAGACCATAAAGTTGCCAGCGTCTGCAAGAACATATTCGACTTCGTATGTCCACAATGTTTGTTCGTTCTGTAGACACAATTTCAAATTCAACTTCATTTGCACGGAGTACTTGATAGCAGCGAGCATCTGCAATCGCTTCTAAAATACGCTTCTCTGCTGATGGTACAAGTATTGAGCTCCATCTCATGCCCATATTGCGACGATTTTCAAACCATGTAGTCAACTGGTGGCGTATATGCTCCATCATTTGTACAATAGGTAGTTCGTGACCTTCCAGAGCCCAGTTATATAATAATTCAGTGACCCCCAATGTGAAATGTCCATAACGTACCCCTTCAAAGTACGCTACAGCCCAAAGTTGGGGAGGGAACTGCTGGAACCACGATATGACATCCTGGGAAATCTCAACCATCTCCGATATCTTGCTTTCAAATTCAACAGTTGTAAGCGCATACACAGCATTCCAAAAGATGTTCACCAACTTTGAGTTCTTAAATGTATCTCGAAAATTCTCACTAACATACCGCAAACAAAAACCATGAAAAGCACTGGGAAAGTGCGTCTCCACAGCATCCACCATTCCTATTTGCCTTTCAGATAGTATAGTAAGTCTAGGCATGCTGTCAGTATTTACTCCAAGAAGCTTCCGCAATTCCGACATAAACCACATCCAATTGTCATCACTTTCCACATCAACTACAGCAACTGCTAAAGGAAACAACCCATCATCGGCGTCAATAGCTGAAGCACAAAGCAATGTGCCCAAATACTTTCCTTTAAGATGAGATCTGTCAAGTTCCAAAAGAGGCCTACAAGCATGTAAAAATCCATAGATTGATGCCCGATAAGAAATGAAGAGGCGGTGGAAGCAATTGTCTTGTCCGGTGGCAAAAACAGAGGCTATGCTTCCAGGGTTAGTCTTCCTTATCTGTTCGCAGTATGCAGGAAGAAATCGATACCCTTCTTCAAATGTTCCATGTAATGCAGCCATACTACGCTCCTTCCCACGCCAAGCTTGCATATAGGATACAGCGACTCCATGCTGATCACGAATATCTTGTAGAATTTCCTTTGGCTTATACTGAGGATTATCTCGAATGCGTGCCTGCACAGACCTTGCAACCCATCCTACAGATGCCTGTTGATGATGGAGGTTCTGAACACCTTCACAGGTATGTTCAGGATGCAACGTTCTAATTGAAAATGTTGGGACTCCTGGGCATTTCGCTACATGAACTCGCCAGGGACAACCCTCCTTTGAGCATTTGGCAATAAACCGGCTGCGATCCGATTTCACAATCCGAAGATCAAAGTGCAATGCTATGGCAATATCTTTCAAGGATCTTCTGCAAGTTTCTACATCTGGGAACTCTTGCCCAACAACTAAAGAATTCTCAGCCAAAGCAATAGACTCCTCTGTCAAACCAACGGACTGCTGCTGCTCTGTCAAACCAAAGGATGATTCGGGTAGTTGGGGTATTGGAGTTAACGATTGATCGGCCATAAAATCTAGCAAGAAGATAGATTTTTCTGATAAACTAATGCCAACCCGTCAAGCCATTCTCTACAAATTGCTAAAAATTCCAAATGAACATACTTGAAATTCATAACCCCAAATGCTGCAATACAAAGACAAAGCAAACAAATATTCAAATTTTGCCAAAGAGATTAAACCTAAATCAGTTCGGCCTCAGTTGAGTTGGGCTTCTTCTATCTTACAAAATACAATGCTGTAGCGAATTCGAGAGAGCGATAAGGATTTACCTTAGAGTACGAGCTCAGGGTATCGTCAATGGCAGTCACACACAGTCAACTTTGTGATGAATTGAGAGCAATGATGATGCATGTATTTCATTCAAATACTAGTTCTGGGGGCAGAAACAATTTCCTCTCCACTGAGCTCGTCTGTGATTTCTAGCCCTAATTTGGGTAAATCCGAAAGGTGAGAAATCCCTTCCCCCCGCAAACAAAGTTTGGGCCTACACAAGACTTTGGTTAAGTCCATTATTAATCCCCCCATGGTTTGGATTTGTTCTATTAGTACTCCTTTAGGTTTGTACTTGTCTCATACCCACCCCTTTAATAATTTACTACCGTGGGACTAGGGTGATAACTGGGTCGATCCACTTTTGACAAGTTCTAACGGCTAAAGTCCTCTATTTTTTAATTTAGAATTATTGCAGGCCGGTCCACTTTCCAAAGTTTATAACCCTTCCAGTCCTGTGTTTTTTCTTTCAGCTGGAAAAAAACACTTTTGGGGACAAAAAGACGACGATACTCTTAATAAGCCTGAAGTGCGCTACGGAAATGCATCACGATGCATCAATTTTGCACCGCAATTAGAGCTGTCAAAATGGACCAACGGGGCGGACCAACCAGCGAAAATGGCAGACTGTGAAGACATTGGCCCAACCCAACCCACCTTGGGTTGCGGGGTAGGGCGGACCAACCCAACCCACCTTGAGTTGTGATCGTGAGAGCATTGGTGGACTGGTCGGAGGATGTTGGAAACAGAGATCGACAATGGTCGGATGGTGGACTGAGAGAGAGATCGACGTTGGGGCGATGGCGGACTAAGAGAAAAAGACGACGATGGTGGACTAAGAGTCTGAGTAGGGAGAGAGGTGAACACTGAACACTCAATAATGGCCGACTTAAGACACGAATGAGAGAGAGACAAATGAGATGGAAAGGGTCTCAGGGGTTTTACTCACGTTTACTTATACTTTAACAAAGAGATACTTGACAGCTTAAGTCATTGAGTGGTTGTGGTTGGCTCTTGGGAATTGGGTGACTAATGGTGATAGGTTTTCAGTTTTTACATTTCTAACTTTTCTCCTTATTTTTAGTCTTTGATCTGGAGACTTCGGTCAATGAGTCATTTAATTTCTAGAGTAATTGCATATTATTTGCAAGCATAAAAATAGAGGGTAACCCACCCCGCCCTAGCCAGCGACCCGTACGAACCAAGCTCGTTAGGCTTGCTTATTAGCGAACTTATGATTTGCCAACCCAACCCACCATTTTGCTTGGCAGGGCAGACTAACCCAACAGGTTTGACCCATTTTAACGGCTCTAACCACAATGCATCAATTTAATGAAATCAATTTTAATTACATAATCCAATTTTACATCGTGATGCATCAATTTTAATTACCTAATCCAATTTTGTATTGTGATGCATCAGTTTTAATTACCTATTACGATTTTACATCACGATGCAAAAATTGATGCATCACAATGCAAAATTACTACGAAAACAGACCTTCATCTACCTTCTTTTCATTACACAATTAACAAGTGATTCAAATTTATATCCATCTCGCATGCATCCTAAATCCAAATTGATGCATCATGATTCACAAATAATGCATTGTGATTCAAAATTGATGCAACTAGATTCAAAAAGATGTCAAACAACGAAAAAGGCATTTCATCGAACCAACACAATGATGAAGAAGAACAACAACAACACCACCAACAATATGAATAAGTAAGAGAGTGGGAAGTTAGGGTGACGAAGAAGTAGTAACCACCGTTCTTTTTCGCCACCCAACTCCCCACTCTCTTTCCTCTTCATACTTTTTTTGCATGTTCGGGCCAACGAATTCAACAAAGATGGAGAAGAAAAATAAGAAGGTAGAAGAAGAAGAAATTTACAATGTTTTTTTTTTAAATTTTAGCTATTATAGGAACATTTATTTCAAAAATTGTCTTTTGCGGTTAAAAAAAAAGAACGGGGAGTGGAGAGGTTACAAACTTTTCAAAAGGGACCAGCCCAAATCTCACCTTTTAATTTAATCGATAAAAGACATTTTTAGAGCAAAAGGACGAGTATACTCTTAATGAAATTTGATGAGTCGTGCGTTGCATCGCAATTCTAAGTCGATGCATCACAATTCCAATTTTTTGAATCGGAAAATCAAATGTTGCATCGGAAATTCAATTTGAACATCAAGATTTTCTGCATCGTAAATCCGATGTGTTCATCGCAAAATCCAATTTGTGCATCAGATTTTCTTTTGTATTCTAATACCAAATTGATGCATCGCGATTTTAAAAGAACGCAATTCCAAATAGCAACAATGGCGTCGGGAACATACAATCTTTGAAGGGAAATTCAGTGAGAAAACAATCATCTTTATAAACTTTTTTTGTAGCAACAACAGCTCAAGTTGCTATTCCCCAATATATGGAAAAAAAAAATTGAAGAATCTTCGAAGGGAAGTAAGTCTCGTATTATTGCCCGATACGGAGTACGACTTTGCTAATGAGAATGAAACTTTGAAATGCAATAAAACAAACATAGTACAGTTGTACACCATGGTTGGTGAAACAAATAAGGTGTCCTTTAATATCTCTCATATCTGATCTCTACCCCTAAACGAAGGCAAACAGCAAACCCACTCAAAGTGAGGGACCGATCGATCATAAGGTGAAAGAAAAAGATCCCTAATACAAGATAAAATTGATGTATCGCGATTTTAAAACAATGCATCGCATTTCCAAATAGGTGCAATTGGATGCAAAAATAAAGCATTGCGATTCCAGATCAGTGTATCGCAAATCCAAATCGGTGCATTTTGATTACAAATACAATGGCACAACACTTAAACTCAATAAATGCTATAAAGATTGGCTGGTTCACATATCCATTTTTCACTTCAAACACTCCAAAAAACTAATATTTAATTGATGCAATGAAGTTTTGCTCCTCCATCAAGCAACTCAAATCTCAGCCCATTTGGATCCTTCTCTTACTGGACTTCGAGAAGGCAACTTCCTGCGTATACCGAGTACCGAAACTCATTGATTCACCTGGAGAACTTTCTTCTTTCACTTTAAAAGCTATCTTGAGAAAGTGTTGTAATTCATTTACTCATTCATACGCGTCCTTTCTTAAGAGATTTATAGGTCTTGGTTCCTACCCCTGCTTGTTAGTTTTCAGAGATGAAGAAAGATAAAGAAAGATGAATTTGACCAGGGTGGCGCCATCGAAAAACCTCTACCACTCACATTCTTTAGCCTTTCCATAATTTTATGGGAAGAAGAGGAGATTGACATAGTCACGTAGGTGGTGGGCATTTTAGGAAGAAGTTGGAAAAAAAATACTTATGCAGTTAAAAAAGAAGAAGTACTAAGCGGTTTTAAATATATAAAATGAATCGTCCTGTAGTTTATATGTGGCACTAACTAGCCTTGTGATGGTCATAATTGTGCTCAACTCATTCAGTTACACAACCAAGCTGACACACAAAGCTAGAGATACTAATAGGGTCGTGGCCTGGCAGGCTTACGCATTTAAAAAGAAAAAATTAAGGGTGAAATTGGGGTCGGTCCCTTTATACAACTTTTCAACCGCTATAATACCTCATGTTTTTTTAACACAAAAAAACACAGTTGGGAGAGAAAATCCTACGATACCCTTAAATAATGGAAAACAGGCGCTGGAGTCACTTAGCCAGACAAAATCATGCATTGCGACACAAAATCATGCATCGCGACACAAAATCATGCATTGTATTTCAAAATCATGTCTCGCGATGCACTAACTAACTAGGTTCATTGTATATTTGTAGTCAAAGTTTCCTTATTTTTATTGATATTGTAATTAAGGTAGGAATCAATCTATATTTATTGATTTCCGTAAATATGTAGTCAAAGTTTCCTTATTTTGTTTGATATTGTTGCACCGTGATGCGCTGGGTAAGTGATCCTTAGCGCGTTCCCGATTCATTAATGGAAAATTCGTCTTCTCGCCCTCCAAAGTGCCTTGCTCCATTAAATAACCAAACATGATGAATTTGAGCGGTTGAAAACTTATGAAAGGGGACCAGCCAGTAATTTATCAAAAAAGTAAGGGTTTTATGAATTTTTTTTGGATTGTGTTGATAGATTTAGATATAATTATTTTAAAAAATAATCAGGCATGCCCCATTTAGCCCATTAGGAATGGTACGAAACCGTTAGGTATAAACCGATCAACATCTTTATACATAACAATGTAATAGAGCAATATACAACATGCACAACAAAAGCTAACATGTTTATAAACATGGTCAACTGGTCAATCGTGTACTTTTTTATGAAAATTTGCGGTCAGTTCACTTTTCAAAGTTTTAAATCGGTTTACTACCCTTTTTTAACCCAAAAAAAAGGCTCTTTTATAAAATTGTTTCTAAAATGCCTAGTAAACAACCTATATAATTGTTTCTTTCTAAATTATTTCCGGTAAATCCTTCATTCTATTCCAGTGACAGTGTAATTTATTTCCAAAACACTATCATTCCATCGATTGATCATATTACATATAATTCAAATTCTTCCATATTAAATATCATTCGATCAATTGATCATACTTTTCATGCATATCTTCCAAAATGGTATCAAAATCACTGCATACAATGGAAAATATGTTCATGTTGTTACTGAAATTGTGACGAGATACCATTGTTATGAAAATTTCAAAAAATCTAGTTTAGCTTATTTTTGATCTGATCAATTACAGGTAGGTTGCATGTAAACTACTCGATGAAATGCCCGAGAAGGAACTTGTTGGTTATTGGACTCCTTTGATTTCCGGGTCTGCTAACAAATGAAGAAGAATTCAAAAACATGGTGTTGTAGGTCAAAAGGTTACTGATTATAACTAAATTTTCATCTACTGGTAGTGTATAATCTTATTTACATACGCGACCTTTGGAATACGACATGTAGCCAACTAAAATCTAAAAAATTAAAGATAAAACTGATATGTGTCATATTCCAAGAGCCGCTTGTGTAAGAGAATCTACACCACTGGTTGATGAAAATTTTACTTTATCAGTTAACATAATTACTGTTGATGTTTTTAAAAATCACAATGCTTTGACGTACGATGTGAATAAAGGAGGCAAACATGGATATGTTATTTCTAAGAACGCACGTGATGCATCTTATGATTCAGACGATGCTCAAAATTTGAATCGTGATGCACAAAATTTGAATCGCAATGCATATAGCATCAACATTGTAAAGATGTTTAACAAACAAATTTGGGAAGACTTGAACAACCCTAGGTACACGATTTTCAACTCTCTAGATGGTAGTACCATCGATAAAATCTTACACTTAAGAAAGATTGTATCAAATTGACTCACCGTCATCATCCATCAACATTGTAAAGATTGAACAACCCTAGGTACAAAATTTTAATCGTGATGCATTAACTTTGAATTGTGATGCATCTATTCTGAATCGTGATGCAGGATTGTATGCATTGCGATGAATGACGTGCTTTTTTTCCTTTTCAAAACAATGAGATACAAAAATAAATCCCGATGCAAAGGTCATTTAACACGATGCAGAAAATTTTCAATTGCGATGCATATGTCATTCAATGTGATGCACAAGTAATGCTTTACACGCGTGTTCAATTCATTAAGGGCATAATCATCACAAAAAAGCCTTTTACCGGTTTAAAAAAAGTATAAGGGAGTAAAGTAGTTAAAAATTGTTTAGAAGGACTGGCCCAAATTTCTCCCATTTTTTTCACACAATAAAATTAGAACATATTCAACAGTAGACCCATCAACTCTCATTAATGATTTAGGGTAAAATTTAGACCGGTCATTTTTTCAAAGTTTGTAACCCCAAAAGTTCACCATTCTTTTTTTTCAATCGCAAAAATTCACTTTTCGAAATATTGTTTCGAAAATGTCATCGTCTCTTTCAATCTATATTGAGTTGTAATTTTTCGATAGAGACGAAGGTGGAAGAGGAGGAACAAGATTTCTTACGACGGATGAGATGGAAGAAGAAGGTGGATGACATGGTTTCGTTCTTTATGATTTTGTATCGCGGTGCAAAAATATTGGATTAATGTATAACGGTTCAAACATTGATGTATTGTTATGCAAAAATAAATTAGTTAATTAAACTGATGAATTGTGGTTCAAAAATTGATGTATCGCGATGCAAAAATAAACTAGGCAATTAAACTGATGAATCGCGATTCAAAAATTAATTTAATAAAATTGATGCATTGTGGTTTAATAGTCAATGCACCGCGATTCATTTCGTAACGCGTCTTATGTTCATTAAGGGTATCGTACTCTTTTTGCGCCCAAAAGAATTATTTTCCGGTTTAAAAAAAAATCAGACTGGAGCGATTGAAACTTTTGAAAAGTGGACTGGCTCGCATATTTTCCAATGATTTACGTATGCCTATGCTAGTGTTTATACGTACACAACAACAATATAAATTTTAGATGTTTATGCATAAATCACAAAATTAGTGAACCAAACCAATTGAACCAAAAGTGTGAGGTTTAGTTTGCTTTTCACCATAAGCAGTTCCTTTACCATCCAAAGATTGAAAAACAAATGGTTTAACGGTCCAAGGGACAAGTTGTAAGTCATAAAAAGGTAAATAATCATGTCCATTTGACAACAAACCTAAATTGATTAATTACTTACTAGTCCTCATTCTTTTTCTCCCATTAGTCTTTGACTCTATCATCTACTTTTCCCTTTTCCATCAACCATCTTTCCCCTATTGAAGTTTGTAATCAACTTGAAGATCTAGTTGTATTTGTACATCATAACCTATTAAGCACTTGGGTCAATTATGCTCACCACAAGACTACACAAAAAATCTATGAATGATATTGGTGCCTGGTAATAGTGGGTGACCTTTTATAAGGCACACAGAATCATCACATCTACCTGATGCGAGGTTGTGGGTATTACATTTTTATCAAATTGGTAGTTTTCACAAAAGACATGATTTTAAATAGTCACATAAGAAAAATTTTGGACTGGTTTACTTTTTAAATTTTCTAATCGTTAAAGTACCTTATTTTTTCAACCAGAAAAAGTCACTTTTTGAGACAAAATGACTACGATACCCTTAATGAATCGTAGACGCGCTACTAAGATCATTATTTTTGCACCGTGGTTCATCAATTTTATTGCATTATTTTTGCACCGTGGTTCAATAGTTTAATTACCTAGTTTAATTGCACTGCTATTCATCAATTTTATTGCATTAATTTTATACCGCGGTTCAATAGTTTAATTGCCTAGTCTAATTGCATTGTGGTTCATCAAATTTATTGCATTAATTTTTGCGCCGTGATTCAATAATTTAATTGTGTAGTCTAATTGTACCGCGATTCATCAATGTTTGTACTGCGATTCATCAATTTTATTGTATTATTTTTTGTACCACGGTTCAATAGTTTAATTGTCTAGTCTATTTGCACTGCGATTCATCAATTTAATATGATATTTTTGTAACGTGATTCAAATTAGTTTAACTATCTAGTCTAATTGCACTGTGGTTCAAAATCGTAATGAAACGGACAATGTCCCCAGTCTTCTTCTTCGTTCTCCTACGTCGTAAGTCTTCTTATTCCTCCTCTTCGCCTACGTCCCTACTGTGAAAATCCTTCAATCCAACACATTTTCATTAAAGTTTTGTAGTTAATGATTCAGAAAACTCGTTTACCTTTCGAGGGCATTGCCTCGATCCCCGTTTTGTTGCGCAACAATGGTGATTTTCGAATCCAAAGTGTGTTGTTGGAGCTGTTGAAGAAGGCGATGGCATTTTCGAAACAACATTTCGAAAAGTAATCTTTTGCGATTAAAAAAAATAATGGTAAACTTTTGTGATTAAAAATTTTTAAAAATGGATTGGTCAGAATTTATGTAATATGCAACTATCATGGCCCATGTTTTCCGGAGAGCTTGCTATGATTAGTCAGACATGTACTTTTCTTGAAGCTTCATTATCTCTTGACAAATTATTATAAGCGGCTATCCCAAGGACCCAATTTAATACCACTGCACTGACGTTTTAAAAGGGCCACAAGCTTCATACTCCCTCCGTTTCGAGTAAAGAGCCCCGTTTAAAAGTCAAACTTTTTTTTAAAAATGTCACTTTTAGAAATTCATTAGTAATAAAATAACACGTTTATGCCTTAATTTGTGAAAGTGTACTCTTTAAGTGAAATATTCAAAAATAAATAGTGGATTTTTTGTCCGGAACGGAGAGAATATTTATGAACCAAACACTCATTCAATATATTAAAGCAACGAAAGAATTTGATGTAGGACAAGATTGGATACATTTTATTTTTAGGTTTGATTATTTTTACTTCTATTGTAATTTTTGGATCCATATTTAATAGGGTAGTAATTTCATTATTAGAAGTAGATTTACCCCTTTAATAGATATATTTAAGTCCTATAGGTTACTATATAGGTTAGGCTAAGTTTTGACTTGTTTTCCAAGCATTCTAGGTCCTATAAAAATGTGCATCAATGTAATTCCGAATTAATTCAATATATTCAATAAAATTAGTGTTTAACTCATTTATCTGGTGGATTCTAATTATCTCTTCCTAGTGGATTTTAGAAAACCTTGTTTTGAAACGATTTCTCGTGGTAAGAGCCGTTAATTATTCCTTTAGGTTTAATCAACATTATTTCACTACGCCAATTAGTATGAGAGAGAGTAACATCATGTGATGACGACTAACGAAGGCAACAATAATGACCCTAATGCTACCATGATTGTAATCCTTGAGCGACTCCAACAATTTGAGGACAACCTATCCCGGATTGTTGTGGAATGAATGCAAAACATGCAAGTGTATCAAAATCCTAGGCAATGCGTAGGTGCTCATGTGGCAGAGCTTTAGGGCACGGGGGTGAATCTTCCATGTGATCCACCAGCCAGGGACGATGGGGATTCAAATTTAGAAGGTGAGGAAGAATCGAGGTAAACTGTTGTTGAAGAGGCTGTCGATGTTGTTGAACACGCTGCTGATGAAAAGGTTGTTAATGTTATTGAACAGGTTGTTGATGAAAAAGGTGGTGATGATGTTGAACATGCTAATGATGATGAGCAATTATTTCTCCAACATGATGGCTACAACATCCATAATTTTATGGATGCAGTAGATCTTGGAAGTATATTTGATGAGGGTGATTCAATTTTGGATTTGTTTAGGGATTTCGAAGAATCAAGGTTGAAGAAAAGTCTATACTACTGAAAATATCTCTTTATTTGGCATGGACAATTCCAAGTTTCAGGTATGACCTCGAGGATGAGTTATTTTCAAATGTGGGTGACTGATGTATGATAAAATTGTATCGTTTTATTTTTAAGTTTGATTATTTTTAGTTTTATTGTAATTTTTGGATTCATATTTAATAGGGTAGTAATTTCATATTTAATTGGAAGTAGATTTAGACCTTTAATCCATATATTTAAGTACTATTAGGTTAATATATTGGTTAGGCCACTTTTTAGGTTTTTAACTTGTTTTCATTCTAGGTCATATGAAAATGTGCATCAGTGCAATTCCAAATTAATTCAATGTATTCAATAAAATTAGAGTTTTGCTCCTTCATATGGTGGATTCCAGTTATTTCTTCCTAGTGGATTTTAGAAAACCTTATTTTGAAGGGATTTATGATGGTAAGAGCCTTTGATTATTTCTTTTAGTTTGATCAAAATTATTCAGCTGCATCAGTATTCTTCAATTATAGATAGTCAATGAGGGAAGAAAGTCGAGTCAAGTCTGTCATCAAAATCTAGTAGATCTATGTTTCCCTCTTTTATTTTTTTTAAAACTCTTTTTTTGTAGACCTTTCCCCTAAGGGGGTATGGGAAAGGATCAAACCTAAAACCTCACATTTTATAAAACTTTAACTTTACCACTAGGCCACCCCTTAAGGTCTATGTTTCTCTCTTTTATAATGTCTCTTACTGTTTCATGAAACACATAATACTATGATTCAATCGAGTCCATATTCTAGTCCAACAAGGATGGTTGTGTATTAAGATCTTGTCCTCCCTAGCTTACTCATATAGAGCATGATTAGTTGAAAGGTGTGACGGCCCAAGAAACCACCTCGAGCGCCAACCAACTATTATAGAACAAAATCATCAATTGAACTGAAAACCAACTCTTATAAATAGAAATTACAACTTAAAATCTATCTAAATCAATAATTCAATATACTTCTGTTGTGCTACTCTGATAAAAAGAATTAACCATTACAACTTAACTACAACAATTCTTCCAAACTTAAGCCACTGAACAACTCTGAGCCCACTAAACAACTCGAACCTCGAGCAATCCATAATTGCACAACCTAAAACTATTGGGGGTGAGTTTGTGGACTAGTAAGAAAAGGGGTACACAGCACATAATAGAATAAAACATAAGATTTAAATACCAAAGTCCATGAAAAAAAAATATATAGACCAAAGATTATTAGTCAAAAGAACGATACCAAGTATTACCAAATAACAACGGATCATAAGTGACAATTCAGTATACTAATTAGCTTAACCTATGGTGAGATTATTCATAACGAGCACAACAAACACGTGCACTCAATTACATGAGTCCCAATAACAGTATCCAGATTATTTCGGCCATTCCACTGATCAGTATCACTAAATTATTCAAGATAATTAATTACTGGTTTAAAATACTTAGCAGTTTCTTAATAAAACACATTGATGGTTAACATGTAATTATTTCAAAATCAACTCAATATCGAAGGCTTACAGATAACAATAAACATGTTTTAATAATAGGAGTACAAATCAAACATGAATATTATAAAGACAATTACGTTATTAAACTGACACATAATCAGTACTGCATAGTTTCCCTTACCTCAAAAGAAGATAATATCTCCCGATAAAAACATGGTAAAAACATTTCATAATAAACCTCGAGTTAAACCGATAATCTCTACGGAGTCGGAACGATAATATATAGCTTAAATGAAGAACACGCACGACTCGCTACTCTCTCTGCTGCCGAAAGGTGAAAGGGTGACTCCTTCCTTTTTGTTTTTGATTTGTACGGCTCAAGATAAGTTTAGGGCATCTACAATCATAAACCTTTCAAAAGGTTTATTCCTCCTGCCACGTCATGCCACATCATCAGCTTATAAACATTTTCTTTATAAACCTATTCTCCATTATACATAAACTCATAAAAGCTTTATATTGCCCTCACGGGCTTAGCTCAGTTGGTTAAAAGCTAGTAGATTTGGATACAGGACCAAGGATCGAGTCCTAGCAACCGCAGTGTGGGGGTTTCATCCTCTTGTGGGGGTGGCTCCTTGTAGGTACTAGGCACTGGTCCTCCTGGCTACTTAATCGCCGAGTCACCTTGATTTTCCCTCTCACATTCTTATGGGGCTGGGGTGTGGGGGCTCTCGGGGGAGAGTTTCCCCTTTTGGATACATAAAAGTTTTATAGCATGGACCCATAACTAAATATTTTATTCTTTCCCAATATACATTTATTTTCAAAAATAAATATATCATTTTAAAACATAAATATTTATAGAACAAATATAATACGACAAAAAAATAATTTATATATTTTTAAATTTTATCTTTGAAAAAACATTTTTATTCATAAATATTTATTAGTAATTCAAAATACCGATGTAACAATATAGATAATATGAAAAAAAAAAATATTATGTCCAGCAAATAATTTATAAATTTTAAATTTTAAATTCTTTAATTTGTATTCCTTCAATATACCTCCCCAATGGATTTAGTTGTATACAATCCTTCAATTCTCTCCATTTCGGACATTTTGGCATCATGGAAAATAAGGTGGAGCCCATTGAATCATTAAATAATTGAAAGCAATATACCATGAAGTGGTTGATGCAGATCAACCGGTTCATGCCATGTAAACATCCCATTATGGGCCTTGTTTGGTAGTCGGATAAGGATAAATAGTTTTATTAATCCTAGTACTATTAGTGTCATCGCTACTAATCTTCACTTGTATATTGAGGGTAGTTTTGAGATTACAAATGTTAATCCTAATTTTTTTTAGTGAGGGCGTTAATAATATCACCCTCCCCCTTGGTATTAATAGTGAAGGGATAATGATTTTATCCGGATAACTCGTGCTATTAGTCCCGACCACCTATTATGTACCAAACATCAGACAACTCGGCTTATTAATCTTATATTGCCTTAATACTGGCTACCAAACGACACATATGGTTACAATTATCACCAACCGGTTGATGATAGGAATAAACCTTTCCATTTGGCTCCATTGGAGCTGCTCTTAGATTGAGTAAAATCATCACAAGGGACCCACCTCAAAATTAACCAAAAAACTAACAATTCTACCCGTAGGAACACACCAATTAAATAACACTAAGTTAACTTTATTATTAAAATATTAGATGTTCTAATTCTATTTTAATAAAGGATGTGTCTATATATATTATATTAAAATTGAGTCAACAATTTATAATTTAGTCAAATATTCCAAAAAAATTATCAAAATCGTTTATTTATTAAAATTTTAAATAGATAAAATATCGGGGTTTTACAAAAGATCATACCCTCCATCCATGTTGTGGAGCAACTAGCTTATCATTATCATACTTCATAACATTTTTCCTTCATCGTTGTCGACAGATCGTAATTCCTTTGACTCTAAAACTACGATGTGAAGCATTCATAAATAACATGTACACTAACTTCCGATGCACATCACAAAACGAAAAATTAAACATATATCCAAACATAGCCTTACATATCTAGTTGTGGTCACTTTAGTAATTTTATATAGGGAAAACTAGAACGAACCCACGTGTGGTTACTTGTTTTGAGCTTTGCCTCCATGTCATAGCTGTGATCACCTCCCTCTCTCTCTCTTTCTCTCTCACTACTTACAATTATTTGGGGAGATACACCTTCCATCTCGTTGTCGTTAACAAACTTGATAAAGCCACATCACATCACGTGAGCCAAAAATTGGACCATTATACCCCTTGTTCAAATAGACATTTTGACTGCAAATCTTACAAATCCTAATCTGTAAGTCATAGCCCAAAGACCCATATATTTACCCATCAACCGGATCTTTATGTGGTACTTTATTTGTTAAAACAAACACTTTTTCTTAAAGCTCTAATACTTCCATTTAACAAGGGTCACTTTTTCCTTTAAAAAATGTGACTTTTAGTATGTATAAAGGAGCACTTGTGGTAACTGAATCAAATACCCAAGGAGCTATTATTGAAGAAAATACAATTAAGATGGCAAACTTAAAGTTTTGGTAAAAAATAATTATAAAAAAAAAGACTGCTAGGCTAAAAGTGACACTTTTCAATAAACAAGTGATTTTTTTAGGTAATAAGTGACAATTTTTATGAGTGGGTTGGTTGGGCGGGTCGGTCCAGGTTGATCCATCTTACATATAATATCGGTGTCTTGTAAGTGATGATTGCCTATTATTAACCCATTTTCTCACTTCTCCTCCACCCCCACCCAACGAATATGTCCCGAATAAGCCATCCACACTTCTTAGCTAAGCCATCTCTACCATCGATGTCTCATCCTCCTTCCTTTAGACGGTAATCTCCACCACTGATTATGATCTAATGAATATGATCCACCGCGGGCAATAACAATTGAGTGCCTCATCTCGTTGGCAATGACATACTTAATTGATTTATTTCTTTAGATGATCTAGCTCTCTCTCTCTCTCTATATATATATATATATATATATATATGTGTGTGTGTGTGTGTGTGTGTGTGTGTGTGTGTGTGTGTGTATTGATCACGCCAAAGATGTGGTGACATTGTCGTATTGTCCAGATAGGAAGCAAAGTTGGTGACGTGAACTACTTGACTCGATTGAAGATTGTTGACCTGGCAAAGATGAACAAACGCCGTTAAGGAGTCAGGGGTTTCCCGACTCAAACCCTCCGGCGTGAGAGTGAGATTTCTGGTGGTAGATATGCAGTAAATGCAAGAAAGAACATTTATTGATATATGTTCAACCGGAGTAAATGTGATAAGTGTAGTAGGACATCTAAATTGGCTTGATGCATAAATGTAAGGAATGTCTCTTATTTATACATGAAGGCAGTGATGATGTGTCACTCCTTTTATTGGATAAGGGAGAAATCATCATTGTTCTCTGACGCCCTGTCGAGTTGGTAGTCGGGCCATACTGAATAGACACGTCTGTGTAGGCGGTTTGGCCAGGTTGCGTGTGACAGGATCTCTGACAAAGGTTACAGTCTTTTAACTACTCCGTGGACTTCGCATCTTGTCGAGGCAATTGCTAGGCGAGATCAAACAAGGGCTCGTCAAAGAAGGGAGAAGCCATCGGATACCGACCGAAAGCAAACAGGTTGAGAGACTGCTTGACTGCATTCATGTATAACTTTCTCGGCATACTTGATTCAGAACGGAGGTGTCCAACTCAGTACATATGATGGCCAGATGAAGGTGGGCCTAACTTGTTTCAAGACGAGGTGGTCTCGGGTCGAGTCCCTTCAGTAGCCTCATGCTTCTCGGTTGTATCTGTAAGTTTAAGCTGAGAAGTGAGAACTGACAGCTTTTGGTTTCTGCTACTTGTCCCTCGCTCTTGGCTCGGGTAGTGGCTCATAAGATCGTGTTTTTAAAAGGCGAGGCAACGGAGCCGAGGATAGGCATTTGGCCGAGGTGTTCACGCTTGAGCTGGCTCGGGCTTAAGTGGATGACAACGTAATTTTTCGGAAGTTGTGCCATCATGATGATTTTCTCTTTCCAATATTTGGTATTAAATTTTTGGCTCCTTTTCAAATTTCAATCCTGCAACTCCATTGTCCTTTTCAAAGGTGAAAATTTCTAGGTAGGGGCTGAAACGGTGTCTTTATGAAGGTGTGTGAGTAAAAAACTTGCGAGTTGACCCATTGAAGGGGGTACACCGAATTGTTGCGACGTCGTTTTGACCTGGTATAAATAGTTTTTTTCCTTTTCTCTTCTTACTTTCACAATTTATCGGTTTTCCTCTTCTTCTTCTTCTATCAGCCCAGGCGATTTCTGGCGATTTCCTGTACGTTCTTCATTTCGTCTAGTAGGTTTGCATTTATTTTATTTTTTCTTTGCTTTGGCAGTCTCTTCCATTTGTCTAATCTCTTGAATCCCTTGTGATTTCACCGTTTTAGCTTTTCCCGGTCTCTAATACCGTCAACCTTCATATTTTCAGGCGAACCTTGTCATCTTTGGTTTCTCCGACGCTCTACAGACTTGTTCCAGATTACGGTATTTCCCTTGACCTTCTAGCAGTTTTTATGTTTTGGAAATGTGTCTCGCTTTAGGATTCCATGCTACGTGTCCTCGTCTTCGACGTCGAGCATTTTAGAGTTAATAGATTATTGGAATAGAATCATTTGAAAGCATTTGAAAATTAGGATTCCTTTACCCCCTCGTCCTAGTGCTGATGCTGAGCTACCTTCTCATGATGAGGATGTCCCTAAACCATCCTCTCACGCTGAGGTCGAGGTGAACTCGTTAAGTGGGAATGAAGCCGAGTCCATTCCTTTTTATTCCAAATTAAAGGGTGTTAGCTTTAGCATGTGTCACGCCGAAGAGAGTTTAGTTGACCCTACTGTTCGTGTAGAGGATAACATAGATCCTCAGAGCTCATGTACCTCGGCTTCCGGCTCGATTTCCCCTGTTGATACTGGCGATGATGTCATCCTTTTAGAATCTACCTTTGGCAAGCCTCTTCGAGGGCGTCCTATGTATCAGCAGTCCCAGAATAAGTGGGTAGTCGTGACTCCCAGGCAAGCGAGGTTTATTCTCGCGAGCTTTGGGGTAAGAAACAGTGTACATTTGAAGTTTAGTGATGAAGTGTTCTCTGCTTCTCATTTTCCCTCAGCGACTCCTATGAGATTTTTCGTAAGTATGGATCGTATTGGATTAAGTTTGATTACTCAATTTTTCACCAGGGAGAGAGTCCTGCACTATCGCCAAGCTGAAAGAATTCTACATAACCGCCAGATTGAGAAAATGGCGAGTGGTGGTGAGGCTTCTATTTTTAGGTGGTGGGAAGTGTCTGATGGTGAGGGCGAGAAGGGGTCTCGCTATCTGCGTCCCTTTGAAAATCGGATAGATCCCCATGATGTAGCTGAATAGGTTCGTGTCTATGGTTCTTATTACTTTCGAGGGTCTTTTCCTGATCCAACCTTGGGTCTTAGCGAGCTATGGAGGCTTTGCAACCAAGTGGGGTTTTACTTGAGTCTCTTTGAATCATCGGGATTACAACTTCCCCTTGATCCTTTTATTTGTGAGTTCTTGACCGAGACGAGCTCCGTTCCCTTGGATCTGACTCCTAATTTGACTAGAGCCTTGGTGTCCTTCATATTATGCATAAGGTCGAAAGGGTTCGAGCCTTCTCTATCTTTGTTATGCTATTATTATAGAGTGAGTGTCACTATGGACCGGTTGATTTGCTTCAAGCATGCTCAAGGGTTCCCCCTTATGACTGGTTTTGGAAGCAAGGACCATCATTGGTCCGAAAAAGTTATTCTGATTGAATCTAAGCAAGAATGGAATCTCAAGGTCCCTGAAGGACAGCCTCACGGCCTAAAAAAGACTAAACGATTAAGCTCGCTTGACCCAACCATGAAACATCCTATCAAAGCCCCCTTGCTTGGCGCCAAAGGTGAGCAGGTTCGTTGCTACAACTAGAAAGCCATTGTTGGAGACGAAATGCTGCTCTCAAAGTTTGTGATTTCTCATGTTGAATTTGAAGGAGTAAAAAAGCTTGCTCAACTATCAAGTATGTGAGTCGAGATGATTAGACTGTTCATCAAAACTTTATTTTTGGCTCAGAGTGTCTGGAATGTGGGGGAAAAGATAGGCATGGTTGCTTTGTGCCAGGTTGATATTCTTCATTTCTTTTGTCTTTAAGCGATCTTTTGCTCAATTGTTTCTAATACAAGTGCTTTCTTTCAAGTGAGCAAGCAGTCGCTCATGGTGAAACAGAGGTTCTGCCAATGGTGGGTATCCTCGAGAACCCTTTAAAAATGGTCGCGATCCCTCCCTCGGCATCCAAGGCCAAATCTAAACTGCCTCCTGCTGGAGCCTCAAAATCAAAAAGGTAAAAGGTGAGCTCGTCTCGGAGCAGCCATGCCCCTTTTGCTATTGTGTCCGCAGAGGCAGACCAATCTTCGGCCGAGGGGAACCCATAAGCTATTGAGGTGATTAAGGACAATGATTTTATTCTTGGGAACCTCTGTAAGTTGGGCAACACCTACCCTACGTCCTTCGTTGGTTACGGACGTAGGCTTATGGAGCAATTTGTTCCCCGGGAATTTGTGGAGGCGTTGACTCCCTTGAGGCAGTTTCAAATCCATGACCTTAGTGCTCTCACCATAAGTGAGGTAAGAATCTCCTTTTGACTTAGATTAATCTTTGTTTCATTATTTACTTTTATTGGTTTTGACTTTTGCAATGTCCTCCAAGCTTGGCATATGCATCGCCGCTTATGATGCGAAGTTAGGCCAAGCTGCTGACTCCGTATCTGCTCTGGAACAGAAGTTGGAGAGTGTAAGGGGAGAGCTATCGGCCTCGGCGGAAATAATCTCCTCCTTTGAAGGCGAGCTGTCAGCGAAGAAAGAGGAACTCTCCAGCCATCAGATCGAGAAGACGGCCTGGTTGGGGAAGGAAAAGATGCTGCAGGGAAAGGCCGAGGAGAGGGACCATCTGAAAATGGCTATCAAAGATCTAGAGACCAAGCTGGAGGGCCTATCACAAGATAACAGCAGCCTCAAGGACGAGGTGGCTTCGAAGCCTGATAGTGAACATGTTATAAATGAGTATCTGCTGTCTCTAGAGTATGAGTGCGCGACTTTGGATTTCATGGAGAAAAGCCGAGTCCAGACATTCAGGGCAGCCACTGCGACTAGCGTTCCTTTGAATCTGATTGTAAAAATAGCGAGCTTCACTACCTATGGTTCGGAATGCTGAGGGGCTTCTTCCTTGGTGCCTTTCGACGAAGGCGAACTGAATGATATACGAGAGGAAGATGCCAAAGTACAGGCTCCAAAATGGGTCCCTCCTCTAGCTGATGTCGAACGAGGTCTGGTTCAAAGAGAGCTTCATCCCTTATGCTACCCCCGGCGATGCTTCCTCATCTTCTCGTGATGGATTTGTTGGTGACCAACTAATGAAGGAGCTAGGGGGAAAGAAGACCAGCCGGGACGAGATGTCTAAAAAGGCAGTGGGAAGCCGAGAGGATGGCGACTCATGATAGGGTTGATGAGTAACTGGTTATTTGTAGGGTCTCTTATTCCTGCTAGGAATAATTTCAATGTGTGATACATCTCCTTATTTGGTAATAATAGTAGAAGTCTTTTATTTTAAAAAATATATATAATCAACATATTTTTCTAAACAATATGAGATACATCTCTTCTCTTATATTGATGATAAAAGTGTAAGTCTTTTATCTAAAGACTCTTCAAACCAACTTCATTTTTTAACCAATGTAGAATATATATTTTATTAGTAATAATAGTAAAAATCTTTTATCTAAAATTAAAATCAACATCACTTTCTAACCAATGTGAGATACACATCTTCTATTGATAACAATGGTAGAAGTCTTATATCTAAAGACTTTGAAAACCAACATCACTCTCTAACTAATGTATGATACATCTCTTCTATTAGTGATAATAATATTTTTAAAACCAACATTAATTTATAACCAATGTGGGATACATCTCTTCTATTGGTAATAATAGTAGAATACTTTGTAACCAATGCGAGATACATATATCTATTCTATTTGTAATAAAAAGTCTTTAATCTAAAAACTTTTTAAACAATCATTTCTTTTTAAACAATGTGAGATACATATCTTTTATTGGTAATAAGAGTAGAAGTCTTTAATATAAGACTTTTAAAACTAACTTATCTTTCTAAACAATGTAAGATACATCTCTTCTATGGTGATAAAATTAGAAGTTTTTTTATCAAAAGACTTTCAAAACTAACATCTATTTATAACCAATTAATATAAGATACATCTTTTCTATTGGTAATATTAATTGAGATGTATTTTATATTGGCTATAAATTGATTTTTGTTTTAAAAGTCATTAGATTACAAATCTAACATTTTATTATCAATAAAGAGTAGTATCCTACATTTGTTTGAAAGTAATGTTGGTTGTAAATATATATATATATATATATATATATATATATATATATATATATATATATATATATATATATATATAAAACTTCTCCTATTAACAATATAATAGATTAATAGTAGAGATTAATATCTCATTATTATATTAATTATTAATACATATTATTAATAAGTAATGCTTAAGAAACAAAGAGTCACACATGAATGCTTGAGAATAAATTGAATAATAATAGTATTATTGTTATAAAAAAACAACAACAACAACAATAATAATAATAGAAATAGTAATAGTAATTGTAATAGTAATAGTAATGAAAAAAGAATATTGTACAATTTTTCTCATCATTGTCATAAATGAAGAGAAAAATAAATTTCCGTTTAAGTGAAAGCTTTTAACATAACTGCATTAGTAGACACCTTAAATTTTAGACTTTATGATATTAAATTTTTTATTTTGAGACTTTTAAAATCATTATTCATTTTCAAACAATGTGAGATATTTCTTTTTTTATTGGTAATAAAAGTTTAAAACTTTTATCTAAAGACTTTTAAAACAAATATTTCTTTCTAACAATGTGGTATACATATTTTCTATTAGTAATAAGAGTATTTTAAAAACTAACACTAATTTCTAAAAAATTAGAGATACATCCTTCTATAGTAATAATAATAGTCTTTAATATAATTTTTTTTGAAATCAACATATCTTTCTAAACAATGTGGGATACATCTCTTCTATTGATTATACCACAAAAATAATAATAGTAGTTTTTTATCTAAAGAGTTTTGAAACCAACATCTTTTTTTCTAAACAATGTGTGAATTGTGATACATCTCTTCTATTGATAATAACATAAAAAAATTATCTGATATGCCCGGCCCAAATTCGATCATGAGCAAAGCACAAGTGCTCACCATGTGCCAGTCACGAGCTCGTTAGCAAGGGACACACAAGCCTAGCGAGCAGAGCCAGCACGGTATCCGAGCAGAGGTCAGAAACATATCTTATCTAAATCTGGTCGAGCATGGGCCTTGCTTGCCGAACCAGGGGGCCATGCCTAGGGATCACCCTTATTATCACCAGCTTCGTACCATACAACCAGGCAGAGCCATGCTCGCCCGAGCAAGCATCGAGCAGGGAATCTCTGAAACTTGCTATCCAAGACAAGTCAAAGGTTTCCTTATCCGAGCAGAGCACTTGTTATATCTGCCCCGTCATTCATGTGGCCAACCGCCTATCATGCCTATAATTTAGAAGTTTCCTCCTTACCCTACTAGGTAACTATGGAAGTGAATCATAGACGGATTATATGACATTGGGGGCCTATAAATACCCCTCCATAAACCCTAACAAAGGTACACACTCTTTACAACCTCAAAACTCTGTCAATTTGCTTATTAACTCTCACACGATACTTACTCTCACGCCGGATTGGTTTCGCGAGGCCAAGCTTTACACTCGACTAAGGTGTTTTAGTGATTTTTAACAGGTTGCGAAGAGATCCAATTCATACAATCAAGCACATATATCCTACTCATCAAATTGAACGGCCCAAGGCTGATTTTTGCATCATTAGTTTGGTTTCGTTGTCGGGAAACGAAGCTTCAAAGCTTTCTGCTGAGTTTTTCAGGTTGAATTCAGACGAACAGCTGTACAATAATGACTGGTAAGGGTAGCAAGCATTACGTCACCACTAGAAACCATCTGGATGCAAGCCAGCTGGCCGGAAACCAACCACTTCCCATTGCATATAGTGATCTGCCACCAAAGGCACCCTTACAAGTGCCCACTTGAGTACAGACAAGGTATCAGAAGATAGCTGCTTGACAGGTAACGCACGATGAGGATGTTCCATATGTTGAAGAGGAGCAGTCTTCCCACCATGCTAGTAAGGGCCAAGCGAGCCAACGGGATGCCCGTGAGTTGATCAACGAGCAGCAAGCTCGCACCCGAAATCATAGGAACCAGCTTAATCGGCAACGAGAAAATGGTCAAGGTAGCCACGTAGCTCAGCCCGGGCCAACCGCTGAGCAACAAACAGTTGCCCTGCAAGTCCAAGTAGAATACTACAACAAAATGTTCGCGCTCAATCAGCAACTGCTCACTTTGGGCCAGGCCCCGGTGCCAGTTGTTGACCTCGCGCTCCCCGCTCCTAGCAATCCAGCCCCTATTAGTGGCAGCCAGGTCCTACAACAGATACCCGCTCTGAGCAGAAGAATCCAATCTGGCGTACAAATAGTGTCGGACTAGGATTCCCATGAGCAAAGGGATAAGCGGCAGGTGGAAAGCAGAAACAACCACCAAGTCCCGCCCCATCCTCATCATTATAGACATGAACATCATGATGGGGCAAAGGGGAATGATCACCACAGAGCTCATGAATATATCGAGGTGGATGAGCAACGACCAAGGCTCAAAGCCCGAGTCGACCAGGAGGCTAAATCCTCTCACCGCTAGACATTTCATTATTGCCTCTCGCTCAACTAAGACGACGTAGCCACCAAAGTCCAAAAAAGGGCATAGTCAGTTGTCAGAGGATGCCCGCTCAAAGGGCTCGTCACGCACTAGCTCTTCGAGGCTCACGGTAAACGCTGAGAAGCGGTTGGCCCAGAAAATGAAGGACATGAAAAAAGGCATGGCCAAATAGATGGCCGAACTGGCGATCAATAAACCTTCAAGGGGGATAGTGAAATCGGTGGAAGGCAGTCCTTTCACCCCATAAATTGAGAACACACCAACCGCGTAAGGCGCGATCTTCCTTCAGTTCAAAAGATACTTTGGGAAAACACGAGCTAACGATTGGCTCAGATCATTAGAAGCACAAGTCCGAATGGTCACGGACAGCGAAGCTCTTAAAATGAGAGCTTTTGAGGGTGCCCTTCAAGGAAAAGAACAAGCATGGTTGGGGAGACTTCCTCGCGGATCGGTTAGTAGCTGGGAAGTGCTCAGAAAGGATTTCCTAGTTGAATTTGGCACAACAGGGCCTACACCCAAAAACAAGTTTGATCTCAGCAAAATCAAGCAGGGAGATCATGAGTCATGTACCAGCTACCTTAAGCGGTTTGAAGAAATGCTCGAACAGATATTAACGACTAGCGACCGGAGATCACTTTATGTTATTTGAATAACATGAGGTCGGAACCGCTGAAGAAAATACTGACAATGAACCCCACCACTTCAAAGGCAGAAATGTTGGCCATTTCCCACTTATTATACTCAACAGAGAATATCAAAGATGAAAAATCCAGAGGGATAGAGAAAACTAAGGACAGCTCAGCCACACCGGCTGATCAGAGCCCGAAGGGTAGCAACTGTCCGTATGGGGACAGAAACCGAACTTCGACTCTCGGGCAAAGGTACAGTGAGTCACAGTACACCCCTCTAAATACTACCTAGGAAGAAATCATGTTCCAAGTCGGTGATGTTGTACATGTCCCTTACCCGCTCGATCCTCAGTTTGGTCATACCAGGGACATCTCCAAGTTTTGTGACTATCACAATGATATCAGACATGACACAGAGAGCTGCAACGTGTTGAAGCGGGAAATCCAAAAGCTCATCAACGCGGGCAAGCTTGACCGCTACAAGAAAGACCAAGCAGCGGGTAATGATACTGGGAACAATTGTCGGGCACGACCTAATAGAGGAAGAAGAGGCCAGACCCCTTAGATTCAAGGGGTCGTGAATGTCATTCAGGAAGAAATCCCGTCCAACACTCAGCTTGGCAAACACATCTACTCCCCGTCGAAGGTGATCATCATTTAGTAATAATAGTAGAAGTGTTATCTACAAAAATCTAAAACCAACATCTCTTTCTATACATCTCTTCTTCTCTTCTATTGATGATAAAAGTAAAAGTCTTTTTATCTAAAGACTTTTAAATTCAACATCATTTTTTAACCAATGCAAAATGTATCTCTTTTATGGGTAATAATAATAATTTAAAACCAACATCAATTTATAACAAATGTTGGGTATATCTCTTCTAATGCTAATAATAGTAAAAGTCTTTTATCTAATCTAAAATAATTTAAAATTAACATCATTTTCTAACCAATGTAAGATATACATCTTCTATTGGTAATAATGATAGAAGTTTTTTTATCAAAAGACTATGAAAACCAACATCACTTACTAACCAATGTATAATACATCTCTTCTATTGGTAATTAATAATAGTATTTTTAAAACCAACATCAATTTCTAACCAATGTGTGATACATCTCTTCTATTGGTAATAATAGTAGAATATTTTGTAATCAATGTGAGATACAACTCTTGTAATAAGAGTGAAAGTCTTTAGTCTTTAGACTTTAAAATCCATTTTTTTAAACAATGTGAGTTATATCTCTTTTATTGATAATAAGAGTAGAAGTCTTTAATCTTTTTTTCTAAACAATGTAAGATATATCTCTTCTATTGTGATAATTAGTAGAAGTTTTTTATCAAACGAATTTTAAAAGTAACATCAATTTGTAACCAATATGAAATACATATATACTAATATTACCATTAGAAGAGATGTTTCTTACATTGGTTATAAATTGATGTAAGTTTTAAAAGTCATTAGATTAAAAACATCACCTTTTATTACCAATATAAGAATTGTATCTCACTCTCATCTTTTATTATTAATAGAAGAGTTTTATCTCAAATTGGTTAGAAATAATGTTAGTTGTAAAAGTTTTTAAATATAAAATTCTACTATAGACAATAGAAGATGTTATATATAAATAGATAGATTTAACATTAAGAACATGATTATTATCACTAATTAGAGCCGTCAAAACGGACCAGCAGGGCGGACCAACCCGCAAAATGGTGGGCCCCGCCACTTGGCGGACCAACCCGATAAAATAACAGACCAGAAATACTCTAACCCAACCCAACCCACCTTGGGTTGCGGGGCGGGGCGGATCAGCCCGTCAAAATTCAAAAATAAAAAAATTACAGTATAACACAAGAAGCTTTGAATGAAGTATGCTACTTTTTTTCCTTTTCTAGTAAAAAATGGAGTAGTGCCGCCGCCGTGCTCTGCGTTTCGAAACTGGTCAGTGCTGAGGACCTTCACTCACTGTAATTGAAGTACAAACGATGGGCTAAAGATTAATGAAGCAGAAGAAAGAAAAAAAATTAAGAAGAAGAAATCTGCTACAGTAACATAAGATTTCAAATCCTCGATTCCTCCCTCAAAGACTTGATTCTAATTTCTTAAAGCAAAAAGATGTGGGTATGGGTATCAGAATCAGACTATCGGTTAATCGATGTGTGTGTGATTGTGTGTGAGAGACGATGAGGTTGAGAGAAAATGATGGTGAGTGAATTATCGTTGGAAATAAGGAGAGGAGGAGAGAGGGTGAGTGGTTTGACTTTTTGTATTTTCATTTTAAATACAACTACCCACTTTACATTAATTAGATTTATACCATATTCAAGTTATACAAGTATCCTATATATATATATATATATATATATATATATATATATATATATATATATATATATATATATATATATATATATATATATATAAATTGGCGGACCAACCCGCCCCGCCCCGCCTTAACCCGCGACCCGCACGGGTCTAACCCAAAAAGCCCGCCTTTAAACGGGGTCGTATTTTTAAAACCCAACCCACCTTTTTACCATGGCGGGGCGGACCAACCCAACAGGTTTGGCCCATTTTGATGGCTCTATCACTAATCCTAGTGCACTTTGGAGAATGGTCACCATTACATGTGGTCATAAATGTCTAGTTCATACATGGATGTTACAAAATTGACCTCACTTAAGGGGAAGATCTTATATGACTAGATTGGAATTGAAAACCCCAAAATACTCTTATTGAATCAATTAAACGACTCAATGGTTGATTAATCGACTCATGAGTTGATTAATCAACTTTGATTGACTCGAGGATTGATTATGGGTTGATTAATCAACCCTTGAGTCGATCATGAGTTGACTAATCGACTCATGATCAATCATCACTGGGTAGAAAAAAAAGAGAGATGAACAATGTTAGGATTTAGGGATCTGATTGAAAATAAAGCTCATGACACTGTAACATAGAGAATGAGAGTAGTTCGAGATGGAGCTCGCTTGTCGGTGAAGGAGAGGATACATATGTTGATGCTGTAAGGGAGCCGGACGAGAGAGAGAGAGAAGGGAGGGAAAACGCAGACATGAGTAAGATTGAGAGAGGAGGCAGATAATAAGCTACGAATGAGAGAGATAGAGAGTTATGCAAGTTTTGGGGCATTTTGGGAAGTTTATAAGTTTATTTAGTCAAAGGCTATAAAACATAAAACCATGGGTTGTTTGGCTATACCTGACTATTACATCGTTACATATGTGGGATCCAAAACCCAAAAAATGAGAAAGCAATTCCAACAGTAAATTAGTTTTCCCTAAACAGACTCATAATTTTGAACGTTTAAATTAATTAAGATTGGACGAAGAACACATATGATTTTCATAAACTCTTTTTTTAATTATCCCACATAGAACGGATGGGTTTTGAAATTATCTTCATAACAAAATTTAACACAAACACTATAGTAGGTGGAATTCAATTAAAGTTTAGACCGATATTGCCAACTCCTACTAAAGATATGCTAGTGACATATTTTATAATCCCTCTCGTCCCTCTTTTTTTTTCCAATTGTTAAAGTCAATTTTTGAAAAAGTATTTGTAAAATGCATAGATCGGCTCCTTTTACAGCTCCAACCAACATTTGTTACGAAAATGAAACAGAGATCGACCTCCTCCGCCAGGTCGCATGGTCGTGGGGCAGCATGGGCAACATCGCCTCTGAAAGCTAAATGATTTGTTTGATTTCTATAGTACGATATTGGAATGGACTTGAGCTGAGTTTAATGATTTTTCAGTTGGGACGAAGGTGAAGGAGGAGGAAGAAGAAGGCTTACGACGGAGGAGGAGGAAGAAGAAGGCGGAGGACACTAAGGTTTGGTTCATTATAATTTTGTATAGCAATGCATCAATATTTGTCGCGCGATGCATCAATTGAGTGCTTGACTTTTTGTAGCGCGATGCATAAATTGGATTATATAATTTAAAATGGTGTATCGTGGTGCATAAATTTGGTGCAACGCGATGCAAAATTGGATTAGGTAATTCGAATTGATGCATCGTGGTACAAAAATTGACGCAACGCGATACACTAATTGAATGATCCTTAGGGCGCCTTCGGTTCATTAAGGGTATCGTAGTCTTCTCGTTGTTCATGTTTTTGTTCTTCTTCATTGTGTCTGTGTGTAATTGAATCATGTTTGTATGTGATTGAAAAGAGATTCAGTTTGTGTTGTTACGCATGGTTAAATTGTTCTATGAAACACCCGAATATGAATTTGTTAGTTGTTGATCGTTATGCATCGATTTGAATTTGAGATGCATCAAAGATGCATCATTTTGAATCATTTGTTGTCTGTGTACCGGAAAGAAGGTACATGAAGGTCTGGGTTCATTATGATTTGTAGCGTGATGCATTAATTGTGTGCTTGACTTGGTGCATCGCGAAGCATAAATTGAATTAGGTAATTTAAATTAATGTATTGCGGTGCAAAAATTGATGCAGCGTGATGCTCTGAGTGAGTGATCCATAGCGCGTCTTCGGTTTATTAAGGTATCGTAATCTTTTTGCCTCCAAAAGTGACGTTTTCTGATTAAAAAATATTGGGTACTGTAGCTATTGAAAACTTATCAAAGTGGACCGACCCAAATTCCACCCTTTTATTTTAAATATATAATGAATGACACGATGAAATTTTGATTGGCCCATAAAATGTATATATTTAGGACATTTTTCAACAACACATGTCGTATATTAAGAAACATTCCAAATTTTGTAATTTATTTTTTTACATGATTATCTATCTTTAATTTTAGTTTTCCATAATCTTTGCATTATAGTTATTTGTTTAAGGTTCCGTTTGTTTCACGGAAAATGACTTCTGGAAAACGTTTTCCTCATTTTCTGGTGTTTGGTAACCTTAGGAAAATGTAGTCAACGTAAAAGCTTTTCCGAGTCAATGGAAAATGAAGCTTTCTTTTCCGGAAAATGACTTACGGATTATTTTCCGTAAGTCATTTTCCGGATGTTCGAGCATCCCTCCGCGCCCTTCCAAAATTACACATATTTACATACACACAATATTTTACTCAACAAATAAATTGTTTAGAAATTGATGAGTCCAAAATAATTCTCGGATACACTGGGCTTAACAAATTTGATATCTGGATTTCAATTCTATCCTAAACTTTCAAGGCCCAATCCTGCAAGGCAAACAACAACCGTGAACTAGGCAGGGGTTTATCCTACAAATGCACTCCGGCGTATGAATCAGTGATCACTCAGTTGAGTAAACAATTTGACAGAGTTTAGCCTTGGTTAGAAAATCACATACCTCCCTCCTACATTTCAAGGGGTTTATATAGCCTTACCAGTGAATTGAATTAACTGTTCCCTGAAAGTCTAAGCATATGAAACGGGCATATTACAGATCACGTTCAACCGAACGATCACTTCTTGAACGTAATGGCGGGTTTCCCGGTGATAACCACCCACGTCTTAGACAACCCTTAATGAGTTAGCGAGCAGGGCGAGAATGCTCGCTTAAACCTTGCTTGTTGCACACCCGATGCTTTGCTCGCTACATATTGGGACTCCAGGCTTCTCGGGCCAAGATGCTTATCTAAGGGGAATGTATCTTGTAGGCTCAGTGCTGCTGGCTGAATATTTGAATTTAAATCATGCAGGATGCACGTGCCTTGCTCGTGGCTGAAGAGGGCATGTTGTGCACGTAACCGCTGCTTGGGCCTTTTGGGCCGGGCAGCTCAGTGGCCCTCTGCTCCTTGTCTGGTGAACATTCATGCTCAGAGCGAGGAGCAAAAGAACTTGGAACCTCCTAGGAATCTGGTCGTTACAACACCTGGTTCATTTAGTTCATTTGCAAGTAGCGGTCCCGAGATCAAATGGTAAGTGGATGCCAGCTTGAAGTATAATAGGTAATGAAGGGACGGACCGCCCTTTGCCGTCTGTTACTCATGCGTACACATTCCCCGAGGTGCCATTTAATGCGACGCCTTGGTTCCCATGGCGTAATGATACCCCTAACTATCTCGATTGGCGCCCCATGTTAGTTCCCCATTATAAAAGCAGAGCCCTTCATTCATTTGGGATTTTTCCTGCCATCGAAGAATCCAAGCATCAATTCTCAATCTTCACGTTCTCCTTGCATTCAAACGAAGGAAAGAAAATTGCCCGCGAAATCAAGATTCCCAAGAATCTCTTCAACTCAATTCTTCAAAATCACCAAGTATCTCTTCTCATCCTTGTTCCTGCTATGGATTTTGCCCTTCTTCATTTTTGCCGCTAGAACCCTAATTTTGGGGCTCAATGATGCTGTCTGGGTATATGATGACAAATTTGTTACGGTCTGACTACCAATCTGACGTAAACTTGGGCGTCTGACACCCATTTTCTTTCTTTTCATCTTGATCTTCCAATCTTTAAAAATGTCACGACCTTTTCTCTTCCTAAGTACCCCGGGTCTGGCCATTTCATGGGCTTCACGCACACAAAACCCATAAGTGGGAATTGAGGAATACCCTACTGGTCAAAAGATGAACCCTAATCGGGGGGGGGTTAGCCTGACCGCTCTTGCTTGCTTTCCCGAGCAAGAACTAATATGCATTCCTCGATTCCTGTAAGATGTCTTCCAGCGATGAAACTCATTCGGAAATCGAAGGGCGTAGCTACGATCACAGGGCAATAACAGAAAGTGAATAAAGTTTTGAAACTGAGTCCCACAGTTCTGAAGAAACCGAGCTATAGGAGGCCCCAATAATCCCCCATGAGACAAGAATTATTATGGAGGAAGCTCCTAGAGCTTCAAATGAACTAGAAGATAGACTGATTGAGACCGAGAAAACCAACCTCGAAGAAGACAGGGGAGCTAAGAGTGACCCTCCGAGCACAAACATCCCGCGAGCCAGAAAAAAGAAGCCTGACGCTCTTAGGGGCAAACAACTCTTGACCAACACACATGCCTTACTCAAATGGGACGGCTTAACTTGTGAAGAAGACGTGTCCGTCTGGTTCTACTTGTTGGGAATGGACCCCAAAAAGTACCGAGTTAAGGACTTTGACTTGGACATCGATAAAGATGGGCATAACTTCCAAGGAGACCGAATGGTTTTTTACTTCGATTTTTTCCTCGTCGGCCTGAGGCTTCCCTTAGACCCTTTCTTTTCTGAATTCCTGATCCTGTTTAATGCACTTCCTTGCGACCTGACCCTCACCACTTGAAAGAACAAGAGTAGCTAGGATTCTCCAAAAACAGCCAATGTTGTTTCCAATGTAGCTGCCGATGTAGCTACAATGGAAGTCACAATGGTCAAAATAAAAGTGAACAGCGGAAGACTTAATACTAAAGCACGAAAATAAGCACAAAGGTTTACCAAACAATCTACAAGCCTATACTTGTAGATCTAGCCTCATGGCCAAAAAGATTTCACTAAAAAGGATGAATTGTTTTACAAAAACTATGTGAAATCACCAAACAAAACACTCTCACAAGACAACAAGTCTTGGAGAGCAAAACACCCACAGAAAAACAGGTATATAAAACGTGGGAAGAAACAAATAGCTTCCTAAAATCAGCTAGGAAGTCCAAACAGCATCAACGCCCAATGTCGCTTCCAATGTTATAACATCCGAAGCTACATTCAAAAATTGCTGCACGTCTGAACAGAAAACTGCTTCTGAATCTTCTGAATTTCTGCACACAACTTTTCTGAATCAGTTTTCTTCTCTCTCACGATGCATGTTACAGCTGTTGCCCCTGTCTTCTATTTATAATGTTGAGGAAACCTACACACAAAGAAGGAATCCATCTCCAAGAAGGGCAAGGATTAGAATTGGAAATAAAAGAAACTTCCTTAATTTCCAGATTTTCTTACCATACCAAATAGGATTCTAAGGCATGGTTTTGCTGTAGGATTTGACATAGAATTTGTTTCCAAAAACAACACTAAGATTTAGGTCCAAGAAATCAACAAATCTTTAGGAATATTTTGTTTCAAAAAATGACTCCTAAACTTAAGGACCAAGGAAAACAAAATCTAATTAAAGATTTAGTTACCAAAAATGTCACACTTGTCAAATATGTATTTTACCAAGAAAGGAGAAACAAAAATAAAATAGGCATGGCCTATTTTACCCTTACAATCTCCCCCTTTGTTGAGCCTTTCTGGTCAAATCAAATGACAAGTGTTTATTCAACACCAATCAAACCATCAAACCATCTAACCTGCATTGGTTAGAAAATATCATCTCCCCCTGAATTTGTGCAAGGTATAAAATCAGAAATCATATACTAAGCACAAATCAGAATATACCAATGATGCAATCACATGCATACAAAACAAACATGATGACTCTACAAGGAATCAGATTCATCATCAACACCAAAAACTCTTGATCTCTCTCCCCCTATTTGACCGGAAAAGGAAGAGGGATAAACAATCTTTTAGGAATTCTCAAAAAATCCAAGATTTTGAAAAACACAATTAAGTGTTCACCAAGATTTGATCACACCACTGGCAATAACTGAGCACCTCATATCCAAATTCAATACCTCTTAGTTCCACACAAAAAATTAGACAACCACTAAATATTTTTCAACATGGAAATTTTTGGAAATTGATTTGCACAGTTTATTTTAGGACAAAATTTCACCAAGTTGATATCCTTGCCAACAATGCATGTCCTAAAATGTTATGCCTAAAAACATGATAACTAAAAGCTAGGCAAAAGAAAAATAAAAAATACAATCACACACAAATGATAAAGACCAGATCAAATGATGTAGTTCCTAATGTAGCTGTATTGGGAGATGCATTCGCCAAAATTGTGATTTTATTTTCAATTTATTTATTTATTTATTTTTTATTTATCTCAACCAGATTTCTCTCCCAAGATCATAAATTTTTCACAACAAAAATCCATAGGTACTTTATTTCCCTAGGAATATAGCTCTACTTTATTTCAAGCTATAAAAACATGCCACTTGGAACCTTTCACACTATTTACCAAGGGAAGCCACTTAAATTTTTGATCAACCCATGAAATCCGAGGATTCATAGTCCCAAAAGAAAGGTGCCACAACCTTGTTCATAGGTAGCTCTTTTCCGTTAGGTAGCTTTCACACTTTTTCAATTAAAAGGAGTCAATTTTCTCAAGATCAACCCATGAGAGCCTAAACTCCATAGTACCTTGATAAATTGATGCATCCCAAAAATTTCAAAAGGTAGCTCTTTCCTTTGTGGACTTCAAACATACTCAAGAACTGGGAGAGAGAGAGAATCATAACAAAAAAATATCACAATTGATTTTGAATGTAATTCCCAAGCAACAATAAAAGACACATACATGTGAGTCAATTGATCTAGAGTGCCCTCTAAAGACAAAATGCAAGCATGCCTAATTTTTTTTTTTTTATAATTAACTAAGTGTAAAATCATATGGCACACAAAACACAAGAGATTTCCAAAGATTGAAAAATCTCTCAAAATCAAGACACTTGGCAAATATATCAGCAAGATGATTTTCAGTCCCAACATGTTCAATGCAAACAATTTTCATATTCAACCAAGTCCCTAATAAAGTGGTGTCTTATATCAATGTGTTTTGTTCGAGAATGATGAATTGGATTTTTGTGCTAAACAAATTGCATAGGTGTTATCAACATACAAGGTTAATACATCAATGTGTAGTCCATAATCTTTGATCATTTGGAGCATCCATAAAAGATTTAAGGCTTCTCTCAAAAATATTTTGATAAGCATGCTAATTTGTGAGAATCAACCTTATATCTTCTCCTTGTGTATATGTCATCATGAATATTACCTATCACTTGAGAGATTGGATGGTTTTTCTGTATGCGGCTGGGAATGTCATGGCTGCAATTAGTCAAATTGGACTGAATTTCTTCTTGTTCAGGACCTGTTTCAGCATATGCCAAGTTTCTGTTCAATGTGACTTCTGATGTAGCTACATTCAGAACTACATTGGGAGTCACATTCTGAATCACATCTGCTGAACTTCCAGGATATGTAGGTTCTGTCTGATCAGGTGCAAGTTCAATGGTTTCAGATGCAGGTTCTGAAGATTGTGCAGGAGATTCATGATCTCCAAAGTCAGGAGATTCATCATAGGACCACTTAGCACCAGGGCATATGTCAAAAGGCTCACAGTATTTGGATTTATCATTCATGTAGCTGCCTTTGGGAACCCACATCTTTTTAAAGATTTTTGGTTGTTGTTTCTGTGAATGTACCTTCTAATGTAGCTTCGAATGTGACTTCCAATGTTGCTGCATTGGATGATGCATTCGATGCTGCATCTGATTTCTAACCAAAAAGGCCTGCCTTACTTCTTCTTCATATACAGCCTTTTTAAGAAAACAGAATGGTTGAATATGACCAGGCTTATGGCAAAAATGACACACAAAATTCTTCTTTCTTGTTTTGGGTTTTTCAAAGAAGTTTAGATTTTGAAAATTTTGTGTGGGATGTTTTGGTTCAGTAGACATACCTTCACCTTCTTTCACAAACGTCTTGGGCCTGAATCCAATACCAGACTTACCAGAATTACCAGAATTCAACATATCATCCATTTTGTGTTGGCTTGAATTCCATTTTTCCAAGGTTTCATTGTCTTTGATGAGTTTTTCTTTCAGATCTTCAATCTCCACATCTTTTTTACTCAACAAACTTTCCAGCCTTATAATACAATCCTTTTGTTCTTCATTAGCCTTCTTCAGCAGTTCGTTTGCCTTTCCAAGCAATGTAACTTGATGAGCTCGCTTTTCCCAATCTTTGTACAGCTCTTTGTAACCTTCCAGCAGGTCTGATTCTAATTCTCCATCGTCTTCTGTGACAGAGGAGTTAAAACAACAATGATTTTTCCAACTTCTGTCCAATGTCGCTTCTGATGTAGCTACATTCGGAGTCACATTGGCCGAAAATCCTGCAAAATCAGATGGAGAGTTGTGTACATCAGTGAGAGTGATGAGATCACCTAGATCTTCATCATCACTATCACTCAAAGTAGCAGAAAAATTCAAACCCTTCTTTCTCAAAGTATTAGCACATTGATTAGCATAATGCCCAAACCCTTGACAAGCCCTACATTGAATAGAATCAATATTTTTACTTCTAGATGTAGGTTGTTTAGCAAAAGGATTGGTAAAAGATTTTTCAGGAGTTTGAAAAGAACTTTCTTTGGGAAGAAATTTGCTAGGCTCAGTTTTCAAAACTGTTTTGGTGATAGAAGATATGATGGAGATCTGTTTTGCCCCTTTGCTTTCAAAATATTTTTAAACTTTGTTGTTAAAAAATCCATTGACTCTTCACCAAAATCAGATTCCTCAATCTCCTTATGCAATTCAAGAAATTCAGAAGAGATATCAACAACAGAAGGAAAAGCAATACTATCATCAGAAGGAGTAGAAGATGATGCGCCTTTGCCTTTGTTCTTAATTTGCTAATTGAGGTTTAACTCAAAATTTTGAAGAATATCAGCTAGTCTTTCAAAACCAATTTTGTCAATGTCATGAGCTTCCTCAATAGCACAAATTTTCACATTAAACCTTTCAGGAAAAGTTCGCATCATCTTACTCACAAGACGATCATTGGTGATAGGATCACCCAAAGCAAGAACAGAGTTAGATATATCAAGTAATCTAGCATAGTAAGACATAATATCTTCATCTTCATTCATCCTTGTGTTTTCAAATTGAGTGGTAAGCAATCTTAATTTAGAAGCACGAACACTGGAAGGTCATTCACACAAGGTTTGAAGGGCCTCCCATACATCTTTAGCAGACTCATAATTGGCTATAACCCTAAATGTGTTGGAATCTAAGGCTTTATATATAGCAGTTAAAGCTTTTGAATTAAAAGAGGCAATGTTTCTATCATTATTAGACCAATCTGCTTCTTTGGTGATCTTTACATCACCATCATCATCAGTAGTTTTGGGAGGAGTCCAACCATTTAGAATAGCAAGTCACGCTCTCTCATCAATTGATTTGATGAAGATACACATCTTGACTTTCCAAATAGAATAATTTGCATTAGTCAAAATAGGAGGACGAACAACATTCTCATATTGAGAATCCATCACGGCTACAACCAGAATCTACTCTTAGTCACGTCAAGAGGAGGCTCTGATACAAATTGAAAGAACAAGAGTAGCTAGGATTCTCCAAAAACAGCCAATGTTGTTTCCTATGTAGCTGCCGATGTAGCTACAATGGAAGTCACAATGGTCAAAATAAAAGTGAACAGCGGAAGACTTAATACTAAAGCACGAAAATAAGCACAAAGGTTTACCAAACAATCTACAAGCCTATACTTGTAGATCTAGCCTCATGGCCAAAAAGATTTCACTAAAAAAGATGAATTGTTTTACAAAAACTATGTGAAATCACCAAACAAAACACTCTCACAAGACAACAAGTCTTGGAGAGCAAAACACCCACAGAAAAACAGGTATAGAAAACGTGGGAAGAAACAAATAGCTTCCTAAAATCGCTAGAAGTCCAAACAAAGATCAACGCCAATGTCGCTTCCAATGTTATAACATCCGGCTACATTCAAAAACCGCTGCACGCCCGAACGTAAAAACTACTCGAATCTTTCTCGAATTTCTCGCATCACGCCTTTTCTCGACCGCTCTTCTCTCTCACGATGCATGTTACAGCCGTTGCCCCTATCTTCTATTTATAATGTTGAGGAAACCTACACACAAAGAAGGAATCCATCTCCAAGAAGGGCAATGATTAGAATTGGAAATAAAAGAAACTTCCTTAATTTCCAGATTTTCTTACCATACCAAATAGGATTATAAGGCACGGTTTTGCTGTAGGATTTGACATAGAATTTGTTTCCAAAAACAACACTAAGATTTAGGTCCAAGATATCAACAAATCTTCAGGAATATTTTGTTTCAAAAAATGACTCCTAAACTTAAGGACCAAGGAAAACAAAATCTAATTAAAGATTTAGTTACCAAAAATGCCACACTTGTCAAATATGTATTTTACCAAGAAAGGAGAAACAAAAATAAAATAGGCATGGCCTATTTTACCCTTATACCACCGTTAGATTCCTGGTCGCGTATACCGTAGCTTGCTGGCTACTCGGGTTCGAGCCCAACATGAACTTATTTAGAAAACTTTTTTTGTTTTCTTCAGACAAAAAGACCAGACGCATTACTGGCCGGTCCAACCCCAACTTCTTCAAACTTCTCACTGACGGCGCCAATAAGGTTGATTCCTGGGATGGGAAGGCCTTACTTGTTGAGTCCCGGGTTGGTTGGCCCTTCGTCCCCTACTTAGAAGACCTAGAGATTCCCCCGTACGACAAGAATGCCTATCGAGCAGGAGAACCCTGAATAGTCAAAGCTTTTAAAACTCTACTCGTCGTCAAGGAGGGCAAGACTAGGTGGCCCTGACCTCCGATCCTTATTTACTCCGTTTGGCCAGCGTGTTGAATTCGCCTGTGGAGGGGGTGGAACCCAGGGTCTCCATAGAAACTAAGAACCCCCACCCATATTAAGGCAATTGTCATGGGGGAAAGTTCCCCAGTGAGTGTCCCGACTGCCAGCAAAATGGAACTGACTGTACCCCGGCCTTCTCAGTGACTGGTCTAACCCTTAACCTCTTCTTTCTGCACTTTATTTTTCCCCATTCAAAATTCAATCTGACCATTAACTGTCTTGAGTCATGTTGCAGATATGAAGCAGCTTGACAACAACAATAAATTACTGCAGGCAATGAGGAGGAACTCATCGAAGAAGAACACCCAACTAAGCAACCAAGAGCCAACCCGCCTACCACTCGTCCCAGCGGCTAACGTAGGACGAGGAGCCAGTCGGGGTCGCTCTGAACCAAGCCGGGCTGCCACACCGCCTCAAACCGTTGCCCCTAGCGCCGTAAACCCGTCTATCACCAAGCCAACTGCTCCTACCTTAGCAGCGTCTCTGGTTGCCCCTGAAGTGTCGGCCCCCAAGCGACCTGCTGACGAACTTCCCCCCTCAAGGAGGACAAGGGCTCAGATTGAGGAAAGCGACCAAACTACTGTCTCTAGGTCTGTAATGCCCATGTGGCAAAAAGAAAACTTTCATATGACCGAAGCCCGGGAAAAAGCAGCTGAATTAATTGCCGAGCTGGACGATGTCCCTGATTTACATAACATTAACACCAATAGATGGGGAGGTCACGCTGCCACAGTCGGCCTTGGCATAATAAAAAGGTTACATCACTCTGGTCTCCGAAAAAGGAATGCATAGTATTCCAGCTAGGTCTTAGTCGGTGAGATCGGGATGTGCATGGCCGAGGTAAACTTTTGTTCATCTTTCGAACTTGTAATCCTTGTACATTCCGTTTTCTTTTTTTTATCTGTTCCTTTACTTTGCAGATGGCCACCAAGACCGAACTTTTGTATGACCGCTTCATCGACAATATCAAAACCTCTAGCTTGCTGTCCGCCGAGAAGAACAAGCTCGAGGAGCAAATTAACACTCTCTGAGCTGAGCTTAAACAAAGTGAAGAAGCCGTTACCAACAAAGTGACTGGGCTATCCAAACTTGAAGAGGAGAAGCAGGTACTTGAATCATATCTAAACTTCTCCAAAAAAAAATCTGAAGAAACTGTTGTCAACAACATCGGGCAAGTGAGGAAAGAGCTCAGGGCAGCACTCAGCGAGCTGGAGCAAGCCAAGGCAGAAGCGGCCGAGAAAGAAAAGAAGCTGAGGGAAGAGCTGTCGAAGTCTAGCGAGGAGCAGAGGCAATTGGTAATTGCTGAGTACAAAAGCTCTGAAGATTTCCAAGCCTGTGTAGAGGATGAAGCTTATCCCTTCTACCTCCAAGGGGTGCATCACGTCTTAAGGCAGCTAGCTTGCAGCGGGATGGATATCCGCCCCAAGTTGCTCGCTGAATTGGGGACTAACAGCACATTCTACTCCTCTGCCCACTCGGGCCATGCCTTGGTACCCTATACAAAGGACGAACTGGAATCCTTAGCCCAATTAGACGCAACATGGGCTCGCGGCTTGGACTACTCCTGAATCCGCTGAAGTGACAGTAACAGATTTGATGACCCAAATCTGGATGGCCAAATCACAAGAAGAAACAACCTTGACTGCTCATTCGACTGGCGATGATGGAGAGGTGGTTATTATCGTGGATGGGAAGGAGACCATTGATGAAGAGAAAGCTACCGCCCCAACTACACCGCTGGAAATTCCCTCAGATTCCTGAAATGCTTTCCACAATTCTTGTAACCTTAACATTTTATTGCTCAGACAATTTCAACCTTTTATTTTGCAATTTCCAAGCTTTCCTTTTAAAATCATTGCTTGCGTCTAGAGTAATTTACAAAACTTTCCCAAACGCAACCTTCTCAACCGAACAAGAATTTGCCGAGCTTAACGAAGAGAGAAATACATTGCCCTCGAACACCAACCCCTTCGATCGATTAGAGAAAACTCTGCCCGCTGAAAAAGGCAATCGAGAAAATAAGCTCGAACACCAACCCTTTTTCACGAGGAGAGATACCTCTTACTCGTGAAAAAGAGAATAATCGAGATAACAGGCTCGAACACCAACCCTTTTTTCATGAGCAACGATACATCTTACTCGTGAAAAAGAGAATAATTGAGATAACAATTGTACCACTCGAACAACAACTTTTTAATCAATCGAGTAGGTAAAAAACCCATGCGCATTAAAGAACATAATCGAGATAACATTAAACACAACAGTTGAAAGAAAATAAATGATGCCCAAAACATTCATTTATTTCCCCCAACTTACAATCATGCAAAAAGGACAACAAACCGCTTACACATTTTCCATCAATGATAATATTTCTTCAAATGATATGCGTGCCACAGATGTTTCAGCTTGCTGCCCTTCTTTGTTCGCAACATATAGGTCCCTTCTCTGACTATTTTGACAACTTGAAAAAGACCTTCCCAATTAAGAGAAAGCTTTCCTTACTCTGCTCGATGGCCTGTTGCTTTAATTTTAAAGAGAACCCAATCACCCATAGCAAATGACCGACCGCGAACTCGCTTGTCGTGGTGGGCTTTTGCTCACTATTTGTAGTTTGCCATTCTCAATTTAGAATCTACCCTCCTTTCTTCCAACAGATCAAGATCAGTTGCCCGAGCTACAGTATTATATTCTGCATCATAATGAGACACTCTGTGTTTTGGTAAGTGCATTTCCACCGGCGCCATGACCTTAGACCCATAAGCAAAGAGAAAGCTGTTTCACCCGTGGGACCTCGGACCGATGTTCTAACCGCCCACAGGGCTGACGGCAGCTCATCCACCCATCTCCCTGCTTTATCTTCAAGACTTCTTTTGAGTGCGTGCAAAACTTGTTTGTTAGTTGCCTCAGCCTGCCCATTGCCTTGAAGGTATGCGACGGAAGACTGCCAGTGTTTCACACGCATCTGCTCACATGCCTTTGTAAATTTCTCCAAAAACTGAGTCCCATGATCGGAAACTATAGCCCGGGGTACACCAAAATGACACTAGATACGCTCATGTACAAAGTCAATCACATTGACCTCACTGATAGTTGCCAAAGGCTTAGCTTCTACCCATTTCGTGAAGTAATCCATAGTGACCACCTCATATTTAAACTTTGAGCGAGCTAAGGGGAAAAGGCCAATCAGATCGATTCCCCATATATCAAACGGCCATGATGGACCACTGGAGTCTGCTCGGTAGAAGGTAATCGAGGCATGTTAGCGTAACGTTAACACTTGTCACAACGCCGAACATACGTTTCTGCATCTCGCCTCAAAGTAATCCAATAAAAACCTGCAGCTAACACCTTTTTCTGCCAATGACCGCTAGCCTGGGTGCCCTTAACATTTTCCTTCACGAATGTCCCTAAGTACACCCTCGGTCATCTCTGGCCGCACACATTTGAGCAGAGGCCTGGCATATAACCACCTGTAGAGGACTTTGTCCAGAATAATATACCGACATGCTCGCTTCTGAATAGTTCGTGCTTCCGATTTATCATCGGGTAAAACTCCTTGCTCGATGTAATCCTTTAAGTCATCAATCCAACATTTCTTTGCAGGCTCAATATCCACAATTACCTCTTTCTCGATCGCCGGTATTTCCAAGTATTCGATCATGACCCCGAGATGCAAAAATTGAATTTCCTCTTCGGCCATCTTTGAAAGATAATCCGTGCGCATGTTATCCTCGCGACCAATTCTGACCATCTCCCAATAATCGAAATCCTTCAAAATCTCCTTCACCATCGCACAATATCGAACCAGAATTGGATGGTGAACAACATATTCACCCTTGACCTGATTGGCTACCAACTGTGAATCACAATAGATCACGACCTCATGCACTCCTACATCTTGTGCGAGCTCAAGTCCCGCAATCAAAGCCTCATGCTCTGCTTGGTTGTTAGATGCTGGAAACTTAAAACGTAAAGCCTTCTCAAATTCTACATCCTGCTCGTGAGGGACCAATAATAGACCTGCCCCGCTTCCAAGCTTACTAGCTGAACCATCCACATGTAACTCCCAACGGTAATCTGGGCGAGGCCGTTCAATAGAAACATTCGTTGTAGTCTGAGGTGAAATCCCCTCCTCGGCTGAATCCCTAAAACTAGTTTCAACCACGAAATCTGCCAAAGCCTATGCCTTAATAGCTCACTAAGGCTGATAATCAATCTGAAACTCGGTCAACTCAATTGACCAAGTGAGCAAACGACCAGAAGAATCCGGCTTGTGCAGAATTTTCCTAAGAGGTGTGTCCGTGTATACAATAATGGATGTGCAGAAAAATAAACTCGAAGTTTCCGAGTAACAATAACAAGCGACTAAGCTAACTTTTTTGTATTAAAATAACACCCTTCTACCGCAGTGAGGGCCTTGGAAACATAATAAATAGTCTTTTGATGATTACATTCTTCCCTAACTAGGACGGCGGCCACAGCCTGTTCTGTAGCCGCGAGATACACAAACAAATGCTCACCCATCACCGGGCTGCTTAACAATGGAGGTTGCCCAGATATTCCACTAATTGTTTGAAAGCCTCCTGACATTCTGCCATCCACTCAAAACCCTTGTTTCCCCGAAGCACCTTGAAAAAAAGGCAGGCACCTTTCTGTTGACTTGAAAAAATGAAGCGACCAAGAGCTATAACTCTTCTATTAAGTTGTTGGACATCCTTGATGCACCTGGGAGGCTTCATTGTGATCAACGCTTTGATTTTTTCAGGATTGGCCTCGATCCCTCTCTCGTTCACCATGAAGCCAAGAAACTTGTCCGCCTTCATACCGAACACACATTTACTCGGATTAAGCTTCATTTTATTCTTCCTAAGGTTGCCAAATGTCTCCTCCAGATCAATGATATGATTGTGTCCCTTGGATTTCACGACCATATCATCAATATAGGCTTCCACATTCCTACCAATCTACGAGCTGAAAACTTTATTCACCATTGATAAGTAGGTCCTGCATTCTTTAAGCCGAAAAGCATCATTTTGTAGCAATAGAGGCCCCCTGCTACTCGAAATGCAGTCAATGCTTTATCCTTCTCATTCATCTTCACCTGGTGGTATCCCGAATATACATCGATGAAGCTCAAGAATTCGAAGCCGGCTAGGGCATCTACTAGTTTGTCGATGCGAGGAAAAGGATAACAATCTTTCGGGCAAGCTTTATTGAGATCAGTGAAATCCACATACATTTTCCACTTTCCGTTTGACTTTTTGACCATGACCACATTGGCCAGCCAAGTCGGATAATGAATTTCCTCTATGATATGCGTGCTGAGCAGCTTCTCGATCTCCTCCTTGATCACCTTGTCCTTTTCCGTGGAGTATATTCTAGGCCGTTGCTGAATTGGCCTAAAAGCCAGATCCACGCTGAGGCAGTGGACTGTCATGTCCTCGCTAACCCCTTGCATATCTTCTGGCCGCCAAGCGAACACATCCAAGCTAGTGCAGGTTGCGACCAAACTAGCTCGAGCTTCAGACGAGAGTGCCTTACCAATTTTTATCTTCTGTTCGGGATAGACAGAATTGATAACAATTTCCTCAAGCTCGTCTTGGGCTGTAAACTCGGGCTTACCCCCCGAATTGGGGGTGCATCTCTGCGAGGGGCATTCCCCCTATTATTCCCATCTATTTTAAACTGGTCCAATCGGCCTTCATTTATCAATTTCTGTATGGCATTCTTCAACGGCCAACACTCCTCCGTGGTATGCCCATAATCATCGTGATATGCACACCTTTTAGAACGATCCCTGGTATGCCCATAATCATCGTGATATGCACACCTTTTAGAATGATCCCTGGTATCTGCTATCTCGGGATTCATGTGCGGTGCCCGGGGAAGCTCGTCTCTGACCTCATACATTATATCCTCCCGTAATGTGTTAAGCGGGGTAAGATCACTTTCCCGAAGAAACTCCCTTGGGCGATTATATCGCGATTTGTTTCTGTTATATCTGCCGCCTGCACCTTGGCCGCTACTCTTGGCATTGTTCCGAGTACCACCGGCCTCTGTGCTTTCTTTCTTTTTTCTTTCTTCGCGGTCTCCCCCGCACACCACTTCTGAGCCCGCATCAACATCTCTGCTTGCGTCTTTGGCTCCCTCATGCTCAACTTTGACCTCAAGCTGCCTTCACCCTTGAGCAAACATGTTTCAAAACATAAAGTAATCTCCTACTCTAAAAGACCAGGAACTTGCTCGAGCATCTTCGTAAATAGCTCTAAGTAGCTTGAAGTCGACTCATGGGCTCCCTGTTTTACCTTAGACAAGTCCTCTCTTGTCTTCGCAATCGCACCCGAGGTCCCAAAGTCGGCCAAAAACTTCACCCGCAAATCAGCCCAATTGTTAATAGATCTCTGAGGAAGAGCTCCCATCCAGGTCAATGCTTTTCCTTGTAGCGAGCACACAAAAGCTCGGATCTTTAACGCCTCATCCAAAGTCACCAGGGCGATCTGTGATTCAAAGGACATCCGCCAATCTCTTGCCTTAGTCTTCCCTGTGTATTCCTTAATGTTGGGGAAGATAAGACCTTGAGCTGGAGGAGCATTTTCAATCCAAGGGGCCAAAGGACTAGCTGAAGTGCCCAAAAAATTTCCATCCAAGGCCTTGCCCTGCTCCCATGCCTCCATACGTCGCTTTAGCTCCTCAAACTCCTGCATATTAATGGTTGCAGGTAAACCACCCGCGGGCTAAGGCTATACCCCGAGCACAAGAGGGGCCTATGGGGGTCCCAAAGCTCCCATGCTTTGAGCTACGCCCAGCGGCTGCACCAGCATTGCACAGGCTACATCTACGACTGACGTGCTTGATCCGGAGCAACCCACGCCCCACTTACTTTTACGGCCGCCCAGTGAGGTTCCTCGGCGACAGGAATAAGCGTGAAGGCGACTCATGCCTATGAACTTATGTCTTTCCAAGTGAAGGTGTCCGATGCCGACGAGCATGCGATCTCCTAGGAGATGGTGTACGTTGCCGACGAGCATGCGACCGGCGCAGAGATGGTGAGCGAGGTCATCGAACATGCGACCTCCTTGGTGAGGGTGATTTTTAACGGCGGCGAGATTGGGCCGAGTCTTCTCCTACCCGAGGACCCAATCGAGAATGCACACTTGGAACAACCCTGTGACTGGCTCGTCCCTCTTGCTGGGTACGACCCTTGTTCGACTTCCATTCACAAAGCTGTGAAGGAACTTGAACTTGGCGTTGAGGATTCCTTCCCGGGCAAGAAACACTAGCAGCATGACTGGGCGCGGGCATGCCTGGGAGTGGCTCCACTTCAATTGCCAATTGATGTAAACCACCATTGGCATGCCTGCATATTAATGGTTGCAGGTAAACCACACCGAGGTACCGGCACGCAAGAGGGGCTATGGGGTCCCATAGCTCCATGCTTTGAGCTACGCCCACGGCCTGCGCCACTTGTGCCTGGGCTACATCTGCGACCTGACGTACTTGATCCGGAGCAACCCCTGCCCCACTTACTTTTCTGGCCGCCCAAGTGAGGTTCCTCCGGCCTGACCCGGGAATGGCGTGAAGGCGACTCATGCCTATGAACTTGTGTCCTTCCAAGTGAAGGTGTCCGATGCCGACGAGCTTGCGATATCCTAGGAGATGGTGTACGTTGCCGACGAGCATGCGACCAGCGCAGAGATGGTGAGCGAGGTCGTCGAACATGCGACCTCCTTGGTGAGGGTGATTTTTAGCGGCGGCGAGATTGGGTCGAGTCTTCTCCTACCCGAGGACCCAATCGAGAATATACACTTGGAACAACCCTGTGACTGGCTCGTCCCTCTTGCTGGCTACGACCCTTGTTCGACTTCCGTTCACAAAGTTGTGAAGGAACTTGAACTTGGCGTTGAGGATTCCTTCCCGGGCGAGAAACACTGGCAGCATGACTGGGTGCGGGCATGCCTGGGAGTGGCTCCACTTCAATTGCCAATGGAGGCTTGCCCATAGCCAGTAACTGTAAGTTCAACTGATGCATCTGCCCTAGATATATTGCCTTTTGGCGTAAAGCCTCCTCTCGGAACTCGTTAGCCAAACCCACTGCTGCGACGATACTCCTGACCAAAGAATCCATACCCTGTCTTTGATTAAGCTGGTGACGAGCATCATGTGGAGGTGGAGGAGAAAGGTTATTGTCAGCCTGAACGTCCACGTTGGGTGTGGCTGTGTGCCCCTCCTCTAATTGATTGCCACCGTTAACACCATTCGCTGCCATTTTTGAAACTATTAATGTCGTCGGAAAATACAACTGCACTAGCAAAATCTTTCCCGGCAACGGAATCAACTGATGCGCCCAAAATAATTCTCGGATACACTGGGCTTAACAAATTTGATATCTGGATTTCAATTCTATCCTAAACTTTCAAGGCCCAATCCTGCAAAGCAAACAACAACCGTGAACTAGGCAGGGGTTTATCCTACAAATGCACTCCGGCGTATGAATCAGTAATCACTCAGTTGAGTAAGCAATTTGACAGAGTTTAGCCTTGGTTAGAAAATCACATACCTCCCTCCTACATTTCAAGGGGTTTATATAGCCTTATCAGTGAACTGAATTAACTGTTCCCTGAAAGTCTAAACGTATGAAACGGGCATATTACAAACCACGTTCAACCGAACGATCACTTCTTGAACGTGATGGCGGGTTTCCCGGTGATAACCACCCACGTCTTAGACAACCGTTAATGAGTTAGCGAGCAGGGCGAGAATGCTCGCTTAAACCTTGCTTGTTGCACACCCGATGCTTTGCTCGCTACATATTGGGACTCCAGGCTTCTCGGGCCAAGATGCTCATCTAAGGGGAATGTATCTTGTAGGCTGAGTGCTGCTGGCTGAATATTTGAATTTAAATCATGCAGGATGCACGTGCCTTGCTCGTGGCTGAAGAGGGCATGTTGTGCACGTGACCACTGCTCGGGCCTTTTGGGCCAGGCAACTTAGAAATATAAATGGAGTTTGTGCATATTATTTATAAATTATAATTTTAAAATACCTACCACATCCTAAAATTAGTGTCCACTATATTATATTATTATTTAAGGACGTCTCAAACATTATTTATTTTATTTTTTAAAACAATTTTTCATATCAATTATCAAAAAAAATATATTTGTGAGCTTGAAAAAAGATAGACCTTATTGATTTGACACCATTAATGATAAATTGATGGTTATTAAAAGAAAATTACTTAAACTTCAACACTATTTTATATTAAATATGTGTATTAATATTAGAATATAGTTTTTGTCTTTATTAATATATTGTTTTCTGTAACATTTTCCGTGTATTTGTCAAACATTCGAAAATGTTTTTCAGCATATTTTCAAAAGATTTACCAAACAAGTGAAAATGAAATCTTTTCATTTTCCAAAGGTCATTTTCCAGAAATCATTTTTCGTGAAATAAACGGAGCCTAAATATATATACATTGAACTAAACTTTACATTACAATTATTTACTTATTTTGTTAACATTAAACATTTTAATTATTTTATTTATATCAATATAAACTCCGTGCATTTCTACCTTGTAAATAAAATTGTAAAATAAACATGGTTAAAATTCAAAAGACACTTGTAAGATTTTAATTTACCATAAATAATAAGTCATCAAGGTGTTCTACCTTGTAAATAAAATTGAAAAAATGTTATGAATTTAAATATTTTTATTCATAAATTTCTTCCAAATTTAGAAGGTACATATAATATGTAACACGAATCTCCTTAATCTAATCCACCATCTATAATACAATATAACTCAGTTTATACGTGTGTAATTGACTTAAGATAAAATGTGGCTGTGATTAATTTTTTTTTTACTTTAATCTTACGGCTGTAATTCTCTTATACCCTCACATGTAAAAAGGGCGGTTGGTAACTGTCTTTTACCTAATTCAATTTACCAACGTAACTAAATTTAACTCTCTCTCTTACTCAATTATTTTTAACTTATGTCCAACTCAATCTTTTACTGTAATTTACGGTCTTATTGTAATTACTTGAATCAATTTAATTTTTATAAAACATTAATTTTATTTTTTTATATATTCTTAATTAATGGTAGCACATGTTTAAATTATGAAATATAAGTTAAAGTTATTGATGAATGTCAAAATTTTAATTGTTATCGTAATTAACTTAATTGTTATTATTTTTATTTTATTATTTACTCCTACGAAAATTGATGGTTATTTTTTTATTTTTAATTGTTATTGTAATTAACTTAATCAATTTAATTTTTTTCCGACTCGTAATTTCGTATACAAATTAAAATTTTTTTTTAAAAATTGTAAGTTTTGTAATTTGAAAGATTTGTTTTTTTTCTTTTTAACTGTTATCGTAATTAATTTAATCAATTTAATTTTTGTCAGACCCGTTCTTTATGGCCCGCAATTTCGTATACAAATTATTAATTAATCCCTTCGTTCCGGGCAAAAGGACCCCATTTGAAAGTCATTTTTTTAAGAATATAATATTTTTAATAGTTCATTTTCATAGCATTTACTTCATTTATCGATAAATTCTTAAACTGACACCGTACAATCGATACGAACAAAAGTACTAGTACGTTGATAAATTGAATCGTAAAATAATAAAATTTAGTCTTACAAATAAGACTCTACTTGCTCAAAATGAGTTAAAAACTTACTTTCTAAATTAGGATGACAAAGTTTTGAAAAGAAGATTTGGATCCCTATTGGCTTTAATCCAAATTCAATCAACACACTCGCTCGCTCACTCTCCTCTGAGAGACGACCGCCGATAAAACCACAGTCCTTTCCCCTTTCCTCTTCTTCTTCTCAAACTCTTCGTTAACCATACAGTCAAAGGGCAAAAGGCATCTGTTCATAGCCGAGGGGAAGGCAAGCAGCTCTATCTCTCGCTTGTGCAATTTTCGTTCAAAGGGAGGAAATTGATTATGGAAAATCTAGGCATAATTTCGTCCTCCCAAAAGTTGGTATTGGGTTGCAGCGCAAGCTCTCCAATACACAGGGATATCATCGTCTCCAACAAACCCTTATTTGTTCTGTTTAGAACTCCCGGGAGAAGAACTGGCGGACCCACCAAGGCTACTTCAATTTCTGCTCTCTCCCGCCCTCACCCTCCAAGATTCTCTAATAAATCAAATGGTGACCCATCTCTCTTATTTATGCACCCTTTATATATTAATTACATACAAGTGTTATCTGATTTGGGGATTATTCTTTTTGAAGTGACAAGGTAGACTCGGCCTTCTTCTCAATTACTCGGGTCTCTCACTACTTACATGAATACTTTTTGCCATTCCTTTTTGGGGGCTGAAACTAACTCATTAAAGTACTCTCTTTGTTTCATGAGTTGAAATAATATTTTAAAGATAATATGTATGTCCCCTTTGAGGTAACCAATAAAGAAAGCTACTCCCTCGGCTCTGTTTTTTATTTTATTTTAAATATGTATATAACTATATATCAAATCATATTTAAACATACATGTAATCGTCCCTCTGCTCCAAGAAAATAGTTGTAACATCACTTGTTTGTACCTTTTTCAAATTGCACTATGCATATCTTTTTTCTTGGGACTAAGGGAGCATGTTTTAGGCAATGAAATTTCATTGAAGAAAAGCCACAATTAGGATAAATGAATTGCAGTTGATTATGATTGAGCAGAAACTGAGGTGGTTATTGTAGAATCAATTGATTATGATTGAGCAGAAATCAACTTGTACCTTCTGGTTACATTAAGCCCAACTGGTCTTGACTTCAATTTAATTTCCTTGTAACATAGTTCAATGTTTCCTTGTTCTTAAATTTATAAACAAACTGTACATCAATATTGACCTAAAGATTAGTTATCTACCTTGCTTTGAGGTTTTGTTGAAGACCGCAAAAGGAAGAGGTAACATTCACATCACATAATGAGTGTTTGTTTTAGGAAGATGCACTGAGATTCAGTAGACGATGTATTTTATGTGATTCTTGTTACTTGACACAAGAGCTACTTTACTACCTCCTAAATCATGAGAGTGGGCAACACTCTAAAACATAGTCCACATCAATTACTCAAATTATTATTATTATCTTTATAAAATCCTAAAAGGCCAACTAATCATCCACGCCCATAGATGAGGATACTGATTTGATGGTTATTGAAGAACTGGAGAGTCTAGCACTTACTACAAGAAAATTATGCTTCATGGTTGGGTGAGGAGCTCTTTAATTTCAATTATGTCATTGTTGAATTTCTTAGTTTTGGATTAGGGAAAGATAAATGGGCTACAACTGCTAGAATGTGTATAGAAGGTAAGGAGAATTGCCAACCGCGGCAAGCATCCATTTTTCTGTTCATTTTTTGTTGAGGTGTGGATTCCACTCTTTGCTTTTTCTCCCCCATTTTAGTTGTTGTTTTGACAGTGGCACATTCTTGTTTACATTAATGAGTTGAAGTTCATCCTTCTTTTGGGTTTTGTTGGTGCGCTTAATTTTATATATAACCCCTATATGTGTGATTCTTATACTACTTATCAAAAAAAAAATTGTGATTCTTATACCGTGAATGCTTTGTACATATAGTGCTAGAGAAGCTAGGGAGGGAATGCTTTGCAAGTATTAGTTCTTCTGGTGGTAAACAAACATCTTCAGTTGGCGCCAATCCGCAGCTTTCAGTGCCACCCCCGCCTTCTCATGTGTAATTATGTGGTTTTTTTTTTGTTTTTGTCTTTACCTGTGTTTCAGATTTATTACCTGATTTATAGATTGTTTTCACATTCCCAATGACTTTTGGTTATGTTTGTAGAGGATCACCTCTCTTTTGGGTTGGAGTTGGAGTTGGACTCTCAGCACTTTTTTCATGGGTGAGAACAGGAATCCCTTGCTTGTTCTTTTGTCAAGAGTAAATTCAATTCCTATTAGATTCTTTATTTTATCTTGTGATTCCCTATTTGTCTGACAATCTGAATTTTATGGCAGGTGGCTACAAACTTAAAGGTGAGTTTCTTTTGGACAAGGTATACATGGATATATATATATATATATATATATATATGATAGGTAAGTGTGACCCTTTGTTGGTATGGGGATTCAAACCAAGGACCTCAAGGATATATATTAGAGTGCTTCTCAATTTTGTTGCTATAACATTGTGAATTTTACGGGTTTATGAAGCTCAGAGGTCATGGAAGGTATCCTTTGGCATATGTTAATTGTGCATATGACTACTTGTGGACATCCTAGACAACTGAACTAAGTTGTGGGCTTTGATTCATCTAATACTGTCATGAGATGACTCCATTCTTGTTTAGTGTCCTTAAGCTGGGTGATTAAAAATGGCAAGGGCACTTAGGCAAAACCTTGAGGTCCTTGGTTCCAATCTCCATTGCAACAAGGGGTATAAAAGAAGTATAAAAGAAGAAGCTGGGTTATTAAAAATGAGGCCTCTAAGATTTTGTGAGAACTTGAAGACTTCTTACTCTGTTGTTTACATTTATTTTCATAGGATATGCCTGTAGCATAGCATTATTAGTTTTCTAGCATTATACCTTTATATTTCAAATAAACCCTCATTCCTTTTTTTTTTTTTGTTTTTTATTGTTTGTGTGTGTGTGTGCTCGGGCAGTGATCTATTCATCTTTGCACCTTTGTGGAGGTTGCACAATATTACTGTATTTATATACATACACATAAAAATGTGGTAAGAGAAGAAATTTTATTAATAGAACGAGAGAATTTAAATCCCCAAAAAAATTTACTTCAGCGGGAAGCAAGACATACAGCTTGATCCCAAAGTAGATTAAAGGATTACCTTCTTTTGTCAAATATATGGGCACTACATTCCCATATCTTGAAAGATTCTTGGCTTCTTTTCATGACTGAATTGACTCCATTTTTGGATAAAAGAATCCTCCATCAAGAAAGGGCTAATCCCTAAGTCATAGATGCCAAACAATATTGCATTGAAGAGAGAGATGGTACATGTTTCTATCTTCTGTATACACCTTACACACACAGGGAATTGCAACTTTGTAGGGACTCCTCCATTGACTACTATCATTAATTTTAAGCTTACAATAAATAAGTAATCAACCAAGAGCTCGAATTTTCAAAGAACTAATATGGAGTTTCTCTCGACAATTAGAGCTCAAATAGAATGGAAGCTTAGCTTTTACACACACACACACACACACACTATGTAGAGAGAGATGGTACATGTTTCTATCTTCTGTATACACCTTACCATAGTTACGAAAGGCGAGCGCCTCTTCGCCTGAGGCGAGAGGCGAGGCGAGGGGGTTACGCCCCTTGTAGGTCCAGGTGAGGCAATTACACAGAAGCGAGGCTAGGCGATCGCCTTTCTCGCCTTTTGAAGAGGCAAGAGGCGAGAAGAGGCGGACAAAGGCGAACATTCTAGAAAAAACTTAATATGACGTAATTTTTTAATTTTTTAGGGTTTTAACTTAAAAGAAACGCACTTACCATCTTACCCCCACGTGCGACTTGGACTTTTAGACTTCCAATTAGACTCTTCAACTTTGAGGAGAGATACAAATACCTTCCGGTCGCTAAACAGAGACAGAGCACAGTTCGTTCGTGACTGTCGACCCTGTTTGGGATTCGCAGAACAGCCTTCGGTCTTTCACCCTCGAGTCCTCAACTCTGTCAGTCTGTCGTCTTCAACAATCAGACAACCAGGTAACTTTCTCTTCTTTTTTTGTGGCTAAATTGCATGATAATTCGACTTCTTTCTGCTTCTTTTCTTCACTTTTTTTACTCTGTTTTTGACTCTCTTTCCTGAGTCTTCAAGAAACTTTTTGCTTTCTCTTCTTTCTTTTTTTTGGTTAAATTGACTTCTACTCAGCTTCTTTAATTTTTTAAACTATGTTTCTGTTTACTTTGTTGTTTTTTGTGTGTGTATTCATGAAATGAAAAACTATTTCTATGCTTCTTTCACTCTGTATTTCCTGCAATTTGATGCACTGCTACAGGCCTACATGCTGTAATCAGTTTGTGCTTTTTATAAAAAAATGCAACAATTTGATACACTGCTACAGGCCTGCAGCTAATCAGTTTTTGTTTAGTTACACTGCTGCTTATGTCTGAAAAGTCTTTTTACTGTTTTTATTAAATATAAAAACTATTTGCTTGTGTATTTATGAAAAATAAAGTACAACAATACTTGCTCTTTTATTTGAAATATAATATAAAAACTATATGTTTTGGATTATGCCACAATAAAATTAATATATATATATATATGCTATTTTTCTTAATTTCTCGCCTTGTTCGCCTTTCGGCCGCCCGCCTCACGCCTCGCCTTTCGCCTCAAAAATGAACCTCTCGCCTGCCTCTCGCCTTCCGCCTTTAATAACTATGCACCTTACACACATAGGGAATTGCAACTTTGTAGGGACTCCTCCATTGACTACTATCATTAATTTTAAGCTTACAATAAATAAGTAATCAAACAAGAGCTCGAATTTTCAAAGAACTAATATGGAGTTTCTCTCGACAATTAGAGCTCAAATAGAATGGAAGCTTAGCTTTTACACACACACACACACACTATGTATATATCTGCGTGTATGTCTATATATTGGTTGACAGAAGTTTAGGACGTGGATAGGTTCCTCCATGCACCGTCCTCTATGAGAGCTTACGGTGGTATGTACTAATCGCCTAGCCACTTGGAGCAAATGAACATGCTTAACGAAAGAGGAACATATGCCAAGCATAAAGAGAATGGTCTCCTTTAAATGGTAGGTAGAGTTCGAGTCCTAGATATTACATAAGTAAAAAAACCGTTGAAAGTTAAGCAACAAGAATAGTTTATTGTCATGAAGTGGAGTTTTCTGTGTATTTCTTTTATTCTTCCCGCAGTTTCTTAAAAAATCCACCAAAGTCCTGGAATCAATGGAGAGCCTGATTTTGCCTAAACATGGAACATGTAACGTGATGACCATATTGATGGATGTTTTCATTAGCTGGAGTTGGTTTATTAGTTTCATTTGCCTCTGAAACCAGGCCCCCTTTAATTTAGAATCATTATTCTATTTTTTCTGATTTGGTTCTATCATTGTTATATTAGAGTGACATCTGTCTATAGTTAGTAAATGAATTCGGTTGACCATGCTGTTCACAGAATCACAGTGCTCTTACTTATGTTACTAATCATGGTTTGGTTCTACTTTCAGAAATATGCTATGCAACAAGCTTTCAAGTCTATGATGGGACAGATGGATTCACAAAATAATCAGTTCACTAATACTGCCTCTTCGCCTGGATCTCCTTTTCCAACACCTCCAATGCCAGGTACAGCAGCCTCACCTTCACCTGGACCACCTTTTCCTTTTCCAGCACCTCCGATGCCAGGTACAGCAACCACACCTTCCGCACCTACTTCTCAACAACGCGCGGTAACGCTAGATGTATCTCCAACCAAGGTAGAGGCACCACCAGTCACAAATGTCAAGGATGACTTAAACGTAGAGGAGGAGCCAAAGAAGTACGGTACGAAAAATTATTTTTTCCAATTGCTTGCAATATCTGTTGTCTTTACCCACATGAGCACCAACAACATCCATCACAGCACTTCTAATTGGAATGATATGCACTGTTTAATGGTCTTACAAGATAGTTTTCATGTGAGAGATGTCAAAAGAAAGGGTGGTTGTAGAAATCACTTTTCTTTATTCTTTACTCTTTCTTTTATTCCATTATATCTCGCCAACCAATTCAGTAAGCTTTGTTGCCCATGTTTCTCTTTTACCTTTCAAGTGATTTGGGTTTCTATATAAATTAAAGCAGGTCTAATCTGGTTTTCTTATGTCGAAAATCGTGTAAGATAGCTTCAGGAAGAGTCTTGTTGATTACTACTAGTAAGCTTATACAATTCAGAATTTTTTCTGGAAGCAAGAAAAGATAATTTTTTGGCCACCTTGGAGTGTTTGGTCAAAGAAATTTCTGGATAAATGTTACATGTATTTTGGGCCGGCAAGTAGGTTTATGGATTTTGTTTAAGAGAGGATAGATGGAATTTGTTAGTTCTGATTACAGTTGGTGTATGGAACTATGGATGCAAGGATGGATTTTGTGGACTCTTAGAATTCCTGAAGTGGTACCCGTGAGCTGTAGCTTTGAGCAAGGATGGATTTTGTGGACTCTCAGAATTCCTGAAGTGGTACCCGTGAGCTGTAGCTTTCAGCCTTGGCATGGTTTTCGGTAATAAGTCTGAGTTTGTATGCTAGTAAATGATTATTAAATTGAATAGTAGAAGAGTAACAAGTCATACTCATACTGATGTTTCATCTTAGTAGTCCAAGATTTTTTTTTTTAAAGAGTAAGACATTAGTAGAAAATAAGAGGAATAACTAGGAATTTTGGTTTTTCCTTGTAGCCAGTTGAGCATCAGATAACGTCTTCGAAAGTCTCCAAACTGTTTTACTTATCAAAAAAAAAGAGTCTCCAAACTGTTTTAAGAATCCATTAGTCTCAACTGCTTTTTTAACTGCCTTTTCTGCTCTTGCGGGTCCTTTTACTGTTGAAATTAAAGATTTTCGGATATTTAGAAGCTACTAGGTGTGTCCTTTTATCACTAGGACTGGCAAAGTTTTAGGATTTTTCTAAGCCCCACTTGGTAATCCTAAAAAGGGTTCAATAATATTTTTGGACCAACTTGGAGTTTACTTGGAGCTATGCCTCTGTCCATAAATAGCAAATGACAAGCCACTTATTTTCATCTGAACACCTAACTGGACAAAACTAGAACGATTGCAGCGGTTTATCACCCTCACAGTGAGTTTTTGTTACATTAATTCAAAAGTAGCTGAAAAGATTTTGAGTTGCATTAGTAGAGGATGGAACTCGTTTGTGAAACATATATCTTTTGAGATAGGGAATGGGGCTTCGATTAAATTTTGGAAAGATAAATGGTGCGATGATAGGTAGTTGTGGAGGTCTTTCCCTAATTTATTTGACTTAGCAATGGATAAGGATTGCTTATTACATTTGGATGAAGGCAGAATGGCTTGGTGTCCTCCGTTTTGAAGGAACTTACAAGATTGGGAGATGGATTTGTTAACTCGATTTTTTGACAAGTTATATTCCTGGCAGGTTGATCGTTGGTTGGAAAGACAGTATTGTGGGAGGGCCCTTAAAACAGTGTTTCTTCTCTTGGAAGACAATTTGGTAGACTAAGGCCCCAAATAGAATTCTTCACTTGGGAGACTGTTTATGAAACCATCCTTACAGGTGACAACTTGAGAAGACGTCATATAATTTATATCAAATGGTGTTTCATGTGCAAAAAAAATGGAGAGAGTGCCAATCATCTTCTCCTTCATTGTCCGGTGGCGGTGGAGCTGTGGAATTTGCTTCTTTGTCTTTTCAATTTCTCGTGGCTGATGCGAGTCAGAGCTCTCTTTGTGTTGATCTTTATATAAGCGAATGAGGAAATCTATTTGGAAGATGGGCCCTTTGGGTTTTTTTTTTGACTATATGGAGGAAGAGAAATCCTAGGGTCTTCCAAAATGAGGAAGGGTGTATTACCTTTTTGAAGAACACATTGCTGCGACATTATAATTCTGGTGCTCAGAGACAAAGAAAGTGGGTTCCTTCCTTGGATTTGACTTCCCCAGTCTTTTCTTTTGTAGAGTTTACTATATCTTAGGTTTCTGTGTTAAAGTATACCTCTAGTGTACACACGAGGAGTCACCTGTTTTGACACTTGTTATTTGGTATGTATCATCTTATTTATCAAAAAAATAAAAATAAATTATGAGTTGCAAATGCTTCCTTTTGCTGCTTATGTTCTGCATTGTTGTTTTTATGCAATGTAGACTTACATCTAGAGTTTAAAAGGATTGAGTTCTATATTACAAAAAAGCAAATCATGGATCACCTTTTAAGACGAACTGATATTTTTGAACTATCTAGGAGAGTCGATACTTTACCAATGACCTTTATACTCATAATGAATTGTTTGTTGGTAGTGTTATTGCAAAGTTGATTGAACTTCTTTCTGGTAGAATCTCTAACCTATTACCTATTATTTCTCAGCTTTTGTTGACGTGTCTCCTGAAGAAACTTTGAAAGCAAGCCCTATTGAGAGTTTCAAAGAATCTGCTGGGACAGATTCACCAAAGGATTCTCAGTTTGCCAACCAAGTAAGAATTCAGTGTCGAGCTGTTACTTCACTGCTTCAGGCTAATATCTTTCATGATTTTTTAAACATTGACATATTTATTTGTTAATTAGATGCAGGCTTTCCAAAATGGAGCTGCCTCCAAGCCGAAGGATAATGCTTTTGGGGGATTGTCAACCACTTGTAAGTAGAACACACTCAAGATATGGCTAAAATTTGACTTTAAACATTTGTTAAGTATGAATTTGATCTGCAAGGAGCATCATCATTAATCATATATATTTGATCTACTCTTGATCTAATAAATTCTTCGCTTATCTATATAATCTTCTTTTCTTATCAGAAGAAGAAAGAGTATTAGACACAAAAAGGCTTCCTCATGTTATAACTGAATTGTGCTGCATGTTTAGCGCCTTCTTTGTTAGACTTTGTCTTTTTCTTGTCTATGCTTCTCTAGCTGGAAGGATATTTATTTGAGAAGGTTAATGAGAGAGAGACAGAGAGAAGTCCCCGGGGGTGATTTAAAGTGGAATCCATCTCAGTGCAGATCTCTTACTAGCATCCCATAAAAAGCTCCCATGGCTGTACCCAGAGTCAGGCCAAGAAGATAGCTCTTGCTATGAGCAGAAGCAAAGGAAGAGTATGACCTTAAAAATCATTGTTTTTCATACTTTCTACAGGCACCAAAGAATCACAATTATTGGGCACCCTTTTTCCGACATCCTTGTTGGTCCCAACCCCAGAAAGCTCGGAAGAAGCAGGTTCTTAGCCTAAGCTGGCATGTCGAACAGATCCTATTATCATCATGGGTTCTCAATACCAAATATGAAGATGTGAAGAGAGATGGATATTGGCTTTACAGAGAATCCTAGTGGCCTAGGGAGGTTTATGCACCTGCAACTGGTGTTTGGTGAGCACCAGGGACCAAACAAACACCAATTTTTATCGCAACCTTGATTTTCCAAAAAGGGAACCGAACACAGAAAAATGGGTTCGAGCTAGATGTGCAAAAAAAAAAAAACAAAAAACGAAAAACAAAATTCACCTAAAAGACAAGAAAAGGAGACCCTTAAACCAACTCAATGATTCCAATCTTTAATTGGTAACCAGTCCCAACAATTACACCATTGACATCCCACTGCCCCTTTCTTTTTCTTCATTTGCATTTGTATTTCCACGCTTTTTCTTTGTTCTTATTTTCAGCCGCAGGGGTGGGGAGGGAGAAAAGAGCTCGTCCTGGAACTATGTATTTTGTGATTTCTCAACTATTAAATACAAACTTTGTAGGGTTATTGTTGTCTTTTTTTTGTGTGTGTGGTAGGTTTAGGCACTTGTGTGAAGCTTTTTAGCTGATATCATTCATTCCATTGAATGATGCACAATATTCTTTTGACAGCTGATGGCATCCTCAACTATAGTGGGAACTTTAATCCTTTACTTGGAAAATGCAATGATTTCAACTCTGTAGTTGACTCTATATACTTCATTGTGATCATGTGTTCCATGGAAGATTGAAACTCATGTGCACCTTGTACTCCCTTGCTTGGAGGTCAGGTTCATGTTCCCTTTAGGTTCCACTTTAGATTTTTGACCTAATACAGATCACTGCTAGGCTGTTCCGACTCATGTAGCCATGTCAAACCATCACGAATCTCTACAAAGGTGGTTCCACATTTAAAGTTTCTTTTGCCTACGATATTGGTGCTACTTGGAGTGTGAGAAATTAGGGGTCTCAGTCTCAGTGGAGGAGGTGGAGTGGTTAAGGGATTATCGATCAACAGGGAAGGGGTACATAGGTACTCTGTTGTTTAATCAGAAAGAAGACGGCAGTACTGGGGTTCCAGATATGCAAAGAGTATACACAGAGGAGGCCTTGGAGTGCACCCCTATTAATATGATTTGACCAGAGGTTAGGGAAGAAATTGAATTCGAAGTAAACGAAGAGAAGGAGAAAGACGTATCTGCTTGGGTAAGGAATAAAGCAAAAAGTTACGGTAAATTTTTGGGGGTTTCATGCAAAGGTTACGGAGACAAAATAGAGGATTTTTTGATGGATATGGAGAGAATTCGGAATGGCAAATTAAAGGAAAAGAAAGCGGTAAAAACGGGTAAGAGTAAGGGGATACTCAGTAGGGAGCTTTAAAACCTGTGTTGTAATATCAATTTCGAGAGGGAAGCTAGTAGAGAAGGAGGGGAGGGGGGAGTTCGCATTGTTCAGAATACTTGTTAGTTTTTATGGATACAAAAATTTTGAGCTGGAACGTATGGGGGCTGAATGATTATAAGAAAAGATAAGTAGTGAAAGAGGCTATAAAAAGGTGGAATCCACATGTGGTGTGTGTGCAGGAGACCAAAATTGTAAACATGGATATTTCAAAGGTCTTCAGTTTGGGGGGAAGGAATAGATGGTCGGACTGGGTTCATCTAGATGCTGTAGGAGCAGCAGGGGAAGTGTTGGTTACGTGGGATAAAAGACTCTTTAGCAGTATGGGTGTAGTGAAAGCTTCTCACTAAATCTCGTGTCTCTTTAAAGCAGAAAAGGATGGTTTTATGTGGGTTTTTACAGGAGTGTATGGGCCAAATTCTGAGTCGAATCCGTCAAGCTTATGGGCAGAGTTAAAAGCAGTCAAACGGAGGTGGAATTATCCTTGGTGTGTGGGTGGGGATTGTAATGTTGTTCGATTTCCTGAGGAGCGTACAGGGACTCGGTTTGTGTCGCAAGCCATGACTGATTTTAATGACTTCATCAACGAGGAGGAATTAGTGGATTTTCCGTTGGAAGGTAATATCTTTACTTGGTTCAGAGGAGGTGGTAGAAGGCAATGCTCTAGACTGGATAGATTTCTGATCACTGCAGATTGGATAGATCAGGTTGGTGAGGCCATTCAGGAGTTTGCCCCGGGTAACTTCAGACCACTCTCCAATCATTCTTTGAGTTTGGTAGTCGAGTGCGACGGAAAACTCCATTCAGATTTGAATATGTGGTTAGAGGAGCCGAGTTTTATGGAGTGGGTGAAATATAAATGGGATTCTTATGAGGGAGTAGGAAAACCATGTTTTCGGTTGGCTAGGAAGCTTAAATTACTTAAGGAGGATCTCAAAGTCTGGAATAGGGGGACTTTTGGGAAGATTGAAGAGAAAATAAAGAGGGCTATGGAGGAGATTAAGCAGCTGGATGATTTGGAAAGTGTGGGTAGTTTGGGGGAGGCAGATTTCAATCGACGTAAGGAGGTTAAAATGGAGGTCAGTAAGCTGTTGATTAGTGAGGAGATATGCTGGAAACGGAAGGCACGTGTTTAGTGGCTCAAAGTGGGGGACAAAAATACAAGATTTTTTCATCGAATGACAAAGGCTCACGCAAGTTTCAATCAGATCAGGAAATTAAAGGTTGATGGCAATCTGACGAAAGATCCGGATTTGATAAGAAAGGGGTAGTGGACTTTTATGGGGAGCTTTACAAGGGTGGAGGGGAAGACGGGGTGGAGATGGGAGGGATCCCGTTTAAAACAATTTCTAGTGAGGAAGCTACGTTGCTTGAGCAACCTTTTTGTGAGGAGGAAATAGTGGCAGCCTGTAAGAGTTTGAAAGAAGATAAAGCCCCAGGTCCGAACGGTTTCTCCTTCACTTTTTTTAAAAGATGCAGGGAGGGTAATCGACAAATTCTAGATGCAGCGCTTATAGCTAATGAGGTGGTGGATGCTTGGATTAAATACAGGGTTCCGTGAGTTATGATCAAGTTGGATATTGAGAAAGCATATGACATTGTGAATTGGGAGTTTTTGATGTATCTGTCCTCTTGGATGGGTTTCGGGGACAAATGGAGAAAGTGGATTTATTTATGTATCTCGACCGTGAGATTCTCGGTCCTGGTCAACAGTGAACTTGCAGAGTTTTTTCCGAGCTCGAGAGGCCTTTGGCAGGGGGATCCTATTTCCATGTTCCTGTTCATCATGGTGATGGAGGCGTTGAGTTCCTTGATTGATAAGGCAGCGGTTGGGGGTTATATTAGATGATTTAAGGTGGATAGGGAAGCAGCTTTGAGTTAGTCACCTTTTATTCGCAAACGATTCCTAGGTCAATTTGCTCACTTATTTGCTTTCGCTCTTTGTGATTCTTGTGTCGATGGTGAAAAGGCTTGAGAAATTGGAAAGGGACTTTCTATGGAAAGGAGGAACGGAGGAGAGAAATTACCATCCGGTAAATTGGGTGACGGTATGAAGCAATGTGAGGAATGGAGGGTTAGGGGTTAAAAATATTAAGACTTTTAATATTGCTCTTTTGGGCAAGTGGATGTGGAGGTATTTGGTGGATAGAGGATCTTTGTAGAAGAAAGTGGTGGATAGTAAATACGGGTTAGGGGGTCATAACTGGTTTCCAAAGGAAGTGTCTTATCCTTATGGGTCGAGTGTTTGGAAGGGTATCTTGCAAGGTAGAGTCTTCTTTGAGAATCTGTTGTCCTTTGATATTGGTGGGGGCGAGAGGGTGCGGTTTTGGAAGGATAAATGGTGTGGAGAGTTTACCCTGCAACAAGAATTTCCTAATATGTTCAATATTGCTGTCAATCAAGATGAGATGGTGAATTCAGTTGTGGTGGTAATGGAAGGGAGAGGTGTTTGGAGCCCTATGTATCATAGAAATTTACAGGACTGGAGTTTGGAGACATCTCTAGGCTATTCAAGAAGCTTTATAAGGTTAAGAGGAGGGGTTTGGGTGAGGATAGAGTGGAGTGGGAGGGATCTAGATTGAAGACCTTCTCGGTGAAGTCTCTATACTCTTGCTTAAGAAAGGAGGACAAATGTCTATTTCCTTGGAAGGCAATTTGGAGGACATAAGCTCCTCGAAGGGTGGCTTTTTTTAGCTTGGGAAGCGGCTCGGGGAGAAATATTAACGGGAGATAATTTGAAAGCTAGAGGATGGATTTATGTCAACCTTTGCTTCATGTGCAAAGAGGAGGAAACTGTCGATCACTTCTTCACTGTTCAGTTGTTAGGGAGCTATGGAGTTCCTTCTTCCCTCCGTGTAGGTCTGCAGTGGGTTATGCCCAGATCAGCTTCTTAGTGGGTGGGAATCCTTAAACAGAAAAAGGAAAGAGAACAAATGGGGATTTATTCCTTTGGCTATTTGGTGGAATGTTTGGAAAGAGAGGAATAGAAGAATTTTTGAAAACGAAGAGACTGATGTAGCCCGGATTATGAGGGAGATGAATCAGCCTTACAGTTCTGGAACGAAAACACTGACTCGGTAGAAGGGGATCTTTTGGTTAGTATTACGGATAGTGTATAGTTTTTCGGTTTTGTATACTCCCTGTGTACATGGCTGCGCCTCCTTTTAGGCTTTTTTTCTAATACAATTATTATTTATAAAAAAAAAAAGAGAGAACAAGAGTGTAAGCTGTTAAGAAATGCAAAACATGAAGCTGGAAAACAAAGCAAACCCAAAATTCTGGCTTAGTCTTTTGAAAATCACATGGTATGTGAATTAAACTTTCAAACAACCCAAAGCCCCATGTTATATCTGTTTTTTTGATAAAGGTAAATGTATATAAATATCATAGCGTCAAAACAGGTGACGCGTCCTATACAAAGAAGTGGCTTTGGAGATTTGTGGTGGATAGGAACGCTTGGTGGAGGAGAGTGGTGGTGAGCTTGTATGGTGAGGGTGAGCATTTGTGGTTTCCGAAAGATGTTCCTACCGTATGGGGTGGGGGTTTGGAAAGGAGTCGAAGGGTTGGGCTCGGTTTGAGAGACACATCTCTTTTGAGGTCGGAAATGGGTCTACAATTAGATTCTGGAAGGATAAATGGTGTGATGACAGGGAGCTTTGGAGATCTTTCCCAGATTTGTTTAATTTAGCAAGTGAGAAAGATTGCTTAGTAAGTTCGATTTTGAATAAAGAGGAAGGGAAAGTCTCTTGGAGTCCCATATTTCGGAGAGATCTTCAAGATTGGGAGATGGACTCTTGTGTTCGATTTTTGCTAAGTTATACTCTCACTCGGTGGGGCGGCGGAGGATAGGGTGGTGTGGGCGGGCTCGAAGAGGAAGATTTTTTCTGTTAGATCCTATTATCATATTCTTTCAAACAGAGAGAAGATTGTGTTCCCTTGGCGGAGTATTTGGAGAGTGAAAGCTCAGAGTAGAGTTTTGTTTTTGCATGGGAAGGCTGCTAGTGAAGCCATCCTTACGAGGGATAATTTGCGAGAGGCGTCGAGTGATATATGTGAATTGGTGTTTCATGTGCAAAGGATGTGAAGAAAGTGTGAATCACTTGTTCTTGCCTCTATTGTGTCTATGCTTTGGAATTTAATGCTTGGTCGTTCTCTGTTGCTTGGGTGATGCCGAGATCTTAAAGATCTCCTTTTGAGTTGGTCTTTGTACAAGCGGAGAAGAAGGATCAGCTTTTGGCACGCCAGATTCCTCGGGTATTTGGTGGATCATTTGGAGGGAAAGGAATAGGAGGGTGTTTGAGGATGAGGAGAGGACGGTGGATAAGTTAAAGGATGAGTTACTTCGTACGTTGTCTTTTTGGGGGGTTGAGGACACTAATTCTTCCAACATTCATAACATTTCTTGTATCGATTTTGTGAATAGTCTTTCTATAGATTAGTCTGTTTTGTGTATGCTTATAGTTTGTAAAAAGGCCGCGTCTCCTGTTTAGACGCTTTGGTATATAATACTTTACTTATCAAAAAAAAAAGAAAGACAAAAGACTAACTATCGTAAAGGAAAGTTCTGCACAAAATCTACAAAAGAGGAAGACGGGGGAGAATGTAAGTGCCCGGCCGCACACACACAAGCAGGAGATGAAGCGAGCACTCTTCAAATTTGAAATAGATCCTTCCTCGTTATCAAAAGCTCTCCGATTTCTTTCCTTCCATATTGTCCACCACACCCCCAACGGAGCAACTTCCCACAAAAGATTTCTTTCCTTCCTACGCCAAAAATACCTCCAGCTCCACAGCAAATCTTTGGAGGCCTCCGGGAGTACCCACTCCACTTTGAACAAGCGGAACAAAAGGTTCCACAGTTCCCCAACCACCGGGCAGTACAAAACCAAGTGATTTACACTCCTCACTCTCCTTGCACATGAAGCATCTGTTAACATATATCATCCCTCTTTTCCTCAGGTTATCCCCGGTTAGAATAGCCTCGTTTGCCACTTCTCAAGCAAAAAAGGTTATGCGACTTGGAGCTACCGTCTTCCACACCGACTTCCATGGAAAAGATGACCGATCTCTATTTGACAGTTTGGCATAATAGCCTTTCACTGAGAATTTGCTGTCCTTCGACCCTCTCCAAACCACCCTATCAGACTCGCCACCAACTTTTTGAGCGTAAAGGAGCTCAAAGAATCTAGTCACCGAATCCATCTCCCAATCCTGAAAATTTCTTCTAAACGTCGGGTTCCAGGATACTCGACCTCCCTCTAAAGAGAGCACCGAGCTGATCAAACTATTCCTTTCCCTAGACAAGGAGAAGAGCTATGGAAATGATCTGGATAACACCTCGTCTCCACACCATAAGTCTTTCCAAAATTCCACCTTCGCCCCCGACCCAATCTCGAATAAAATATTCCTACCAAAAGCATTCCAGCCTTTACTAATACCTTTCCATACTCCTACCCCAAAAGCTTCAGAGACCTCTGCTGGAAACCACAAATGATTCCCTAAGCCATATTGACTCTCCACCACTTTCCTCCATAAGGCCCCCATATCTACCAAGTATCTCCACAACCACTTCCCAAGCAGGGCTTCATTAAACAATTTGAGAATTTTCACTCCTAAGCCCCCTTTCCCCAAATCAGAGCAAACTATGTCCCAATTAACAAGGTGAAATTTCCACATTGACGACCAACCATCCCACAAAAATCCCTTTCCAGCTTCTCTAATCTATTATGAACCGAAGCTGGGATTACGAAGAGTGACAGAAAATACGTAGGCAAATTCGAGAGCGTATTTTTCACCAATACCAATCTCCCCTCTTTCGACAAATACTGCTTCTTCCAACCTGCCAAACGACGTTCGAATCTAGCAACCACAAAGATCCATACATTCTTGTTCTTATACGTGGCTCCAATAGGCAAACCAAGGTACACGGACGGAAGATAGGCAACCTTGCATCCGAAAAAAGAAGCCAAAGTGTTAACATCCTGAACATCGCCCACTGGAATGATATCACTTTTGGAAATATTGATGCGCAACCCAGAAGCCGCCTGAAAGAAAAGTAGCACCATCCTAAGATAGCCCAGTTGGGACTGCTCCACACTGCAAAAAACTAGAGTGTCGTCTGCAAAGAGGAGATGAGACACCAAAGTCTCCGTAGAGTTTTCCCCACCCACTTTGAACCCACTGATGTAGCCTCCCAAAGCAGCTTTCTCTAGAAGTTTGCTAAGGGCCTCCATGACTATGATGAACAAAAAAGGGGAGAGGGGATCTCCTTGCCTCAAACCCCTCGAGCTCGGGAAAAAACCTGCGGTATCTACATTGACCAACACCGAGAACCTAGCCGAAGATATGCAAAACTGGATCCATCTCCTCCACTTGAAACCGAAACCCATCCTTTCCATAAGGTGTAACAATAAACCCCAATTTACATGATCATATGCCTTTTCTATATCCAGCTTGCATAGAATCCCCGGAACGCCACTTTTTAATCTAGCATCCACAATTTCATTGGCAATCAAAGATGCATCGAGAATTTGCCTATCCATGACAAAAGCATGTTGGGAATCGGAGATGACTTGCCCAACACCTTCCTCAACCTCTGAGACATCACCTTGGAGATGAGCTTGTACACCCCGCCAACTAGACTGATAGGCCTGAAGTCCTTGACGTCACTGGCTCCTTTTTTCTTAGGAATCAACACAATGAAGGTAGAGTTCAGGCTCTTCTCAAACCGAAAGTTATAGTGGAAATGATTAAAAACCTTCAGAATGTCGTCTTTCACTACTTCCCAGCAATGCTGAAAAAAGGCCAAGGAGAAACCATCTGGCCCTGGAGCTTTATCTCCTCTCAAGCTACGCAAAGCTGCCACTACTTCCTCCTCTGAAGAAGCCTGTTCCAGACCATCCGCGTCTTTGGAGCTTAGAGATTTGAAGCTGACACCGCCCAAATCAGCTCTCCATTCACTTTTGTCCTTGTACAGATTTTGATAGAACTCCACAATGCCTTTCTTTACCTCTACAGGATCTTGCAAAGTTATACCATCTATGGTGACCTTATGGATCTGGTTTGCTGCATAAAGAACACTCGCCATACGTTGAAAAAATTTAGTATTTCTATCTCCCTCCCTTAGCCACTGAATACTGGATTTTTGCCTCCAACTAATCTCCTCACTTTTAAGAAGACATTCCAGCTCTACAATGATTTCCTCTCTACGACTTACCTCGACCTCATAACTCTCTTCTCCCCTAGTACTTTTATCTATACTCCTTATCTTCTCTTCCAGCTCTTTGATTTTAAGGTCTACCCTTCCGAAAACTTCTCTGTTCCATGTTTTTAAGTCCTGCTTCAGCGCTTGCAGCTTCTTGGCCACTATGAAACCTGGATCCCCCTCAACAAAATACGACTTCCATCTCGCTTTAACCCACTCCATAAATCCCTGCTCTTTAAGCCACATATTCTCAAACCTGAACGGACTTTTCCTGCTAATCACTTCACCACTTTCAAGAAGTAATGGAACATGGTCTGACACTATTCTGGGAAGGCAGGATTGTCTAGATACGCAAAAACTATCTCCCCAATCTGCAGATACGAGGAACCTGTCGATCCCAGAGAACTGATGTCTACCTCCATTTCTGAACCATGTGAATTCTCCCCCCTCCAGAGGCAGGTCTACTAATCCTGCTGTATTGAGGAAATCATTAAACTCGGTCATTGCAGATGTGAAAGCGCTGGCTCCCGACCGCTCGTGAGGAAAGCGGACAACATTAAAATCACCCCCTATGCACCACGGAATATTCCACCTCCTCCTAGCTGCTACTAATTCATCCCATAAGTTCCTTCTCTCCACTACTGAAGAGGGACCGTAAACGCCAGAAAACAGCCAATTTTTGTTGGTCTCCTCAAACTTCAGAACACAAGAAACAGAGTGAACACCGATGGTCGCTTCTACCTTCGAGACAAAACTCCGATCCCACATAACAAGAATGCCACCCGCTGTACCTGAGGCCTTTAAACAAACCCAGTCGACCCATCTATTATCCCAGACACTATTAACCAATTCCCAATCCATAGCCTCAATTTTTGTTTCAAAAAGACACATTACCTGCGGCTTCCATCTTCTAAAAACAACCCTAATGAGAAGTCTCTTCTCTCTGTCATTAAGTCCCCACACGTTCCAAGCAATAATTCGTGTATTCATGATTACAGTCTATTTTCCACCCTATCCAGCAGCCCACTGTTATCAATCTGCTCGAAATTTAGACTACAGCACAGTTGCTTCAATTCCCTTGACCCCTTCGCACTGTAGCTGCCTGGCTTTTTGATACTGTTATCCTTGGGGAACTTACGATGCTGATCAATATCCCGTAGCAGATCCAAAATTTTGTCTTCGTAACCTCCATAAGACACTCCTAAAAATTCTCGAAAATCTTCAATTCTGGATTTAACCCAAACTGATAAATCCTCTACCCGTGTAGCATCCTTAAGAGATTCCGTAGCACCCGACACAGGAGGGTGGATCTCTGCGAGTGGGGTGCAATCCAAAGGCTCTTCCAACTCATCACCCGAACACTCACTAATGGCACCACTTGGAGAGTAGTAACCCTTTCCTTGATTAGGATCTGAAAAGCCAACGCCCATAACAGGGTCATTCTGAATAGCTTCCTCGCAATTCACAGGTCCTTCCAAAGTACCTGAAGCAGCACCGGCAACATGCCTCTCCAAGTTCAGCAGCTCCGAAATAACCAACTCTTCCAAAGATTTCAAATGGTGGCTTTCTCCCATAGGAATCCTTTCATTTTGGGACAGAACGCCATCCTCCAAGACGCGCTCCACTCCTGGTCTATCCTTGTTTTGTAACCTCTGCACCGCCTCTACATCGATGATAAAGACCTTTCTGCCACCGACCATGTCGACGAAGACCCCTTCCAGGCCCTCCTTCCTTAACCAAATTCTGCCCTAAAACATCATCTTTATTGAGAGTTTGAGCATGCGAGTCGTCCGACCTCTTCTGTTCGTCAGGCTTGAAATCGGATCTAACCACCGAACTTCTACCCCTCTCATCCCTAGTTGGGACTCCAGAACGGTTCGTCGTTGCTGCCTCATCTCTGTTGGCGCTAATAGAAGCTGTCCCAGAATCAGGCTCACCAACCTTCTCACTAGACTTCCCCCCAAGCCCATCTGTCCCCTTAGAAAAATTTCCCCTAGGAAAATTACAACTAGAAGGTCCAGGCCCATTAAAACCCTTCGGCCCAACTGACCGGGTATCACGAACCACCCATTTGCCCTTGTCTGCCTTAGAGAATTCAGAAGGTCCACTAATGCGTCCATGTTTCAGTCTGTTTTGACCAGCCCAATAAAACGGCCTGGAATCTGGAACGCCTTGAAAAAAGTCCCCCCTCTGAATGCCATCGTTTTGAACATCCTGTTTAAAATTTGAATTACCTGCACCCCACGTGCCTTCCCAGCCTTTTCTGAACCCGTACGAAGAGTCAGAGTGGTTTCGTCCATTTGAAGCCTTAACACCAGAAACCGACGCGTGTAATCCACTCGTCTTCCTATCCTGCGGCCACCGCGAATGCTTGCCAGGAATTCCCCCTCCACCGCCACCCCGAGATTGCGAAGGAGAGAAAAAGGCAGCAGTTTCAGCCCAAATAGGAATTGCGAACACACTTCCTCCTACCCCTATACGAACGCATGCCGGAATCGATTCACTGAAACAGACAAGAATACGGGACCAGCACAAATTCGAACGCTGCTCTGTTTCTTCATCAATTCGCATGAACCCTCCCAGGAATCCCCAATGGCTTGAAAAACTTGGTTTCCCCATAGATGCAGAGGAAGGCCCATCGCCCTAACCCAGACTTCTCTAGGTCTCCTTTCTTTCTGGAAACAGTTGCTTTCTGGATACCATCGTTCCAGAAAAAAATCGTGCTGATTTATCCTCCAATTCTTCTCCATTAAAATACGCTCAGCTTCCATTTTAGACGGAAAGATGAAGAAGAAAGACTCCCCACCGTTAACCACCCGAGCTCCCCCTGCTATCTTCCATTTGCAATCCACCCAACTCTATATTTTCGACCTATCCAAATTAGGAGCTATCTTCCAATCGACTCTCCCCACCAAACATCTTTCCAAAAACTCCAAAGCTCCACTGCAAGAGTCCGCATTCACCTGAAAGTCCACAACCTTCTTCTCCTGATCCTTGCCATTACAAGTGACTTGGTCAGGCCATGGAAGAATCATCGCAGCATCCTTGTAAGATTTGAAGTGTACTTTGCTTTCCATCTCTCTATGCGAGGGACCAGAAAACTTCTTTTTGCCTATGCTATCTTCTGGCCTTCCCTCAAAGAAAATGGGGATATGCCTCTCCCTGCCTGCACGAACTCCTGCGAACCTACGAAGCTTGTCAACCACCCAATCCCATCCTGAGTTGGGATCATTTTCCGGGATGCAGATCATACCTGACTTCCCCGAACCTCTTACTATAACCTTAATAAAGCTACCTGCTGAGTTCCGTTCCTTTGCCACTATGACATCCGCCATTTCTTCTGCAGCATCTTCCACCAGACATCACAGGGCGATGAAAATCTTCCCAGCCAAACGCACAACCACTCGAATTCGAAGACAGACAGAACAATCTCATGTGGTCTTCCTTTATGTCTCTCCACCACTCTAAACTCAACCCTTTTCTTCTCCTGCACTCTAACAACTTCAAAACTCTTCCACCCAGCTTGAAAAAAGATCCTATCCAGTGTTGACATACTTTCGGAACGACCAATATACTGGACAGCAAAACTGAATCTTAGTTAGAAACGTTGGAAGCTTTGACCTACCACACTGAAACACAGTTTAATCACCCATCACAACACTAAGGATTGGAAGCTTTGACCTAATCAGACAGGAAACCCAACCACCAAGCATTACTCAGAACCTCCAGGCAACCCAGTCTGTGACAGTCCGAGAGCAAACCAGCAAAAATTTTCCGGCTACGCGCCGGCGCGTGAAGTGCGTGAGAACTTTCCGGCAACTTTCTGACGACGGCGAAAGGACAGATCTGGTCTTCTGGTCTGGGTGAAGCTCTCTGCCTAGACAGTTACCCTCAAAACACAACGAACCTCCTACGGCAGCTCAAACCCTAGGTTGAACAGCGCACTAACTCAACACAACGAAGACCCCAAAACTCGACGAAACTTGGGTTAGTGCGAAGGAGCCTTGAAGACGAAACCCTAGCCTAGAAGTCGAAGACACAAGCTGAATGTCCCCAGATTTAGCATCATACTTGCCTTATTTGCCTATTATTTTAAATCATTTGATTCTAAACCTTCTCTCCACACTTATAGCCTTAACATCAACCCTCACTTTTGGCCAATTCAACAAGAATAATATCATTGACAGCGAACTTGCACAATGATATCTCATATGGTAAACAGTCCAGTCAATCCATCCACCACCATGAGAAGAATGTATTAGCTGAAAATAAGAAGGAAACATTGAGTAGTTGATTGTTCTTAAGAGTAAGCCTCCCCACGCCAACCCAAAGGCCCAGTATTTTGTTTTGATAAGTAAGAGTAATTATAAAATAAGCCCAGTATTCTTAAGAGTAAGCCTCCCCATGCCAACCCAAAGGCCCAGTATTTGAAGAAGGGGAAAATGAAAGAAGATAACTTGAAGTTCACCCCTAAGAGTAATTTTTTTAAAAAAGTTCACCCCTAAGGAAATGAGCTGCCATTCACGTGCTCTAGTCTCTGTCAATAAGAAGTTACTCTTGTTTTTTCAATCATACCTCTTATACTGCAAACCCAGCTGCTGGTCCTTATACCTGTATTCCTTCTTATTCTACCTTTTGATTGTATGTTGAGTTTGTAATACACAGAAGAACAAAGAAAAGCTTTCCTGTTCTACCCTTTGATTCTATCCATTTTGAAGGGTTTCCCTAGCTGGGGTTTTCAATATAGTAGTAATAGTAATAATAATAATAATAGTAATAATAATAATAATAATTATTTAGGCCTCTTTCTTTAGTTGTAATGTTGCTCAGCTCCCTTCTTATTTAGGCCTTTCGCTCGGTGCTTCGTACTAGAGTAAAAATGGAATCCGGTTCTTGAGAGATTCGAGAGGCGTCTGGCGAGTTGGAAAAGGCAGTTGTTGTCGAAAGAGGGAAGGCTTACCTTGGTTAAAAACATTTTATCCAGCTCACCTACCTATTTTCTGTCGTCGTTTGTGCTTCCTGCCTCCATTCGCCAAAGGCTGGAAAAGATGGAAAGAGATTTCTATGGGAAGGTGAGCGTAAATGTCATTTAGTGAAGTGGAAGAAGGTCTGCTCCATTGTGAAAAGGGGAGTTTTAGGTGTTTAGGATTGGAGGATTTTTGATATTGCTTTGCTAGGTAAATGGTTATGGCGGTATATGGTTGATAGGGATGGAATGTGGAGGAAAGTGGTGACAAGCAAGTATGGTGAAGGAGAGTCGATTTGGCTGCCGAGCAACATTATTTCTGCTTTGGGGTAGAGGTGGGGAAAGGTATTCGTAAAGGATGGGATGTTTTTGAGAGACATTTTTTTGATGTAGGGGATGGCTCATTAGTTAGATTTTGGAAAGATAGATGGTGTGGAGATGTGGAGTTGAGGAGGTTTTTTGCTAATCATTTTGATTTGGCAGAGGATAAAGACTGTCTTGTTAGTTTGGTGATGAAAATGGAAGGGGATAGAGTAGTGTGGAATCCAACCTCTCAGAAACTTACAAGATTGGGAAGTAGACACGTGTTTGCTTTTCTTTGATAAAATTTATAAGCAGCAGGTGGGTAAGAGTATTGAGGATAAGGCACGGTGGGATAGATCTTCGGGTAGCAATTTCTCTGTTAGCTCTTATTTTCATATCCTCTCTAATGGTACCGATTTCTATTACCCGTGGAAGGGAGTGTGGAACATGTGTAAAGGGAGTGAAGAAATTTTATGTTAATTGGTGCTACATGTGTAAAGGGTGTGAAGAAATTGTTAAGCACTTGCAGCTCCATTGTCCTGTAGCGATGGCATTGTCAAGTATGATTTTTGATTTATTCAGCCTCTCTTGGGTTATGCCTAGGTCAGTTAAAGAGTTATTTTTGAGTTGGTCACTGTATAAAAGGAGAAGAAACGTCATTTGGGAGGCGGCCCTTCTCGGGGTCTGCTGGGCTAATTGGAAGGAAAGAAATAGAAGAGTTTTTGACAATGTCGAAGGGACCGTGGCTCAGCTGAAGAAGACACTGCCTTACACTATTGTTTTTTTTTTTTTTTTTTGGTGTTCTTTGTCAGTTGAGTGGTCTTAGTAGTATGTTTAGGTTGAGTATACTCCTTTTGTACATAGGAGGCATCACCTGGTTTGGTGCCTTTCATATATAATACTATTTATTTATCAAAATAATAATAATAATAAATTATTGTCGTTGTAATTATTATTATTTGGAAATCTCAATGATTGTGAATGTGAGTTACTTCTCCTTATTTCATTTCTTGGCCCTTTTCCTTAAGGATCTTTGAATGATTGTCATGCTCGGAACCTTAGTATGATTTGTGGCTATTCTAGTTGGTCTTTGTATGTTTGACTGTGACACCTCATACTCTGTTGCATAGTTTCATTTGGATATCTAAAGTCCAAAGCAAAATTTGCGCTTTTATCTGGTATTTGATTAAGTGTACTTTAATATTAATCATTGCTGGCAACACAAGAGGCCTCATAGATCCTTGAGCCCAGATGTGATTGTCATGTCGGTGAATAACATTGTCTTCTTATCTTCTGCCATATGGTTGTGCAGATTTTGTAGAATAACTTATTTTTTGATTTCGGCAAAGTGTGTTTAGTCCTTCTTTAGTAGGCGTTCTTCTGCACAAATGGTGGGATTTGGGAGGGGCGGAAGTGACTTTGGGACTGTGAGTGTCTTGCTCTTTTTTGGTGTATTTGGGGGGAGTGTCATGACCGGATTTTCAACAACAAAGTTTTCCCTTAAACTTGCTTTTGGTTGTTTATTTATCATCTCTTTGGCCAAGGGTTTTGGGGCCTCGGAAGGCATTCTATATGGTGCGAGTCTGGGGAGATGATTTGCCTTAATAATTCTCGATAATCTAGCTGTTTTCTTTTGTTCTTTTTTTTTTTTTTTTCACTTTTTATGTGAGTTGGACTTATAGTTCCTACAATATAGTCTTCTTTTGTCCACTCAAGGAAAAAATGAAAACCCAAGAGTAGCCCCTTTTTTTCCCAACCTTTTCGTTTTTCGTGGAGATTGATACCACAATTTAGAGAAAGAAAAACATTGATCCTTGCAATGAATAGTTGCAGGTACCACTCTCGATCCTTAGGTGGTTGTATATTACAGCTGTTGATTGCGTTGACCAACACTTCCTGTACATCTATTCTATTAATGTAGGGAAAATTATCCAAATAACCATCGTACTATTTGTAGGTAACCGATTTGACAAACCATATTACAATATCCCAAATGTGGCCAATGTACTCGGTAATTGGGTGCGATGTGGTCCTTGCCGTCAACGCTCTATCCAATTTTGTAACGAACCTGTTGACGTGGATTAACGAAGGGACTTTACGAAGGGTATTTTTGACTTTCAATTGCACCCCTTTTTTCCCCGAACATTTTTCCTTCAATTTCACCATTCTGGGTGCAATTGAAAGACAAAAATACTCTTCGTACAGTTCCTCCGTTAATCCACGTCAACAAGTTCGTTACAAAATTTGATGGGGCGTTGACGGCAAAGACTACATCACACCTAATTACTGAGTACATTGGTCACATTTGAGATATTGTAATGTGGTTAGTCATATCGGTTACCTACGAATAGTTACAATGGTTATTTTGATAATTTTTCCATTAATGTAAGAATATTCTTCTTCAAGTTTTGATTTGAATTGCAATGTGAAGTGAGCTGTACGAAGCTTTACCACATTTATTTTACTCGTTGACATTCACATTCTTAATTTGAGACTGTTCCGAGTACTAGTGGTATTAGTTGTGGCCTTTTATTTTCAAGGGTATCAATTGGCGTTATCTGGTTCTGTGTGTATCCTAGTTATTGGCTATAGTGACTTCACAGTTTGATTTTGAAACTCTACAAGGATCAGATGTCAATTTGAAATATTAAATTACTTTGGGGCCTGCTAACTAGTGCCTCCGGGTTTACCATTTCGCTTTCCTTTTCTATGCTCTTATTTGTGCAAAATCTATCTGCTCTGTTTCTATCTGAACAACAGGAAGTTGTACCATTCAAGTTCATAAAATGTACTCCCTCCGTCCCAAAAAAATAATCCCATTTGATAAGTCAAACATTTTAAGCTCGTTGCTTTACATGCTTGTACCTCCTTAAAATTGCTCTAGAAATACATATTTTTTTAGAAATGGGACTATTTTTTGGGACAACCAAAGTGGAAAGTGGGACTATTTTTGTGGGACAGAGGGAGTATTACCTATATTGCTGATGTTTTTATGGAAAACCAACTAACCATGCAGTTTCTGATCTATATACATTCCTGATCCATATACACACGTATTTGTGTGTTTTCTATAATCTGTTCATGTTATGAATGTATTTTATTTGCTAAACCAATTCCTCATACTATCTCTATGATTTACCTTACTAAGCTTATATGCATTTTATAAGCAGCACAAACGAATCCCGCTTTATCGGTGGAAGCGCTGGAGAAAATGATGGAAGATCCAACCGTTCAAAAGATGGTTTACCCGTAATATAGCTTTAACTTGTCTATTTCATTTGTGGTCCTTCTAAGCTGTCTTTGTCAAAAGTTTGAGGTTTAAGCTTGTGGGTTGATATTTATCCAAAATGCATTCCCATGTTCTGATAGTTATTAATTTTTATTTTTATTTTTTTGTCATTGACACCTCTGGGCCTAATCTTAGTCTTGCATATCTTCTTGATTAGTATTCTTTTTACTGTTGAAAACATTTTGACAAAGTCTTGCTGTCATTCTTAATATTGTTGTAATCTGTTCCTGAAGTATCCTTTTGGTGTTTGAATGGGCGCCTTATTAAGATAGTACTGTTTGCGCATTTGGACATTATGTGCTACTAGAGTTTAATATGAGTTTAATCAAGACTAATGCACGATAATTGTATTATGTAGTTGCAACTACTGAATGTGCAAATAAGTGTTGTATACAATCTTGATGAATACATAAATGGAAAGAGTAATATTTTCTTATCTGTATGTGTGTAATATAATAAAATTTGAAGATGAACACTGTCAAACCAAAAGCATGGCTAACATCAGAATCCGCTACAATCAGCACTTGGCAATTTGGCATCATCAGGGTGAACCAGATCTTAAGGATCAAAGATTAATCAGATCTTGCCTTTATAGATGGCTACAAGGATGTCTTTGTCTTCGCCATTTAAGTATCATTGTGGGAATTGTTTGATCTCTTCCACAGTAGGCTAGAATTATGTTCTGTAGCTCACTCAACACCAGTCACAAAGCAACATGTCATCTCGTAGGAACAGAATATCAAAGCATATGGATTATCAGCAAATCTTAGAGGCTAGGTAATCAACTCCTAGGGTCACTCTAATAATGGAAATATAGCCCGACTAGGATCTCCTTTCCAATCATGTCTGACCCAGTAGTTCAACTGGTACCTGCATCCTGATTTTGACCCAGAAATAAAAAAATAAATTTGATATTGGATCCTGGTTGGTTCTTACTACTCGTGATTCAAATTGTAACCCTGAGAAAATCCTTGAGTGGCGAGAAAGTCTTGGTTCACGACAAACAATTCAAGAAAAAAAAAAGGAATACAAAAGCATTAAAAAAAAAAGAAACCTTGGGGAAATATAGTTGCTTCTGGAAGTTCCTTTCCCTCTGTCTATAGAAGAAGAAAAAAAAGGCATAACTCTAATTTCAAGTTCTCTTTGCTTGTTGTGGTGGCGACTCCTTAAAATTTTATGATTATGTATTAGTAATTTGATACGGATCTGTCCCATGTTGGCCAAGACAAGAAAGAGATGCAATCAGACTGCACAAATCCATCGTCAATTTGCAGAATTCTTGAGTAACAGGTCATCCCCATGTGCAGTCAATTAGAGACTTGTAAGGAGTTTCAGCATTAAATAGAAATATGGTACATCAGCATTCTTACAAGCATGAACGATGTGTCAGTGTCACAAGAGGTCGTTTAGCCTCAGCAGATGGAAGAGTGGCATGGAAATTTTTATCGCCCTTAAGAGATAACATGAGATCAGTGTGGTATTTACTTATTTCAGAAACTGTTCTCCAGATCCAACGACGAAAGAGCAGATTCTTCTGCGAAAATTTTCTGGTTCTTTTGAAGCCATAGTTTGAGCCTCTTAGATTTAGATATCAGATTTTGGGTATTGTCTAGCTTTTTTCCATCATGGAGGCTTATTTTCGTATTGGCCATGCCTCCTCTTGGGATGGCTCTCAGTGTTCAGGTAACTTTTGTGATCATTTTGCGTTGTTTCACCAACATCAAGGAAAGGTATAGTTGATCACTCTGTGAAAGAACTGATTAGGTTGTTGGTTGATGGCAATACTGGTTGAGGGGCCATAGTTGAGCTTCACTCCAGGGTATTCTCTATGAGGTTGATATTCACAAGTTAGACATATTGAAATCTGGTGTGTAGATATGATTTTTGCGAAAGAGAGGTGAATCCAATCATAGTGAGTGTGGCTCTCCTTTTGCTTCGGAGATGTGAATAATGATTGGAAGAGGTTTTTTTTATATAGTATCAATCAGGTCCCAAGCTTCAGTTTCTATTGTGGTCCTTAAAAAGGTATACCTACTATTGTTCTTTTTACTTAATCTACTCTCACCCATGGATTATCCATTCTGTGGTCGTCGATAGTGTATCAGGTATATTTTGTAAAGTTGTTTCTTTTTCTAACAATTTCCAGTTAACCTAGTGCTACCATAGCTATATGGGTCTACTATCAAAGGTTGTTGATTGGGACAGTTCAAACATCATCCTCTCTTTTCAGTCTTTTGTAATTCTCCATGCTACTTATCCTGTCTTTTTCCGTTAGTAATATGAGTCCGCACAATCTCATAGACCATTTTAATTGTTATGTTAATCTCGCCCTTCATCTGTTATGCTGAAAAATCAACGGAGATAGGTTCTTAAAATTCTTTGTGTTTTTTTAGTTCTGTTATTATTCAGTGTTTGAAGAGAAGAAATAAGATAAAGTTGCAGAAGAGCGGTGGTAAAATGAGTATTTAAGAAGCATGAAAATACACTATAAAGTCAACAGTGTCCATGATAAAATGTCTAATCACATTCCAAGTCCCCATGATCCCATATCAATAACCACTTCTCATTATAGGATCTGGCATCATATTTTTCAAGATAGAAAATTAGCATATGCATGCATATTGTATGTCATGCTATATCCTACATCATCTTCCATAAATCTTAATTGTGGCTTCTCATTTGGAATATAATTTACATGATGTGTCATTGTATCCTGGTACACTGTTTGGTTTTAAAAATTCAGATAGTTGTCTATTTCAAATTTCACAAAAATGCAATTATCATGTGGTGTTGAGCCACTTACCACATTGTTAGCTCGTGTGGTGCAAAACTAGTGTGCTCATTCTTAATTTATACTTATGTTTCCTTTCTGGTTTGTTGATAATTGTTAAAATATTTTGAACTTTGAAAATTGATATTTTCTTCTTTATGCTGAATCTGATTAAAGTTCTTATACCTTTTATTTTTGGATCTTTGCAGCTATCTTCCTGAGGAAATGAGGAATCCCACTACCTTTAAATGTAAGTACATACCTTAAAACTCTAGGAAATTCTAAACTTGATTCTCTAAATCTTTGATAATATATATTTGTTCTTTACTTATCAAAAAATAAATAAATATTTGTTGGCATGGAGAATTCCTGACAGTAGGACGATTCTGTAGCATTGCCTATACTCCTTGATGTGTGTGCAGGATCTGATTGCTTAATTTTTTTATTAACACACTTGACAATATCTTGTTTCCTCGGTGAAACTTTTCTATAACTTGTTTTGAAATCTTCAGTAAATTAAAGTTTCTTTGATATACCATCCTTTTACCATCAAATTAATGCAATAGTGAACTTGTAAGTCTCATATTACTTATACCTTACTTATCAAATTTTTTTTTTTTTTCCCATATGATTGAAAAATTATTGCATGTTGGAACAGGGATGCTACAGAACCCTGAATATCGGCAACAGCTGCAAGATATGTTGTAAGTTTCTTTTTTAACCTTCATCAACTTATTCAGTTCTTGGCATTTGTGGTTTCCCTTTGTTACAGTGCATCTCTTTGACCAATGCTTAATCCAATATGCCTCGTGCTCAAGATTTAGAGAGGGAGGGAGGAGTTGAATATGCTGCAGAGAATGGCAAACACTCCGCATTGTGACCATGTGGCCGTGGCCACATTGCTACCTCTACCAAAACCTGTATAACGATTAATGAATGAGGAAGAATGAACTACCTGTACCAGGGTTAACCCAAGCTTCTTTCGAAGCTGCAAACAATCTGTCCCAAAGATAGTGAGCAGTAGGGCAATGAATAATAAGGTGATCACGTGACTCGAACCCTGATTACACATAACATACCATCCTGGGGACTATCTCATCTATGGTCTCCTGAATGTGCTGAAGGTCGTTGGTATTGAGCTTATTCATCACTAGAGACCATACAAAAGCCTGCGTTTCCCATGTTAATGCATACAACCGTAGCTTATCAAAGACATCCTTAATCACTACCTTTACTGGAGATTTTGGGAAAACCTGGTCCCTCTTGCTCTTTTTAATATGTTAACCCTCTTTAAAAACACTGCAACCATTTGCAAGAGAAGGTTTAGTATCAAAAAGAAAATATGTAGGAGGATGGTTCTGAAATGCTATATAATTATTTAACTCACTCATTACAATATCCTTGTCTTGGTTTTTGGTTGCCAAAAAGATATCCCCGTGTCTTGATACTCATGCCCGTATTTGTCAACAAATTCATACCTTATTCAATTCATCCCTCAATCTCTTGCATTAATGGGATATCATGGGAAGACTTGGTCTCCTTGAGATTGTTTGTATCTTTACCGTTAAAATAGTTGCAACCATTTTGCTAGCCGAGAGATATAAGATAGACACTAGTGGTAGTTCATATTTTGCTTCAGTAATATTCATAACAGTTGATCACCACTTGATATCAGTGTAGTCTTTGGCAGCAGGTACTTCATGAGCATAATGATATCTTTACATAATTAAATTTAGGGCCTTGCTTTTCAATGACGTCTTGTAATCTCACCTGCAATAATTTCTTGATTGTTTTGTATGACCCCCAAGTTCGTATTACTCCCTCCGCTTCCTTGGAGAGCCCTACTTTCCTTTTTGGGATGTTCCACTTAGATTCTCATTTAAAAAATTAAGCTCACAATTCTAATGATCTTCTAACTTTATCCCTCATTTATGTTATAAAGCATGTTACACAAATTTTTTTTTTGTAATTATGTTTACTTTTACGGCTACTGATGGAACTCTTAAATTTTGTTTTTGCAAAAGAATCTGAGAGGAATGGGGGGAATATTAGTTATCTACATACGAACTGGTTGTATAATTGTGAATTTTATGGCCTGTTCGTTTATGTCCACATGTTTTGTTGGGCTTATTTCATTTTCTTCGCTGGACGTACTTTGTTAGGTTGCGGCTCTTGTGAAAGTTCTGCGTCAAATAGTTGGGCTATCAATATCAACCTATGAACTCCCATCCTTCCGTAATCTTGTCTCGTTTTTTGTATTTGTTTCCAGAAATAGCATGGGGGGAAGCACTGACTGGGATAACCGTATGATGGATTCATTGAAAAATTTCGATATCAGCAGCCCCGAGGTCAAGCAGCAGTTTGGTGAGTTTGAATTAGTAGACGCCAACTTTAGCTTCTTTAGTTGGATGCACATGTAAACTGGGCATATCTCTGAGTAAGGAGTATATTGCTTAAGGTGTTGATTACCTCCCAAAATGACAAAACCAAAAAAAGAAACATAACACCTACAGATCATAGCACAGTAAAGCAACCAAATTGGTAGTAAAGCATGAAATAGATCAATATTTTAGCAGAGCATGCAATCAATTTAGCAAATAGAAACCTTAATATTCCAGCCAGCATCCTAATTTTTTAGCGCAGAGGAGCAGATGACAACACCCAATTTATTATCGTACTTGCATGCATCAGGTTTTCTAAGTAGTCCATGTTTGCCAAGACAATCAGCAAACAAGTATGCCTCTGGAAATAGCTTTAAATTCCACATGCTGCTCTCAACAGATATCACTATATCAGTCTCCCTCATTGTTTGATATTCACTGTCAACAGATCCTTCTGCGGAGATGACTTGCTTTGAAAGACGAGCTCCAAGATACTTATCACAAAAAAAAACCCCAAAAAAGGAAAGAAGAAAGAAAGAAAGACAAGCTCCTAGATAGAACCCAATTCTCGGATGTTTTTTCACCCACTTAGTCTTTGTTAGCCTCATATTTTCTTGTTATGTGTGAATCATTAGTTTCAGATGTACAACTCACATCTCGGAGAATTTGAAGAAATCAAGAAAATATTTCTGGAAAAGTTGCTAAATGAAAAATAGAGTTGGCTTTGCCTAAAGACATAAGTAAACATCCTTGGAGAGGCAAGGAATATGGCATTTTCCATAGGCATTCACGCTGAGGATTTAACCAGGAAGATACGAATAGGCAAGGCTTTTGCACCAGATGAAGCTCCTACAGAGAACTTGACAAAACTTCTAGTAAGATTATCTAGTGAATGTTTGTGAGCGTGACGAGACCATTATAGGACCAATCACAAATACCTTTTTCTTTTGCCTTTACATATAGTGTGATATACGTATTATTGGTACAATATTAATTAGTCATACTAAAGCCGTATTTAGGGAATCTCAACAAAAGATCATGGTGTCAGTCAATGACACCTCACTGTAACATGAGAAGAAAGCTTTAACTGAGAAACATTTTACATATGCTTTATGCTTTGATAGACAATTCATTCTTTGATCCCTGCTATATTACTGGATTGAGTCGTATCTTATACTGGAGTAAGTCACGAGCTATAGCACCACTCTTTTTTATTCTGAATTATCAATTATGTCGTCAATGTGCTTAAGCCATTTAAATAAGTTGGATAGAAGTTGATCAACATGTGAATTATGTGTTTGTCCTATTTCCCAGATCAAATTGGGCTTACCCCTGAAGAAGTTATTTCGAAAATAATGGCCAATCCTGATGTTGCCATGGCGTTTCAAAACCCAAGAGTTCAAGCGGCCATCATGGATGTATGCTCTCCTGATGTTCTTTTTGTTTGGATTGTTTCTCTTTCTTATTGGTTTTTTCATTTCATAAAATGGGTCCTAATTTTTTTGCCCTTCGCTTCGGGCATACTTATACTCTGTTTACCATGAATTCCTTAACACCGTCTCCATTTTTTCAGTGTTCCCAGAACCCGTTGAGTATTGCGAAGTATCAAAACGACAAGGAGGTAAGCTGAAACCTTTTCTGATATGCATTTACTTATCATCTCTAAATGTTTACTCTCAAGTGTAACCTAAAGTGCTTCAATTGAGGTGAGGGCATTTTCTATTGAAGACTTGCTTAAAGTATGCTTCTATTTTCTGTTACTGTGCCAGTTTCAATATGTTGAGCCTTTTACAGTCTCTCCTGTTTGATCTATTGCATATTGTAACTGAAATATGTTGTTCATTTTGCTGGTGTTTCAGGTTATGGACGTTTTCAATAGAATATCAGAACTTTTTCCCGGTGTATCTGGTTCACCTTGATTCACCTAGTCCTCTACAGACGTAGATTAGCACCTTTTGCTTTGGATGATTGAGTCTAGATGAGCAGTTCGAATCCAAAATCTGCTCTCATTAGCATGTGTGATGGGATCAACGGTGGTCCTATCATACTTATGAAATCTTTCCGGATGCGATTGCTGGAAAGCGTTCCCCCCCCCCCCTTTTGGATGGTGTATTATATCTAGTACATGTCCTTGGCACTTCACAAGAGTTTCTTTCACATTCAAAGCGTAGAAATGCCAAGTAATTTTTTGCAGAATTGATCATCTCTCTCTCTCCCTCTCTCACACTCACAAACACAAACACACAGTAATTGTCTCTAAGCATCTAGGCAGATACAAACCAAGGGCATGTTTGGGTATCTTTTATGGTCCAGACTTGTTCAGGTCCAACTATAATTGTCTAGTTATCATCTGGGGAGATGCTCCATGAAACTAGTTTTACATCAAGCTTGAAATGTACTTGCAGATTGAGGCCAAGCATGGATATGGGTTGGAATGGTTCTTCTGAATACAGGCTTGTAACAAACAATCTATCATCCCTTAAGGACCTAGGAACATGAACAAGGTGAACAAGCACAAGGCCATGGCATTTAATCTATAATGGTGAAGAAACGGTCTCCTGAATTACTTGCAAATCGATGGGGACTTGGTCCCGTGTATTACATCACAATATCCGTCGATATCTTATCCAGGGAGGATGGGAAAATATTTAGAAATGGCCTTATAGTCAAATAAGTGATTTCAAAAATGGCCTATTTTTCTAAGAAAATCCAGTAATACTCTTTTTTTTACACGACTCAATGGTAGTTTTATCCGCTCATTACTTGATTCATTGAGTCGCTTTGCATGACTCATTGGTAGTTTACCCTGACTGTTACCCGACTCACTGTGTCACTTTGCACTACTCATAGTAGTTAACCCCGACCCATTACCTGACTCACTTTGCACTATTCATGTTAGTTTTCCTGACTCATTACTCGACTTACTGAACAACTCATCTACTTGAAGAAACGACTCAAAAGTTGTTTGATTGACTCACTGGATTGTTTAGAGAGGGAAAGAGACGCATAGAGAGCGAGAGAGGATCCTTGAAGATGGCGAGATCTAATGAAGAGAGATGAACACAAGCCATGAATGGATGAGAGGGAGAGAGAGACAAATTGCCATGGCCAAACTGCGGAGAGATGAGGAGTGTGTTTGAGTGAGAGAGGGAAGTGGAGGCATGAGTGAGAGAGGGAGGTAGAGAAATGAGGAGTGCGCAGTGAGCGAGAGGGTTATTTAGGGTTTTGGGGTGATTCCAATTTTTTTTGGTTAAAGGCCAAATAAGATAAAGATTTATGATCAAAAGATCATACTTGATAAACACCACAAGAGAGATAGATAGGTCATGGCTTCATGGGAACGCGTTATAAGTCGACATGGAAAGCTCTTGTGGTCCTACTTAATTCATGATTAGTCGTTTTCGAGTTTAGAATACCTTGAGAAACAAAAAAAAACTCGCTTTCAGACCTGTGATAACTTGAGAACACAAAGAAAACTCGGTGACATAGAAATCTCTAAGCTAACATTTAATTTGATGCTGATGGAGTGTCAAATAGGGGTGAGCTTAGTCCGGTTCGGTCTATTTTTTTGGAAAAACTGAGAGAACCAGGACCAGACCAATAGTCCGGTTCTTAAAAAATATAGAACCAGGACCAACCAAATATGTCTGAGAACCAATTGAAGATGTACGAGAACTAGGACCGGACCAATACGATGCGTATCTTTGATCAAGAGGATAACTAGATTTTCTAAAAAACAATGATCAATAATCAAATCATGTTTTTCCTTCATACAACATTTTGTTGGGTTCGTTGTTCTTGTGAAAATAAACTAAAGGTAAAAATCATTACTTCCAAATTAATAAAGAGAAATGAAAAAGAAAGTTGTAAGGAAATTTATTGCAAGTCATCTTCCTCTCCGATCCCCTTATGGTTAATTTAATTAATTTACAGGTAACAATCCTTCAAACTAATAATGTTTGGAATCACAAAAAGAGGCATGAAATTAATTAATAGGGAAGAACGATGTTTTCCCTCCTATTTTCTCTTTAATCAAATAAAGAAACTTGGTTGAATATTGAATCAAATTATTATATATTTTCTTTAGGTTGTAAGTTGTAGTCCTTTTATTATCCTCTTATCAATATATATAATATATATATATATATATATATATATATATATATATATATATATATATTAATTATACTATATTAGTATATTATATATAATAAAATAATAATAAATACACATTGGTCCGGTTCAGTCCGGTTCTGCGTTTTTGGTTTATGGAATCGAGAACCGACCCAATTGTTCGGTTCTGTAAAAATTCAGATCCAGGACCAATCCAAAGTATTGGTCAGGTCCATTTTTGACTAGTCTGGTCCGATTCTATTGATCCAATCCGGTTCTGGAAACTTCTGCTCACCCCTAGTGTCAAACGATGCAATGAAATAATTGAATTCGTATTAAAAAAAACTCGAAAATGGAATAAGAAGGACAAACTTACCAAGTCAAGTCAGCCAAGAATGTTCCTATTAGTTACTCCTTCACTAATGCATCACTTGCTGTCTAAATCTCCATTCGTGTAACATGAAAATCAATATTTTATTGGCCATGTTTACTTTGAAATTTGATTACTTAAAAAAAAAAAATTCAAAAGATTTTGAAATTTTTTCTTCCATTCGTCTTTTCCCCTTTACAACACAACTCAAATAGGCACTATCAATTAAAAAACAGAGAAATTTTTTGGTGGATTTTTAACTACTTCATATCCCGATATTTAAAAAAAAATCACAAAGACACTTTTGATGCATTATTTGAGAATGTGATGCATCGATTCATTTATGCATCCTGATACATAACATGAATGAAAGTGTTTTTTTTTAGTTTAAAAGAAATATGAGAGAGTAAAGCAGCTGAAAATTCCTAAAAGAAATATCGGAGGGTAAAGCAGCTGAAAATTCCCCCAAGTGTACCGACATGAATTTCTCCCTAGAATAAAAAGAGAAGTTCATTGTTATTTCTCTTTTTAAATAATAAAGTGATTCGTTCGAATCGGTTTGTATTCCTTTTTTATGTTTTAACACGCAATGTCAATCACCAATCAAATAAACTAGATTCTAAAGTTCATGGTGATTTTGAGAAAGTATTTTATGGTCCCAAAATAACGTTACATGCCTTGTGTGTACTACGACCAATAGCAACACAAGATAATATCAAAGTAATTTAAAAAGTGAGATATATTTTGTGTCCACTTTGTACCAATTGAAGCTTTAATCTGTCCTAACTGGTTGTGGTACATCACGTAAATATGCCATGTGATGTTTTGATACAAATGAATTGTTGTTCGTGGTGGTTAACTAGTTACTTCCTCGTTCTTAAATTATCGTCCTCGTGAACTTGAAGTACGGTTTAAGAAAACACATTTGACTAAATTGTTAATATTAATTTAATGTGTGGTTTACTTTAAAATCAATGTGTATGTGACTCATAATTAAAGTATGATGAAAAAGTAAAGAGTAAAGTAGTAAAAGTGTTGTTTTAAAAAAGAAAGTTTCAAACAAGATAATTTTTTTGGGACAGACGAAAAAAAAAAAGATAATAATTTGAGATCGAAAAAGGTGAAGCAGAACAATAATTTGAGATGGGAGGGAGTATAACTTATACGGTCAGCTCACATGCACCACTCGAAATGTAAGCATATGATTAATGTATCATACAGAACGTAACCATCATACTAAATAGCTTTTGACCTACAAAAACTAAAGGGGTAAATTTGGGTAGGTCTACTTTGAATTTTTTTAATTGTTATTGTATGTAATGTTTTTTTTTAGCTCGAAAAAATTATTTTTGAGGCGAAAAGACTACGATATCCTTAATGAGCTTAAGGCGTGCTACGTATCACTTACTCATTGTGCATCACGAAGCATCAATTTAAACTATTAAATTCAATTTATGCATCGTGATGTAATATGCCAAGTTAGTTAATGCACCACAATGCATCAATTTAATCTATAGCAATTCAAGCGTCCAGTTGATGCTAAGAAACTTGAATTAGGAGAGCATATGAAATTTTGAGAAAACATGTTTTTATTATTCATCAAAGGAAGATATATATATACACAATCTTGTCTTGATGACCAAGTCATATAATCCTATTCTAATACATATATTTGAACCATAAATAAAAGACACTAATATGGAAAGAATATATATACACAATAATAAGAATATATCAATCAGGATTTAATGTATCTTTATCATGCCCCCGCAAGATGGACGGTCGGGAGAGAAGGCCAATCTTGGACATTACTGACTGAAACTGAGGACGAGCAAGAGGTTTAGTGAGAGCATCAGCAAGGTAGTCACCGCTAGATATGTGAGAAACTCATAGTGTATTGTCTTGAACGTGTTGTCGAACGAAATGATAGTCTAAACTCAGATGTTTCATCCTTGAATGAAACCTAGGATTTGCTGCAACGTAAGTTGCCCCCAAATTGTCTCAAAAGATGGTAGGAGTCTGCGTGTGAGTAGCAGATAATTCCTTAAGAAGATTTTGTACCCAAAGAATTTCTGCAGCTGAAGCAGCAACAACTCTATACCCTGCTTCAGTCATGGAACGAGCGAGAGTACGTTGTTTACGAGAACTCCAAGAAATGGGATTATGACCCAAGTAAATAATATAACCAGAAGTGGAACGGAAGGTATCTTTGTCACCGGCCCAGTCTGCATCAGTAAAAGCATGGAGTACAGAACTAGTAGAACGACGAAGAATAAGGGCAAGAGTAGAAGTACCTACAAGATAGCGTAAAAGACGCTTTAGAGCAACCCAATGATCCTCTGTTGGATAGTGTAAAAATTGTGATAAACGATTGACCGCAAAAGAAATATCGAGACGAGTGAAAGACAAGTACTATAAACTACCAACAAGAGCTCTATATTCAGTCGGATTTGAGAGAGCGGAGCTAGATGAAGACGTGAGACAAGGATGAGCATGGATAGGCGTGGAAACGGGTTTGGCATCTAACATATTGGCCTTAGAAAAAATGTCCTGGACATATTTATGTTGAGACAAAAGTATACCTTGAGGATGAGGAATAACTTCAACCCCCAGAAAATACGAAAGTGAGCCAAGGTCCCTAAGTGAGAAGCAAGAAGAAAATGCAGAGATAAAAGAATTTAGAAGAGTAATGTCTGAACCGGTGATAATTATATCATCAACATAAACAAGGAGATAAATAAGATGAGAATTATGACGGAGAACAAATAGAGAAGAGTCGGAGACACAATTAATGAACCCAAGAGAAACAAGATAAGTTTTGAGTTCATTATACCAAGCACGAGGGGCTTGTTTAAGACCATAAATGGCCTGACGAAGTTTGTAGACGTGGGTAGGGAAGGAAGAATCGATAAATCCATGAGGTTGATGCATGAAAACATCTTCAGTAAGAGAACCCTGTAAGAAGGCATTATTAATATCAATTTGGCGAAGAGGCCAATTTTGCATAGTTGTTAGAGAAAGAACATAGTTGTTAGAGAAAGAACGATGTTGGGTTTTATGATGGGCTAAGCGTTTGAAACGTAATCAAGATCGGGTCTTTAATGAAATCCTTTGCAACAAGGCGGGCTTTGACGGGCTGCCATCGGATTGCATATTTGGTGCGAAATATCCACTTGCACCCAACAAGATTTTGAGAGGAAGAAGGGGGTACTAAGTCCCATGTGTGATTATGAACAAGAGCATCAAACTCAGCTTGCATGGCACCACGCCAAGTGGGGCTTGTGAGTGCTTGGACTATGGTTGTGGGTTCAGTGGTGAGAGGCTGAAGGGATGTGTGGAGGTTAAGTTTTGTGATGGGCTTGGTGATGTTATTTTGGAGACGAGTGATGGGACGTCGAGGCGTAGTGGGGAAGTGGCCCGTGTAGGTTCGGCTTGGATAAGTGCATTTGGTACAGCATAGTATAGGCTCTGGAAGGGAAGGTGGGTGTGTTTGGCCAAGGAAGAAGCGGAGGGGTAGTGGCCGGGGAGGGTTGGTCAGAAGGCAGAGGGATGATGTTTGGGATTGGAGTGGTTGAAGATAATATAGGTAGGTGATGAGAGCACCACTCATCTGTGTTATGAAAAGAAAGGTCTGATGTGGATATCTCTCTTACTATAAAAGTCAAGCTTGTTTCTTACAATTTAATAGATGGACAAAAATAACCCTTCACCAAATAAACCACTCACTATTTAATTAAGGACAAAACAAGTAAATTTACCATGACAACAAATAATGTTTGGACAAAAATAGCCTCAAATATAATAAATCATCTACCATTAATTAAGGTCAAACAAGTAAATTTATCGTGGACTAATTAATTCCATTAATAATCAAATAATAATTTCATCCCTTGACTTGTACATGTTTTAAAGTTAGGTCCTACGCTTTGAATTCTATTTATTTCGCCTTGTATTTTTACTTTCTTATCGCTTCCTCCTACCATTATCGTTACAAATGTCGCCCAATATTTTCTAAAATAACAAAATACCCTTACTCGAGAGACTAAAATTTATTTGAAACTAAAAAATAATATGATATTACATTCTTAAATAATATGGTTTTACTCAGTAAAGACATAATAGAAGTAAATGAAAAAATGTTACTATAATAATAGATTTGTTAGTGAGTATCAAGATATTAAGCAAAAATATGTAGCGTCTTTATCTATTATCCATGAATAAGCTAAGAGAAGTGGGTTAAGAAAATGTGTCATAATGTCAATAAGATGAAGAAAATGATGAACCAATTGATGAATTTGTGCTTTTGTTACAAAAGAAAGCCAAAATCTACGCTTTTCTTTGAATTTTCGACTACTACAAGAAACCTTAAAAACTATCATACTGCTTCTAACTTATAAATATTATAAACAAACCACTGTTAGTAACCACAAATAACTAGGTTTAAAATATTTTACTCCTTCCCATAGCAGGGTTCCAAACTCCTAACCTCTTTTGATCTTAACTTGCTTGCTCCACTTCATAGAACCCAGAGTAATTACGTGTGAGAATCTCTATTCCCTCCCCGGCTATCAACTTTCTTTTTCTTCTACCACAACTCTCCTTTAATTGAAAGAAATTGTCATCAATCAACATCCTTTCAAGTAGCTCCATCCTAAATTAGATACTCTCCTTACTTAGTAATTTGACACCGAAAGTGTATAGGAGGTAAGAAATGAGAGACGTTCGAGAAAGAAGTCCGACTAATCAGAAGCTAAAGAGATTATATGTTTCTATTTTAATAAGGCGAGGTGAATGCGTTTCTTGGTGATGGTGATGGCGGTGCTTACGACCGCATGGATGATGGTGTTAGAGGTTGTGGTGATAGTAATTTTAGGGATGACAGTAGTGGATTAGATGAAATACATCGTTGTGAGAATCATCAAATTTTCAAATAACCATATGGGTTTCAGATTCAATTTGAAAGTTTGAAAATTCCAAAAAAATAAATTTGAGTTTGTAAAAATTGAAATTTAAGGTTGTGGTGGTGGCGTGTCTATCATTGATGGGTTTTCCAAATTGGTTACTTCGAAGGAAAGAGTAAGAAATTAAAAAATGAAATAAAATCAAATCAAAAAATTAAATTTTGGACTAATGGTAAAATTTGAGGTGTTAGTGGTGGTGGTGGTGAGTCTATAAATGATGGGGTTGACGAAAGAAATTGAGGGCTAAAAAGTAAATTTTAAATTTCAATTTTTGGAGTAATGCATTTTTTAATGTTGGATTTAAATATCAGACAAAGTATAACTAATTTTAGATTATTTAAATAATTATTTTTTAATTAAAAAATATTTTAAATATTAAATGGCAAACTAAATGATGAAATTATAACAAATCCCACTTTGAGCCACAAGCAAATTGACCAAAATAATCCTCATGTACACGATTTTTCATCACTATTTTAAATGCCCATAGACGGAAGAGGACAAATAGAAAAAACATGTCGGAAAGTGAGACATCATATGTTGGGAATGACATTATTAGAGGTATATGAAAAATTGTAACTATAATAATACATTGGTTGGTGAGAATCGATATATTAAGCAAATCTATAGCGTGCTTAGTAATTACGTATGAATAAGCTAAGAGAAATGTGTTAAGGAAAGGTGATATAATGTCAAGAAGATAAAGAAAAATAGAGAACTTAGTTGACAAATCTGTGCGTTTTGTTAGAGAAGAGATTAAGTTAGAATCGATAGGAAAGTCGTTTGAAGAAAGTAATTCCACTTAACGGAAGCTAAAGATATGTTATTTTTCCATTTCAGCAAGGCAAGGTGAACACGTTTATTGGTGGTGGTGATAGCTGTGGCGGCATTTGCAGGGATGCTGATAGTAGTGGGGGCGATTTTAAGCATGAAAGTGGTGATTTATGTGGAATACAACATTAAATAAATGAGTAAGAAATTAAACAATGATAAGTTGGAAAATGGAAAAAAAAAATGTAATGTCAGATATCATTATGGAACAAACCTTAGGTTGGGGTACATTATACGATTTGGTGGATACCTTGGGGGAAATTTTAATTTGGTCATATAATTATTTTTGAATTATTGAAACAATTATTTATTATTATTTTTATTTAAAAACATATTTTAAATACTAAATGGTTAATTATATAATAAAGTTATAGCTAAATCTTATTTTCCACCCCCAGCAAAATGATCAAAATAATATTCATGTGACATGCACTTATCATTTTCCGTATGTTACTATTTTTAACACCCATAGACGGGAGGGAGTAAAGTGAGACAAATAGAAAAATAAGGTATGAAAGTGGAACACTTCATAGGTTGAGGTCAAATGTGAGATTTAGTGTGTAATTTTGGGGGCTAATCATATGTTTGCCCCATCAAAATTAGTCCAAAATACACATTGTCCCCTAAGATATCCACAAAATCTACTTTGGCCCTCAATGTAATTTTGTAGCATTTCCATATTCCATATCAAATTTGGTGATCGTGATATAACGTGTGGTGATCGTAGTGATAAAAATGGTAGTGATTAATGTTTAAAATTGAGAATTTGCTCAATTCAAACGATAAACCATATCAATGGTGCCAAGGAGAAATTTGTTGGAGTTTAAGCTAGGGACGATGAAGACGGATTGAATCATGACGTGCCTCATCATTGTCGTATGCATCTGTGATGAATTCAAATATGAGTTTTGGAATTCATCGTGTATGCTTATGCATTGTGCTTATGGCTTGGTCATTTAACATAGGCAGCTCTGACAACTTTAATTTTTGTGGGTTCTTATTCATGGCGGCTGACACCGAATGTGATCATCTTCTTGTGTTTTATCTCTCTCTGATATGATTCCGCACTATTTTTATTTATTTTTCTATATAAAAATTTGAATAAAAGATTTATACACTCTTGAGTTTTATCTCACTTAAAATTTAAATAAGATGTCATTGTTGGAGAAGAAGCAGAGAAAGCGTTGTCGGAGAATAAGAAAATGAAGTTTTTTTTGGGTAATAAAAGCATAGAAAACATTGTTAAAATGACCAAAATGTCCTTCACGTGAAATACCATGTGCACCTTAACGTCATATTGGTAACCTTAGTAGTGTCTAGGGGGCAAACTAGAAAAAACTTATACAATGACATATGAAAATGACACAAAAGTTAGGTTGGGTGGTAAAGTGGGACTTTATAGATACTCTGGGTGAATTTTGTATTTTAGAGTGTAAGTATATACTTTGGGATTGTCAGTTTGATTTCTATAAAACAGTTTATTAGTTTCTAAAGAGAGTTATAAATTTCATAAACGACATAAGCTAAGTCTCCAACAACAATGTGTCTATCTAAGAAAGTAAGCTTGAATTGTTTTCAATTCCAACATCGATAAAAGTGAATGAATTCATGTTTGATATTATAAAAAGATTTAAAAATAACTAATAAAAAAGACAAATGTGTAGGATAAGTTGCAATATAATGACTAAAAGCTTATATTATAAATTACCGAAAAACAAAGTATCAAAAAACCTAAACACACAACACAATTTATAAGTCTCAAAACTATAAAGATGAAAACACAAAAAGAATCCAATAATTAAAAGTAAACAAAAAAGTTAAGAAACTGACAAATCACTTTAAAAAACCATTAACACCAAGTGCGTTAACCACGTGTAACGCACGTGAACCTTACTAGTAGAACTAAAAGGAAAGGTTTGTTCCACAAATTTGACATGGCGAGAAACATATATTTTGTAGGTAGTGGGATCAAGACAAAAATATGCACTCTGAGTAGAGGAATAACCAACAAAGACACAAGGAGTTGACCTGGGATCAAGTTTGTGAGTGGTATAAGGACGAAGACACGGATAACACATACAACCAAAACTACGCAGTTTGACATAGTTAGGAGGAATTTTATGCAGTTTATGAAAGGGAGAGAGAAGAGCAAGGGTGGGAGTTGGCATTCTATTTATGAGATAGCAGACAGAAGCAAAAGCAAGGGACCAAAATTTTTGTGGCATAGAAGAATGATTTAGAAGGTTTAATCTCGTCTCAACAATATGACGATATGCCTTGTGAGGCTAAGAAGGGACGGAGACCAAGATATTCACCACCATTGTCACTATAGATTGTGAGAATAGGGCGATTAAAATGTTTTTCAACAAGCAATTGAAAGCGTTTGAATGTAGGAAGAGCATCATTTTTGTTTTTGAGTGGGTGGAACCAAATGTATTTTGAAAAGTGATCTACAAATATAATGTAGTATTTGTAGCCATCAAAAGAAAAGAGGGGCGAGGTCCAAACATCACTATATAATATATCAAGAGGGCCAGTAGAAGTAACAGTATTTTCATAGAACGGAAGTTTATGACTCTAATTGAAAGAACATGAATTACAATTCAAAGAAACTGAAGACGAAATGTTTAAATTAAAAGACTTGCTAATATGACTCAAAATATGAAAAGATGGATGCCCTAATCTATGATGCCAATCGGACGCTGAAACTGAAGAAGAGTTGATAGTTGGAGAAGAAGGAAGCCACTCATAGACTCTGGATTTAGATGGACCTTGAAGAAGAATTGCCCCCGTGTGAAGATCCTTCACAATGAAAGAAGATGGTAAGAAAGTGATAGAAGAATTGTTATCTCGACAAAATTGAGAGATAGAGATAATGTTACGAGATAAAGATGGCACACGAAGAACATTATTTAGAGTGAAAGTAGCAAAGGGAGAAGAGAGAGAAGTGGAACCAGTATGAGCAATATTCAGACCCGAGCCATCCCCAATGAGTAATTCTTCGGTGCCATTATATGGGGAGTGCATGGCAAGGGTGTCGAGATCACTAGTAGCGTGGTGAGTTACACCGCTATCAAGTAGCCATGCTGGAGGGTTAGGAGAGGTACACGCATCATTGTAAGCCGCAGGAGAATAGGATCGAGATAGTGGTCGTGGATTAGGGTTGGGATGGAAATTGGGTGGTTGAGCCATGGGATATTGTTGACGAAAGAGAGGGCACTATGTAAGAAAGTGACCTTGAGTACGACACCATTGGCATCGGCCTTTGTAGGGAGCTTGGGGTTAGAGGAATTTTGGTGAGGCCGGGTTGTGAGGACAGGAGGTGTAGGTGTGGGAAGGAGTCCAGCCGTGAGTTTGAAGGGGCGAGAGAGTTGAAATAACGAGGTGGTCGCTTGGCAATGGCTAACGGCGTGAAAGGTGGAGAGGGATTTGGTGTTCTGTTTAATGGGCAGTTCTTTGGTGATAAGTTTCTCATGTAGTTCGTCAAAGGAGATGGGGTTTTCACGGATTTGGATGGCTTGAATTATGGTGTCAAAGTCCGGGTCATTGAGTTGTTCAAGGACTCTGTCTACGAGATCATCAGGATCTAGAGGTCGGCCGAGCGAAGCTAGTTGATCGGAGCAGGATTTAAGGTCATGCATGTAATCGATTATTGATCTAGGACCTTTGGTGATGTTTCGAAGTCTATCTTTGATTTGTTTCACATGTCCCTTTAAGGGATTAGCATAGGTCTTGACAAGGGTCTTCCACGCATCAAGAGAGGTGGTGCATTGAGAAATTAGAGGGACAAGAGATGGAGAAAGTGTGCCGGCTAAAGCGCCAAGAATTAACTTGTCTTGGCGAAACCAAGTGGTGTAGGACGGGTTAGGGGTAGGGGCGGATGTTTGGGAAGTTTTGGTGGAATCGGTGGATGTTTTGGCTGGTAGATATGGAGATGGTGCAAGAAGGGTACCATCAATATAATTAAAGAGATCATAACCTTGTAGGGTAGCTTCAATTTGGATTTTCCAAGCTATATAATTGGTAGGGGTTAGCTTCAGGACATGAGAGAGAGAGACTACAACAATAGGTTTGTTCTCTTCGGCACTGTTAGGAAGAAAAAGAGGAGATGACTCGACTGCCATGGCTTAGAAGGGAGGGCCGAAAAAAAAAACCCTTAGATTGGATCTCGCTCTGATACCATAAGAAACTTGAATTAGGAGAGCATATGAAATTTTGAGAAAACCTGTTTTTATTATTCATCAAAGGAAGATATATATACACAATCTTGTCTCGGTGACCAAGTCATATAATCCTATTCTAATACATATATTTGAACCATAAATAAAAGACACTAATATGGAAAGAATATATATACATAATAATAAGAATATATCAATCAGGATTTAATGTATCTTTATCAGATGCATCGCGCTGCAAATTTCAATTCAAAATAATTCAAATCCCTATCAACATGTACCGTCTTTGAATGACACAATTAACATATAATTCAAAATTAATACATCGTTTCTGGATTCCAAATCCAAATCGATATATCACAATTCACAAATGATACATTGTGATTCAAAATTTATGCATCCAAATTCAAAAATGGTGTCCAACATGAACAAAACTCTATTAAGATATTTCATTGAACAACTTACATGCATAGAGACACAAAACACACGAGTAAATGTATTTTGAATCATACACACAAACACAATAAAGAAAAAGAACAACATGAAATGAATAAGTAAAAAGAGTGAGAAGTTAAGACAATGAAAACACAGTGATGTAGTAATCACCGTTCTTCTTCATCACCCAGCTCTTCACTCTCTTTCCTCTTCATACTTTTTTTTGTGTTTTCCGCCGAACGAATTCAACGAAGAGGTATTATAAAAACAATATTTCGAAAATGGACAACGGTTGAAAAAAAAAAGGTGAGTTAAGTGAATAAATGTTTGGAAAAAGATAACGGTCAGTAATTTCTCCAAAATTAAACCCTAATAGTTAAGACAAAAAACTTAAGAAATATTGTATTATTTGTAAAAATGATCTCCTTAATCAAACCTAACATGTGTTGATGGGCTAACACGTGAGAACATGAGATTTCGTTTGTATGCAAACCTACTCAATAGATAATCCCCCACAAAAAAAAAGAGTAAGTGTCATTTAAGACGGTCTTACGGATGCTGACTGGGCGAGCAACAAAGATGACTACATATCCACCAGTGCCTACATTGTTTATCTTGGATGCAACCCAGTCTCTTAGAGCTCCAAGAAACAACGCACTGTTGCACGCTCCTAGACTGAAGACGAATACCGGGCAGTGGCTGCCACTGCTGCTGAAGTTCAGTGGATTTTGTCTCTCCTCGGCGAGTTTGGCATCACCTCCTCGGTCCAACAAGTTATTTATTGTGACAACGTGGGGGCCACAAGTCTCTGCTCGAACCCAGTCTTCCATACTCGCATGAAACATGTGGCTCTCTGGACTTTCATTTCATTTAGGAGTGGAATCGGGACGAGACCCGTCCCGATACCCCTAATCCCGATCCCGTCCCGATAGAATTTGAGATTTCAATTTCCTTTCTGATCTCGTTCCCGATAAGTGTCGGGATCCCGACAGTTCGGGAGATAAAAATCTCGTAATCCCGACTATAATATTTATAAACAATATCTTCTGACACTAAAATATTTTTAAAATGTCTTAATTGTGACTAAGATTTCAGACTGTATATTTACAAGTTTACTTGAATATTTACTTAATGGTGGTATTGATGAATCTGTCATTATGAACAAAATGCACCCTTCACTCGCACAGGAGAAGAGCTGAACTAAGTATAGAAACGTGATAGACAAAAAAACCACAACATTGTAAAAATAAATTTAACAAACACCATTAAGTAATTTTAGCAAACACAAAATAGACATTGTTTAACACTCACAATATTTAAAAAAATTAAAAAATAATTAAAAACAAATAATAATAAAAAAATAGTCGGGACGGGTCGGGATTTGGGAATCCTGATGGGATTGATAATTTTTTTGAATCCCATCCCGAAATAAGTCGGAACGGGAAAAATCTCGACAAAGTCGAGATCAGGAGTCAGGACGGGTCGGGAAAATCGGGGCTTTTGCCAACCCTAATTTCATCAGACAACAAGTTGGGCTTATACGTGTTTGTCATGTCTTCTTGGCCGATTAGTTAGCCGATGCCTTGTCTAAGCCTCTTGCTCGCCAGCGGTTTCATCAATTACTTTACAAGATTGGTCTCTCCTCTCGGACGTTCATCTTGCGGGGATATATTAGAAAATAATATATGTATTATTTATTCTTGTTTATTTGTAATTATTAGTTAGTGGTAATTACCTAGTATAGTTTTTTCCTTATTATGTTACCTTCTTTGTATATGTACTTACTCCAAGTGTAATCCTAATTATATCTCTCCCTATAAATAGGTGATTCAATTAATGAAAAAACTATGTCATTATACCTAAACTTTTATTAGTTTCTACATTATTTAGAGTTTTGGGGTGTTTCCAATTTTTTTTGGTTGAAGACCAAATAAGATAGAGATTTCTGGTCAAAAGATCATATTTGATAAACACCACAAAAGAGATAGATAGGTCATGGGAACACATTAAAAGTCGATAAGGAAAACTTTACCGCTCTTGTGGTTCTATTTGATTCATGATTAATCGTTTTCGAGTTTGGAATACCTTGAGAAATAAAAAAAAAAAACTCGGTGACATAGAAATCTCTAAGCTAACATTGAATTTGATGTTTACCAAGTCAAGTCAGCCAAGAATGTTCCTATTAGTTACTCCTTCACTAATGCATCACTTGCTGTCTAAATCTCCATTCGTGTAACATGAAAATCAATATTTTATTGGCCATGTTTACTTTGAAATTTGAATTCTTAAAAATTTTGAAACTTTTTCTTCCATTGGTCTTCCCAACCCAACCCAAATGGGCACTAGTAATTTGAAAAATAGAGAAATTTTTGTTACCCGATACATTTTGGTGGATTTTTAACCACTTCAGATCTCGATATTGAAAAAAATAATAATCAGAAAGACACTTTTGATGCATTATTTGACAATGTGATGCATCGATTGATATTAAACAACACAGACATTTGTGTATCCCGATGCATGACGTGAATGAAAGTGTATCTTTTCAGTTTTAAAAAAAAAATCGGGGAGTAAAACGATTGAAAATTCCCTCAAGTGCACCGACATGAATTTCTACCTAGAAAAAAAAAAGAAGTTCATTGTTATTTCTCTTTTTAAATAGTAAGGTGATTCGTTCGAATCGGTTTGCATTCCCTTTTTATGTTTTAAGATAAAATGTCAATCACCAATTAAATAAACTAGATTCCAAAGTTCATGGCGATTTTGAGAAAGTATTTTATGGTCCCAAAATAACGTGACACGTTTTGTGTGTATTACAATCAATAATGTCAAAGTAATTTAAAAAGTAAGATATATTTTACGGACAATTTGTACCTATTGAAGTTGTAATTTGTTGTGATACATCACATAAATATGCCATTTGATGTTCTGATACAACTAAATTGTTTTTCGTGGTGGTTAACTTTTTTTAAAAAAATTGGAGGAGGTATAGATCGTACCATAACCCTTAATTTTTATTATTTTAATATATTGAAAGGTTATATATATATATGATGCATTTGGTGTGACTCGAACAAATGGTACCTCTGGTGAGGCTTTGAACATTAGACCTTTCGATTGAGAGTAGTGATTACTAGTGAAGTACCAGGGTGTCTCTGGTAGGGCTTGAACATTCAACCTCTCCATTAAGATAAGTGAGTAGCTAAATGGAGCCTTTGGGTAAGGCTTGAACAATAACGATGTCTTTGAAGAGACTTGAACACCCGACCTCTCTATTGAGAGTTATAAAGTCCAGGGTGTCTCTTGTAAGACTTGAACACCCGACCTCTCCGTTAGGAGAAGTGAGAAGTATCTGTTGAGTTAGAGCTCGTTGGTCCGTGGTGGTTAACTAGTTACTCTATCCGTCCCTAAATTATCGTCTTGATGAACTTGATGCATGATTTAAGAAAACATATTTGATTCGATTATTAAATATTAATATTAGTTTGATGTGTAGTTTATTTTAAAGTTTATGTATATGTGACTTATAATTAAAATACGATGAAAATGAAAGATTAAAGTAGTAAAAATGTTGTCCTAATTTTTTTTTAAATAAAATAATTATTTTAGAACGGATAAAAAAAACACGATAATAATTTAGGAAGGGAGTTAGGTATAACTTATAAGGTCAGCTCACAAGCACCACTCGAAATTTAAGCATATGATTAATGTATCATACAGAACGTAACCATCATACTAAATAGCTTTTGACTTATACATTAAGAATTACGAGAGACACTGCTACAAAATCTATTTGGGTAAATTTGGGTCGGTTTACTTTGAATTTTTTTCAATTATTATTGTATGTAATGTTTTTTAGCTTGAAAAAAATTATTTTTAAGACAAAAAGACTACGATACCTTTAATGAATTTAAGGCATGTTACGCATCGCAATGCATCAATTTAATCTATAGCAATTCAAGCCTCCAATTAATGCATTGCGCTGCAACTCACAATTCAAAATAATTCAAATCCCTATCAACATGTACCGTGTTTGCAGGACACAATCAATAAATAATTTAAAATTAATATATCGTTCCTGTATTTTTAAATCCAAATCGATGCATCACGATTTACAAATGATGCATTGCGATTTAAAATTTATGCATCCAAATTTAAAAATGGTGTCCAACATGAACAAAATTCTATTAAGATATTTCATTGAACAGTTTACATGCATAGAGACACAAAACACAGAAGTAAATATATTTTGAAACACACACAAACACAATAAAGAAAAAGAACAACATGGAATGAATACGTAAAAAAGAGTAAGAAGTTAAGGTGATGAAAACACAGTGATGTAGTAATCACTATTTTTCTTCACCACCCAGCTCTCCACTCTCTTTCCTCTTCATAATTTTTTTTGCATCTTTCTACGAACAAATTCAACGAAGAGGTATTATAAAACAATATTTCAAAAATAGACAACGGTTGAAAAAAAAACAAGTGAGTTAAGTGAATAAATGTTTGGAAAAAGGTAACGGCCAGTAATTTCTCCAAAATTAAACCCTAATAGTTAATACAAAAAATTTAAGAAATACTGTATTATTTGAAAAAATGATCTCCTTAATCCAATCTAACATGTGTTGATGGGCTGACACGTGAGAACATAAGATTTGGTTTGTATGCAAATCTACTCAATAGATAATCCCCACAAAAAAAAGAGTAAAGCTCCTTTAAGACGGTCTTACAGATCTTAATTCGTAAGACGGTGACCCACTCTGTCACAATTCAACTCACAAATATATGATAAATTCGATAAAAATAATTCATCTTACAAAAAATGACCATACAACCGTCTTACGATAAGTTCCAATCCTCAGCACTACGTAAGTAATGAGTAATCCCGTCTCTTTCTCACTCTCCTCTCTCTAACCCAATAAACATCAGTTGACCCCAATAAAGTAAAAGAAAAATTCACACACAGTTCCCACACACCAGTTTCCCACTCTTTGACTGTCTAATTATTCAAACAAATTATTTCATCACGACTTGGTATTTTGGGCGTACTCCATTGGAGTGGACCGTGTCTAATTTGATTCGTTCTTCCCCCATATCTACCCTCCCAATTCTCTCTCTCTTTACATCTCTTTCATCAAAACCATGAGCCTAATTCCATTCCCTTTCCAATGGCTTTTCTCTCTCTAACTCTCTCCTTCCTTTGCCTTCTCCCTCTAATCCATTCCCTCTCTACTGTTTCCATTTCAACCACTTCTGATTCCAACCAAACATTGATATGTGCTTTAATCCAATCTACCCGCCAACAATCCTATCTCAACTGTACCAGCTATCCCCGAGGAATCCTTATTCCTCTTAATTACAATACTTCTTTCTCTGGAATTGTCGGTGGAAACGGATTCCTATGCGCTTTAAGCTCACCCCTCCACACAAGCCCACCTTCTTCTTTCATGGTTTGCTGGAGATTTCAAGCTAATGGCGACAATTTATCTTACAAGAGGATTTACAGAGGCCCTGTTCTCAATGATCTTGATTCTGGAAACTCCCATATTTGTGGTCTCGTTAATGGTACTAATCGCCTACAGTGCTGGCAATGGCGGGAATTCAATTCCACTTCCACCCCCAATCAGTTAGTTTCCAGCCTTGCCGTGGGGGAAAATTTTGTTTGTGGGTTGTTGGAATTTGGCCAAATTCAGTGTTTTGGAAGTAATAGAATTATGATTGACGAGAAACCCAATCGGAATTATAGTATGGTTTCCGCTGGGTTTAATCATGCCTGCGCTATCTCTCACGACGGTAGTTTGGATTGTTGGGGGGTGGTGGCCGGAGAGCCGCCGTCGGGAACGTTCACTTCGCTGGCTTTGGGTGAAAATCGGAGTTGCGGGTTGAGGCCGAATGGAACAGTGGTTTGTTGGGGTGAAGATCATTTTGATTTGCCGGAGACTCTGAAAGGGTATTCGTTTCAGGCAATTGAAGCAAGTCGTGAAATATTTTGTGGGATCTCAACGTCCAATTGCTTGTTTTGTTGGGGAAATGAGATTCTTGATTCGAATTCATATGTTTTTGAAAATGTTGTGCCTGGTCCTTGTACCAGTAGTTGCACGCGGTATGACGTTAAGCCATGTGTCCCCGAGGCCGAACTTGGAAGTCCGCCGCCGGCGACGACTGCACGACGGATCACGCAGAGTAATAATTTGAATACGAGAATGGTTGTGTATCTAGTAGTTGGATGTGTCGGGTCTTTGTCGTTCTTGGCTATGGTTTTATGTTTCTTCTTTTATCAACGCTGCAAGGTTAGGGGGAGATCATCTCGAGTTCATGATTCGGGGCCGATGGACGATTTCCATAATATGCCTCCGACTCAAAGCAACCAGAACTCTTCCGATCAAGCTCAAAAAGCTACACCGGTTCTAGAAAAGAAGCTGAGCCAGCTAGTGAGTATGGGAAGTGTGAGTCACTTGGAAGAGTTCTCTTTGGAAAACCTACTTTGGGCTACTAACAAATTCTCCAACCAGCAGAAGATTGGCGCCGGTGCGTTTGGTTCAGTCTATCGTGCCATATTAGATGATGGGCGCGAAGTGGCTATAAAACGAGCCGAGGCATCAACCTCCTTCTCCAAGCGCCACGACGACAAGGACCACGCTTTCATGAATGAGCTTGAATTCTTATCCCGTCTCAACCACAAGTACCTTGTCCGGTTGTTAGGGTTTTGCGAAGACAACAACGAGCGAATGCTAGTGTACGAGTACGTGGAGAATGGCAGCCTCCATGATCATCTCCATACGCTTGATATCTCGAATCTAAGGTCATGGGCAGCACGGATCAAGGTGGCATTGGACTCCGCTAGGGGAATCGAGTACCTCCACGTTTACGCAGTCCCACAGATCATACATCGCGACATCAAGTCATCCAACATATTGCTAGACGCTACTTGGACAGCCAAGGTGTCTGATTTCGGACTTTCCTTGATATGTCCCTCGGACGAAGACTCACAAGTTTCGCAATGTGCTGCTGGTACAGTCGGTTACATGGATCCAGAGTACTTCAGATTGCAGCAACTAACAACTAAGAGCGACGTGTATAGCTTTGGAGTAGTATTGCTTGAGTTGTTAACGGGGTACAAAGCAATACATTTGAACGAGGATGGGTTACCAAGAAATGTAGTCGATTTCGTTGTCCCCTATATTATTAAGGATGAAATCCATAGGGTATTGGATCCTAAGGTGCCCTCTCCCTCACCATTCGAAATAGAGGCAATCAAACACCTCGGCTACCTTGCCGTGGACTGTGTCACACTGGAAGGTATAGATCGACCATCAATGACCGAAGTTTGTACATACTTGGAGCGTGCATTGGTCGACTGTTTGGCAAGCCCGACGTTGCTGTCTCGTTCCTCCTCAGGCTCTTCCATGTAAATACATTAGCTTGAGGCATCGGATGATATGATCAACTTTTAGTCAGCAGAAATTTTGTAACCATAACTTGTACAAAGAGAGAAATCCTCATATTATTTTGTAAATTTAATTCATTAAATGATTCTTTCATTCAATTTACCGAGTCAAAATGTTCATTGTCTATTATTAACCTACTGCAGAATTAAATACTGGTTGAGTGATGAATGTAGCATCATACATAGCTCATCCATTTCATTTTCATATGTAGCTGTTAATTAAGATCAGATAGTTTCTTCTGGTGTAAAAGTCAAAATAAAATAAGTTAAAAATTGGAGGAACCTCCATTATACAATGAATAATTACCCATTATCTAAAGGAAATGAATTAATTTAGTCAAACCAGTAAAGTACAGTGAACATGTGTGAACCCAAACACTCATGTGGGAGAAGTCGAAGTGGCAGGATGCATGATTCTGTTTACACCCACTCTCAAGCCAAGCGGAGTTGATTTGAGCTGCAGCTTGTCCAAAAGGATGTGAAGACGAGGCTGAGCCAAACTTTTAGTAAATACATCTGCCAGTTGATCTCGTGTGGAAATGTACGATAGACGCAGGAATCCCCGATGCTGAAGTTCCCGAACAAAGTGATAGTCTATCTCTATGTGACGAGTGCGAGCATGAAAAACAGGGTTCCGTGACATGTAAATTGCTGAAACATTATCACAGTGAAGCATAGGAGCATGCAAGAATAAACCGAGCTCACGGTAGAGGAACGAAAACCAACGTAGTTCAGCAGCTGTTGTCGCGATGGCTCGGTATTCAACTTCGCTGCTAGATCGCGAGACAGTAGATTGTTTCTTGGCCGTCCAAGAAACTAAGTTTGGACCAATAAAAACACATGCGCCAGTTGTGGAACGCCGATCATCAGGGGAACCAGCCCAATCCGAATCTGAAAAGGCTGTAATTGTTGTATCAGTTGATTGTCGAAACTGATGTTCCAACATATGGTACCTTTGACATATCGAAGAATTCGCTTGACAACTTGTAGATGAATGGTTCTAGGGGAGTGCATAAATTGGCACACTTGGTTCACCGAGAATGCAATGTCTGGACGGGTCAAGGTTAAATATTGTAACCCACCCACCATGTTGCGATAAGTGGTTGTATCCTCAATAGGATCACCGTCTAAACAAGAGAGATGTGAGCCGGGCACCATTGAGACGGCGAGGCTTACCGCCATATTGAACTTGAAGAAGCTCGGTGGCATACCAGCTGGCTTGACCAAGTTGAAGAGTTTGAGGAGTACGAACAACCTTTATTCCAAGAAAATAGCTAAGTGGACCCAAACGACGACTATCACACGTCGTACAAATGTGATCAAGAACTTGGGTAACGTCATCGGAAGAAGAACCAGTTACAATTATGTCATCAACATATACCAAAATGGCAAGAACCGAACCTTTGGTATGTCGAATAAATAAAGAACTATCTAATTTACTGTTGAAGAACCCAATAGACAGTAAATAATCATGCAATCGTTGGAACCACGAACGTGGAGATTGCTTGAGACCATAGAGAGCGCGGTGCAATTTACATACATGTGTTGGAAATCTTGGATCCGAGAAACTCGGTGGTTGAGCCATGTACACATCTTCATTTAGAAACCCATTCAAGAAGGCATTACGAACGTCGAGTTGCTCAATTTTCCATTACCGGGAATGAGCCAAAGCAAGGAGAGTACGAACAGTGGGAGGTTTCACAACGGGACTGAATGTCTTGTCGTAATCAATACCTTCTTGTTGTCTGAAGCTCTGAGCCACTAGATGAGCTTTGTAACGTTCCAACGTACCATCAGCTCGTCTCTTTATTTTGTAAATCCACTTACTTCCAATCACATTCATGTTAGGATCATGCGGTACCAAAGACCACGTTTGATTTTTGTGCAATGCCCCTAGTTCTTCTTGCATGGCCTGTTGCCATTGTGATAAATTAGCAACTTGTTTAAAGGATCTTGGCTCAAAATCTTCATGAGAAGGTGATACAGCCAAGAAAGCATTAGGCAGAGGATGCCTAAACATAATCTCATTTATGCTTTTGTAGTGTAGTGGTGGTGTAGATGTGGCGCTGGATGGTGAGGAATTGCTAGATGAGTCAGATTGGCTGCCCGAGTCATTTAATCGACATGGAATTGGACTATTTGCAAAATTAGGCTGAGACGACAGTTCATCGGTAGCCCGAACAGGTGCAGCTGGTGGAAAGCCCAAGGACGAGGCCGGGTGTGGTGAAGGGATTGAGATTCTTTGCTGGGCCTCATTTGTTTGTTGCAAGCGAGGCAAAAAAGGAGTGATAGGTGACTGAACAGGCTGGACTTGAGTAGGACAGCAGGCTGCCCTGTGTTTTGTCTGAGCTGAAAGCGTCATATGGGGTTGAGAAGTCCCTGCACTCCAAGTAGATGAAGACCATTTTTGAATAAGCTGGCTTGGGCCAGAGAATTCTGATTCCTGTAGACTGTTAGTGAAAGGGAAAGTATGCTCATCAAAAAATACATGTCGAGAGACATAGAGTCTGCCAGTCTTCCAATCAAGGCAACGATATCCCTTTCGAAAATTATCATATCCCAAAAAAACACAAGGGGTGGATTTGAGAAGAAGTTTATGTTTGTTGTAAGGCACAAGGTAGGGAAAACATAGACATCCAAAGGTTTTTAATAGTCGGTAATTTGGCACACGATGCAATAACTTTTGATAAGGAGATATGAACTGAAGTTGACGCATTAAGCCTATTGATCAAGAAAACTGATGTCATGAAAGCTTCAAGCCAAAATTTCTGCGGTACATTTGATTGAGCCATTAAACATAGGCCCATCTCGACGATGTGTCGATGTTTACGCTTAACTACGCCATTTTGTTGAGGTGTGTAAGGACAAGTCGACTGATGTCGGATCCCATGAGTTTTGAGAAAAAGTTCAAAAAATATATTCATGAATTCCCCTCCCCCTTCTGTTTGAACTGTTTTCACTGTATGAATAGCTGAGATTTTTCTAGAAAACTGATTTTCTACTTGTGTTTTGAAATCGGCAAAAACGGTAGTAACATCAGATTTATGAACCAAAGGAAAAATCCAAGCATATCAAGAAAAATCGTCCACGATACTTAAATAGAAACGAAAACCAGAATTTGAAATTACAGGAGAAGGACCCCAAACATCCAAGTGCAACAAATCTAATGGTTGCAAAGAGTTAAAATTACGGATGACAAAAGGAAGGTTGTGTGACGACTTGCCCATGGGACAAATATGACACATTTGTGTACTTGAGACGGACCCACTAACTGGAATCCGGACCTGATTTATTAATGACTTGAAAACCTATGACGATGGATGGCCTAGACGAGCATGCCAAGTTGAGGGATGAAGCAAGTTCACCAATGAGAGCGACGGGGCTGACCGGAGCACTAGAAGAAAATTTTAACTGATAGAGGTCGTCATAACTACTGCCAGAAAGAATGATCTGCTTCGTATGGTTGTCCTTTACACGAAAATCAGATGCATTAAATTCAAAAAAACAGTTATTATCCAATGAAAATTTACGAATTGACAAGAGGTTTTTATGAATATTTGGCACACATAGAATATCACGAACATGAAATTTACGATTTTTATTGACAAAGGACGATTGACCGACAAAGGATATTGGAACACGAGACCCATTTGCAACAATAATGGAATCAGTACTTGTGTATGGAGTAATATTGTCCATACTATCCAACAAAGATGAAACATGACTGGTTGCCCCAGAGTCCAGGACATATGTGGGAACCATAGGAGAGGAATATGCTATCCGTTGATTGCCATTGGGGTGTGCCGTGTGTGGGGGTTTTGTTGGAAACTGACTGGGTAGAGGATGGATAGAGTATGGAGAAGGATTTGGGTACGGTGTTGCAACGTTTTGGACACCATAAGCATAATTGGTTCGGTTATTACAATGGGGTGCAGTGTGTCCAATTTTGTTGCAAAGTTGACAGGTGGGATTTGGGTCCATGTGACTAGGATTATTGGGGGGTGTATATGTTTGCAAAAATTGAGGTTGATTTTGGGTTTGGAAAACATGATTTTGTCCAAAAAGCTTGGGCACATTTGACTCTACAGGAAATTGTTGGGGTGGATTTAGACGTATACCACGACCACGGTTTTTCCACCAATGTTTACCCCTACCGCGACCGCCACCCCCATTTCCACGTCCTTGACCATAATAGCCAATGTGAGTTTGAACAAAAATCCCATTGGTTTGGTTCGAGAATGGATGTGAGAAGCGGTTATGAGAATGGATTTGATCAGTGTTTTGCTGATTTGGTCGGGAAGACGCAGTTAAGGCAGTAGTAGGATGAAGAGAAAGGGTAGAAAATTTGAGTTGCAATGCTTCTTCTTGAAGCAAGAGATCTTGGAATTCATCCATGGACACAGCTGGTTTATTGTTTTGGGTGGTGATGAACTCCTTGTATGAAGAGCCTAAACCAGATAAAATGTGTTGTTGGAGATCCTCCTCCGAAACAATTTTTCCTGCTTTAGCTAAGGAATCAGCAAGGGTGGTGGCCTTGAGAAGATAGTCGTCGATGGACATATCAGAGGTACACTTCAAGTTATTTAGGTCATCCTGAAGTTTTTGTATGTGTCTGCGAGTCGATCCTCCAAATCGTTTAGCTAAAATTTCCCAAGCTTCAAAGGATCTTTCACAAGGGTTGACTCGAGGCTGAATTTTGTCAGGCATAGTGGCTTTAATCCATCCTACGACCAGACCCGAAGCTTGGATAAAATATTTATGTTCTGGGTTTGGTGCAACACCGTCATCAAGATGAGGAGAAGGTGGGTCTTTTTGTGTGATAGTGAAGAGAAGATTATGTGTTTGAAGAACGGAACGAAAAAGTGAACTCCAGTTCACCTAATTTTCGGAGTTTAAATGGAAATGGCCTAGATAGGATTGAATGTTGAGAAATAGAGGAAGAGGGTTGGAATTTGGATGAGATTGGGATGAGGATGAGGCACTAGTGGTCTTGACGGAAATAGCAGATAGATCTCCTCCCATGGCTCCGTCGTAGGAGCTCTGATACCATGAAAGAGTAGAAAAGAAAAAGAATGAATGGCCTACTGACTTAAGAAGAAGAGAGAAGAGTATTAAGAGGGAAGTGAAATTAGGAACTCGGCTAGGAAAAATGAATCAACCTGCTTGCTGGTCTGATGATTACTTCATCATATTTATATACATCAAGTGCTCCATTATACAATGAATAATTACCCATTATCTAAAGGGAATGAATTAATTTAGTCAAACTAGTATAGTATAGTGAACATGTGTGAACCCAAACACTCACGTGGGAGAAGTCGAAGTGGCATGATGCATGATTCTGTTTACAGATTCTACACACCTATTGAGAACAGGAATAAACCGCCCGTGAGCGAATTTGAAGATTATACCGACTCAAACCCTCCGACATGAGAGTAAGTCTTACAACATAAAAAACCCATGACGGTCTTTGACCGGTGAGGGAAAATAGTGTCGGAATGTAAGAGAGTGAAAGCGCTTGGGTTTGCTTAGTGTGTCGTGTCTAGAGAGCGTAAACAAGTAAATTGCTTAAGAGTAATGCTAAGATTACTCGATGAGTATTTATATTTGTGTATACGATGATATCATAAAAAATATGTCATCTTATATTCTTATTTGATATTTCATTTAATGCACAAAGTTAAGTTCTCATTGAGTGACCATAGCATTATTGTAACTAATGATGAGTAATGATTGGTCGTACAATTGAGCATGACTGAACGACAGTTACCATATTGTAGCTTATCATGTACTCTCTTCGTTTCAGGATGTTTTATTTAAATAGTTCACTTTCAAAAATTAAGACATTGTACACTCTAATTTCGTGCCCCTATTTGTAACATTCCATAAATGTTAAATCCAATCATCATGACTAACGAACGTTAAACTTTCAGGGGGTTCAAAACGACAAAGGAAGAAATCAAAAAGGAAAAAGACAAACATTGAACAGCAGAGGGGGAAAATGAAAATTCCCAAAGCAGAAAACAAAATATGGAGCAGCCCATTACAATTTTGGGTGCTGCATATAGTAGTTTTGGGCGCTGCGCCCAAAATTGTAGTAGGCAGCGCCCATTTCTATTTTTTCTGTCTAATTTTCCATTCTTTGGTATAACCTTTTCAGCACATGGTACAACCAATTCAAGCACAAAGACAAAATATTTGCTACTTACCTTCGCGGTTAAGATTCCTCTGTCTATAAATACAAGCCTTCGCCCAGTGCAAAGGAGGCAGTTTTTTTAGATGGAGAAATTAACAAAGAAAGCGCTGAAAGAATTTTACGGAGAGAGTTTGCAGTGAGAAATTTACAAAGAGCTATTAGGCTGCCAAAATCCTCCCAGCCTATACACTTATACCCATCATCCAGAGATAAACATAGTTACCCGACTAAGTTCTCACCTTAAACCCAGTTCCAAAAAGCAACAAATACCGCGGTTACTCTGCTCGATTTCAGACACGACATCAACACAAAATAAACAAATACAAGCAGTTGCTCCGCCCGGATTGAGAGGTGAAAAACAACAAACACAACAATCACGTCGTTCAAAAATCGGCGTGAAAAGCAAAAATACAAGCGGTAACATTGCCCAAATTTCGACAACAACAAAAAAAAATTTTGTTTCGAAGAGACGACAGAGCGAGCACACCCCAAAACCTGCCTAAGTAAAGTGGTCCCGAGTATAAACCCTCACGCTTCAAGAGGTAGGTACCCAAAAGTTTTTTTTTTTTTTTGTCTAAAATGATTTTATTATAATGATATAATAGTATAAAATAAGTCGTTGTTATAGTCTAAATTATATATGCTTTTATTCCAACTCTAATATGTAGCTGCTAGAAGTTTTCCTTTATTTTTCTCTGTCATATATATATATATATATGTTTTATTTAGATTAAATAAATAAAAAGAACATATTTAGCAAAAACCCATTTGAGATCGAAATGGCGAGTTCGGTGCCTAACCCCTTCCTAACTTGTAACTTAGCCTCCGAACCCTTACATTCTGGTATCTTTGATTTTCTCTATTTATTCCATAAAATAGAGGTGGCGACTCTATTACATATTTTTGAGTCCACAACGAGATCGAACGTATTCTCACGCGCTTTAAGTTTTGAAACTACCAGCTTTTCAGTAGCGGGAAGGTGCAAAACGGGGCACTCATAGACATAAAAATATCATTTTATTACTAATAGGCTACTAAAAGTGTCATTTTATTACAAAGTTGGGAGAAATTCGGGTCGGTCCCTTGAAATGAAATTATAACCGGAAAAGTCCATGATATTTGTTTTTAATTGTTAAAGTACACTTTTAGAGATAAAATAACGAAGATACCATTAATGAACAACAAACACATGCACAAAGCCCATGCCCAAAATTGGGCATCGTAAAGCAAAAGTCGTGCGTCACAATGGAATATTGAAGTCCCACCAAAATTGGGCATCACAATGAAAAATCCGTGCATCGAAATGGATTGAAGTCCCACCAAAATTGGGCATCGCAATGAAAAAAACGAGCGTCGCAATGGACAATTGAAGTCCACCCAAAATTTTGCATCGCAGTGCAAAACATTGGGCATCACAACCTCCGATGTTCGCTTCGAAAGCTACGATTGTAGATCCAAGAAAGAGATAAAGAAGAAAATGAAGAATGTCTCACCTATGTCATCTCATCCCAGTTCATTGTTAATGGATACTGATAGCCTAGGAGCCAAGGAGATCTTTTGACGTACGCCTACCATGAAAGAAATGATGAAGAATATTTCTTTTGTGTGCTATGGCATGTTTGTGTGTGAGAGAAATGAAGGACGAGTAAACTGTAAACGTATCTAAGGTGGAGCATTTTGTTTCATAAAACTGCCTAGTATTCCGACAAGTGAGTCAATTCCTTCTTACAAGAGACCATGCGGGGGGTTGGGCGTATGATGTTATTTGTTCCAAATAAAGTTGTAGTATAAAATTTTCTGCAACTGAATCATGTCTTCAGGATGCTATGAAAATCGCTTATAAGTCATATTTTGTATATTCATCGTCTCAAGTGATGGCATTAGCAATAAAGAAACCAAGATTGAGCATTCTTACACTTGTTAGCAAGCGGTGTTAAATCAATAGATGGTCTAACAACAATGCACATATATAAATGAATGGATGGCTGCAACTGAATCATGTCTTCAGGATGCTATGAAAATCGCTCATAAGTCATATTTTGTAGATTCATCGTCTCATGTATATTTTGGGGAAGTAAACGATTTCCAGAAGGCTCATTCTAATTTTCAAGTAAGCTTCATCCTTGGAAAGAGAAAGGCTCGTTTAAAGCAAGATGGACAGATGCCTTGGGAAGGAAAATGGCAAAACATTAACTACCTCATTGGAAAGAGATAGGGACACATCAATCAAAACAGATCGTACAACGTGAAAATAGTTTCCATTTTTCAAGATAGATGGACAAGTTTGAAGGTAGACCAAGTTTTAAGGTAGAGTCATTTATCCTTGCGATACTCAATTTTTGCATTGCGATGCCCAAATTTTGGAGATGATTTTTGCATTGCAATGCCCAAATATGGATATACTTTAATTGTGCATTGCAATGCTTAAATTTGGGCGATGATTTTTGCATTGTGATACCCAAATTTGAACAGACTTCAATTGTGAATTGTGATGCCCAAATTTGGGCAGGGGCTTTGTCTGCGCGCCTTTTTCTTCATTAAGGGTATTTTCATTTTTTCTTCCAAAAGTGTACTTTAGCGGTTTAAAACAAATATATAAGACCTAAGCGGTTATAATTTCACCAAAAGGTACCGGCTTACAATTATTCCTATAAAATTTGATTTTCAAACGGGGACTTGTAGCCCAAAATGGTGGGACTAGACCAGTAATGGTCAATTGTCGCGGTGAGCATGACCGAATGGCGGACTAGCTAACCAATACCAGGTCAGGATAGGAAGCTAGTAGGGCCGAGCTAGTTGAGCTCTGGTTGGTCCCAGATTGGGGCCTCAATCTTGTTTGGTTACCTATCCCCCTGGAAGATTTCATATATATATATATATATATATATATATATATATATATAACTAGATTTCGTGCCTGTGTATATGGCACAATTATCAATATGAGACGTGATCAGTGTGTACAGTATGATGTGACTAAATTAATATATGCTCGGGATTTTGTAGGGGGTCGGATCAATTTACACAACATGAAAAAAAAACATCCCAAAACTAACGAAATAACACATTTTATTGGATTTAAAATTTTGTAACTCATCCAAAAAGAGTATAATTAAACATCCAAAAGTATTATTTCACACACACACACCAACGCAGTACCTATTAAATGAAATAAACTCAAAAATAAAAATCTCAGCAAACAAAAACCATAAAATAAATTGAATGAGAAGAGTGAACTAACAAAAAAAAAAATCAGACCAACAAGGGAAACTTAACACAAGTTAAAAAAATTGAAATACAAATACTTAAAATTACAAAAAATAAGAATTTTTTTAAAACAATAAATTCAAAAAAAAAATTAAATTGAGATTCGGTTGATTACGATGAAAATCAATTAACAACTTACAAACTAAATATTCGTAAAACAGTAGATCCTAGTAAAAAAATTATAAACTAAATCAGTAAATTCTATTAAAAGTATTTATAATAAACAGTAAATTAGTAGGGAATTAAAACAATAAATCCGTAATTTTTTTTTTATCATTATCAGTAAATCGGTAAATCCTAATAAAACATATCTAAATTTGAATTATAAAAGATAAAAGAGATAAAAGAAAGGAAGAGAGGGAAAGAGAGAGAAAAGAAAGATAAACCGGAATAGAGAATAAGGAGAGAAAAGAGAGGAAGAGAGAGAAAGATAAAAATCAAATACAAAATCTAATTTATTTATATTAAGTAGTTAATACCGAAGTATTGGTCCGTGAATACGGAGAGAAAAGAGAGGAAGAGAGAGAAAGAGGAGATAAAAGAGGGAGGTAATCCATGAAAATAAATTGTCATACAAGTTTGAGATGTATGAGAGTTAATCCTGACCATTAGTTGTCTTTGCTAAAAATCAATCCATGCCAGTAGTTAGCTTTTACCGACTGGCTGAGCCCTTTTATAATAAAGATGTCGAAAAACACGTTGTGTCCGGTTGTCGTTAGAAAAAAGTTACGAAAAATGATCACATGACTATCACGTAGTCATTAAAATGACAAACATGACCCTTTGTGACACATTGACCAAATTGTACATGTTTTGCATATTTTAAAATTCTCAGAAAATATATTCTTAAATTGTTAAAAATGCATATTTTATAAATTGATATTCTATAATTTGCTAATATGTCTTTTTTACATTTTCAGTTCCCACGCAACGGCAATCTCTATCGGTGTAGATATTAGGGTGAAATTCGGGTCAGTCAACTTTGGACAATTTTCAACCGTTGAAGTACCTTGTGTTTTTTTAACAAAAAAAGACACTTTTGGGGCGAAATGACTGCGATACCCTTAATGTACCGAAAGCGCATTACGAATCACTTGGTGAATCACGCCACATCAATTTGTGCATTGTGATGCATAAAATTCATTTGCAATACAAGATTTTGATGAATGCTTATGTGCATCGCGATGGACAAATTGATGCAATACGATTCACAAATCATGCATCAATATCTCCCATTTCATAACGATGCATCAGATCTCCAAATCGATGCATCCCAATTGAAATTCGATGCATCGTGATGCAAACTGGTTTCGGTTGCATCTCTTTCACCTTATTTTTCTTTATCCTCCTCCTCCGTTGTAAGCCATCTTCTTCCTCCTCCGCCTTCATCCCTACTCAAAAAACCCTCCAACCTAACACATGTCTGTTCCATTATCGTCTTTAATTAATCAGAAGCATCATTTACCTTTCCAGACCGTTGTCACCGAACCCCTACGATGGGGTGCAACCCAGATCGATCCTCATTTCGTTGCAACAATAATTATAATTTTCGAATAATTTAGGAAGAATACGTTGGAGTTGTAGAAAAAATATTGGTCAAAGATGTGGATGAAGACTATCTGGTATTTTATGAACAATATTTCGAAAGTAAACTTTAGCAGTTGAGAAAAAAAAAGGATACTATAGCAATTAAGATATTAAACAAAGAAATAATTGCTGGCCAATCCCCTTTTTGGAAATTGTAACCGCTCCACTACCCGATTTTTTCCCCAACTGCATAAGTCTATTTTCGTTAATTTCTTCCTAAAATTCCCATCAAGTCATAGTCTTCTCTCTCCTGCGTCCACTAAACGAAACCTATAAACTTAGAAAAGTGGACGAGCAACTATCACCATTAACTAAACCTGCTCTTGAAGGAAGACTAAAGAGAAAATCGACAAAAGTTATAATATAGTGGATAATATTTATAATAGAGAAAATAAACCTTATGAAATATTTCATCTTATGGTTTGATGTAAATTATAGCTTATTCGCTTCTAGAAGCCTTTTTCCAATCCTCATTCCTAATCTGTCAATAAAGGAAGATGAAAAATTGCCAAACGCAATATTGAGTCAGGACGAAACTAATTACAAGATATAACAATCATAAAGTTAGGATTCTCTAACAAATATCTGTTATATTTTACTGATCATTAAATACAACTTAAAGCCAAAGGAATAACTGAACTTCTCTGTTGGCTTCCAAAACAAGAGCGGAGAAAAAATAAATAAACAATAATTACGAATCCACTCCAATAGAATGTGAAGAATGATAATACGTCCACTGTCGCCTAAAGAACTAAGGACGGAAATACTAGTGATCACATATCCTATTGATTTTCACAACTATATTCGAGCATCAGAACTTACCACGCGGGCGTCGGATGTTTCGATGTGGGTATTTTCACACATCAGAGGAAGGTGAAAACTATTAGCTTGCCATGATTGGCATGAGCAGTTGGGGTTGGAAAAGCAAGATATAGAAAGTGTGTTGCAAGCTTAGTTTATCGATTTCCCCATTATAGAATCATTCATCTCTTCTGCGATTTAGCAAGTCACAACACTAAAGGGCTTAGATAGATAATAGATCTCAGAAGGAGTGGGGGAAGGGAGTAGCTTACTCGATAGAGGACGAACTGATGGTTCACTATCTAATGTAACTACTTAGGTATTTGATAGAAGAGGAAAGGATGCAGACGCATGAAAAAAGGTAGAAAGGCAAGGAGAGCGAGAGAGAAATGTATATAGACATTAATGATGAGAAAGAAAGGAGGACAAAGAAACAGTGAAAGGCAAGGAGAGAGAGAAAGGTTCAAAGACATTAATGAGGAGAGAGAATTAGTGCATTTCTAACATTTAACTTTGTACACCACGATGCACGGTTTTGGCATTGCAATGCCCAACTTTTGCATTGTGATGCCTAACTTTTATATTGTGATGCCCAATTTTGGGCAGAGATTTTGTGTGCATGTCTTTTATTCATTAAGAGTATTTTCGTTATTTTACCCTAAAAAGTGTACCTTACCAGTTGAATAAAAAGAAAGGAGAATGGAGAGGTTATAGTATTTCCAAAAGGTACCGGCCTGGTTATCACCCTAAAAAAAGAGACCAACCTACAATTTTGGGTAAAATTCTGGTCGGTCCCTTTTTCAAAGTTTGTAACCGCAGAAGTCTACTGTTATTTTTTTTAACCATAAAAGACCACTTTTCGAAATATTGTTCCAAAAATGCAATCGTCTCCTTCAACATCTCCGACAACACACTTTGTAATCGAAAATCACCATTGTTGAGCAACGAAACGCCCCTGAAAGGTAAACTGTTTGTTTGATTCATAATGTACGAGACTGTAATGGCTATGTGCTGGATTGAAGGATTTTTCAGTATGACGAAGGCGGGGGAGGAGGGGGAAGAAGAAAACTTACGACGGAGGAGATGAAAGAAGAAGGTGGAGGACATCGTCTGGTTCATTATCATTTTGTATGTGCAAAAATTGATTAGATAATATTTTATGTATCGCAGTTTAAAAATTAATTCATCGCAATACATAAAAGTTGGTATCGCCGTCCAATTAGACTAAACAATTAAACTATTGAACCGCGGTGCTAAAATTAATGCAATAAAATTGATGAATCGCGGTGCAATTAAACTAGGCAAATTAATCTATTGAACTGCGGTGTAAAAATTAATGTAATAAAAGTTCAATAGTCAATGCACCGTGATTTATTTCTGTAGCGCGCCTCATGCTTATTAAGAGCATCGTAATCTTTTTGACCTCAAAAGTGTCATTTTCCAATTTGAAAAAAAAAACAGGGGATTGTTGCGATTAGAAACTTTAAAAAGTGAACCGACCCGTAATTTTTCCTACAATTTTCTCTAGATATTAAGTCCGAAAGTGTGGTCCATTCCCATAAACCCACCTATTGACCTACCCACTGACTAGGCATGTCAATTACAACTCAAAATCCGTCAATCCACCCAACCTAGTTTGAAAATTACTAGGCTCAACCTGGCTCGTTAATTTTTTTGAGTCGAAATGGATAACCCGTTTCGACTCTAAAAAAATCAACGGGTTAATTTGGATCGGGTTAAAGTGAGTCGAACCCGTTATTTGCTTGCTATATAAATGTAGATTTTGAATATAAAATATGGGTTGAAACGGGTCGACCCATTACCCACTTCGATCAAACCTGGTTCAATCAGTTTAATTTTGGGTTATAACGAGTTACGACCTATTTCAATCTAACTCATACTCGATCGAACCCACCTAATCGTCAGCTTAACACCTGACAGGCCTATACGAGGCCATCCAAATCACTGAAGAGTGAAGACAACAAAAGAATCTCCGAAAAATCGAGTTTAGGTATTTACAGCAGTTTCACAATCTAGTTTAGGTATTTTACCACCTTTTATTATTAACTTTGACATATAGCCCCCTATTTTAGAAATGTAGATATCAATATCTGTACTTTTCATAAGGGCATTTAGTATTTTACATACTTCCATCACATAAAACTCACGGAATTTAGTTGTACTAACTTTTTCAAGCTACAGGGAGGCGAGGCTACATAAAAAAAATATAACTTTTTTATTTTTTTTTATTTTTAAATATAACTAGGCAAAACCCAAAATCAAATAAACCAGAGGGGGTTCATACTATTTTTTCACTAAAATGAACTATTCTAGTTCACCAACCAACAATATTAAGGTCGTCTCTTTACATTCTTGCCCCTTCCATCCGTTGCGTAGACAAAGATGCATTAGTCGTTTGGTAGCCAGGATTCATAACGGATATGATTAATAAGCTAAATTTATGGGTATTTGGTACCAAATAAAAAGTCTGGATTAATAATCCATATTATCCGGATAAGACCCTTATCCATTCACTAATTATATGAAAGGAGAGAGTAGTATTATTAGCGTCCTCATTAAAAATAACAAGTGATTAAAAATTTTAATTTCAAAATTACCCCTGATATATTGTATAAGGATTAATAGTGAAGACGTTAATAGAGCCAAAATTAATAATATTGCTTATTCATACATGACTACCAAACAAGCCCTAGAGTAGGACCATGAGGCCAAATTGTCACAAGTTAATTCTCAAGTTGATTTTTTTTTTCTCCTAGGTTTTGAATTTTGACCAAATCTCCTGTAACACCGTCTTACGGAATTTAAATCGTAAGACGAAGCCTCATTTTCTCACAACGCAACCCACAAACACACAATAAGTCAGGTCAATGTGAGTTGTTTTACATAAAATACCCACAAGATCATATTTCCTAAGTTTTTGCTGACTCTTTTTCCCTTGTGCTCATTCAATACACTAGGGCATTTTTGGAAATGCAGTTCATTTTGTGATTTTTGGATTTTTCTTCTTCTTCTTCTTGATTTTGTAATGATGAGATGACTGATGATAAAGTACGAAAAAAATAGAGGGAGAAAATAAGAGACTGATGAGAGAGAAAGTGAAAACCACGAAAACATGGCCTAGAATGTCATTTCCTGTTAACACTATTTAATACCCCATCTGTTTTGGACCAAGAGTTTTCGTTTAAAAGTCAAACTTTAAAAAAAATGACATTTTTAATAGTTTAATAGTAATAAAATGACACTTTTATCTCTTAATTTTTAAAAGTAGACTTTTTAAATAAAATATCCAAAAATAAAATAGTGGACTCATTATACGCAACAAAGAGAGTAACTATGTATTGAAACTTATACTAAAATGATATTGAAATAAAATATCGGTCTTGCGTACGACACTCTTATACTTTATTAACTAATAGTAATTTATTTTTAAAATGAATTTCGTTTCGCATTGGATAATTAGTACTTTTATTTTAATATTTTTTTTACAAAAAATCTATTGATAGTATTAATTTTAAGTCGTCCCTCAGGTCTTATAGGTGACGAGTTCGATCCCGGGTTATATCTTTCTCCTCGGTAAAATTGTCTATTTTCTAATTTATATTTTTTCTAAAAAAAATTACTTTTGTCATGCTACCGTGGATTTGATTCCAATTTTCAACTTTAATTGATGGCCCTATAGATGGATATCCTTTAAAAATACTTATTATTCTAATATTATAACAAAAATAATTATCTTTTTTTAAGCAGTATATCGGATAAAAAATGACAATTTTTTTGGAACAGAGGGAGCATATAAACATGGCAATGGATTCTCTTAAGGATTTGAATAATCAAAGGGAGCGCTATTTGGACCACTAAATTCTTTAAATGTAACCCTTTTTAAATACTCCATCCGTCCCTTAATAATCGTCTTGATTGACCCGGCACACAGTTTAAGAAAAAATAATTGACTTGATTATTTATATTGGTTTAATGTGTAGTTTTCTTTAAAGCTCATGTGTATGTGGCCCATAATTAAAGTAAAGTGATAAAAGTGATATTTTAAAAAAGTAAGTTTCAAATTGGACAATTATTTTGAGACGGACGAAAAAGGAAAGGAAAACGATAATTTAGGGACGGATGGAATATTGTTTATGACAAAAATACCCCTAGCCAAAAAGACTCAATTACCATTCATACTTCTAAACAAACCCCCCCCCCCCTCATGTTTTTCTTCAAATCCAAATCCTCTATGTAGCTCACTCCACACCTCCCAAATAAGCATATACTCCTTTCTTCCCTACACAACTTCATTGTCATTTGCATGCTTGTTCGAGACACTTCCAACCTAATATCCTTCACGGTAAGGTTGAAAATCAAATATTAAGTGGGTCCAATGTGACAATTGAGTAAAACTGTAAAAGGACTACTGTCATGATCATTAATTATCTGGAGTAAAAAAATATTTCATCCGTTCCTTAATACTGTAATTGGTTTTTTTTTTGTCTGTTTTAAAATAATTGTTTTATTTCAATTTTTTTTAAGAAAATATTTTTTACTACTTTACCTTTATTTTTTCTAACTATTTTAATTATGACTACATGTTTTAAGACATTTAAAAAAATTATATATTACACCAATATTTATAATACAATTAATTTTTTTAAACCGTATATCAAGTCAAAAAAGGATAATTATTTAAAAATGAAGGGAGTAAAAAGGGAACCCTCCCTCCAATCATCGTGAATTGCAAATTAGGTCATTGCCATCCCAAATTTGTGTCATACTATCTTGGCTTTTATAAGAGATCGGCCTTTAGTATGGATGTATGATTGGATATTGGATATTAAATGGTGTTATGTTTAGGGATTTTTGTATTATATTTAGGGTCATTCTTAATAAATTAAAAATATATAAATCCAATATGTTGATATATACTCCTTCGGTTTCACTTATGTTTAAAAAGTTTAATAATTAAATAGATATATTCTTACTGTTTCACCAAAAAAGTTCTTATCTACAAAATCTAATTATTAAAAAGATAGATTAATGTCATTGGAGCTATTTATAATTACAAAGATATTTAAACACAAGCAAAATGTTTACAGTATAAGTGGATGGTAAAGACGAAATGTTATAGAAATGATAATCATAATTTTTTGAAGTGATCTCTTAACGTGAAACATTTCAAAATAATATACTGAATTCTTTCTCTGGAACATTGTAATGTCATTGGAGATGGTTAAAATTACAAAAACACTTAATCACAATCAAAAATAAAAATAGAAAGGTACGGAAAATATTGTAACTATAATTATTTTCAAAATTGGACTTTTTATATGAAATATCCAAAAATATATAATATAGTGCACTCTTTGTTTGGAGCGAAGTATATATATATATATATATATATATATATATATATATATATATATATATATATATATATATATATTTATTTATTTATTTATTTATTTATATTTATATTTATTTATATTTATATTTATTTATTTATTAGATGAATGAGTACTTGGGTAATCTGAAAAATCAGCATTAAGAGCAATCTGTGCATATAACATATGTAATATCAATATGTTCCAACCAAAATTAATAATTAATTTTAGATTATTCATTATTTAATTATTTTATCTTCCACCAATAACATTCAATAAATCCAAAAAATATAACTCAAAACAACAATATAAATAAGGAGAGTTCTTCCAGTTAATATGGATATAATTGACAATTTTTTTAAAAAAATTCTAAAAAATTAAATGAGACACTTATTTTAAAACATCTCTGAAAAAAGAATAGTGAACATTTAATTTGGAACATAGAAATCATCTCAAAATGGAATAAAATACTACTCCTTAGAGCGTACTTAAAATATTTATATAAAATCTTTCAACGACTGTATACTTTTTTTTAAAGATGTATGATATTACGAATTCGAACTTATGGTATTGTTATAATTTTTTTAAAAAGAGGTTATGATATTATGATCTTGAGCTTGTGGTATTACTACAAGATGTAGAGTTTGTGTCGTCAGATCAAATATACTTTTTTAAAGTAATGACATAGACATTCCAAATCATCACCAACTTAATCATCCAACAACTCTAACACTAAAACTCGTAATAATATCACAAATTCTAACTCATAATATCATTTACCTTTTAAAAATAGAGGGAGTAACATATTATTACTAATGATACTAAAAGTGTCATTTAAAAAAAAATTGACTTTTAAACGTTGACTCTTTGCTCGAATCGGAGAAAGTATCATTTAACCCTTAGTATCATACTTGGACTTGGACGTCAGTTTCAAATGAAAATTCATACTAACATTCTAATACTCTCTATGTTCTAAACAAATAGGTCACTTTAAAAAATTATGCTAACAATTTGCATAATCTTTTATACTCCAATTTACCCTCCATTGACGTTATAAGCATGTTGATCGTGCTTAATTATTTTTGTAATGACGACTAACTCAAATGACATTAATATATTTTTTAATTAATAAATTTTTAAACGTGAATCGTTCACTTGGAATTGATGAAATATTTCTAAGAGAGCCAATTGATTTTTTCTAAACATGTATGTCGAGTCAAATAAGACATTTATTTAAAAATTGAGTTGTGTCAGTGCTAGTATAATATATACTCCATCAGTTTATGGCAAAAAGTTCCCGTTTGAAAGTCAAACTTTTTAACAAAATGATATTTTTAGTAGTTTATTAGTAATAAAATGACACTTTAATGTCTTAATTTTTGAAAATAGATTATTTAAGTAAAATATCGCAAAATAAAATAGTTGACTCTTTGTTCAGAACGAGTACGTAACATTATTTAGTTACAAAATCGTTCTTTTTTTTATTTTCCCTTAACAATAAGTGGGTTTAGACCAACAATTAATACGCGAGGTCTTAACTAATGAAACCAAGTAAACCCTGGCTATAGGTATTTTAAGAAGGAAAAAGACACTTTAACCCATCTTTGGTGGTCTGCGCCTGGAAAGCAACAAACCCTAAATTTGTCAATAAGTGGGATTATCGTAAATGTTTTAGCACAAAAAATAGTTTGCACATAACATCGAAATTAAGTATTCTTTCCGTCTCCAAATAAATATAATCTCGACAAACTTTATATGAGTTTTAATAAAATAAATGATTTTATTTATGTAGCAACGAGCTCTAGCTCAATTAGAACTGTTTATTTCTTCTAACAAAAAGGTCAGGTGTTTAAGTCTCACTAGAGGCACCCTGGACTGGTAGAGCACCCTGGTACTTCACAACTCTTAACCGAGAGGTCGGGTATTCAAAGTTTCACCAGAGACCACTATTCTCAACTGAGAGGTTGGGTGGCCTTACCAGAAGCCACTACTCTCAACCGATCGAGAGGTCGTGTATTCAAAACCTCACCAGAGATACCATTTGTTCGAGCCACACACCAAAAATATATACATATATATATATATATACATATATATATATATATATATATATATATATATATATATATATATATATATATATATAATTGTAGGCTTTCAAGGTATTAAAATAATAAAAAAAAAATAAGGATTGAGGTACGGTATATGTCCCCTCCAACCTTTAAAAAAATGATTTTATTTATGTAATAATTTTTATTTTTTTTAATAACAAAAGCTAACTTATACTTTAGGGGTAGATGTTAAGTAAAGACCTAATTATAGTAGTACTACCTTCGTTACTAAACTATCCTCATGATTTCACTTTTTTAAGTCAAATTGAACGTTTTACATATAAAAATTTAATGTATATTTAAAATAGAATGTATATCTCTAGGGTATACATTAATTAAAGACCTTATTATTATAATTTTGTTCTTAAATTATCGTCATAATTTGACTTTTTGAGTCAAATTGAATGTTTTTCAAGTAAATATTTGACATATATAATTTTTATCTTTTTTTCAATAAAAATCATAAAACATATATTAAAAACGCATAGTTTGACTTAAATAGTCAAGTCAAGACGATAATTTAGGAATGGATGAGGAATATGTTTTATATGGACGAAACCTACTTTAGTAATATTGAAACCTGTTCATGGTGGTTTCTGAGCGAATCTAACTAAATTTATTCTTTTAAAATGTGTCCTAAGACACATTTTAGTCGATTTTAATTTTCTTTAATACCCTCAAAGTATTCTTTTAAGTAAAAAAAATTGGAAAAGATCGTCTTACAAACATTTTCTGTAAAAATGAATTGAATCTTTTTGACCCGTGACTAACCGTGTGTTAATGTTGATGAGTTAAGCTATGAGACAGTGAATTAAACTATGTCGATCCGTAAGACGATTTCACGGAGTTGCTCTTTTTTAAATTGTGTCAAATCAATGGAATCCTAGTCTTTCTAAAAACAAAAAGAAAATTAACGCTTACAAGTTTTGAACTTTTCAAAATAGAATATTACTGTTGTAAGACGTAGCAAGCAATATAAATGGTTGGTATTATATGGAAATAAATAGATAGAGAAAGGGGCATTTTAGTCCGAATAGTAGTGTCAACTTTTGCAGTTTTTGGTGGGAATTTAACCTGCAAAGCATTCGAGATTAGCCAATGTCGCGTATATCAAATATGGCAAAGAAAAACCATTTCCAGGTCATTTTCTTCACAAGCTCACTCTCTCTCTCTAAAGAGATAGAAATAGGGTTGGAGTGAGAGTAATTAGGAAGGGGAAGAAGAGAGCATTTTGGGAGGGCTTCCTTGGAATGCGAGTTTCCTTTCCGAAGGTCTGAAATCGCCGGAAAATAGTAATTTTCCGAACACGGTAACTAGGTCTGATTGCTCTGTCTGTATATTAATTTTTTATTATAATCTCTTCCTCTCCCAAATACAGTTTCCTTTTTTTTTTTTTAGTTTTTTTTTTTGATGTGTGTGTGTGTGTGGGTTTTTAAAAGCTTAGTTAGATCTGTTGCCAAAACTAAGATTTTTTTATATTTTTAGCAGTATGATCATCTCCAAACATATGCTTCGAATGAGGTTGAAAAAATAATTTCGATTCATATTCGTAACTTTAAAATCTCAGAAGCTCATGAAATATGGAGGTGGATATGATGTTATGTAAATGTATTTCACTATGTGTGTGTGTTATACAATGATTTACAATTTTAGGGAGGGTTATTTATATATATATATAATTTTATTTTTTACTTTTTCATTTCTTGTTCTATCGCGATTTCTCTGATCAAAGGTTTTGAGCTCGATCAGAACTTCTGGTTCAGATTTTGAGTTGTGTTTGTAAAAAATAAATTGTGTTTAATAGTTGTAAACCTTTGATCTGAGAAACCACGTACGATAGATCAAGAACTGAAAAAAATTATATAAAAAAATATCCACTCCTCAAAATGTAAATTTAATGTATAACACATTGTTTATATAATTCTAGAAAAGTTAATATGAAGGGTTTGTTTTCATCTCCAATTTCCAGATCTATAAGTTTTGCAGATCAAAACTCTTGTTCAAAGTTGATTTTAGGGCTTGTAAGAGTACTCATGATCATAACTCATAAGATCTTGCAGATCCATTGACCTAGCTAGCTAGAATATATATGAACATAGACATAGTCAACTATTAGTCCAAAACCTTCTTTTTTTTTCTCTCTCTCTCTCTCTAGCTAGGATACTTGATATTAATTAGGGCTTGTTAATTTTTCTGCAGCAGGAGGATTGTGAAATGGGTCGAGGAAAGATCGAGATCAAGAGGATCGAGAACAACACGAATCGGCAGGTGACTTTCTGCAAGAGGAGAAATGGATTGCTTAAGAAAGCTTACGAGTTGTCGGTGCTTTGCGATGCCGAAATAGCGCTCATTGTCTTCTCCAGTCGCGGCCGTGTCTATGAGTATGCTAATAACAGGTAGTTCATCAAATTTATTTAACTCTTCATTACATGTTTGTTGGAATGAATTTATATCGGTAGTTTAATTTTACTTAATAAATAATGATCTAAATCGGTTCCATTCAAAGAGTTTTTCGGTTGAAAAATCATATAGTACTCCCTTCGTTCCTAAATATTGTCCAGTTTTGAATTTTGATTGTTTTTAAATGAAAATTTGACATATATTTTTTTTCAAAATCATAACGCGTTTTTATGTTTTGACAAATATAAGAAAGATGCATGTAAAAATTTCATTTGGAATTGAAAAAAAAAATCCGTTTGACCTTAAAAAGTCAAAACCGACTAATTATTTAGGAATCACACTTTGAAATTATCACTATAACATTCTTTATTTAATTTTTAACTTGTTACATTTCATAAGTAAGGAGTAAAGATAGAAATTCATTGAGACCTCTGAGCTTCATTTTTCTAATTGAAACTCTAGAATAAAGCATTCCGAACCACAAAAAAGAAAAAAATAAAAATAAAAATGGTGTATCTTGTTTATACATAACAATGACATTTTTTTACAACCTTCATACCCTAAAAAGAAGTCTCATCTAAAATTAAAATATAAATTTCAATGTTTTTCTTGTTTTTTTATTTATTTACTTTCTCGTTCATTGTTCTAACCATTTCTCTCTTAACAAAATTTTTTAAAACTACAAATCCGAAAGTTAAATAAATAAAAACCACGAAACAAAACGCCCCCAAAATTTCTACTTTTATTTCAAAAACAAGATTGTACTTTCATGGTAGCGCAAATTAAAAGATGTACATGCAAGTAAAAAGGCATTAATCGTATGTTTGACTTTCGAAACATAAGTTTTTTTTTTTTGGGACGGAGGTAGTACTAATTGTGTTTACGTTTATTTTAAAATTGTTTCACGAGATAATGTTTCAATTTAAATTTTTTTCTTGTTTATTTAAAGGTTATGTGGCTCCTTAATTTCTTTCTGTTTGCTCTCCTTGGCCTTCTTGTTTTACACATTTTATGACCATGCATTAATTTATCTTCTTTTGCATAGTTAAGTGCCTTTGATTCAGTTCAACTTTTGCTCAGAATGTTTTGAAATTTTGAAATTGGTTTATGAGTTCTAGTTAGGCTTGACAATTATGTGGATTGGGTCGAGTAGGGATGGATAATGGGTCGAAACGTATTGAAACCCATTAGAATTCGAATATCAAACGGGTCGAAACGGGTAAATATTAATAGGTTTAGTTAGATTGAGTGAGTTAACATGTTCGGGTTATAATTAATTGTTAGACCTAGTTTCCGTGTTTGAACTTTGAAGTCTTCTCATCTTTAAAATCGTAGTCTTGTCTATTTTGACATTTCACTGTTGTGTTGGTAGGGCCAATTTTATAAAACAACACACACTCACTGTATGTAAGTGTGTGTGTGTGAGTAGGTGTGTATAGCATAAAAAACAGCATAATCTTTGAGAAGCAAAGATATAGTGATGAGGGTGTCCAGTTTCCATTTTAGAGTCAAAAGAGTTAAGAAAACTTGCAGTTGCACCCAAGACAAAAAAAACCAGAAAAGGAAGAGTTAAAAGCAATAGGTACGTCCTGACAATCTGACGACCCTTTGCCACAATTCTAATGTTGTTTGTCAATACCAATGTTGTTTGTCTTGTGTTTCCTGTTTTAGCTTTAGGAAAGATGTCTTCATGACAACTTAATCTTGTTTGTCTCTTCCTATGATGTTTAAACTGAAAGTGGGTCATTGTCACACACCAAAACTAAACAAAACAAATCTCGGAAAAGCAGTTTTTTAAGATTTGACATTCAATGATATGATGAATAGTAGCTAGCCAGCAGATAATCTGATCTGGTGATCTTTTAATTTCATCATTCCATTTGACCAACAAAGATATCTTTCTACTTCTACTTTCCTCCATGGAAATTGTAGATGCCATATTGGTGATCCCTTCCACTCTTTGCTCCTGGTGTCTCCATTAATAGAAGGAACGACTGAAATATTTCTTGGAACATGGAGCCTCTCTCTCTCTCTCATATACTTGAAACTATATCATATTGTATAACATGAAGTGATTTCGATCATAGTAATTACATATTGAAAGGGTGTAATCTTTGATTAGCATAATTATCGCGGATATTGATTTATTTCCTTCTAGTACAAGCCTAGAAGGAGATTCATCAACCACGGTCTGGGGTCGACCTTTCTCTCCCATCAAGTTCAAGGCTATTAGCGAACGCGCCCGGCCCTGATAACTGCATCATTGTGTGCCTGGGCAGTCGAGGACTAACTACCTTCCGCGGGAGAGGCAGGAAAAAATTAATGAACACCAACCCTTATAACTTTGGATATTGAGTTTCCTTCTTTCACATTACAAAATATAAGCTTTAGGCACCATTAATATTTCAGGTACTTTTATCTGTAGAAAGGATTAAAGTCAAAGACAGTAAACCATATCAAGTTCATAACGCATGTTTAAGTTGGAATTTAATGTAAACCCCGCAATCACAAGCCATTTTAATCTTCAATTTGCCTCTCTCCTTCTTTATAATGCTTGCTATTAATAGAATAAGGTGGCATAATATTGTACTAATTGATGACGCAGTTTTCTCACTTTCTCTGTGAAGGGATCAATGCTTTTTATATAGGTATTGTACATAATATAGTTCGTTATGCCACGTGGGTTTTCTAGAAGGTTAATCAGTCCTGTTGAGGTGGACAAAAAACACGTGATATAGACTATGAGCATTTATAATCTCTTAGGTCTCTAGTAGCGGGCAAATAGGCATATATGGTCCGCCATAGTGCATGTGAGTTTTAAATTAACCATGAGTCCCATTGTTATGAGCTATTGAGCAAACATTTTTACCCATACATAGAATTATGGGCGGCTCACTAATTACTCTTTTCATTCCGGGTAAAGATTTATCATATTATTTTGAGATGTTTCACTTTAAGAATCAACTTTAAAACATTATATGTACAATTTGTATAGTATTTCATTATTACCATGTACTTGTGTTGTAAGCACTTTACTTGTGTTTAATTATTTTTGTAATTATGATTAACTTCAATGAGATTAATATATCTCCTTATATAATAATTAAACTTTTCAAATAAGGATTTTTTTAGACGGAACGGAGGGAGTAATATACAAGTTATTACCTTCTTAGTACATCCCAAACAGATTACTCTCTCCGTTCCGATTAAAGAGTCCACCATATTATTTTGGGATGTTTTATTTTAAGGGTTCACTTTCAAAAAAATATGTTTATCAACTTCATAACATTTCAACATTACTCTAACATGTGTTGTTAACATATTGGTTATACTCAAGCGTTGTTCTAATTATGAACAACTTTAATGCTAGTTATATATACCTTATTTAGACTTTTCAAATATAAACAATGGGAGTACTTTGCAAAAGTAGGAGTACTAAACATATATTTGAACCCAACTCACACTAACTTGTCAAATATTGTCAATAATTTTATACACAGCATCAGAACAACTATCGACAGGTACAAGAAGGCAACTACGGATACATCAAACACATGCTCAACTCAAGAGATCAATGCTCAAGTAAGAAAAAAATTCATGAACACTCATCCAAATAACTCTATATGTTGATCTATATTTTGTTCTTCAAATCCATGACGTTTATAAAGAGATTGCTTCTGAGTTATGCAGTTATAGTACACATATATACATCTCTTCCTCCTGTACTTATGTCCTAAAATAGGTATTCGAATATATAGCTTTGCCGAGTTTTAATTACGTAATTACTCGGAACTATGGTTATTTACAAATTCTACAACGTTCGAAGCTTACGAGTGTTTAGAATGTTAATTAGGGCCTATATACGATATGTTGAAAAGATTTGCTGATTTTCCGTTGTTTGGTTTGCATGAATATAATGCAGTTTTATCAACAAGAGTCGAAGAAACTGAGAAACCAGATACAAATGATGCAAAGTTCTAACAGGTGATCTATCTATGTTCAATTTGCTGTTAGATTTATAACTGATGAAATCCAAAGGGGAGATGTGATTTGGACTTATTTGCATTTCAAAACTAATATGACAAATGATTCATTGTACTACTTTATTGTGTAATTTGGATTAATTAATAGCACGTAATTACCTTAGTGTGTTTGGACTGAACTCTAAGGTCTCGTTTGGTGCAGTGTTTTGAAAACGCTACTTTTTCAATACGTAGTGTTTTCAAAACACAGGTTTTTTTTTTTTTTTGTAAACATGTTTGGTGAACTATTTTCAAAATGTTATTTTCATAAATAAGGTAGTTGTAAATGCAACATATTTTTGAAACGTTCCAAATTGAAACGTTTTAAAACGCTGCATTGAAACACTATAAAAGAGAAAACACTTCATTTTTTGTCAACGTTTTGATCAAAACGCTCCACCAAACAAGCATGGACTTGTTATATCACGTGGATAGGAGTCTTGCTTCACAGAGTAGCGTTCTTCTTCTTCCTTCTTTTATTGTTTAGAGTGTTATCTTTACTCTGTGTTGCAGCTCCTGTTCTATCATTAATTACAGTTATAATTCTCTGTAACTAAACAAAATAACATACTATGACCACAAGAACAATTCAACTTAGCCTTATCTTAATCACTTTTGCGTTGGCTTGGCTGCATGAATCCTTCTCCACCGCTCAAATTTACGTGAAAATATTTCGGATTCATGTTCATAATTATAGTTGTCATGAATCTAAGCGAGAAACGGGCGAAGTTAAATATAACCTTTGAAAAGTGAAAATAATTTTTGTTTTGGAAACATGGTGATACTAGATTCTTAGTATCTTTAACTTGGTTAGGGATATAATCTTCAGCTCAGCTTTCTTGTGTTTGTGAAACAAGTTTTGCTTATGAATCTAATACAATTAACTAAATTTTGTTGACTTGAAAATGCAGGCATCTAATGGGTGAAGGATTGAGTTCTTTAAACATAAAAGAGCTGAAGCAGTTGGAGAACAGGCTTGAACGTGGAATTGCTAGGATCAGGTCCAAAAAGGTAATATCTCAACATCCATCATGTAATTTGGGGACTTATTTGTGTTTATATCTATCTATCTATATATATATATAAGAAATCATGGTCGTGTGTTTTTGACATCCCACATCGGATAATAAAACACCATGGTCGTGTGTTTTTTGACATGGTGATTTAGTGCCTCGGTTTTGAGCTTTTAGATTTTTGAAGTTCAAAACTACAAACGAAGTCACTAAATCGGGCCGGGAGAGGATGTGTTTCATATACAAAATCATAGGGTGTACATGGTTTTTTTCTTTTTTATTATGGAGAAAATTAAAGAGGTTAGATGCATGAGATTTATTTACCCGTTTGAATGTTTCATGAGTATATAACATGATCCCTTATTCCCAATTTGCCCTCATCTCATTTGTGTGATTCTACTTGAACAACAGCATGAGATGATACTGGCTGAAACTGAAAGTTTGCAGAAAAGGGTAATTACACCAACCTTAACACTTATTCTTAGTACTTTTGTTCTATAAATAACTCGATCAATCCAGACCAGACCACCTCTGCTATATATATATATATATTTCAAATGTGTTACTACGTGCAGGAAATCGAACTGGAACACCACAACTCGTGCCTACGAGCAAAGGTATATATCGTATGAGCAAATATCAATCGTAAGAACTTTGTTGAACTATCTTTGACGCATAAATAAATAATTATTGCATACAGATTGCAGAGAACGAGAGGGTGCAGCAGCTAAGCATGCAGGTAGCAGGAGGCGGGCAAGATTATAACGCGATCCAGGCATACCTTGCTACTGGGAATGTTCTTCAACTCAATATAATGGACAATCATCATCAGACATCCTACTCTCTTCACGACAAGAAGTCTCTTCATCTTGGGTAAGTTACGGAGACCTAACTTCATTTTCTTTTTTAATTAGAAGCAAAGATCATTACGATGAACTAAAACAGTTACAAGATCACCCAAAAAAAAGGGGTAATAACATACCAAACAGTAGGACTAGCGTGGAAACGAGATTTCCTGGAGCAACTTCGTTTGCTTGTCTACGAATAAGGGAAACTGAGAAATCTAAAACGCTCAAAATAAGAACGACACCTTTGAATAATAATATCATTACATGTTATTGTTAGTATTTAATAATTTTGATATTTGTTTTCAGGTGAGATTATTGATGGGAGAAGATATATATGGAGGATCTTTTGGGTAACAGCTAGAACTATCGAAAATAATTCATGGAAATAATCCATATTTGTGGTACCTAGTTTTCTAGTATGGGATTATACTTCTGTTTGTTTAAGATCAGTGATTTGTGTGAAACTGAATTTGATGTTTATGAGACTTTAATTAATATGACTGCAAAACTGAAACTACTTTTATTATTTTAACATGTCTGCGCGTATTCGTAGTATATATATATACAATACATGAAGGTGGAAGCTAACCAGTAACCATACCCCAAAATTCATTCTCAACACCATATTTTCTGCATTAAGGTATTGTACATTGAAGTAAATGGGGTGTATAGAATGAGTTTTGGAGGTGTGATTAGCCCCACCCATATATTAATACCCTTGGGCTCAATTTGAATGTCAGGAAATTTATGTGAAAAATTAATTCTCTAAAGTCACTTTTTTGAATGTGGTTGGTTAACATGAAAGCTAAACATAATAATTGTTCTAAATGTCGTTTGGATGCATCGATTATAAATTTGCAGGATGTAATTTCTGGGTAAGTTATCCCTGCAAGAAAATGGTAATGGTGGTCACCAAATTCAAAGACTAATTCTTCGAGTCAGGTTGGACAACAAAGACAGTAAACCTTTCTTAACAAGATTTTTATGCAGTTATCTTCCTATATAGGTCTCGGGCCATAAACTTATGATTAAGTTAGAACAACTCATTAATCCTGCAATTGATCTACGCGCTAGCTAGCTTGGGTTGTCAAATTGCTAGAAAGTAGAAACCAAAAGATGGATTATATAGAGCAGGAATGAAGGAAAGCCCCGAAAAAAAAAAAAAAAAAAATTGATTCCCAGTAGTTCCTTCCTCTCAAAACAAAATGAGTAAGTCTAACGGATCTTAATTCGTAAGACGGAGTCTCACTCTCTCACAGCTCAACCCATCAACACGCGGTGGATCGGGTAAGGAGGATCCGCCTTACAAAAAATGATCATAAGACCGTCTTACCTAAGTTTTTGCCAAACAAAATTACTTTTTAAAATTAGAAAGTTAATTAAAGCATAGTATCAAATAATTATATCTTATACTCCACATTTATGTTTAGGCAATATTATTGAAATAATATTCTTTTTATATTATTAATAATAATATATAGAATTTCATAACACTAAGGCTCCGTTTGTTTCACGGAAAATGACTTCCGGAAAACGTTTTTCTCATTTTCCGGTGTTTGGTAACATTAGGAAAATACAGTCAACGTAAAACGTTTTCCGAGTCAACGGAAAATGAAGGCTTCTTTTCCGGAAAATGACTTACGGATTCATTTTCCGTAAGTCATTTTCCAAACGTTCGGTTACCCTCTGCCCCCTTTCACAATTGCACATATTTACTTACACACAACATTTTACTCAACAAATAAATGGTTTAAAAATATAAATAAAGTTTGTGGACACTCTTTATAAATTATAATTTTAATAAATGCTTACTACGTTCTAAAATTAGTGTCAACTATATTATTTAGGGACATCCTAACCATTATCAATTTTCTATTTTAAAAAGTTTTTTTTTTCATATCAATTATCAAATTTTTTATTTGTAATTGTGAGATCGAAAAAAATAGACATTGATTTGACACCATTAATGATAAATTGAGAATTGGTAAAGAAAAATTACTTAAAGCTCAACACTATTTTATATTCAATATATGCATTAATATTAGAATATGTTTTTTTGTATTTATTCATATATAGTTTTCCGTAACATTTTCTAGGGACATCCTAAACATTGTCTATTTTCGATTTTAGAACGTTTTTTTCATATCAATTAGCTAAAAAATTATTTGTAATTGTGAGATTAAAAAAAGATGAACCTTATTTAAAAAAGATGGTCCTTATTGATTTTCTAGGGACATCATAAAAAATTGTCCATTTTCTATTTTCTATTTTTTTATTTATTCATATATTGTTTTCCGTAATATTTTTCCGTGTGTTTGCCAAACACCCGTAAATGTTTTCTCACATATTTTTAAAAGATTTACCAAACACCTGAAAATGAAATCTTTTGATTTTCCGGAAATCATTTTTCAGAAATCATTTTATGGAAATGAGTTTGAAGAGGTCACAAAAAGCAAAGAAGCTTCAAGTGCATGCGTCAAAGTCAAGGCCCCATCGGAAAAGGTGTCGCGAGGATGGGGATTCTACATATGATAACAAAGTAGTTGAACAACTTGGAGAGGTTGCGTTAGCAATCAAGAAACTTTCTGATGAGCAAGTGAACACAGAAGATCTCTACAAAGAGGTTATGAAAACTGAAGGCTTTGATGAAGTGTTTCTTGGTTCGGTGTTTGATCATCTGATTATCAACAAGGATTTGGCTAGAGGATTTATGGTAAAAAGTGAGAACCTTCGAAGGAAATGGATTGAAAAATTCATGACCCAAGAGTGGCATGGATACTAGTTTTATGTTTTGTTGTTGAAGGACAAGAAAGCTTTGGATGATGGTTTATTTTTAAAACAATTATTAGAGTTTTGGTAATATTTTGTTAGTATTTGAACATGATCATCATATGGAACACAATGTTTTGTACACATCTTAATTAGACTTTTGGTAAGTATTTTTGAGTAATGTGAAATTTTATGCTTTGTGCAACGTACATTCAAAAATTATCCAAAGTATGCTGCCATTTTATGGTCATTATCGCGTTTGTAAAATAGCTAGTATACGTGGAGAGTTGATAACTCGTGTGAAAATTTATGTTTAGTTCTTATTGGAGTATTATATACAAATGATATTGTAAAAAAAATGATTTCCAACACATTTTCACAAAGTTTACCAAACACCGGAAAATGTTTTCCACAACATTTTCATAAGACTTACCAAACAGCGGAAAATAGAATGATTTCATTTTCCGGAAATCATTTTCCGGCAAACGTTTTCCGGAAAACGTTTTCCCTGAAACAAACGGAGCCTAAGTAAATCCTTATAAATTTCTATCAAGCGGACCAATCAAAGTCAAAAATAAAATTGCTATGTATTAACTCAAACTCACAAAAACCAAATCTTCAACACTAATTCAAATGACCAAACTGCACCTGCACCATGATTGAAGAGTTTTAATGTATGTCAGTTATTGTTTCATTTTATTTTCTTGATTTGAAAGCTAATTTAATTTTGCTCAATAATAGAGGTGATGGAAGGAGAATGGTACGTGGAGGTGAAAGAATTACATGTATTTATATTTATAGTTATAGTTATATCTACCCTATGTATTAACTCGAGTAATCTATGTGTCGTTTTGGTGGGAAAGCTGGATTATAAAACTAATTCATATCAATAAAATAATTTTTAGAGTTATCTGATCATTTGGTAAATCATGGATAAGATTAATTTACGTGATATTTTGTTAATATTGTTAGATTGAGTTATGTTAAATATGATTTCGACTTGTTTTACTCATTGAGTTTTCCCCATAATACTACCGTTCCGTTCTAAGATTTAAGAGTAAAAACTTAGGATCGCACGATCATTATAAGCATTGTTTCTTGCAATATCATGATATATTTCATCTATAAAAAAACAAATTATATATTCTTATTTGAAAGTTACGACCTATCAATAATCCAAAAACCACACAAAAGCTCTCAATTTGGAAATGATTTTAGCTTCCAAGAGACTTTAGAGATGTTACTTTCCTCAAAATTGCTTCCATAGTTGTTGCTCGTTTAAACCCCAAGAATTTGTATTTATTTTACGTATAGTCTACACACATATAATTGTGGATTTCAGTGATGGTTAGAGATGTCAAATTGGGCTATCCGCCACCTAAGAGGGGCGGGTTGAGCTTATGAAATAAAGGACCGTTTGGATGCGGGTTTCACGGACTTTGCCTGCACAGGTTGGCGGTGCGGGGGCGGGGACAAGTTGCCCGCACTTTCTTAGACCCATTCCCTTCATAAGTTAGCGGCCCAACCAATTCATATTAGGTTAGGTTAGTTTTCAAAACTAAAATATCACTCACTCTCGTTCTCTCTCCAGTGGGCAGCAACTGCGTAGTTTCCTTTTTCTGTCTTGCCATCTTCGTGTCCACTCTCTAGCGACTGCGGCGGCGCCTCCGACTCTGCGCCTCTCTCTCTTAGTCTAGCGCACGCTCGCTCTCTCTCTCTCATCCTGTTTCTGAAGGTTTTGAAATCTCTCATGCATATCTTATCACTTATTCTTGGTATGTCTTGCTCACTAATTAAATCAAGATATGGTGGAAGATATTTCAATCCTTTCCATGTATATAGGATCTCATTCTTGGTAGGCAATTATAGATAACCCTAATTGTATATAAACACTAGTTGTACATGTTTTCAATCAGTTTTTAGAAGAGAATACAATTCTTATGCAAATATACTTCTCTTGCATATCATTATTTTTCATGGTATCAGAGCGGGTAATGCTCTAATTGCTTCTGCACATATTTTTTTCTCCTTCTCTGATCCATTGCCATGGCCAATGACGATGAAGCCAAAACCAAAGCCTCGGTTGAGGAGACTTCTGGGACCAAAGTCGATGTGATGTCGCCTTATTTCCTAGCCGCCTCGGACAGTCCCAACGTTGTTTTTGTTAGTGATCTCCTTCAAGACGGGAACTTTGCAGATTGGGTAGATGAGACGAACGACGCCTTGTTTGCGAAGAATAAAATTGGATTTGTCAATGGTACAATCCAAATTCCTGACGAGGGCACGACAGGGCTACCACTTTGGAGGCGTTGTAATGCGATGGTGAAGGGATGGCTGAATAGTGCCATGGAGAAGGAAATACAGAGTAGTGTAAAATATGCAAACACGACACAAGAGATTTGGGAAGACTTGCAGGAACATTTTGGGAGCGAGAGCGCGCCTAGGGCTTATGAATTAAAGCGTGCTATATCCCTAACGAGGCAAGAAAGACTCTCGATGTCGGCATACTACACAAAGTTAAAGGGATTATGGGATGAAATCCAGTCCATCAACCCATTGCCGAGGTGCAAGTGTAGTGGGTGCACTTGTGACATATCAAAGAAGCTCGTAGAGATGAGGGAGAAGGAACGCCTATATGAATTCCTAATGGGTTTGGAGGCAAGTTTTGGGATGGTTAAACCCCAAATCTTGGGCATGAAACCAAGTCGATCTAGGGACGACTTATCATCTCGTTGCTCGGGGCGGGCGAGAAAGCAAAAGTCGGGCAGGAAAGATAAGCATGGAGGCAGCTATATTCCAGGCGCATACCAGTCAGCATAAGAGCCGATAGGAAGAAAAGGTTTTGCAGAAGGAGAAACCAAAGTGCACACAATGTGGGAAACTATATCACACTGTTGAAAATTATTATGAAATCATTGGGTATCTGGAGGGACGAAAGAAAACCAAGCAAAAGGGGGTCGGCAAGTCAACCGCACACTTTGCAGCAGGGGAAAGTAGTCCAATACCGGGCTTCACCAATGAACAATACAAACAGTTGGTCCAATTCTTTACAGAAAATCCACGTGCGAGCAGAAATCCTCTGCCACGGCAAATATGGCTGGTAAGCTGAATAGTATAAAATCTTGGATCATTGATTCAGGGGCAACCGAACACATAACTTGTGACGGCTCAGTATTGGAGAATCAAGTTCAAACTGGAATGGAGACACCAAACTTCCAAACTGACTAAATGTTCATCATGTTTTAAATTTGCCTGCTTTCAAATGCAATTTGTTATATGTTAGTCGCTTAACCAAGGATTTAAATTGTTCTCTCACTTTCTTTTCGGATTTCTGTGTGATATAGGACTTGGCTTCGAGGATTCTGATTGGGATTGGGAAATGCGCTGATGGTCTATATCACCTGGAACCGGCAACAAGGGAACACACAACAATGGCAGCGAAGGCAAATACTAGGGTATGGCACAAAAGATTAGGACATACTTCAGTTTATGACTTTCAACATGTTAATAATTCTAGTCTTAATAAGGAGAAAGAGCATTGTGACTCATGTATTCGAGCCAAAATGACGAGACTTCCTTTTTTGATTAGTAGCACTCAGACAAATTTTTGTTTTGATCTCATACATTGTGACATTTGGGGTGGTTATAAAACTCCGTCCTTTTCTGGTGCACATTATTTTTTGATTATTGTTGACGATTTTAGTTGAGGAGTATGGGTGTTTTTAATGAAGCATAAGTATGAGGTCCATCATTATCTTACTATGTTTTGTAATATGGTTAACACTCAATTTGAGAGGAAGGTTAAGCGTATTAGGAGTGATAATGGTGGAGAGCTTCAGTCATTGCTAATGTTATAATACTATGTTAATCATGGAATACTACTTGAGACATCTTGCACCGACACTCCACAACAAAATAGGGTTGTCGAGCGCAAGCATCGTCATATTTTAGAAATGGCTCGGGCTTTACGTTTTGAGGTGGGTTTGCCAAAAAGTTTCTGGGGAGAATGTGTTTTGATAGCAGCCTATATAATTAACCGTCTACCCTCCAAAGTTTTAGAAAATAAGACTCCTTTTGAAATTTTACTACAAAGGAAACCTTGCCTTGATCATATGCGTGTCTTCGGTTGTTTGGTTTATGCCAAGAATGACAAGAAAGGGGGGAGACAAGTTTGACGCTAGGGGCAGACCTTGTGTTTTCGTTGGATATCCTCATTCACAAAAGGGCTACAGAGTTTTTGATTTGGAGTCCAAACAGATTTACACATCACGAGATGTAAAATTCGTGGAAAGTGTATTTCCCTTCAAGGAAACATCACAGCCAAGCCGAAGCCCTTTAAACACCGCAGAAAGTGAGGATTTGGAAGAAGAAGTCATAGAGTTTGTGCAGGTCCAGGCAGATGAGTAGTCAACTGAGCAGACAGGTGTACCACGGTCTTTTGTTGAACAGGATAACAGACAACCAATTGCAGAGGTAGATGAGCAGCCAGTTGAGCAGACTTTTGTTACACAAGATGTTGAACCACAATCACACACAACTGTACAACCCCAATGAAGTGAACAACGACAAAGACAGCAGCCCAAACATCTCAAGGATTTTGATGTGAGTTTGCCAGTCTTTATAGACCATCAGCATCCCAGCTCCAACTCAGTGACCTCGAAGGTATATCCTTTATCTAACTATGTTTCTTATGAGCGTTTTTCTTCTAATCACAAGGCATTTCTTGCGGCCATCACTTCACGTGATGAGCCTAAGTACTATCATCAGGCTATTAAAAACCCGGAATGGCGTGATGCAATGAAAAATGAAATTGATGCTTTGGAAGCCAATGGTACTTGGACGCTTGAGAAACTACCTCCGGGAAAGAAAGTAGTTGACTCAAAGTGGGTTTATAAGATAAAGTATAAACCAAATGGAGATGTTGAGAGGTACAAAGCGCGTTTAGTGGCAAAAGGTTTCACACAAGTTGAAGGGATAGATTACCACGAGACATTTGCTCCTGTTGCCAAGCTTGTCACTTTGAGAAGTCTTCTTGCCGTGGCAGCCAAAAGGAACTGAGCCATCCATCAGCTTGACGTAAACAATGCTTTTCTACATGGGGACTTAATAGAAGACGTTTACATGAAAATCCCGCAGGGTTTTGCAAAGGAAGGAGATACGAGAGTTTGCAGGCTTTGAAAATTGTTGTATGGTCTTCGTCAAGCATCAAGAAACTGGTATCAAAAATTCACCACGGCACTGCTAGCGGTTGAGTTTAGACAATCATATGCTGATCATTCCTTATTCATATATAAGAAGGGCAAGTCTTATGTCGCGGCCCGTATCTATGTTGATGATGTCCTTTTCGTAGAAAAGGACACTCTTAAAATTGGAGTTGTCAAGAAGTACCTGGACGAGAAGTTTAACATCAAGGATCTCGGGCATTTAAAATATTTCTTGGGGATAGAAGTAGCAAGATCAACAGAAGGCATTGTGCTCAGCCAATGAAAATACACTTTAGACATTCTTGAAGAGAGTGGATTACAAGGTGGGCGAACAAGTGACTTCCCAATGGAACAAAATCTGAAGCTCAGTACAGATGATAATAGTCCTATGTTGATGCCTCTCAATACTGCAGGTTAATTGGGAGATTGCTATATTTGATGGTAACTCGACCTGACATACAGTTTGCAGTTAATCGACTTAGTCAGTTCATTACTGCTCCAAGGCGGACACATTTGGATGCAGCAACTCGAGTCATAAGATACCTCAAGAGCACAGTCGGCCAGGGTTTACTTCTTCCGGCTCAAGGAGAGTTGACACTTGTGGCATATTGTGACGCGGATTGGGGAGGTTGTCCTATGACTAGGCGATCATGTAGTGGGTATTTTGTTAGTTTGGGTGGGGCACCTATATCCTGACGTGGTAAGAAGCAGTCGGTTGTGGCTCGTTCCTCAGCAGAAGCAGAGTACCGTGCAATGGCAACTACAGTCAGTGAAATAATATGGCTTCGTTGGCTACTCCGAGATATTGAAGCATTACAACCACATGCCACGCCTCTTTATTGTGACAACCAGGCAACTCGGCATATCTCAAATAACCCTGTTTTTCATGAGTGTACAAAGCACGTAGAAATGGACTTCTAATTCGTTCTTGAACGTGTTGAGTCTGGTGACATAATACCATGTAAAATATCGGCCATTGATCAAGTGGCCGATCTCTTTACTAAACCTCTCAGGGCTACTCAGTTTCGTTATTTGGTTGGCAAGTTGGGCATTTGTAATCTCCATGTGCCAACTTGAGGGGGAGTGAAATTTTTTAAATCTCTTATGCATATCTTATCACTTATTCTTGGTATGTCTTGCTCACTAATTAAATCAAGATATGGTGGAAGATATTTCAATCCTTTCCATGTATATAGGATCTCATTCTTGGTAGGCAAGTATAGATAACCCTAATTGTATATAAACACTAGTTGTACATGTTTTCAATCAGTTTTTAGAAGAGAATACAATTCTTATGCAAATATACTTCTCTTGCCTATCATTATTTTTCAGTTTCCAGTTCTAGAACTGACACCACACAGCGGCTCCACCTCACTGTAACAGTTATAGCCTCACCATCGAGCTCACAGTCTCACTATCGTCCACCTCTCCCACCTTCGCATCTACACATAACACACGTACACACACATCTTTCCCCCTTCCCCTCCCTTCCCCGCCTCTCTTCTTTGTGTAAGTCCTATTAGTTACTCCTTCACTAATGCATGTGTTGGTGTGTAAATCTCTATTCGTGTAACATGAAAATTAATATTTTATTGGCCGTGTTTGCTTTGAAATTTGAATACTTAGAAATTTTCAATTGATTTGAATCTTTTCTTTCATCGATCTTTTTGCCCCCATTCTTTATCACCCAAAAGAAAAAAAAACAACTCACAAGTCTGTGTTTAATAATTGATAACACATAAATTAAATAATTGATAATAGATAAAAAAATAAATAAATTTAAATCGTTTTGACTGCAGCCTTACGCTGGTTGGGCTGGGCCAAGATTTTTAGGGATTGTTATGTTCATGGGCTTTCTCACCCCACAAGCCCGTTTTGACAGCTCTAGTGATAGTTGAGTTCTAGTTTTTATTATTATGTTTGTTTTTCTTCAATATGTGAATGAGAAAAGTAGTATCTTTTTACAATCTAAGATTAAATAATAATTAGGGATTAAGTATTATTTATTCATAATGAGGGGGTTAGCCGAATATACGAATAATCTTATCTGACATACAAAAGTCATACCAAACATTGACACAAATAAAATAGTGTTATTCATCTGTTTATTCGGCTACCGAACGACCCCTTTGTGAACTAAAAATGTACACTAAATTGTGTACTAGATTTCCAATTAACATTTTTGGGTTAGTTAGGTAATTTGTGAGTCATATCACTAAATAATGTTATAAGCAACCACAATACGGTGATAATGACTTTTTGTGCAAGTTTATTATTATTATTGTTGTTGTTGTTGTTGTCTGTGACAGTTTGCTTTTACGCTTTGAGTTATTATGTTTTAATTAATCACTTGGACTCCTTATTGCGTTGGAGTATAATTTTTTCGCACAAAATCAATCATTTCTTTTATTTAAAATAAAAGAAAAAAATTAAAAAATATTGTCTTATAAGGATTTTTTGTAATACAAATTTTTGACCTGATCTATCGTGTGTAAGTGTGCTGAATTGAGAGAGAGTTGAGCTCCGTCAACGAATTATGATTCGTAAGAGGGTCTTACAGGAGACCTACTCCTCAAAATTAGTTTTATTTTCTATGCCAAACTTTTTAAAATTATAAGTTTACATTTATACCATCACAAAAATGTAAAATTTTATCATTTTTTTTAAAAAATGATTTCTTTGGGGACAAACTAAAAAGAAAAGAGAGACTATTACTTTAGAATGAATGGTGTATATATATATATATATATATATATATATATATATATATATATATATATATTTCAAGGAAGATGACCCTATTAGATTCTGAAATGACTGCATCTCCAATGAGAGCATTCTCAATGTATATATTCTTAATACAACTTCTTACCTGGGTCCTACTGCCACCTACATATTTTTATCTTCTTACCCACTTAAAAATATATCTTCCCATTGTATACTATTCTTACACAACTTTTTCTATAAAAAAAATATTAAATTTAACATCATCCACTAAAAACAAAACCCTTCCAAACACCCCCAAACACCCTAAAAGTGGATGTACCCACTTTCGGCTACTTTCGACCCCTCCCTCACACTCCATTCTCCAAAAAAAAAAAAAAAAATCCAAGCCGGCCCCCCTGTTAGTGATAGTGCCCTTAAAGCAATTTTGAATTTTTTTTTTTTGGCCTATTTATAAAAACGACATTTATTTATGAACACTTGTGCTTATTGTATGCATTTTATTAAACATCATAGAAAATCTCTAGTTTATTTTTGTAAACATAATCTTAGTATATGAGTGTTATATACAAGAGGATTAAGATTGTGGATAATAAACTTAAAATTAAGTCCGTGATGATATTAATTAAAGTATGAGATCTTTAATTAAAATATCACTAATGCGGCCCAAAACATTTTGAATGTGATCGTCTTATCCGGACCGTCGATGTAGAAACATCTAAATGGGGGCATTTATATATGATTTGATCATATAGGACTTGGACCGATTTAATTTGTAATTTTCCTATAAACTTCGTTATAGAAATGGAAAATCAAATTAAATCTCTAGATGATCATATATAGACAGATCTTAATCCTCAGGGGTTATAAACTCCTATTTATTTCAGGGTGTTTCTTGATTTGCTCGTCTAAGTTTGTCTTTCGATGACATTCCCAGCACTTGCATTTTAGATTCACATTTGAATTAGATGGTGGGAATATGAATTCACGATACGAATAATCCATTCCTTCTACGAGAAGTAGAAAGACTATTCTCCATCATTTGTTAATTTCCCTAGAACCGAGTGGTTTGATATCTCTAATTTATAATATAATTATAAATTAACCATTCGCTAGTGAATTAATGGTAAATGAGGAAAAGATGTAATTGAAGAGGTTAACGAATATTACCTAGCTTCAATTACGAATTGTCTATGGAGGATTAATCTATATTTAATGATTAAATCAATGGACTGCTCTATTTAGTAGAGTAAGATTTTCTATATATATAAGAGTGCAATTCCGAATTTATAGCGGAGTAATATCGGAATTAATAAGTCGAATAAATTAATTAAAGAGTTTAATTATTTATTCAATTTATTTGAGCTTATAATTATAGGTCCATGGTCCCGATTCGCCTTCCTATTTAAACGTATTAGAAGTAATATTTATGTTCCTAAAGGCTTACGGAAAATTGTTTTCCGGTTAATATATAAATATCCCTTAATTCCGAGAATATCGGGTAACTTACAATTTCGATTGTATTAAGAATTAAATAAGAATGTGATATTCATGACATTTATATATTTACTAATTGATAATTATATTGGATAATTATTAAGTAGTATGAAACTATTTGGATAATTGGGATTGAGTTTAAGATGAACGATGCTACCAAAACAAGGACCACATCTCACTTGAATAGGGACACAAAACTGCATAAAGGAAATAGTTTCCCATTAAGACGATGTATCATGGCTTTAAAGAAAGAGTTGTTGAGCAATTTGTATTGCTCACCAAATGTCTTTCCTTTGAACATGACTCTTCCCTTTATGAATATAAGTTGATGTCAAGTACTAACAGTTGACCGAACAGAGCATCCTGAAAAAAAAAAAAGGGAAGGTGACCACAGTGAGAATATTAAAAAAAAAAAAAGAAAAGAAAGGTTTTTCTTTATTGTATAAGTTTTGTTAGAAAGTTAAAAATCTTCATTCATATTAAATCAAGGAACATATTAGTATTATCTGAGTGCCCACACACTACTGTTAATCAAGGAACGAATCTAAGACGTGTGTTCATTTAGATTTCAAGATCTGAAAAAATATTTATCAAAGCAAGAAATTTTCGTCAAGAGGTATTCTCCTTTTTCCTTCCGCTGGATAAAATAAATTTAATAACATAATTTTTGATGTTCTTATATCGCTTTATAGATTTTGAAACTATCGCCCGCCTCGCTCGGGATTTGATAAAAAGAGCCATCTTATTCGACCAGCATTCGA